>CAWUFW010000849.1:1200000-1800000 GCA_963921515.1 Calotriton arnoldi | reverse complement strand
TGCTAATTTCTATCTATAACGTCCCTGAAACCTATGTTTTTTTCAGTGAATATAAAAGGTTTTTTAAATGCTAATTTCTAACTATGCCTACAGAGGTAGGACATGTGAAGAAAGGCGCAGAAAGAAGCAGAAAGAAGCAAGAGAAATGTAGAAAGAGGCAGCAGAAGTCCAGAAAGACGAAGAAAAGTGCAGAAAGAAGCAAGAGATATGCAGAAAGAACCGACAGAGGAGCAGAAAGAGGCCTTGTTGCAAAGTCATCCTGTGCCCCCAACTTTTTGCTGACTGGTACTGGTGGTAACTGACTCTGACTAACCAAGCCCGGAGCCAGCGCTATGCTGAAAGACACTTAAAATACAGTGAAAACACCTACATACACTAGGATACACTATGGGTTGGGGTACCGCTGTGATTGGCATGACCTCCCCTGTAAGGCCCTAGTACATAATAGGGCAGGGGGATTAAAACTACCTCTAACTCAGAGGTGCAGAAAGAGGTAAGAGAGGTGCATAAACAGGCACAGGCAGGAAAGGTGCAGAAACAGGGAACAGGGGTGCAGAAAGAGGCAAGTGAGGTGCAGAAAGAAGCAAGAGCAGTGCAGAAAGAACCAACAGAGGTGCAGAAATAGGCAAGAGGGGTGTAGAAAAAGGTAGGAGGGGTGCACAAGGAGGCAAGAGAGGTACATAAAGAGGCAGGAGGGGTGCAGAAAGAAGGAAGAGAAGTGCAGAAAGAAGCAAGAGAATTGCTGAAAGAAGCAACAGAGGTGTAGAAAGTAGCAAGAGCAGTGCAGAAAGAACCAACAGAGGTGCAGAAATAGGCAAGAGGGGTGCAGTATGAGGAGATATAAGTGCAGAAAGAAGCAAAAGAGGTGCTCAAAGAGGCAAAAGGGATGCAGAAAGAGGCAAGTGCAGTGCAGAAAGAACCAAGAGAAGTGCAGAAAGAAGCAACAGAGGTGCTGAAAGAGGCAAGAAGGGTGCAGAAAGAGGCAAGAGAAGTGCAAAAAGAAGCAACAGAGGTACAGAAAGAGGCAAGAGTGGTGCAGAAAGAGGGAAGAGAGGTGTAGAAAGAGGCAAGAGAGTTGCACAAATAGGGAAGAGGGGTGCAGAAAGAGGCAGGAAGGGTGCAGAAAGAAGCAACAGAGGTGCCAAAAGAGGCAAGAGAGGTGCAGAAAGAAGCAAGTGAAGTGCAGAAAGAGGCAACAGAGGTGCAGAAAGATGCAAGAGAGGTGCAGAAACAAGCAAGAGATGTGCAGAAAGAGGCAAGAGAATTGCTGAAAGAAGCAACAGAGGTTTAGAAAGAAGCAAGAGAAGAGCAGAAAGAGGCAAGTGAGGTGCAGAAAGAAGCAAGAGCAGTGCAGAAAGAACTAACAGAGGTGCAAAAGGAGGCAAGAGGGGTGCAGAAAGAGGTAGGAGAGGTGCACAAAGAGGCAAGAGAGGTACAGGAAGAGGCAGGAGGGGTGCAGATAGAAGGAAGAGAAATGTAGAAAGATGCAAGAGAATTGCTGAAAGAAGCAACAGAGGTGTAGAAAGAAGCAAGAGAAGTGCAGAAAGAGGCAAGTGGGGTGCAGAAAGAAGCAATAGCAGTGCAGAAAGAACCAACAGAGGTGCAAAAAGAGGCAAGATGGGTGCAGAAAAAGGTAGGAGGGGTGCACAAAGAGGCAAGAGAGGTACAGAAAGAGGCAGGAGGGGTGCAGAAAGAAGGAAGAAAAGTGCAG
Organism: Calotriton arnoldi; assembly: GCA_963921515.1. NCBI lineage: Eukaryota > Metazoa > Chordata > Amphibia > Caudata > Salamandridae > Calotriton > Calotriton arnoldi. Next base: position 1,798,289 of record CAWUFW010000849.1, on the reverse strand, counting down.
AAAGAGGCAAGAGAGGTACAGAAAGAGGCAAGAGAGGTACAGAAACAGGCATGAAAGATGCAGAAAGAGGGAACAGGGGTGCTGAAAGAGGCAAGTGAGGTGCAGAAAGAGGCAGGAGATCTGCAGAAAAAAGCAACAGAGGTGCTGAAAGAGGCAAGTGAGGTGCAGAAAGAAGGAAGTGAGGTGCAGAAAGAAGGAAGAGAAGTGCAGAAAGAAGTAACAGAGGTGCAGAAAGAGGCAAAAAGGGTGCAGAAAGACGTAAGCAGGGTACAGAAAAAGGCAAGAGAGGTGCAGAAAGAGGGAAGAAGGGTGCAGAAAGAGGCAAGAGGGGTACAGAAAGAAGCAAATGAGGTGTAGAAAGAGCCAACAGACGCGCAGAAAGAGGGAAGAGAGGTGCAGAAAGTAGAAGAGATTTGCAGAAAGAGGCAAGAGAAGTGCAGAAAAAGAAAGAAATGTGCAGAAAGAAGCAACAGAAATGCACAAAGAGGCAAGAGAGGCGCAGAAGGAAGCAAAAGTGGCTTGCACACCATTAGTACCAATTTAACACCCACATTTAGCAATAAGTAACAGGTGACCATTCTAGGTTTGCAAAGGGCCTTCCACCACGCTGTAACACTTGTCGCTGCATTTTTGGTAACGTTTGAGCCATTTGAGCTAGAAACAAGGCTTTTTTTTGTTCAAATCTGCAGATTAGGGAGCAGATGATGCATTATGTGGCTAATGCAGAAAATGTATAACTGTGCGCAAGTCGGTGCATAATTCCAGTGGCCCTGCTCATACCTCTGACTAGGTCCACAAGTGCTCCTCAGTAATTCCTTCTTTTTTTGTCTCACTGAGTTCATAGTTGAGCTTCTATGAAAACGAGGAAGACTAAACCTGAGGTTACCACTCCACAACACAGACTACCATACCACATAATTACTCTCCATAACACATAATCCCACTCTTTATAATTCCTATACACTAAATACCACATACTTTCTATCCACTTAATTTCACTGCGCAACATACCACATAATTCCACTGCATACAATGTACATCCACTCCACTCCAAAAAACATTAGTAAAAAACTTTTACATTTACAACGCCAATAGCTCCAACTCTCGCAAATGCGAAACCTATTACATTGCAAATACTTCTTTAACTAGTAGTCACGTTTGCAGAGTGGTGGTGGTGAAAGGGTGCTGGGCCTCCGACCAGCGCTCAGGAATTCCGCTGCGTAAGATTTACAGGAGGTACCAGGAGGGCTTCTTGGCCCCGAAAATCCCCCAGGAGTAAATTGGACTTCATCCCCCATCCCGTAGTCTGCCAGGAGGTGCGTTTGCAGAGTGGTGGAGAAAGGGGGGCATGGCCTCCGAAGCCGTTTTAGCAATCCCACTGTGTTGGACTTACTAGAGGTAACAAGAGGGGTAGTTGCCCCCCAAGAACATCCTTGGTGGCCAACTACCCCTCCTATTACCTCCATTAAGTCCCACACAGCAGGATTGCTAAATTCTCATAGCAGGCCACGCCCCCTTTGCCCACCACTCTGCAAACGCGCTCCCTGGTGCGCTCTTGGATGGGGACTGAAGTCCCCTTCGCTGCTAGGAGTCCTTTAGGGGCCAACTAGCCTACCTCATACCTCCAGTAAGCCCCACACAGTGGGATTGCTTAGAGGTGGACACAGGTCACACCCCCTTTCTCCACCACTCTGCAAACGCACCTCCTGGTGTGCTCTTGGTTAGGGGATGAAGTCCCCTTGCCTCCTGAGGGTCCCTGGGGGTGAACTAGCCCTCCTGTGTCCTCAGGACACAAGAGGACCTCATCGCCCCACCAGCAGTGCGCCAAGAGGCGCGTTTGCAGAGTGTTGTAAAAAGGGGCGTGGCCTCGGACTACCTCTCTGCAATCCAGCTGTGTGTTGCTTACTGGAGGTACCTGGTGGGCTAGTTGGCCCCCAGGGATCCTCAGTATTCAAGGGGACTTAATTCCCCAACTTAGAATGCGCCAGGGGGTTCAATTGCAGAGTGCTGCAGGGAGGGGGCGGGGCCTCTGGCGAGATGCCGGCTTTTTAAAAAATATATTTTTAGAAGGGGGGCTGTGTGGCCCGCCTTCTTTTAGTATTTTTGGGGCCTTGGGGACTCCATCCCCCAGGGCCTGACCCTTTTATAAAAATAAGAAATTTAAAAAAACAGGAAGGGGCCGCGCGGCCCTCCTCCCGAGGCCGGTTTTGGCCCCGAGGACCCCATCCCCCGGTGCATGGCCTTCTTTTCTGTATATATATTTATAGGGAAGCGGGGCCACGTGGCCCCCCTTCCCTGGGCCAGTTTTGGCCCCGGGGACTCCATCCCCCGGGGCATGGGCTCTTTTAAAAAAAAATATTTATTAGGAAGGGGGCCGCGTGGCCCCCCTCCCCAGGCCAATTTCGGCCAGGGGACCCCATCCCCCAGGGCCCGGCCATTCTTTTTTTTTTAAATAAAGGGGGCCCCCTCCTGGGCCACTTCTGGCCCCGGGGACCCCATCCCCCGGGGCCAGCCCTTAGGGTTGGGGACCGTGGGGGGAGCCCCAATGCCCCCACGGTCCCTGCCAGCTCCCCGCCTCCTGTGGGAACTGGCATTGCTTTTGGGCAAGGGGAGCTGCTAACATGCAGCTCCCCTTGCCCAAAAGCAATTCTGCTTTGCTTTGTTGAAGCGAGAGCAGGTTTCCTGCTCTCGCTTCAATGAAGCAAAGCAGAGATTGCTATGGCAGGGCGGGAGCCGCATGGCTCCCGCCCTGCAATAGCAAACGGCAATGTCCCGGGGGTGGGCACCCTGGGACATTGAAGGAGCCAGCCCTGGGGGGTGGCGGTCCCCAGGGCCATGATGGGCTCCAGGAGGGGGGCCGCGCGGCCCCCATCCCAACATTTTCAAACCCCAGGGAGGTGGTGGTCCCCGGGGCCCAGGGGTCCGCAACGGACCCCCATATGTAAACAATTAGTGTCCCGGGGAGGTGGTGGTCCCTGGGGTGTGTGGGGGGGCTCGAGCCCCCCCCACACATTTTTAAACAAGAAAATCAGAGCCCCGGGGAGGTGGCGGTCCCTGGGGCTGCGGGGGGCCACGTGCCCCGCGTTTAATTGTCAAAGCCCCGGGGAGGTGGCAGTCCCCGGGGCAGTGTGGGGGAGCAGGAGCCCCCCCACACATTTTATTTATGTAAATAAGCCCCGAGGAGGTGGCGGTCCCCGGGGCTGCGGGGGTGCTGTGTGCCCCCCGCAAATCATGAATGAAGCCCTGGGGAGGTGGTGGTCCACAGGGCTGCGAGGGCCCCCGCGGGCCCCCGCTACATAATTGGCCATTGCCCCCGGGCCCTGGCCAACCCGGGGGCTTAAAACAAATGAAGCGTGGAAGCCAGCGCTTCGTTTTTTTTTTATTTTATCGGCAGGATTTGTGCACCCAGCGCAAATTTGGCCAAATTGTTTTATTTAAAAAATTCTTTTTTTGGCCCTGGAGGTCCTTGTGGGACCCCCTGAGCAGGCCTAGGGGGTCAGGGTGTTTCTACCCTGCCCCCTCTTGTTTCTTCATCTTTTTTTTACACAAGATGGCTGCCAACACTTTCTGGTTTGGAGTGTTGGCCTACAACTCACTATAAAGAGAAGGACTAAATAAAAGAAAACGTGAACTCAGAGCAGAATCATGAAATCTAGTATTGCTCCTTATTCTCACTATGAGCTGTTTATAACTCATGCAACAAGAGGCAGAACAAAAGGGAAAAGAGTTAATTTTCTTAATACTGCCCTCACACACTTTGCAGTGTCTTGCTTCATCATAGGGCTGGACTGTTCCCATTGGGCGCAGGGTCAAGACTGATTTGCATATGGCTGGGTCCAAACTGGAATGCCATGGTGAGCAAAAAAACGATGGATTTAGGCCCAGATCTCTGTACTGGGGTGAATATATGACATTGTTCTGTATTCTGTCCATCAATTGTTGTTTTTGCGTTTGTCACCCCGAGTGGGACGGGTATGCCCAGACATGGGTCCCGTGCTCTCCATGCCACTGGAGTCAAGCTATCCTGGCTGATGAGGGCTGAAAGCCCGAAACCGGTCCTAGGATGCTTGTTTCCAGTCCAGGGAGGACATGGCCTGGCAGTTCAGGCTGGACTGTTCCCATTGGGCACAGGGTCAAGACTGATTTGCATATGGCTGGGTCCATACTGGAATGGCATGATGAGCAAAAAAAACGATGGATTTAGGCCCAGATCTCTGTACTGGGGTGAATGTATGACATTGTTCTGCATTCTGTCCATCAATTGTTGTTTTTGCGTTTGTCACCCCGAGTGGGACGGGTATGCCCAGACGTGGGTCCCATGCTCTCCATGCCACTGGAGTCAAGCTATCCTGGCTGATGAGGGCTGAAAGCCCGAAACCGGTCCTAGGATGCTTGTTTCCAGTCCAGGGAGGACCTGGTCTGGCAGTTCGGGCTGGACTGTTCCCATTGGGCGCAGGGTCAAGACTGATTTGCATATGGCTGGGTCCAAACTGGAATGGCATGGTAAGCAAAAAAACGATGGATTTAGGCCCAGATCTCTGTACTGGGGTGAATGTATGACATTGTTCTGCATTCTGTCCATCAATTGTTGTTTTTGCATTTGTCACCCCGAGTGGGACGGGTATGCCCAGACGTGGGTCCCGTGCTCTCCATGCCACTGGAGTCAAGCTATCCTGGCTGATGAAGGCTGAAAGCCCGAAACCAGTCCTAGGATGCTTGTTTCCAGTCCAGGGAGGACCTGGCCTGGCAGTTCGGGCTGGACTGTTCCCATTGGGCGCAGGGTCAAGACTGATTTGCATATGGCTGGGTCCAAACTGGAATGGCATGGTGAGCAAAAAGCGATGGATTTAGGCCCAGATCTCTGTACTGGGGTGAATGTATGACATTGTTCTGCATTCTGTCCATCAATTGTTGTTTTTGCGTTTGCTTCATCATAGGGCCGCATCTGACATCCAGGTGCAGACCAACACACTGGACGGAGCGCAAAAAAACCTTTTTTTATATATAGTGGTGAGGGAAGAAAGTGTACGAAAAAAGAGAGGAGAGGAAAGATGCTCCCTCAAGAAGGGATCGTAAAGTGCAGACAAGTGAAAGTAAAACTATTTAAGGGGATACCAAAAGTTACCTTTATTCTTGGTTCCCCTAGACAGGGTTAAAAAATCAGAATTAGGATATACAGGGGAGATCAGTGACCCTATATCCCAGCTGCAGGAACCAACATGTTTCAGCCTTTATCAAATGCCCCCAAGGGTCAAGGCGGCCTTCGTCAGGGTATAGATCCCTTAAATTATCGTGGTCTTAACCCTCACTGGGGTGTCGCAAACATGAGAACAGGAAAATCTCCGATTCGCCTTCTACGCATTACATAGAGGAAGCCATTTACTGTAAAGAGAAACAGAAAAGGCAGTATTGTACTCATATGCCTCATTTTCCCTCCACCTTAAGTTTAGCCCCTTCCATCATCATCCTTGTGTCATACCAAGTTCTGATACTCTAAAAGTGTTTGTCAGTGTTATATATTACAGAGTAGACATCACCACCAAACTAATCTCCATAAGGCACTCACACACCCGTGGGGTTAAAAGTAGGAACAACACGTAGCCCAAAGGATACTAAATCTCACCAATCTTTCTATTTCGATGTAAGTCAATTTTACTCGCCTATCATGGGCGAAAAAATTTCCTGTTTTCTCACTCCTACTGTAGAGTAAATGGGGAGATATCTTACCCGAGTTTCAATGCAAATCGCTAAACCCGGGACCGTCGTGGGACCGTGATCTATTCGTCACACTCTATAAAATAGAAAACACACACGTATCTATACATTAACCAGGTTCTCTCCAACTCCGTATGTTATAAAGTGGTCAACCTGAATTTGTAGCCTATGCACTGCTGCATTCGTGCATGCATTTCCTAATATACGAGAACGACACACAGATAGTTCGCGGAAAAGCTCCTCCTCCCATTCCCAAAGTCGCAAAATTTGAAATCCAAATTTCACAAGCCAGTCCGTATGTTGCTCTCATCTCATTTAAAAGGTCCCCACTTACTACTCCAAGACCAACGGATGTCCTCTTCCCAGTCTGGGTCCACCGACGATACGGATACTCTGTTTGTCTCATGTTTTAAGGCATCGTTCACGTCGGTCACGTGGGTGGACCTGCATCCAGAGGCACGGTACGTAAAAACTAGACCAAAGCTCCTCACATCAAGTGCATCCTTACTTTCGCGTCCATCTTTGAATCCCGCGCTATTTGTTAGTCCTTCCATCAAACGCACTAAGTTTCATATATCCTTTTCTAATCATCTGCCCATGCTCAATATCAGAAGTGAGTCAACACATGACTCCAGCAGGGGCAGTAAATGCGTGCTCTTTTTACTCCAGACCGCAGTTCATAGGGACAGTAGTCCCATTTCCAACACTCATTGTTAACGATCGTTTGGTAAGTATGTTCTTTCTGCTCTCATTTATTCATGACCCCTTACAGTTGGAACCAAGGAATACAATCGTTCAGACCCCTCGTATTGCATTTCAGTCTATCCACCCACCTCTGTTCCCTAATCAGTAGAAAATTTGTGATGTCAACTATGTTGGGTGGAATGAATGGTCTGTCAAGTACTGTCCAGTTCAGATCTTTTTCAGTGTGCCCCAACTCCTTAAAGTGTGTGGTCAGCTTAGTGTTAGTCTTACCACAACGTATAGTACTCATGTGTTCTAGTATGCGGATCTTAACCCGACGAGTAGTCATACCCACATATTGCATCGTACAGGGGCATCTTAACAAGTAAATAACATTGTCAGAATTACAGGTCGTATGTTTTCTCTGTTCCCACGGATATTGTAGGCCAATGTCTATACTCTTGCCATTCATGGAAGTTGGACATGCTTTACAATACCCACAGGCGTAATGACCCATAATGGGTGGAAGGTGCCAAATCTGCTCATTTCTTGTTTCCAAGATCCATGGGGCTCTGGGGCGTGTATTAACAATAGTGTCCTTTATACTGCTGCTCTTTTTGAATGAGAAAAGGGGAGACGGTTGATTGAGCCCATTAGAATTCAGAATACGCCAGTTCTTTTGCACTATTTTCTTCATAATGTTTGACGTGGTGTTATATGTGGTGACACAGACACTTCTCTCTACTTGTTCTTTGTCGTGTGTTTCAAGTAGGGCCTCCCTATTGTTATTTCTGGCTGGTTTCTGAGCCCTTTGGATCACCCAATCAGGATAATCTTGTTCATGTAGCTTGTCACTCAGTAAATCTGCCTCTCTCTTGAAATCAGTTAGTGTGGAGCAGTTCCTCCGTAAGCGCAAGAACTGCCCATAAGGGAGATTCTCCCTTAGAGATAGAGGATGGAAGCTCTTGAAAGATAATAAATTGTTTCTGTCAGTAGGCTTGTGGTAAACACTACTAGCAAGGCCCCTATTTTCAGCTCTGATGTTTAGATCAAGGAATGCCAGGGATTCATTTGTCATTGTTCCTGTGAAGAAAAGGAATGGGTTTTTTCTCATTGAGCCACACAAGAAAAGCTTCTGCTGTTGTTCTATTGCCTCTCCAGACAATAAAAACGTCGTCTATGTATCGGCGCCACACCCTAATCTGGTCTCGAAAGGGGTTGGTCTGAGAGTAGATGTTCTCTTCCTCAAAATGTGATACATATAAACAAGCCAAGCTTGGCGCACAGGAACTCCCCATGGAAGTTCCATGGACTTGTAAATAGAACGTTTCTTCATATTTGAAGAAATTCTTTGTCAGAGCCAATTCCAATAGGCCTAAAATGAAAGCTCTCAGAGTCTGATGTCCCCATTCCTCAGTGAAAAGTATGTTCTCTATCACCCTCAAGGTTTCTCGTTGGGGGATATTAGTATATAAGGACTCTATATCGAGTCCAATCAATAGATCACTAGCCGGATCGAATTCCAATTCCTTGATAAGATTCAGTACTTCTCGAGTATCTTTCAAGTAGGCTGGCATCTTCTGCACTAGAGGATGCAAATAGACGTCACAAAATTTTGACAGAGGCTCTAGAATTGAATTTGTCCCAGAGACAATTGGTCGTCCTGGAGGGGGTCGGGTAGGTTTGTGCACTTTTGGTAGCGTTTAAAAATACGGCACCGTGGGTTGTTCATTGCACAAAAAGGCAGTTTCTTTCCGACTGATCCAGCCATTAGTTAATGCCTCCTCTATATGGGTGTTAATTGCCATCCTAACTTCCACAGTTGGATCCTCACTCAGAATCGTATAGTTCCTTCTGTCATTCAAAAGGCGTAAGCACTCATTGTTGTAAATTTTCTTGTCCTGAATCGCGATCGCTCCCCCCTTCTCAGTGGGCTTAATGACTATTGTAGGGTAATCTCTTAATTCTTGTAAGGCCTTCCTCTCATCGTTAGACAGATTATAGAACGGTCTCCCTCTATCTCGTGTCTCCATCCTTTCTACATCCCTCAGGACCACCTGTTGAAAAACCCCTACCTCTGGGGGATATTGTCCCAAAGTGGGTACAAAAGTAGACTTATTCTTCAGTCCTGTGTCTCCATCTTCTTCAGAGGTAGACTCCTTTCCTTCAAAGAACACCCTCAGGCGTATGTTCCGGAAAAACCCAGCTAGTTCGCACTTCAGCTTAAAGGGGTCCAACTGATTAGTGGGAACAAACCCGAAACCTTTTGATAGTACCCTCTATTGTGTTGGAGTCAAAGTTATACTGCTCAGATTCATAACTAAATGTGATCCCTGCTGCTGCCCGGTTCTCCCTCCCATGACACGCTGCGGGTCACCCTCTGGTTGATATCGTCTCACTGCACCTTCTGGGTTTTCTGTCTGCCCCTTCCTCTCCCCCTGCCTCTCACTAAAAAAGGCTGATATTCATTGGGGAAGAACTGTGGGGGTTCCATGGGAGGATACATTGGGGGCCATCCATAGCCCATCTGATGGCCCTGGTGATATGGACGTGAGTAACCCCGTGCCCAGCCTCTGCCTCTGTATCTGGGCCTGTAGTCTGTGAAAGTAGTGACACAGACTACAGGCCCAGATACAGAGGCAGAGGCTGGGCACGGGGTTACTCACGTCCATATCACCAGGGCCATCAGATGGGCTATGGATGGCCCCCAGTGTATCCTCCCATGGAATCCCCACAGTTCGCGAAGATTCGTCAACCGGCGCCAAAGATATTGGCAAATCAAAAAACGCTTTTCCTATGGATAATAGGTCCTAACTGTAACTACCTACTGGTGACCGCCAGTAGGTAATATATATATATATATATTTATATATTTTTTTTTTTTTTTTTTTTTTTTTACATAATGACGCGGCACTCAGGAGTGAAGATAGTTTAGCTGAGTTTATTGCACAACTCACCAATGCGTTTCAGCTCTCTCACGGCTTTGCTCAACCGTGAGCAAAGCCGTGAGAGGGCTGAAACGCGTTGGTTGAGTTGTGCAATAAACTCAATTAAACTATCTTCACTCCCTGAGTGCCGCGTCCTTTGTGTGTAAAAATGAATTTGGGGCCAGGATCCGGCCCCCACGCTGAGCACCCGCTGCACGAGCGCACTGATCAAAGGGATCACATTGTGGACATATATATTTATATATATATATTTATATATATATATATATATATTTGTTTTTTAGCTTTGCCAAGGTCACCGCTCTCTCATAGTGGGTGCCGCAACCAACGAGGACGGTCTCGTTTAAAAATTCCAATAGACAGAATTGTTGCGCACTCTGAAGCTGCATATAAATCATTTTATTGAATCTTGCAAACAAAAAAACCTATAAACGCTTCAGCCTGCTAGCCTTTTTCAATGTCAATGTTGATTCACTTCTCGATCAGTTACATTACATCATGCAACAAAAGAGACTTTGATTGGTCAGACAACTCTCCATAGGAATTAATGAAGGACTATCACGGATACTCTCTTATAGGTCCAGATTAAGGTGGCGGCCATCTTAAAATGTTATTGTTTGGCCTATATTGTTGTCAAATACATACTGATATCAGTTTACTGTGAGTAGTGTGTGTCATTACTGCAAATTATTTAACATCTCACATATCGACATTATATTGCCCTGAATGGGCCTCACTAGCAATTTTCGACAAACTTGTCACCTCCGTGTTGTATAATTACAACAGATTTATTGACACCTCACATTGCCCTCAATGGGCCTATCTACTGAATCATAATTTTGCCTTGTATGGGTCCACCTACTGGATTTGCAAATTTATCATCCTACATCTCTGAGGCCACGAATCATAATTACTCTATTCAATTCATCATGCCCTTTATTGGGCCATTTCAGCACTATAATATTACCAGGAAGAGTGTGGCATTGCTATTACGTCTCACAATGCATTCTAATCAAAATAAAATTAAACATAAAAAGTAAGTAGAATTCAATTTAAACAACAGATATAATTAATATATCACATTAGCCAAACACATTTCTATGTGTTATTCACTGCTTGTGTCATTGTGGGAACTTGAATCACATTCTAAATTGAAATTTGTAAAAATTTGACATTCCATACTACAAAAAATGTGTCATATTCATCATTCACTAGACTACTAATTATCCCTGAGATCATAGTTATGCTGCCTACTTCGCCCTTACTTATAGACCAATTAACCTATGTGAGACATAACTCCTCCTCACTATTTAAGCTCCATAGTGTGCGGGTTCTTAGGTCGACTATATAGCGAGATTCTAACTGCCTTAAGTCTCACCCTGTCACTTCCTCTTTCTTTGTGCGGGACTTGATCGATACAGAAGAAACTCAGTAAATCATTTCTACTCTGATGTATCTCTGCAAAGTGCCTTGAAACTGGGTAGGAGGGATCCTTGTTTGTAATTGCCCGAGTGTGTTCCAAAATCCGTTTCTTGGCAGGATGGACAGTACTGCTATTGTTCTTCTTGTTGCAGGGACATAGCAGGCAATAGAGGACAAAGTTTGAATTGCAATTTAACAATTTATTAATCTTGTGTTTCTCTACTTTGCCTGGTACCTCGATTTCTTTGACTTTCCAACTGTTCCTGCACGCCTTGCATTTAGTGCAAGGAAAGAATCCTGCTACTTCCGATGGGATTTTTTTCCATGTAGTGGCTGTGTACTAATAGATCTTTTACTGATATACTCCTCATATATGCGATGTCTGGTCTTACTGAGAACTCTTTCCCAAGGATACTGTCTGTTTTTAAAATCCCTCAGTGCTTTTGAATGAGCCTGTAGATTTGTCCTAAGTTTTCTGAGAAATATAATATCAATCTAGTTATGGTTTGCTGTTCATTACATTTCATTCATGGGTCTACCAGTTCTTTTCTATCTTTCTGTTCAACTTTCTTTTCTGCTTCCCTCAAAACATGATTTGAATAGCCTCTTTCATTGAACCTTTTACATGCTTCCCTTTCTGCTTATTTGAAATCACTGTATATCGTGCAATTACGTTTTACTCGCAGTAGTTCACCATAGGGAATGCTTTGTATCAATTTCCGTGGATGCTGGCTCCGAGCATGCAAAACTGCATTGCCAGCAGTAGGCTTTCTATACAGTTTTGTGCATAGTTTGTCATCCTTCACGAAGACCAGCAAATCTAAAAAAGGCACTTCTGTTCTACTTATTTGACTAGTGAATCACAAATTCAAATCATTGAGTACAGCAATATATCTTTCTGCCTCCTCCTGTGTGCCTCCCAAAATGATGAAAAGATCGTCAATGTATCTGGCCCACAGTGCCACCTTATTTGCCTCTTGATCATTTGGCTCTGCCCATGCCACGAAGCACGTGCCCATGGCGGTTCCTTGAGTTTGGAGGTACAATTGTCCCGAGAACAGAAAGATATTGTTAGTGAGACAGAAAGCAATCAATTGCACCAGCATAAAATTATGTTCTTGGTGTTTGAGCAATCTACCTTTCAAAAATGTTTCTACTGCTCGTAAGCCCCGTTCATGCTTTATGCAGGTATATAGACTGGTGATGTCCATGGTGATTAAAATAAAATCACTTTCCCATTGGATGTTCTGTATCAGTGTCATTAAATCCGTGGTGGCCTGAATATAGTAGCTTAAGTCTTTGACAAAGGGGAATAAAAAGGAGTCTACATATACTGATGTCTGATCTAAGAGACTCACTTTGGAGGATACTATTGGATGACCGGGCGGGTTCTCACTGCACTTATGGACCTTTGGAATGTGATAGAAGGTTGGCAATACTGGATGGTACACTTTCAAGAAATTATATTCATCTTCTCCTAGGACCCCTCTAACCCTCCAACCCTTAATCAAAGTGCGAAAGGTTTCTACACTGGTGTTATACTGTCTCCTGCTTATAGGCATGTAGCTGTTTTCATCACTTAAAAGTCATAATGCCTCATCGTGGTAGGCTTGCTTATCAAGTACCACCACATTTCCACCTTTATCGGAGGGTTTTATCACTAGCGACATATCATTTTTTAACGATGTAATCACTGTCCATTCCTCTTTCGTGAGATTATATTTACACTTTCCCTCTGTTGGTTTGTTATTCATCCTAAGATGATCCAATTCTCTGTTTATTGTTTCGTGGAAACAGTCAATGGCATTGTATGGCATTTTTGGTATAAGCTGAGATTTCATTTTAAATTTGCTTTGATTGTTCTGCTGTTGTATCCCTGCTTGATCCAAGAGTTGTAACACCCCTTCTCCTTCTGTTTTAGGGACAGCTTTCGGTGGTTCCTATAATTCATATAATGTTGCCAATGTTTGCAGGTCATCCCCAGTCAGAACATCCATTGGTAGTTCACTCATTATTCCTCTTGCAGCTTTTTTTTGAGGACGTATCATAAACATTTCTCGTAGTTTCAGCTTCCTAATGAATCGATATAAATCAATACGAGTTTGGGTGTAATCCCAATTGGTGGTAGGGCAGAATGTCAATCCTTTTTGCAGTACCTGGGTTTCAACTTTAGTCAGTGTCCGATGGGATGGATTGGCAACTGTTAGGTTCTCAGAGATTATTTGCGATACATTCCCTGTTTTCTCCTGGTTACTCTGGGTTGTACTTCCTGCCTTTCTTCCCTTGGACCCTCTCCTTGTCTTGCGCCTCCCTGTTCTGGAGGGCGTGATCGTTGGGGAAATCTCCGCCACGACTCCATGATTAATTGGTGCTCCTGAGGAAAATTTAATTCTCCACTTGCATTGGATCTTACTGTTATTCCACTTGTTTCTGCTTCCGAGAGGTCAGTTTCCACTTCTGATTCCGATGTGTCCCTCGGGTTGGTTGAACTTAGATTCCTGGTTTCTTGCAGTACCTTGCGTGAAGCATCGTATTTTTTGGCAAATGTCAATACTCTTCCTGATTCATAATCTCTTTGATCACGCATAAATTTACTCTGTTTGCGTTGCCTAATTTTATCTTCATAGGTGATCAGGCGTGTCTTCATTTGTTGCCGTAATTGTTCCACTAGTTCTTTATCTGAATACTGTGCTATATTTTTCCTCCAGCTTTTGTATTTCCTCTAATAATTTGCTTCTGTCACTGTGAGCATATCGTACCAAAATTTCTACCATGCCTTTTGCTGACTTTGTGGTGAAATCTGACCATTCCTTCAGGAGATTCGGATCAGGATTTTCGTACGAAATGGATCGTATAAATTCGTAGCCCCCTTGGGACCCTGTTAACATCCAGGTAACACTGTAGGGATGCCGCTTCCCACCATTTTCGAATTTCTTTTTCGTAAGTCCTCTCCAAGCTTGAAAAGAGTCCTTTCAAACTACTTGGCCTCACTTCCCTGCTTTGTGTGCGCCCAGAGTTTCCACTGCTTATTGCCGTGCTTCCGAAAAGAGATCGTTCCGCTTCACTGAACATGGTTTTGTTTTTGTTCTGCAAGCAGTATTCTTTATAAGATAATGCAGTTGCTGCCACTCCACAATTTTCTCCACTACTGTCGTGTATTATGTCGATATGTGAGATGCTAAATAATTTGCAGTAATGACACACACTACTCACAGTGAACTGATATCAGTATGTATTTGACAACAATATAGGCCAAACAATAAAATTTTAAGATGGCCGCCACCTTGATCTGGACCTTTAAGAGAGTATCAGTGATAGTCCTTCATTAATTTCTATGGAGAGTTGTCTGACCAATCAATGTCTATTTTGTTGCATGATATAATGTAACTGACCGAGAAGTGAATCAACATTGAAAAAGGCCAGGAGGCTGAAACGGGTTTTTTCTTTTTTTTGTGAGCTTCAATAAATTGATTTATATGCAGCCTCAGAGTGCACGACAATTGTGTCAATTGGAATATATATATACAGTTTTTAAAAAGGGAGAACATGCCTCAGGTCAGTTTTGTTCTTTTTAAGAGGGGAAACCAGTTACTCATGCATGAGGGGTACCTTTATTGCAAGAAGAGACATAAAAAAATAAAGGCTCACTGGAGTATGTAAACAATTTCTCTACCTTTTGCAGGGGCAGAGGGGTTACTCTGGAGAACTATATTGAAAGAACCTTTGCGATTGAAACTGCAGATAATACCATGCCACTACTTTATTTGTTTGCTGCCAAATAATCAGTCTTCTGCCTACATCAGACTTTTTTAACAGTTATGAAGGAAAGACGCAACAACAAAAGACCTGAGAAAATTATTGATTGACTACAAAATAATAATGATTTCCCCTATTAAAAAATGTATCCTGAAATGCAAATTCAAGGATGGTTATTTCACTTTTCTCAGGTGGCTTGGCGAACAATTAAAAACAAAATCCTTAGCAGGAAGTTCCATAACTGAGAGCAAGCTACAGTTTGTAATAGGAAAAACTAACTACTCATTATCTAGCTCTATATAAAACACATTCCATTTTCTATCATTTCCTGGTAATTTTGAAAAAGGAGCAAAGTCTCCAGGAAACGTGATGAGGCCAATCTTTTGCAGGTACTCTGCAGCTCAGAGCCACCAAAAAGACAAAAGAAATGAATGAATGACTCCTTTCTAAAGTTCAACAAATTGGGATGTTTGGGAGAACAGACTACCTAAAAACATAGGCCCCATTCACAAAGAACCTCCGCATTCTCACTGCTGAGATTTCTCCATGAGTGTGGAGACTCTGCCAAGACTGTGCAGTCTCCACCACGACTGCAGAGGATCTTTGTGAATTGGGGCCATAGCTTATATACTACAATTCTAACAATAGTGACAGTAAACTAACACAAAAGAAATTCCTTACTAACCTGTATCGCCAAAAATGCAATTCGATTGGGTAGTTTAAAGCAGTTGAAATAATAATTCTCGACTGGAGCTGTCTTCTTTTGTCGAGTGACAGCATTTTAAAATTAATTACACCACCACTCCACGGTAATCCAAATGCAAAATTCCAAATCCATCACAGAAACCATTGAAAAAACAAGATTTAAGGGAAATAACACTTCAGCAAAACATCAATCAAATGAAATACTCTTGCAAACCCGCAAATCATTAAAAATGCAAAACATTTTCCCAATAGAATGAGAAAAATAATCTAGAGTGGGTAGAGGGTGTGGTTATGATGCAGTTAAGATGAAATCTGGCTGCACAACACAAAGCTCGCAGTCTTTGCTCAAACTTTGATTCCAAAATGTGGAAGAGACTAGGGGCAGATGTAGCCTAAGGAAAAGCAAAATCCTGATTGTGTGACCAGAAGCAGGCTGTGGTGCAACTCATGGCAAAGTGGACTCATGGAAAGTCTCAAAGGCAAGGTGGCAGCAAGAGTAGCTGACGAGGCTAAGGCCTTACTTCACAGCAGAGTCAAGCGGGCACACACACACATATATTGTACCCAGTTGAGAGGCCCATAATAATTACCCTACTGAGGCGGCCAGCGTGGCTGTGCTGGCACCTGGCCCCAGTTGGAGATCAGGACTCTGGCCTGTGCACCTGATTGTGCCACAGCCTGGTGAGTATTGCACAGCCCAAACCCTGGGAGTGTTCAAGCTGGCACTTCCTAAAGACCTTGGAGCCTGCTTTCATCTGCCCGATTGCTGACCTGCAGTGGCCCTGAGCCAGGATGGGAAGAAGGTTGGGGAGGCTATAATGATCTGACATGGCCCGCAATGTTAGGTGGGCATGGCTCTGGACTGTTCCGTACCCCAGCTTCTTGGCATATATCATTTGCAGACATTGCAGGGGATCTTGTATAGATTATATAACATAGTATAGGTGCAGATGATGTCAGCACTTTGGGAGCAACTGATCTGACCCAGTGGCCAGTCTCAGTGTGTGTAGGTGTGGCCGCTTGTAGCTCTGGGTCTGCATGTAATGGATGTGTGACCTTAATATGCCACATAGAGAAACTGGATGTTCCCCAGCTGGCTGCTTCATTGGATCATTAGTGTTTAGGCTAGATGCTCACCCACTGCTCATCGAAGGGTAAACAATCCTTGGTATAATGGCACATACTTGGTTGTGGTAAACCGACCAACACAGGCCCATTCAACCTCAGGGCATGGTGCAACCAACAGAGACACCTACTCAGCCACACTCAGGGGAAAAAGTGACAAGAAGCAAAGCAACCTGGTGTTGGACCAGCAGAAAACACCTGGTGTGAAACTGCCTGTGTTGAGTCATTGATTGATGAAGCTGACATGCTCTGGTGGAGATACTACTGCTATACTCCTTGATTTAAAGGCTTGCTTAAACCAAATTAAAGTAAAATAGATGTACTGATGTCATGCTCTTACATCACATTACAGAGAGGATAGACCATCATAACATTCAACAGCATGGAGGTGAATGTTGGATATCAGACCTTGAAGATGACTGTAGGACTACTCCGGCATAAGCAAAAGTACAGAAAATAGAGAAACCTATTTTTGCTAAAGCAGCAAAAAAGAAAGATCTTGAAGCAAGAACAAGCATAACAACATCAAGATCATAGGAGTAGCGAAGTCAACAAATAAGAACCGCTAGGACGTCTTTGTAGATAAGATATGATGTGTCCTTCGTAGAGCCTAGCATTGGCAGGCACATCATGCCCCTTCGGTGTAAAAAGCCATCACACCACCTATATGGTTGGGTATGTTTTGAAAATTAAGACTTTTCCATTAATGGTTGCCGTGATCAGTGTGGGTGGGGGGCATAACAGGTTGATGACACTGAAACACTTGAGTGAGTGGATGTTTGAAGACATCAACATGGGGATAAAAGGGGATATTCATTCTACTCCATACCACATAGCAAAATGTCACGTATAGATTATTGGCTTGTTGTGCAATAGAGGGTTCCTTCAATATGAGAGATGACCTATATACCTAGGTCATTACCAGACCACTCCTCTGTGAAGATAGTGTTATGCATGCCATGTTCTAAGCTGAGCAGATTCAACTGGAGATTCCTAGTGGAATCACTCTTTGACCCAGAATTTTGTAGAGAATTGAGCTCTACAATCCAGGACTTTTTCCAACAGAATTTGGGGTCCTTATCAAAATATGTAACCCTTTGTGAGGCCTTCAAGACCTACATGAGTGAGGTGGCAATTTCTAAACATGGCAGCATTTTCAGAGCTATACGTATCCAAATAAAATACACAGAGTGTAAGATATAGGAGCTAGAGGGAAGAACCTTTGCAATGGAGAAGGCTACCTAACTGAAAGACGAATGGGCTATTGCATAGATTTCAACTGGAAAGTTGCTTTTCTGGGAAAATATACTCAAGCCAGATAATATATGCTTATTCCAGCAAGGCATGATCTCGCTGCTTAGATTAGGGGTGGGAGTAACTCGTGTAATTCCACGTAGCGTAATCATTATCTAACAGTCCGTGAGATTACGCTTGAAAAGTAATTCTGTGTATAGCGCTATTTCTTCTGGCAAAAATGCTGGCCTCCATCCAATTTGGATGTAAGTATGCATTTTCCGATAAGAAGTAGAGATAAATGCAACAGAACATGAACATGAATAGTGAGCATGAGCAGACACTCAAGATCGCTAATTGTGTTCTTGCAGTAGAATTTCCCCCTGAAATTACTCTTAATTGCGTGAGGAGGAGTAATTGCATAATTATAGGCAACTACGTGTCTTTACTCTGCCGTAATAAAAATTCTGCCCAGACCTAGCTTGGATGAGAAAAGCATTGTAGTTATATATTAAACTTGAAGGGCAAAGTAGTGGAAACATCACGACTATGAAAGAGGTTATTGGGGAGTTT
Source organism: Calotriton arnoldi (assembly GCA_963921515.1). Classification (NCBI taxonomy): domain Eukaryota; kingdom Metazoa; phylum Chordata; class Amphibia; order Caudata; family Salamandridae; genus Calotriton; species Calotriton arnoldi. The sequence continues at coordinate 1,780,128 of CAWUFW010000849.1, read as the reverse complement.
GTATGATCCTACAGACACTTGTATTCCCTGAAACTCACTACTACAGCTGATGACATTGAAAAATACTCAGAAAAAATAGAACTGATGTGGCTGGAGAATCATAGGTAACTCTTAAAGGGACCCATCTCTCCCGATGAGATTAAGGTTAATAGACTATCATTGCTTTTGGAGGACATGGTCTATCCTGTTTAGTCAAGCTTTATGGGGAACAGATTAACTGCAGATAATCTCTGCACAGTCTTCTCCATAGTGCATCATTTAAACCACAAACTAGAGGCAACGACCATCCATCTGGACACAGAAAAGGCTTTTGATTCTCTAAATTTGCCTTATTTGGTGACCATGCTTCACAGACTTGGCTTAGGAGCTCAGGGTTTAAAGACAACTGCATTTAATTAAATTTTTTTATTTTATTTAGTTTATAAAGCACGACAGCTACCTCAAACAGAGGTGTCCCGGCGCTATAGCAGGGGAAGCAGAAGAGAGGGGTTGCTAGGGTCTAGCTCTGGCTAAACAGCCAAGTCTTCAAAGCTTTTCTGAACTCCATTTCGGATTGAATCAGGCGTAGTTTGATAGATAGAGAGTTCCATAGTCTTGTCATAACCACCGTGAATGCTCTGCCTCCGATGCGTGCCTTAGCGTATCGGGGTGATCCAGCGCGATATTAGCAAACTGCATTCATACACCATATACTCACTTGGGCCCATACATTCATACTACACTAATACTTACGCTGGGTGTCAGATGTACTCTTTTATCAAAATCCCTGCTACCAATTACCTTCTGATTGAAGAGTAATAACTTACCAATGGATCCTTTGCTAATTGGGAAATTTAAAATGAGTGACATTCACTATTGTACATAATCTGAAATAACCACAGAGTCAGGAAGTTTTAAAATGTTTATCTAAAGTTTTAGCAGAGTAAAATACAGAAAAAGACACGGTATTTGATCAGAATACCCATGGAAAGCATAAAAATGATTATTGCTAATAAATGACGGTGTTTAAGGAAAAGAGGAGATAGGAACAGCAGCGCAACTAAAGGTTGCATATATTTACCTAAGTGCAAGAACCAAACCCTTAGCCAAGGATTTTGAAAGAATAGGACCCTGGAAGGATGAAGAGCAAGGACCTTCTTCAGGATCAGGATAGGATCGGTGACCTCTCTATAACGACGCCTGCGCCGTTCCCTCTCTGGCACTCGACTTCTCCTCGATTCTTTCCTCTAATGGACTCCGCCACCCCCTCCTCAGGACCTCTTCTGGATAGGGATTCAGTCAGCAACCGATCAGCTGGGCAGCCTGGAGCTCTTCTGTATGTTCTAAAAGTCTGAGCTAATCTAACTACTAATGCTATATTCTATTATACCCTTCTACGCCCAAGTACCTCCTCTTAATGTTGCTAAAATATGGGACCACTACCTCTGATTGGGTAGGGACAGGAGGTGGATTCTCGCACCATGACAAATTTGGCTTAATTTGTGAAGCCTATTGTATTAACGTTCCCGCCCCTTCAATTTAATACATTCACTTTATTTCCCACCCGTCTCACAACAAATTATATAGAATTTCTACAGCAATTGTATCTACTGTTACAATTTTGTACATTTAGAACATCCTCTTCGGCCGATAGGTCATGGCCTTGTGAGACGTCCAAGTTGACTTCATTTTGGCAGTCTTTCAGGAGTCATGTGCAGAACCTTCTGCTTTTCAAGTTTCAAGTCACCAACCCAGGCCCAAGATTACGAATTACTAAAAGTGCAAGAAGGAAATATTAATATCAAAAATAAAACGTTTCACTGTATACCACTTATCTTATTTCTAATCCCTTTTAATTATAAAAACCTATCCCGCATTAATTGCGTTAAGAAATGACTACTTAATAATGACACGAGAGCAAGCTTAAGCATGTGAGAACATTGAGCAGCCATTTTAATGCACACTGCACAGAATCGCAAATTCCCACCAAGCAAAAGAAGACGTCACACCATGTGATCAGGTTGTGACATGCGCAGATAAAATCCTGCGCTTAAGCGGCCATTTTAGACTAGGAACAAGCGTTATTTGTTAGAAAAACAACATAGGCAAGCTTCCTAACTATTCATGTAGTGTGTGCAACTATTAATACAGACAATATAAGTTTTAATATTAATACAATGAGGAAGATTGCATCCGAGCAAGTTTCATTTGCGAAACCTTGCTCCATCAATCCCCTCTCTGATGGCGTTTCTGAGCCATCAAAAAGTACCCTCAATCAGATGCCAACTTCTAGCAAATCACTTCATTCTCATTTTCATTTTTAGCTTTTCTATTTTTACAATCTCCCTTCATCTTTTTGTATAATTCACTTTTCCATTCTTCTAGTTCAATCTCGTCTCTCTTTCTCTTCTTTCCTTTGTCTGTCACTTTATACGTTCCATTCTTTCTGCAGCATTTACACCAAAATACTATTGTCAGAACTATTATTGCTATCCCTGCTAAGGGAACTAATATTTGACCTATAAGTCCTTTACCTATATTAGAAAACCAGGTTCCGATTGACGATATACTATTTGTCAATCTTTCCCATACATTATCAACTTCCAGTGGTTTAAGTTCTTGCTCAAGTTTAGTTATATTCTGAATATATGTCCCAATTTCTGTACTCTTATCAGGAATATATGTACAACAGTGTTTTGTTTTCAATACTTTACAGACTCCGCCCTCTTTTGCCAATATAATGTCAAGAGCAAGTCGATTTTGCATTACCATGGATCTAATCGCAACCATTTCCGCATTAATCATTAGAAACCCTCCAGCAGTATTCGTTGATAAACGATCAACTACTGTAGACAATTTACATATCTTCCTTGAGTTCAGAATTATTCCAACTGAAGGTATCAATGCACCAAATATATCACCTATTATTTCTGAAAAACTAGCTCTTTTATTACGTGTTAATTCGCCATTGTTTTCATTGCTTCCAGTGTTTCTTTTTACGTGGTATATTTTCGGAAACACTATTCCAAAGTAACAACTTCCATACCATCGTGCAGGAAGCCTAAAGTAAGCCTTATTCCCGCAGACATAATAGATTCCAGGAAAAACTGAATCTGTTCCTCCTTTAAGTCCCCAACCTCCCAATATTAAAAAATTGTGTTCACAATCACTGGTACCGATGAAAACATTGTTATAGTCAGTTTTTAATCTATGAAGACAAATTTTTCCTTTCTTTTCGAAATCCAGAGCCATAGCAGCTTGATCTTTGCCAGGTGTGTAACTTCCTTCTTTCTCTGCCCAAGGTGGTAAATGAGCCTTATGCTCTGTAGCTTTCTTTTGAAAATCTTGTCTTCTATCTTCTACTAAATTCAAAAATATTTTCTCTTCTTCTAATAAAGAACATGTTAGATTGTGTCTACGTGCGTGTGTTAAGTCTATTGATTTCATTGTTAAGAAAAATTCTCCCATAAACTGTGCATCTAAAGTGCTAAGCACTGGGTTCATGCTTTTGCGAATAGGAACTTCAGAAAATACAACATCTATATTGGAATAGTAATATTGTAATCTACCTGTACTATAAAATAAACTTGTTAATACGCTACATGAAATGCCATATGTCAGTGGTAAATGATGGTATGTTAATCCTTCTGCTACTGATTCAGGTAATTTCATACAGACATAACAATTACTAACTTCCATGGTGTCTACATACTGAAACAATAACTTCGTGAAAACATTTAAACTAGTGTCGTTATCAGCTATCACATGATGAATTCCTTCATCCTCTTCTGCCATTAGTTCTACCCTATTTCCTTTCATGTTTGCTGTCCTCCCTATAGTTTCATTATTGTTCTTTTTATCTATTATCATCAGGTAAGGAATTGCTACAATCAGGAGCACCAATACTAGACTACATATCCAAATTGCACAGCATCTCCTACAACATTTTCTCTTTGGTCTCCCAGTATCCCTATCATCAGGCATTTTTCGACAAGGAAGATTTCTCTTCTTATCTCTCTTCCTTTTCTTCAGTGGATTCTTTTGTTTAGTCAGGGTGGTCTTGTTTCTTCTTCGTAAGTTAGTTCTGCACTTGTTCCTTCACCACCACTGTCACTTGATTCTGAACTTTCAAAGTCTTCAAGAACAATATACGTCCAATCAGGACCCTTGAATTTGTTGTTCACCAGTCTTAATCTTTTACTTTTTCTTTTTCCCAACTTTTTCTCTTGATCAGTTTGACTTGTTATTTCAGGTACTTGCTCTGGATCTTCACTTCTGGTTTTTATGTGGCACTTTACTCTTTTGATGAAACTTGGCCACTGGTCTCCTTTTCTTAGCTTTTCTGTTTGTACTGTTTCTTTAATTTCGTCTTCAGGTGTCTTTTTATTTTCACTGGTTGGTACTATTTTGTTCTTTGTTTTCTCCGACTTATCTAATTGTTCTTTTTCTGGTCTTATTGGTTTCTCATTTGCAGCTCCACTGTGAGTTTCCAATAATTCACTTTGTTCTGTATTTACTTCTTTAGGTTCACTTTTCTCAGTCTCTATTTCTTCTGTATTTTCTTTTTGACCTAACTGCTTCTGATCAGGACTTATTGCACTGTGTACTTCTGCAGCCTGACCTGCTTCTTCTAAACCTATCTCTCCCTGTTCAAATTCTATTAATTCTTCACTGCTTTCAGTACAGTTTTCTTTCCCTATCTGATTTTGTTCAGGGTCGTTTACTAGCTTGTCTTCTTGATCCTGAACCCCTTCTTTTTCACCTATCAGATCTTCTTCAATTGCTTTTAATTTTCTTTGACTTCTTGTTCGGTGGAAAACCTCAGGAATTTCGACCACTGGTATCCAATCCTGACTTGTGCTCGGTTGTTCTCCGTCAGCTTCTCTTGAACCTCGAGCCTGAGATTCTTCAGCTTGGCAACCTTCAGCTTCTTCAGTGATTGGTGTCGTCTGAGTGTTTTCTTCTTCTGGGTCTGGTACTCTCTTGGTGTGACTTACGTGAATCCAATTCGGAAATCCGGCACACTTTACTGCTGTGTTTGTGGTTAATATGATTTGACAAGGTCTGCTCCACCTGGGTGATAGACACGTTTCTCTGGTGTGATTCTTCACTACCACCCAATCACCAGGATTCAGATCATGTTCTAGTTCAGGCTGTCTGGAAACTGCGTCTTCTCCAACCTGGTGAGAGACAGAACGCACTAGGTCAGCCAATCCTTTACAGTAGTCCAACACCATATCATCAGAAATATTCACCAGTCTATTTGTGGGAACATGTGTTTGTCTCATCGCTCTTCCCATCATGATTTCATGGGGGCTCAAACCTGTTGTTCGATCAGGTATACTTCTGAGTCCCATCAGAACAAGTGGCAATGCATCAGGCCACTCCAATGATGTTGATGCACACATTTTTCCCAATCTTGACTTTATGGTGCCATTCAATTGTTCCACCACTCCAGAAGCCTCTGGACGATATGCACAATGCAGTTTCTGTTTGATTTGAAATGCTTCACAGATTATCAGGATCACTTCGTTGTTAAAATGTTTTCCTCTATCTGAATCCAAAGATACTGGGAAACCAAACCTAGGTATGAGCTCTCTTAGTAACAGCTTTGCAACTGTAATGCTGTCATTTCTCCTAGTTGGATACGCCTCCACCCACTTTGAAAACAGACATACTATGACTAATACGTATTTCAACCCTCTACATGGTGGTAGCTGTATGAAGTCAAACTGCAATCTTATGAATGGACCCTCTGCCTTTCCAATCTTCCCAAACCCAATTATTGTTTTTCTGCCTGTATTGCGCATTTGGCAAATTAGACATCTCTGGCAAAGACTCTCTGCAACAGCTCTGAATTTGGGATTGTACCAATTTTGTCTGAATAGTCTAATCATTGCATCTCTCCCTATGTGTGTGTCTCCATGATACATCCTAGCCATTTGAGAGAGTAAACAATCTGGCATGACTGGTCTGCCATCTGTACTGACCCATACTTCATCTTCTCTTCTTTGAGAACAACCCACTTTGATCCACAAATTTCTTTCAACTTCATCAACCTCGTCTTGCAATCTTTTCACTTCATTCCATGTTTCAGGTGGCATAAATAGCATAAGTTGGCAGCTGATTCCCATTCTTTCCACCCTCTTATTCACTGATGTTCTGGTTTTGGCACAATATTGAGCCACCAAATCTGCATATCTGTTGCCAACTACCACCCAGTCATCTCCTGACTGATGTGCGGCACATTTCACCACAGCCAATTCTTTTGGTGATTGTATTGCTTCTAGCAATTCTTTTTACAAATTGTCCATTTTTAATGGGAGATCCTGAAGAAGTCATGAAATCCCTCTGCATCCACAGTTGGCCAAAATCGTGCACAACCCCATAACCATATTGACTATCAGTGAATATGGTTATTTTCTGATTCCTCCCAATTTTGCACGCTTTTATCAGCGCAATCAATTCAGCTACTTGTGCAGATTTTACCCCTGGTAAATAGGATGCTTCGACTATTCCAGTTAATTCACATACTGCATAGGCAGCTGTTAGTTTGCCATCTTCACGTCTCTGGCAAGAGTCATCAACAAACAGTTCCTTATCTGGCTTTTTAAGAGGCTGTTCCTCTATATCTGGGCGAGGTTTTGTGCATAGTTCTGTAATCTGTATACAATCATGTTCATCTTCTTCATCATCTTTACTTGTCTCATGATATGGATCTGGTAGTAAACTTGCTGGATTTATTATTGTACACCTCACCATGGTCACATTTTCAGCACCCATTATTATCCTCTCATACTTAGTCAGCCGACTAGGAGTGAGATGCTGAGTTCGTGTTCTGGTCAACAGAATCACCACTGCATGTGGAACATATACCTTTACAGGATGTCCCATCACAATTGATTCACTTTGTTCGATGCTCAAACATGTTGCTGCTACTGCTTTCAAACATCCTGGCAACGCAGATGCCACAGGGTCTAGTGTAGCGGAAAAGTATGCTATAGGACGTCTGTCCAGACCATGTCTTTGAGTTAAAACTGAAAGTGCACAATTTTCTCTTTCATGACAGAATAATGCGAATTCTCTTTTATAATCTGGCATGCCTAAGGCAGGTGCTGAACAAAGGGAGTTTCTCAATTTTACAAAAGCTTCTACACTTTCATCTTCCCACTCCACAGGATCTTTTGCTTTCTTTTTGGTCATGTTAATCAAGGGCTTAGCCAACATGGAAAATCCTGGTATCCATTGTCGACAGTAACCTACTATTCCTAAGAACATTCTTACTTGTCTTTGCGTTACTGGCATTTGCATTCTTTTTATTAATGCTACTCTTTCAGAGGTTACTCTTCTTTTTCCTCTCTCAATTTGATGTCCCAGGTATTTAACAGTTGTTGTACAAAACTGTAATTTTTCAGGTGACACTTTATGTCCCTCTTCTGCCAAAAGATTCAAGAGTGCTATAGTATCAACAACACAGTCTTCTCTGGTGCTTGATGCCACCAATAAATCGTCTATATATTGGACTAAAACTGAGCTTCCTGGCATCACTAATTTTTCGAGACACTTTTTCAATATCTGATTAAAAATGGAAGGGCTTTCTGTGTACCCCTGAGGAACACGATTCCACACATAAACCTTATTTTCGAATTTAAATGAGAAAAGATACTGACTGTCTGGATGTAACGGAATTGAAAAGAAGGCTTGACACAGATCTATGACTGTAAACCATCCAGCATTCCAAGGAATCTGGTACAGAATTACTGCAGGGTTTGGCACTATAGGACAACATGGTTCTACAATTTTGTTGATTTTCCTCAGATCTTGAACGATCCTATATTTGGGAGCTCGATCTTAATGATCGTTTTTGTTGGTAGAGGCATATCCAATGCTTAAGGTAACTAGGACAGTTTCCTCTGAGAGCTCGGAAGGCTACAGTCAGGGCCTTAAATTCTATTTGTTTCGCTACAGGTAGCCAATGTAGCTGCCTTAGGTGCGGAGAGATATGGTGTCGAAATGGTACTCTTCTGATTAATCTCGCAGCCGCATTTTGCACCATTTGTAGTCTCTTGATCAGATAGGTAGGCAGCCCTAAGTAGAGACTATTTGCATAATCCAGCCTTGATGTCACTGAGGCATGTACAATGATTCGGCGGCAGTTCTCTGGTAGTAAGTAAAGGAATTTCCTCAAGCTTCTCAGTTTACCAAAGCATGAGGATGATATGTGGCGTATTTGGGTAGTGAATGTAAGATCCGTATCCCATTTTACGCCCAGGTTTTTTGCCGTGGATGAGGGATTAGGTGGAGGTCCCATTTCATCCGGCCACCACAGTCTGGCCGACGGGGAGATGTCTTGCCAAAAAACGAAACCTCGGTTTTCTCCGCATTAAGCTTTAGTTTGTTGTTATTCATCCAACTGGAAATGTCCTTCATACATCCCTTAAATCTTGAGAAGGAGTCCACAGAGTGATCCTTGAAGGAGATCACCAGCTGGGTGTCATCTGCGTAAGATATTGCCTTTACTTCCCATTTGACAATGAGTGAGAAAAGGGGAGCCAGATACACATTGAAAAGTAGAGGGCTCAAAGACGAGCCCTGCGGTACTCCACACCATAGAGGTTTGGCTTCAGATTTAAAGGGTTGGAGAGAGACCTTTTTGTGTGCGGTTGCTGAGATAGGACTGCAGCCGAGAGAGAGCCGTCCCTCCCAGTCCTGCCCGTTTGAGTCTGGCTAGTAGAATTTGATGATCCACCGTGTCGAAGGCTGCGGACAAATCCAAGAGCACCAGCATGGCTGCGTCTCCTGTGTCTGCAAACATTCTTACTGACTCTGCCACCTCTAGCAGAGCCGTCTCGGTACTAAATCTGGCCCGAAATCCGGACTTTTGAAAAGTAATATGTGTGCCTCACTTTTCTACTACTACTACTACTACTACTATTACTACTACTACACTTTTAAAAAAAAATCTTATATTTGAATTATTTGCACTTTGGTGTCCAGTCTAGGGAGGTGTTGGGTACTAAATTCACTTTTTTAAAACTGTTACAATAGGTCTTATTACAAATGCCTTCATTCACTTATGTAACAGTTTTAAAAAAGTGAATTTAGTACTTTTCAAAAGAAAGTTTTAAAAAAAACAGTGTGCCCCAGCTGGAATGATCTTTGTCAACCTGGATAAGAAGAACGTTTCAAAAATATACAAAACAGCCAAATTGTGCAGTAACTAAATGTATTAGCCTTTCCTTAGATGTGCCATAAAATAAAGATACCCGTACTGATGTTTTTTAGTAAATAAAGTTAGGTACCAAACTGACTGGTGCAGCAGCTTCCATACGTCCTATAATGTGATGCTCCACTGAATAAAGAAAGAATGAAAAAACAAGGAATACATAAATAATGGGAATAAGGAAACAAGTTGATAAATGTATATATGTTGTGAGAATAAAATATTTTTGTAAATAAAGTCATAATATATGTTTTAAAATAAAGAAAATTGCAAAAAAAATTAAATGAGAAGCAAAATGTAAAATACATTACATATTACCATGAATGTATAATGATTAATTAAGCAAATGCATTTTGCCTTTGATAGTAATACAAAGCACATATGATTAATGTGAAAACATAAATAAAACATTTAAGCATCACATAAGATTCTAGCACAACTAAAACAATACTGTGCCTAGAAACACATAAATAGAGTAACCCAATATTTAAAAAAATACTTACACCTGCAAAAAAATAATTGTTCACAATTAAATAATCCCTTTCCTGGACCCCTAAAAACCTAGAATCATATACCTAAAACTGAGACTGCCCAGGTTTTTTAAAAAGGATATATAGATAGAAATAAAAAAAAAATATTAAATTACCTCAAAAATTGTGGCACCCCAAAAACTACTGAGTATAGAAAATTCTAACTATAGAAACCAGTGCAAAAAAATACATACACCACAAAAAATATTTGCCCAAAAATAAAATACTTCACACCCAGAGCCCAAAAAACCCAGCATCTGACAACTAAAACTAAGAGTACACTGATTTTTGTATAAGATATATATAGAAACAACAAATTAATTGCCCAAGAATGTGTAGCACTCCCCACAAATTACTATATCTACAGAAACCTAACTATAAAACCCAGAATAAACAACAGATACCCACACCCCAAGAAATAATTACCCAAAATTAAATACCCCTATCCTGGACTCCTAAAATCCTAGCATAACACTCTCAAATTCAATAATTTCTCATACTAAACTCATATTAGAAAATATTAACTTTTTAATTTTTGGAGAGTTTATCTCCAAATTAAATTTTTAACACTTAAACCAAAAACCAAAATCTACCTAAACACTCCAGGCCACAATTAAAAAACACTAACTTCTTTATATGGGCGTGGGGGATAGTCTCCCAACCCTTTTTTAAGCCCTTATCTCTAAATATTCCCGAACACCACAAACCCATTTTAAAAAACCCTCTTTATTTTGTGGCAGGCTAAGTCCTGTTTAACTGTTAATCTAAAACCCTAAATCTGAACAAAAACACCCTAAACCCATATTACAAACACTTAAGATTTTTATTGTGGGGCTAAATACGCCCAGTCACATTTAACCCCTTGATCGTTAACCATAACTCAGCCCAAACACCCCAAACCCTTACTTATCTATACTTACATATGGATTATAAAGACGAGTGTTGTAAAATAATGTGTTGTAATGACTACAACAAAATAGGAGTTCTATTGACGTTGTGTTAAAGGTACCATTATGTAATTTATATATTGTAAAGATCACATACTTCCCCAAACCTATACTAAACATATTAACACATAACCTTAAATCTGTCCAAAACACCCGAACCCATACTTACCTATGCCTGCCTATACTTATGTCTGATACAGACTTGCATTGTAAAATGACGTTTTGTATGCATTTACCCAAAATTAAAATGCTCCTCACCCTAGACCCATAAGCGCCTAGCAAACCACTCCTAAGACACAATAAATACTTGCACCAAACCAGCAATAAAACCTTAAAATCTTTATTTTGGAAGGTAAACCCCCAAAGTCACCCTTTCTAGCCCTTAACCAAAGACTCAATATTGGCCTAAAAAACTCATACCCATATTAAAAAACATTTAACATCTTTATTTTATGGGGGCAAATCCCCCCCAAGATCTCTTTTCACCTTCAACCTATGATCGTAAATCTGCCCAAACACCCCACAACCATAATAAAAACTCTTAGATTCTAAATTTTAGGGGGTAAATCCCCCTAATCCCCCTTTGAACCCTTAACTTCCAACCTTGTACTGCACAAACATCCCAAACCCATTGTTACCTATACTTATGTAGAATTACGTATGCATGGTAAAGGCTTGCTCTGCAAAATCATGGGTTATAATGACTTGCTTTATAATGGAACACACTGTAATTACTTTGTGGTAAAGGTATGTCGTGTAGTTCCTAGGCATCCCCCAAGACCTGCGTGTTTTCGATGACCTAAACTGAGGGCTTGGTGTCCCAACCGCTCCCGGACACCCCCACAGGATATTTCATCCGTTAGACCAGCTAGCTCTACAGTGTCACTACCACCCGCCTGTATTCTACAGTGGTGTATGTAGTTTCTGGAAACCACTGAACATGACTACTGTGATTCCTCAGGGATCGTGGAAAATAGTACAGTACGTTTCTCTCAGACACTCGTGCTTGCTTTCTCTCAGAAAATTCACAGGATGGAGATTAGGACGTTTCAATAAGTATTTATTGGTCCAGCGACAGCCTTTTGTAAAACATATGTGCTGCAACAATCAGGAGACAGAAGCATACGAAAGAGATTGCTAGTACCAATATAGTAAATAGTAGATACATTTCTACCATAGTGCTAATACGATGAACCTAAACAGTCCAGATAAAACAGTAGCACTTGCATATTCCTAAAATTTGCGCCCTAAGTAATTTGCCTAAGTGTACCTAGCCTAGCCTGGATATGTAGGTGTATATGCGTATAGCTATGTGTATCTGTAGCCAAGAAACCCCTAGGGAAGAACCAGCCCCCTCACCTGATGGTTTAGAGCAAAGGACCCCGTCTCTAAGTTGAGGATGACAACCCGCAAGGGATGTCAGACTGCTGCTTGTCGAAGATTCAGCATGCAGGACCCCTTCTCAGCTTGGAAGGAATTTTCTTCTAATTTGTAGGGGGGAGTGAGGGTCTTTAATACTAAAGTGGTCACTCCAGGGTTTTTTCTAGAATCAATACGTTTTTAAAACAATAATAGATGTTTTGAAAACAATCATAAATGTTTTGAAAACAATCACCAATGCTTTTCTAAACAAGTGCCATCATGCACAGCTGGCTGTTAGCCAAGGAGGAAAAAAAGTGGTGACCCTTATACAGAATAATTCTGCTGTGCCTGGGGACATGTTTATGTACATCAGGTACAGGGATTCTGATAGAAGACTAAGAGCCTGGTGTCGAAGAGACAGGAGCAAGCTTATTTGGTAGAAGGTCACCGTTTTAGAATTGTTATAGTCGTGTGGATGGGACAAATGTATGTAAGAGGGGTATACATGACAGGACTATCCTAAAAGTCATGACAGGTACAAAGATGTAATTACCCTGTTGTAAGGTTATGTAACTTCTTAAACTTATACTAAAAACCCTTAACTAAGATACTTTATTGGGAACCCCAGCTTCCCCTTTTAACACTCAACCCAAATCTGTAAATCTGACCAAATACAGCAAACATGTACTTACATATACTTACTGTGAAAATGCAAATTATTATGTGGGGTGGGTGGTTGCACACTTCAAGAAATAATGACAATAACTAGTCAGGATGAACCCCAAAGTCACTAAATTAACATGAACTCAACCATCTGGTAGCTATGGCACAGAAAAGCTAGGCTTCACTTAATACAATAAGTGAAGTATTTATGAAGTACCAAAACAATAATACAGTTTGCAGTACCAAACGGCAATACCGTCAAAACACCAAGCAATAACAATCCATAATTATATTAGAAAAATAGAGCTAAATATAATAAACAAAATAACACCAAAACAACAAAATCTAATATGGGCAACCAAAGATAGGAATTTTCGAAGTGTCAATTAAAAGTAGAGCCAAAAATCACTATGGAACTAATTACGAGTTTGGTGGTGCGGGAGCAGACCGCCACGCTGGAGGTCCGCTCCCGCCCTGCCAAATCAGTGGTTGGACAGCCAGCCAGATTTCGAGTTAGCTTGTGCCTGGTGGGCTGTTTTTGGTGGTCCCACTGCGGTGCCTCTGAAAATGGGCCCGCAATGGGAATGCCAAATCAGTTCCTGTATGGCAGGACTATAAAGTCCATGGCGTGCAGGAACTGGGGTTCTTGCACACAGGTGGGCACATGTTGTTCCCCCCTGTATCCCTCCCATTGCACATGAGCAACAGGGGGTCCTGTAGGTCCCTCCCTTTGTTTCAGGACTGAAAGCCTTTTCATGGAGGAAAGACCTTCATGACACTGCTGGCAGTCCTGAAACTCGTAATATGCATTGTGGTGCCGCAGTAGCACCACCAGCATATTACTGAGCCCCTGACTGCTGCACCACCACCAGGGAACGGCGGTTCCCTGGTGGCTGTGGCAATGCAATGGTGGTCCGACTGCCCAACTCGTAATGGGGAGGTTGGACCGCTGATGCAGCAGTGGCTGATTGGCTGATGGCCCCCGTCGCGCCCACGCAAGTCTGGCAGTTCTCGGACCACCAGACTAATTAGGCCCTGTGTGACAATGATAGTCTATTGAAGCTGTAGAACTGGACTGAGGCATGATTTCAGGTCGATTGCGATGGAGCGACGGTCAGATAGTGGGTTTATCCTGGTCACAGATTTTACATTCTGACATAGTCCTTTTATGAAGATCAAAATCCACCAGCGGGGCCAGTCTGAAGCTTCATCTGACGAAGGTACATATAAATTAGACACTTTTGCTGCAAGATCCTCTTGATGACTTCGGAGGTCTTGGATGTCCAAAAATGTTCCATGTCCCCACTTTTCATAATTCCTGGAGCAGATCATCTAGGTCACTTCTAAGGCTCCCAGGATCTTAAGGACAACACTTAGGGTCCAGGGGTCATTCTAGCACAGGCTAACCAGCAAGGTCCAGTCAAGGTCCAGTTGGTACAGGCCAACTAGTCATTTCAGGATAAAGGTCTCTTGTAGCTCAATGTGTCTCTGTTGCCACAAATGAGGTCAGCCAACTAACTCTTGGAGTCCACTTGTTGTCCTGGGTATGGGAGGTGCTAGACCTGTCAGCCTTAGGTTGGCTCCCACCATACATTTTGCCTTCTCCCCTGCTGTTTTGCTGAATTGATTTTTGTTGGCCTCAGTAATCTGTGCACCTCACCACTGCTGACCATTGCTAACAAGCTTGTGCTCACTCCCTAAAACATTGTAAATTTTGCTTACACCTAATTGGCATATTTATTGTATTTATAAGACTTGAGTAAAGTGGAATATCATATACCCAGGGCCAATAAATTAAATGTTACTAGTGGGCCTGCAGCACTTATAGTGGCACCAACTTAGGAGCCCTTTAAACCATGTGTCAGACCTGTAATTGCAGCCTGTGAGCAGTTTTAAACTGCCAATTTTTGCCAAGCCTAAAACTCTCTTTCTTAATATGTATAAGTCACCCTTGGGTAGGCCCAAAACAGTCCTTGAGGCAGAGTGATTTTTATTTAAAAGTTGGACATGTACTTTTAAGTTTTACACGTCCTGGTAGTGAAAAACTCCTAAATTCATTTTTCACTACTGTGAGGCCTACCTCTCATAGGATAACATTGGGTTAACTTATTACTTTTTATGTGTGATAACTTTCCTTTGTAGGGAAGGTAGAGATGTCATGTTTGGTGTCTAAGAATTTGCAATTAAAATTCTTCTTTAAACGTCAAGTCAATTCTAAAAATGGAATTTTTAGAAAGTTGGCATTTTCTTGCCCAAGCCATTTGGTGCCTGTAGCCTCTTTCCTGGGTCACAAGACTGGGTGTAGTTGGCAGGTGACCCACAGTCCCACATGTACTTCAAAGCAGCTGCCTATGCCCTCACACAAACAACTTTACACTAGTCTTTTGTGCCCCCAGACATCCTGTGACCAAGGCAGGGAGACATGAAGTTTCAGACTAGTCTGTGTGGGGGGAGGGGAAACTCCAGAGGTTTCTTCCACTTCAAAGCTGACACCAAGTATTAAATTAGGACCCTCCAACCCACTCTTCAGGCAACTTCTGGACCTCCAGGCAACACTCAGAGGACTGGCCTGCTGCCTGTGGCCTATTGTGTACTTCAGATGACTACCCTGCTGCATCAAGAGGACTGTCCTGCTGCCTGCCCTGTGCCCTCAGAGGACTGCCCTGGTCCTTGAGATCTACTTCTCTGCATGAACCCAGGAATTCCAGAGTGACTTCAAGGGCTAGTTGGATGACCTCCTGATCAGAGCTTCAAGGACAGAAAAGGCTCCAATCACCTTGAACCCGTACCTGGACCCAGCCTGACTCACCAACCAAGTGGTGTTGCTCTAGTCCTTTACCTTGGAAGTGGTGTTGACAATGCTCTGATAGCCCAAACCCAAAACCTGGGACTTAGAATATTTTCTGCCACAGAGGGCCTGGAGAACCAAGAGGAGACTGGGTCCTACCTGCTCGCTGATCCGAAATTTCTGCCAAAAGTGTCCTTAGAAATGAGAGGAGACCAGGACCTACCTGCTTGCTGATCTGCACAAGGTGCATTGCCAGTCATCCTAACTTTGCGGTAGCTCCTGCTACGATCTTCTCCACAGCAGGAAATCCTCTTCAGCTGCTCCTCACATTACGGGTATCCGGCCTCGTTGAGCCCTTGTTGGCTACAGTCTGCAGCTTTGTCCCAGTGGAGATTTTCTTCTTCCAAAACATAGACTAGGTGCAAATGAAGAAATGTTTGCTTTGACTGCATCAAGCAGCTCCCTGACGTCTCTTCCTCAGACACCTCCAGCTGCCTTGCCACCGTGAAGTTTACTTTCTAAAGACATTTTTCTTAAACTTTCTGCTAAGTGCAAAGGCTCGCGGAAAACCGGGCCCAATCCACTTTGAGTATCCGAACAACTTTCCATTACGTTTGGCCATAACTTTTGACTTTGCCCCGTTCTCGCACAACTAGAAGCCCGTGGTTAGTACTTTGATCTTTTTGTGTAGCTAATTTTCACTCTAAACTTTAAAAATGCATAACTCTGGTCCTACTCATTGGATGTGTGTTGTTTCTGTGTCAAATGATATATTAAACTTTTCTAAATTGGTGTGGGATTTTGCTAGTGTTCACTTTATTACTATTTAAATGCTGCATAAATACTTCAAACTTTGCCTCTAAGTTAAGCCTAATTGCTTTTGTGGAAAACTACCAGAGGGTAAGGCACATGTTAATTTAGTGACTTTTTGCGATTGACCCTGACAAGGATTGTGGCTGTTGCTATAGAGGGGTTCATATCCCCCTCAACCAATAACTCCATTTACAACAGGAGAGATGAGGTGCAGTCCATCAGGTCTACTCTTAGGTCACTGACAGCAGGTCCAGTCCTCTTCTGAACTTCCGGAGCCCCAGAAAGTCTTCTGAAGATGTTGCCTTGAAGTTACACATTTATAGTAGCAGGTGGGAGTGACTCCTGCATCCTCTCTAACCAAAGGGGTAAAATTCTAATGGGCAACTCTATCCACATTGTCATCAATTCTTGTTTGCCCTACTACAAACAAATACACCTTACACATAAGATACAAGATGAATATCTCCTTCATCCCTTGTGCAGAACCGGTGTGACCATCCATAGGTATGGACAAGGAAATGAGCAGCTCCCTGCTCTATGGACACTGAAGACTGATTCTAGGGTTTACTCCCCTCTCACTGGGTTTGGAACCAGACTGACACGGTAACAGAGTGCTGCCTTCTCTAGGTCTCACCTTATATTTTCTTATCAAAGGGCAGGCCCATTTACAAGTTAATTGCATTTCTGCCCACTCCCAACTGGTCTTCATGTAAAGGGAAGATAAACACATTTGCACACCCAGGCCATTGTTTCTGCTTTAGGTGCAGTACTCACACCTCTTTAAGGCCAAGCACTGGACAGACCACCAGTCAGTAGGCTAATGCTAATGAACCCACTGGAGGTTCAGGCAGGTAAAAGGTAACTTTCTAACAACTACTTAAAAAAAATGTTTATTCAAAATCCTACTTTACTATTAAATTGGATTTTTAATACATTTAAAAAATAGTCCTAGAATGACTTTTGCAGCTGTTTTCTGTCAAACGTTACAGACTAAAGTTTATAATCTGTCCTTTGACAATTTTTAGGATTCAATTACAGCTGTGCCAATGAAAATAGCTTTGATGGACTAGTCACTGAAGGAACATACCAATTTTAATTTTATCCATGTTCCACTTTTAAATATCAGGCACCTTACATTTAGGAGACAAAGGGGCCGATTCCGATCTCGGCCGGTAGTGCTCCGAATCGGATTCGGATTCACCGGATCCGATTCGGAGCCCTGTTTCCCGACCGAATCGTACGCGGGTCCGGCCGAGCGAGTACGATGCAAGCACCCGCGAAATCGCCGACCGACTCGAACGCAGCTTCAACACGCTCCGACCGACTCGCATGGACACGACTCGCACCGCGCTATGGAGACGTTTCCCGGCAGGGTAAGTACGATACGCGCCGCAAGCAGTCCGACCGACTCGCGCCGTCCGGCTCAAAAAGCTGTCGGAGCCGGACTTTGGGGGTCCGTGTCGGACCCCCTGTACGCGTAGCCGCGCGAGTCGCACACAGGGGGACCCATGGGTCCCCCTACCTGTGCATGTACGCCGTGATGCGCATGGACGCGTACACACTGTAGGGGGCGCCTTGTCCGCCTCGCACCCATTGAGTCAATGGGAGCCCGCGTACGCGTTGTACGACCGGCTCCCATTGACTTCAATGGGAGTCCGACTCGACTCGAGTCCGATAGCATGCGAATGCATCGTACTCTTCCGGTCGGACTGCTAGGGTCCGATTCGGTCGGAATTCTCTCCGGGTCCGGCTCGGTCGGAGAGATTTCCGGCCGGAATCGGAATCGGCCCCATAGTGTACTTAGAGGTGACTTATTAATATATAAAAGCTGAATTTCCCACCTGTGAAAAAGGATTATTTTGAAAGGTCTGTACAGCAGCTTTTAGTCTGCTGCAGTCAGACTACAGAGGGTAAGCCTGAAGCCATGTTTTCTCTGTCCATGTAGTGGAAAGCACAATCAGCGCTGCAGTCTATAAGTGACATTTAACTTTCTGTGCCATAGGTTTATTGATGCACCATGTACTAATGCCTTATAGGAAAGTTAAATATGCCAATTAGAGTTAAGCCAATTTTGAAATGCATAAAAGGGGAGCACAGACACTTTATTCCTGGTTAGTTAGGGTAAAATCACAGAATCCTAAAGCCAGCAAGATAGATAGGGCAAAAATTGGAGGAAGCTACACAAAAGATGATCATTTTCTACAGGGGTCCCCCTCCCAGCAGAAGAAGAGAGACCTACTCTCAACTCCATGTGAGTTCTCATCGCTAAGGCAAGTAAACCTGGAAAGACCATCAGGGATGGCCTGGTCAGTCCCAAGATGGTGTTCCACAGTAAAGTCCTGTAGGGAGATGGACCACTTCAACAGTGTTGGATTCTCTCCCAGCAATTGCATGAGCCATGTGTGTCCGTGGTCTGTCTGACCTTGGATTTGACCTATCTAGCACTTACTAGCCTTTATAGTCGGACCTGCCTGTTGCAGGGCACGTCCCAGAGGTGGGCCAGGTGGTCTTCTCAGCTGGAGCTGAAGATAGAAATGTTATCCAAATTCGCAGACCTGAACTTCATTAACCTAGCGAGGACCTGGTTGACCAATCTCTTGAAAGTGGCAGTAGCATTCTTCAAACTAAATGACATCACCCAGAACTGGAAGTGCCCTTCAGCGGTGGAGAACGCAGGCCTCTCTATTGCACCCTCATTTAGGGCAATCTGCAAGTACCTGGATGTCAAGTTGAAAATAGGGAAGAACTTGGCAGCCCCATCCTATCAATGAGCTCATCAGCTCAAGGTATGGGGTGTGCATCAGTCTTGAACAATGAATTAAGTCCCCGGTAGTACACATGGGACCTAAATTCAGGGTTTCCACTTGTGAGGGCAGACTTTGATACCAAGTCCACTGAGCAGGACCAAGGAGTATTGGAGGACTCAATCATCCAAGACATAACATCTTGGAATCCTTATCTTTGATGCTGGCTCTGACCTTGGCTGAAAGTGTATGCATTTTTTTTTTGACAGGCCTACTGTCAGTGAGTTAGTGAGACCTGGGGTCAGTGGGAACAAGGAAGTAAATTGCTCCAGCAACTGACAGCAGTCCCTCTGTTGCTCCTCAGAGTAGGAGACAGTACCACTGTCTGTAATGAGCCATCTTTCTACTTGTGTGATAGGAGTTCTGGGAGTGGCTCCCTTCCCTGTTCTCCTCAGTCATCACCTTTAGAATAGTGATTTCAGACATCTCAAAGTGTGGCTTCATTCGGTTAACATGCAGGCCACCAAAGAGTTCCTGAGAGTCTGCAAGTCCATCAGGTAGGTGATCTTCATCTTTTTTCTCTTTCACTTCATATGGTCCAGTCAACTGGTCCTGGAGGGCTCTGGGCTCTAGGGGTTCCATGAGCAACAGTTTTTAGCCAGGTTGGTACTCTACCAGAGTGGTCTTCTGGTCAAACCACTGATTAATCATTTTCAGACTAGCCTATATGTTCATGTTGGCTTCTTTCATACATTGACCCATTTTGGACCTCAGGGTTAACTTCTAATCCACTATATCATGTGAGGGTTTCCTGGGAGCTTTTTCCCACCCTTCCTTCATAAGACTAAGAGGTCCTCTCACAGGATGACTGAACAAAAGTTTGAAATGGGCTGAAATATACTCCATTCTGCAGGACTTCTCAATAACAGGAGGCATAGGATTAAGATGTCCCACATATATCTTAAATGCTCAGAGAGGGAGCTAGAAAGATGGCGATGAAAATGGCAGCCTGATTTTGGAAGCCTGGTGGCCTGTTGATTAAATAGCAGCTTATCCACTGCCATTGATTGCTTAAGTGAGCAGGGATAACACAGTCATTCTTGGCAAGCACACAGGAACCTTTTACATAGACCAGAGAACCCGCAGTAACCATAGGTGGTAGCTGTGAACCTGAGGCCTCACTGGATAACGATCACGGCACAAAGTACCAGCAGTGTGGCTCGGGACCCATTGGGGTCTTTACCACTGTCATGTTGCTTGGCACCGGTGACTCACTGCTAGGCTTGCTAGAGTGGCTCTGTACTCCTCTGGAGCCCCCTTTTCTGCCCATAGTCTGGGGGCAGCAAGGGCAGCCTACTGGCTACCAGGGGATGGCTGTGAGGAGGCATGCACTGGGAAGTGCCACTAGTTATGTTGGATGCAGCTGGTATTCTGACTGGAGCTGAGCAGAGATCTTTCAGGGTGCCTGGACTGGTGCTGGCAGAGACTTGGAACCAAAGTCAGGTAGGTAGTATTAGCAGAGAGCCTGTGTGGCCTGTTAGCTGGGACTGGGATAGCTACCATCACTTCTTCTGCCTGTTTTTTGTTGCATGGCCTGCGCATCCCGCAGTCACTCAACTGACTATTGTACACCCCCTTGTGGTGCTGCTGTGGGACTGTCCTGGCCTTTTGGATAGACGTACTGAAGGGCCATACCCCCAATTGCTCTCTCTGCCTCTTGCCGCTTTTATGGTAGTACTGGGTGCAGGTGAGCAGTGCTGTGTCACCATGACCTATCACATGCTAAATTGGTGGGCTGCTCCCCTCCAGATTGTTGAAGCTGCCCCCAGAGTTCTAAAGCTATCACTTTCTTTGCCTGCCACATCTATCAACACTGGACAGTCATTGAGGCTGTCTATCACCAATTTTGATGGTGAGCTGCAGGGGCACTGGATGTAACTGGCATATGTTCTCATATAGATATATGTCTTATCTCCAGTCCCTGATGCCACTGATGTGAAATGCTAATATTCTTCCTAGAATGCTGCCTAATCACTCCTCAGTTGTATTGGTACTGGTGAATCACCCCTCCCCCCACCTCACAGTTCATCAGCTGGCACCTTTGGGGCACAGAACTGCTGATGAGATGTCTTGCACCGAGATTTGCAGAGCGATTGTGGGATAACAAATTGAATGATCACTCCATCCCACAGGTCAAAACTCTCTGGGAGGCTTCCAAAGCCTGTATCGGGCGAGTCTGTATATCCAAGAGCTCGGGTATACTCAATTCGCTGTGGAATAGGCTTGATCTATTTGAAATGGAGCTTAAGTCACTGGAAACTAAGTACACTAAAACTAAAAGTACATTCACTCTGACTAAACTGTGTGAACTATTGACAGAGTTCTGAGCGGAGGCTGACGGTGAGGTTCTCTTTCTGAGTAAGCATGCGTGGGGTTGCATGTTTAGGGAGTGAGACCGACCTGGTAAAACATTGGAATCAGTGACTAAGGGACTGATCTAGATAATAGAGCATGGGTTACTCGTTCACAACGGTGACGGATAGCCTGTCCACCAAAATATAAATCCCATTATATCATATGGGATTTATATTTCAGCGGACGGGATAGCCGTCACCGTTGTGATGGAGTAACCCACCTGCCAAGATCAAAATCAGGCCCTAAATCTTTTACAGCTCAGGCTCAGAATTCCTGTCTTCCGTCAGGTGACTTGACAGTATCCACCGCGATGATGGACATCCTAGATACATAAAAAAAATATATGAACAGCTCTATCACTCTGGTCTCCGTGTGTCGGTGGGGTGGCTATATTGTCATATTTAGATCAGGTGGGGCTGCCAGGGCTGAATGGGAAAGAAAGGGAATAGATGAAATTTCAAATGACATGTCTAATGAGCTATTATAAGTTTGCTGAATTGTAGGACTTCTGGGGGAGATGGCCTCCCGGTTGACTTCTACAAATTCTATATCGACTTACTAGCACCTAGGTTATTGGACCTCTACAATAGAACTATTTGTAAAGCTACCCTTCCATCTACTACCATGGAAGCCATAAGACCTGTACTGTTGAAACCTGGAAGGGGCTCTACTCTATGCTCTTCATATTGACCATTATCCCTCCTAATCACTGACAATAAAATACTCACCAAAATACTAGTGCAGCGCTTCTAACCCCTTATGCAGTTTCTTGTTCTGCCAGAGCAATCTGGTTTTATACCTCAGAGATCCACAGCGTTCAAAATACATACACTGATGGCTGTTCTCCATCGTCTAGACCCACAGCTTTTCTGTGTGGCAGTGCTCTTGGACAATGAAAAAGCATTTGATTCAGTAGAGCGGGATTTCATGGGGATGTCCTTCGCAGGCTTGGGTTGGGCTAATATTTCTTTAAAGTCATCAATCTTATTTATATTGTGCCGAGGATGTGAATCTGAATAAATGGAGCTCATTCTGAGCCCTTCTCTATAGGTAGGGGAATCCAACACGGTTGCCTCCTATCTCTGCTGATGTTTGTATTGGTTATCAAGCCATTCGCTTGTTTCCTAGGAACTTTTCACTCCCTGCGGGGTCTGCAGGTCAGAAGCAGCCCACTAGTGATATCTCTCTATAAGCCAATGATATAGTTTTGTATCGCCAGAGGATAAGCTATTGCCTATCATTAGAGAAATCATTCAGTTTGGCAAGCATTCAGGCTTACAAATCAATTAAAACAAATCTGAAATCTCCCCGCTGACAGACCTCACTCTAAGCCTGCAATGGAGTATCCCTTGAATGGAATTCAGAGAGCATAAAATATCTTAGCGTCCATGTCACAAGAAATACATCTGTTCTTATTTGCTGTAACTTTGATGTAGCGCTAGAGCAGCTCAATACTTGACACGCCTCCCTCAGGAATTCTTCCGGCAACTGTGACAGGTGTTACTCAGGCTTATTTTGGATGGAAAGCAGTCAAGGGTATTTTGGGAGTTGCGTTCATGGCCTATGAGAGAGGGAGGACTCGGTGTTCCGGACGTCCATCTGTATTATTTGGTGACCCAGGCGCACTACCTGAAGTACTTGACTATGTCCTTACAGTCGGTTCTGCATGTCCGATTTAAGAGTGTGATAGCCTGTTCTGAAATGCTCTTGGGACATATCTATGTGCAACTGCAAGTTTCAACAGAGGATGTGGGCATGATAGATATGACCAACTGGTCCTGGTGGGAACTGGAATGTTATTTCAGTTATGAGATCCCATACTCCCCATGCCTTCCCTTAGCTGATAACCCAGTGCTATCCCCTACAAATGAAAGGAACACTGTGAAATTGTTAGATGACCTAGCGTAATGACACTGGGTGACCTTTTCAAAGGGGGTTCCTTTCTATGTCTTAAAAAGTCGAGGAATAAAGGGGGTATTACGGATCTAGCTATAGTGCTCTATCATATTTTGAGATAAGCCGCTAGGGCAGTGTTTACTGAATTTCCCATCCCTCCTTCCAAGATGCCTCTATTAGCCATGTATATGGCATGAGTCGACATAGGTAAATTGATATCCTTTCTGTATACAGAAATGATAGCAGGTGCACATGGCTGACCGTTCGAGGCCAGGCGGTGTTGAGAGGTGGATCTGGCCAGCAGAATCCTGATAAAATATGGACGTATTGCTGTGCACAGGTGAAAGAGAAATTATTTAACTATAAACATAAGCTGAATCATGTTTTAATCTATGCACCCAAAAGACTTGCTAAGTTTAGCTCTGGCAGTAGGCCGGCGTGTAAAAGATGTGGCCTTCTACATGCTTCTTTCATAAATATGGCTTGGGCTGCATCCTCAAGGCCGACCCAGGGACTTTTGGGTTCTACTTAGATCATACCTGGCACAATTTTCAGACGATATTGACCCCTGAACTTGTCAAACTATAGTGACACCTGGATGCTGTTATACACTTGTACTTGCCTGTTTGCGACATTTTCATGCTTGATATGTATAGCAATATGTATAGGAGCGATTGCCCCCTCTTATGGATTGGTGCATGTAATTGAGTGATGCAAAATTGTTAATGTATCTTGCTGTGATTTTCAAAAAGGAGTTTAAAATTTAAAAAATGAAAAGGCTCAGAGAGGCCTACTATCATGCCGTTGAGGGTCCTTTCAAACATTTCAATAAGCCCATTGATTTGGGGATGATAGGATGTGGAGAATTTATATGTACCCCACACTCCTCCCACCTGGACTTCATGAACGTTAATGTGAAGTTAGTCCCCCATCAGACACTTTCTCCTTGGAAAACTACACTCAGGTGAAGATTCCCATCAGTGCCCTGGCCACCATGGGTGCAGTCACTATTCTAAAGGGTATAGCCTCAAGGTACAGGGTTCCAGATGGGAAAACAGAATATCTGACTAACATAATACTATAGACGCTCAATTACCATGGAAAATATTAGCAGGATATTTTCCAAAATGATAACACTATAATGGAATTAATTAACAGAAACACAACAATGACCAAAATAAATGTTTATAAATACCGAAATAATGACTCCCTAACAGTGCTCAGGTGAACACACAGTGCAAAAAATACACAGAGCGAGTTAAAAACAGCTCTGTATTTTATACATTCAAGGCAATAAAATATGTATTTTATCACGGCTGTATTATATCATGTATGTACAAATACAGCTGTGTATGATTCATTTATACAGTCCATTTGCCAAACAGGCGTTGACGGTGTTTTGACCCATAATTACTAGAGGGTCATCATAAGAATAAGGAAAAATGAAGGGCAGAACTCTATTTCTGAAAAGAAGACAAATGACTTTCTTAACAAATTGGCGGACCATGTCCAGCAAGTGGGAAAATAGACTCACTGGAGTGCCAATGAAAAGCACAACCTGTAACATCAATTAAAAAAAGGGATGTGAGTGAAATGCACATTGTCCCTTTGGACCTCATTTAGGGGTCACCAAGGGCGGCAGCTACGACCCATGGCTTGTCACTTGCAACCCCTGGCACTGCCTATGTGACCCCTGGCCTTAGAGGAAGAAAACTTAGTGCCAGAAACACACTGGTGGCTCACTTTATCAGCATCAGACTCCGACATCCTTGTTTTCTGCTCAGTTTTATAACATTAATAGTGAATAATAGTCTATAGTTCACTATTAATGTAATAAAAAGTGAAGCAGTAGGATCTGGAATGGGACCTTTACTGGCATCTTAGATAATTGAAATTAAATGCTTTTAAATGTATGTTGAGTGCGTGAGAGTTTGGGTAAGAGGCATGTGTAGATGTGAGCATATATGTTTGTATGTTGGATCCCGCATGTGTGTGAAAGTTGAGTGAGAAATTATGAGTCAGAGTAAAAGGGAGCAAGAGAGTGCAAACGAATGAGTCAGGGTAAGGGTGAGTGAAAAATAATGAGGGCAAATGAGTGAGAATGAGAGAGAAATAGTGAGTGTGAGTGTGAATAAGTTGATGTAAGTGAGCGTGAGTGAGAATGTGTTGTTATGCTTGCAAGTCTGCTGTTGGACCTGGCATGCTTTTTGGTTTATAGAGGCACCCATGGAAAAATGCAGGCACTGGCATGTGCAGGAATTTCTTGGCATAGATGGCACCTGTCTCAAAATGCTTGCGCTGGCACATTGGCAGAAATTTTTAGCATAAGATAGTCAAACCGTGACATATGTCAGAGGGCATTCATGTCAAAATGCTGTCCCAGGCATATTCGACGTAACATTTGACATAAGGATCACCCATAGTACATGTATGGCAGTATTGGTAACATTTCAATACTAGAATATTGTATGCATGCTCAGGAAAAAGGGCCCCATGACAAAAATCGGGCCCTAACAATAGAGGTAATTTTTGACATATGGGAACAGCCACATGACAAACATAAATGGGGTCAACTCGCGGAGAGGGCATGTTTCATTAGCTTGGCACACTATGAAAAGACTTGAATATTTAATGAGTGTCTTTTCAGAACCTTCAGCTTTTTAGCACATTTGTGTGAATATTGTTATTTAAAATGCACTATTACAGCCCATTTTTCAATATTTCTCATGGGGGGGGGGGAGAAAGACATCTCCCTGACCACACTGTCCCGTTATAAACGTTATTGAATTTGGAAAGAATTAAAAGAAAACACAAGTGACAATTTACCTTGAAGCCGTCAAGGATTGAGTTAGAATGACTATTGGGTCCCGAATGCTTGCAAGTAGGAATTGACCTGTGTAGAGATTACTGGAAGATCAGGCTGAGTGCATAAAGTGCAGGGGGGTAGCACGGAAGAGAATTTAAATAAAACATTCCTAATTCCCCCAGGGTGTTTATAAGCTAGAAGGGGAAAACCAGAAGTAGGAGCTCAGCCGTCCACAGGGATGTAATGTAATTTGTGAGAAAGCGCAGCTACGTTTGTTGTGGATGGATGTATTTCAGGACCATGATCGGGTTTACAGCGGAAGACTCTCCAAATAAGTTACACACAAGCTAAAGTAATAAGGCAAACTATTTTCTGAGCAAGGGTCAGCACAACTGTAGCGGATGCTTTCAGGAGATTGATCGAGTTCACAGCGGCGAAGACGTCCACGTTAAATTTCAAAGTTGACAAAGTTAAAAGGTAAACCAGCGAAGCAGCAATGGCTGTGTTCAGAAATTGTGGATGAAAGGACCTACAGTGAGTTCTCAAATCGAAAAGAGTTGGTGAATTAAACACCATTAAGCCGTGGCGCAGCAGTGCCCACCTCTCTCAATCCAGGAAAGAAAATGGAGATGAGCGCCGAAAAGCTAATCTTCGTGTATCCAAAATGGCCGCTGGGGCCATATAAACAGATAAAATCCTTGACCGGATTTGGATTTGACTGAATCAGGTATCTTGTCAAAAGTTGACATTTAAGTAGGGCACAGATAAAAGTTTAAAACAAATGGTCTACAAGTAAAGGATCATTAACATGTTAATGCCAAGAAACAACTGAATAAACATTAAAAAATGAAATGAATTGTTTTTGTCCATAGTTAAATATCTGTAATGATTTTACCAATCATCTTGACATCAGAACAATTATGTATGATAACAATAACTTAATTTTAATTCTTCTACATTGCATCTTGACATCAGGACAACTGAGTATGGGACCAATAATTGAGTTATGCTGCTACTGAGGCAGTAGGTCTACATTTCTAAAAGTCTGTACTGGTCTCTAATGTAGAGAACCCGAATGAACCAGATACAGTTAAATTGCAATCTTCTAGTGTGTTTAAGATATTAGGGATGCTATTGCACTTTAGTATTCTTTTGCATTCAGCTCCACTGAGTTGTATTTGTATGTCACCTCTGTGTTTATTCAGTGTTTATTCAGTTGTTTCTTAGTATTGACTTGTTATTGATCTTATACTTGTGCACTATTTTTTTACAACTTTTGCCTGTGCTCTTCGAATCTGTCAACTTTTGACAAGACACCACAGCAGAAGAAATATTGTGCTGTCAAATCGTTCTTCATGTGTTGAGATTCCACAGTCTAAAAATGTGTAATATCTAATAGAATTGATCATTACCTGAAA
This sequence comes from Calotriton arnoldi, assembly GCA_963921515.1. Classification (NCBI taxonomy): domain Eukaryota; kingdom Metazoa; phylum Chordata; class Amphibia; order Caudata; family Salamandridae; genus Calotriton; species Calotriton arnoldi. The sequence continues at coordinate 1,752,544 of CAWUFW010000849.1, read as the reverse complement.
CACATATCACTTAAATACTGCTCAGTGGTTAAGGGGTGGTTGTAGTCCAACTGGCTTTCTGTTTCCTGTTAGCACCCTGACTAAATTCTTAGTGCTAGGGGGTTTAGTAAGCCTATTTTCGGGCCATGTTCTAGAAGATTCAGAAAATGGAACAGTTCCAGGTTCTTTGTCTCCCCTGATGGGCTGCCATAGATCATGAGGTCAACTGCATCCACTCAGGCAATTGCAATATCTCTGCATGGGCTTTGAGGTCTACATCTTTCCAGATGGCCCAGGCTGTTCCTGAGCAGATAGTCAACAGGTACGGCTGGGCTGACAGCTACTTGTAAAGGACCAAAGACCCCAAATCACTCAGGGAAACTATCACTACAGGATGGTGACTGTCTTGGCTGTCAAGATTTGCCAAACAGTGAACAGACACTCATTCTGAATCCTGCATCTCTCAGAGCCTCCACCCCCTTCCCATTGATGGAATACCACTACCTGTACATTTTAGTGTTATTAGGCATGTGGACCATGGGTTTCATCTCACTTGTACACAAGGACACTAGGGTAACCTCTGCCCACACCACAGCTCTCACTGTGCCACCTTTTTTACTCAGCCCTATACCAGAAATCCCTGCGGTCTGGCCAAAAGCGTGGGTGGGGCTTCTTATGTCAAACACAGTCCATCTCTCTGCAGTCATAATGCTGGACATGGTGTCATTGCACCATGGGCTTCCTTTCCCCAATGTTTCCCTTCCTCTTCTCAGCGGTGGTCTGGGGAGCCTTCCCCTTAAAGCTCCTATGGGGCCCTTTAGAGACCTCTGTTGTATTATCATTGCCCTTGCTCATTCTGCAGATGGGGACATGAGTGACATTCTTTTGCCCCCACCCCAGCTACCTTCTTGGGTACGGTGGTGTTGATTAGGGGTGGGCGATAAATTCAGCTTCTCCTATAGAGTTCGCAGAGTTATGCCTATAATGCAGTGTTCCAGCCAAACTTCGCGAACCACAGTCTTGTGGAGTTTTTTCTTGCATGCGGCTCGCCAAGTGTAAGTTGAGGAGCGAGTGCGAGAATTGGCATCCTGTAGTGCTACTTTTGGGCACTATGAGGACACCAGGCAAGATTTTCTCAACACGGGTGGTCGGAAACATTCCAGGAGGGAAAGGTGCAGTTCAAGTAGAAAATCTACTCAAGTAGCAGCAAAGAAGCAGTGCCCTCTGGCACACCGAGTGGTTCTGTTTGCACTATACAGAACAAGCTCCCGGCACTAAAAATCAGTGCGAGCAGCATGACGTGCCAATTTCCACCCGCCAGCTGAACTCTGAGGACTTGCAAGGAGTTTTCATGTAACTCGGCAGAATTCCACGGGATGAAACTCCATGAGTTCCACCCACCACTAGTGCTGAGCCAGAGATCTGCTTCCTTCCTGAGCTCCCAGGGAACAGTGAGGTTGGAATCTATCAGGAGTTGGCATAACTATGTAAAGCAATTACTCAAGATGTGCTCCCATATGATGGAATTATACACCTCGTCATAATCCTTTACTTTACTGCCCTTCACTCAACCATCCAGTGCCTTCCTTGACAGGTCTACAAAATTCTCCCAAGAGTGGGAAGACTGTTTATAGCTATCCCTGAACTTCAAGCAATAGTTTTCTGGGGTTAGACCAAATTCGGGTGTGAGGTCCTCCTTTGTATGGGCTGCTTAACATGGTCAGCTGCATCTAGAGCCAAAAACTAATCCCTCCAAATAATGGTCATGTGCTTCCTCAAGGTAACCCCTAGTCCACCTCTAGGACTTTATGGCACATTTGTTTCCAGTCCCTGTGCAAACTACTATTTGTACAGGAATCATAATTACTAGTTTTGGGGTAGTTACCACATGCCTTGCAATTTTTCCCTGGTAAGTTTCGGCAAGTGAAACCTGCTGAATTGTACAGGGGAAAATGGACAGTACATACTGGTACATGTACATTTTGGTGCAGTTAAACACCAAAATGGGCATGTCATGCCCCTTTTAAAGGGCACAACTTGTAATATGCAATATTGATCAGATCTTTTACATTCAGATCCCCTTGATATCAGATTTTAAGAGGTGCGATAATAATCGCCTTTATAGTGGGGCTACTCATAATGAGGGGTTTTGTCATTGAGGATCAACTTTTACGACAGCGCAGTAATTTTAAAATATAATATGTAGTTATTTTTCATATGTACGTTGTCCATGCCATATTTATGAGAATGTGCAGATATAGTATTTACGGATTGTGATAGTTGCTGCAGATATTGGATAGTTCCAGATCGACCAAACAGCAGGGGTGCCTAGCAAAGTAAAAAATCATTGCGGTGCAGCATGCCATAAAACTCACCAATATGCTACCTGTTGCCCTACCCGACAATGATGAGGAAGAAAGGAAGGTAATTTACTTCCTGCTTCTGAATCCAGCCAATCTTGGAGCTGCTCAACAGCTCCAGGATTGGTTGGAGCATGCTAACCCAATACACATTTTGAGGCTGGGGTCCTGTGCCTGCAATCCTTCAGCTGTTTTACAGCACTGGGATTGCAGGCTTTGAAGTGCGCATGACAGATTGACCGGCTGTAGACAGCCTGCCTATCTGTCATGAGCAATGAGCAGTCATCCTGCAATATGCAGGAATCTGTCTGTCCTGCCCCCACCATCATCCTTGTGCTAGCATGGCTGGTGACACATAGAATAATAAAATGCTAAGGTATTGACCATTTTATTATTCTGTGCGTACCTGCTGCTCTCGTAGCAGGTGAGTCGATGCTCATCCACCACAACGGAAGAGCCGCCACCACCAAACAGTATCACATCTTTACTTAATGTGATACAGCATAAAAGCTGATTATTCTTTACACAACATAAAAACTGACTATGACAACGAAACTCTAATGTGCATGTTGCACGACTAGAAAAACAACACCGAAACTGAGAAAAGCTAAAGTACCAGCACTGTAAAAGTTTGCTTCAATTTGTAGAAAATGAAAGATTTTTGAGAATAATAAATTTAACATGTTTATTAACTGATAGACTTATATTTTAACAAAGTCGTAATGAGAGGTTATTGACGCAAAAGCTTTCTATTATGCAAAATAACACAAATTATTAATATGAAGCAGCATATCTATGTAACAAATGAGTCTTACAAACAATTGTGCAAATAATAATTATCAGACTTAGCATATCTATTGCTTTCATTGTAATGCACCATAGAAATGAAAAATTGGTGCTATGTATTTATGTAACATTGTATATTACTGCAACTTTCTGCATAAGTGCTTGACATTATTAGAGTCTTAGATTTCCTAAAACAATTTGTTTATAATGATTTTTAAGACTAGCTTGCATGTAGATACTCTATAAATTGTGGCAGTAGGCTATAATTATAGTTGAACATTGTTATGCATTAATCACTGACAAACATTACAATTATTTCTGTATATGATATGTTTGATTTCTTTCATTATGCCTGAAGTTAATTATGAGTTGTTTTTACTAAATAAGAAATGCTAACTTTAAAGTGCATTGAATTGCCTTATGCCCTAGAGTGTATTATTTTATAGCCTGGTAATGGACTTTGTTACGTTTCCTCAAATGTTTCTTTATCTGTTCTGTTTACACAACATTCTTAAATCAATAGATCCTTTTTCCTGTACTTCGTTGTGTGTGAATTGATGGGAACTTGACCCTTTCACTTAATACATGAAGAGTAACAAAGTAAAGAGGCTCTTTGTTAACTAACCTGTAAGGACGGAATGCACAGTTGTTTCTCATGAGCGACTTGGAAAAATATGTTGGATTATCAATTTTGTAACTCGTTAGTGGAAGAATGGCCACATGACAATCAGACCATTTTATGGTGACAACTGTTGTCTCAAATGGACAATTTGGAGTATAAAAAGTGACTTTCCAAGCGGGAGGGATGGAATCCCTCTTGATTACCTAGTTACCTACTATAGCGTTGGACTTCTCGTGGCCCTTGCCTTTATCTTATGTTGATGAACTTACCTACTGGACGATTTGGGGCTGTTTGATGAGAGACCAGATCTGAACTTTCCTTATTATTGCTCCATTCCCCATGCCCATGCCTATGGACTTTTCTTTAGTGAACTTTAACTTGACTCTTTGCTCATGCTAAGAGAACTCTATCGAACCATCCATCTGCCTTTGTTGGTGGTAGGAAACCCTAACCTTAACCATTCTCTTTATGTATTCTTGTATTTAGCAATAGATTTACTTTGGCTAAATGTGTGGTTTTATACTACGTGCTGTAAGACTCATGACTGAACTTATATGCATTGATTTTGGATCTTTAATACAATAACCAAATTATCTAAATTTGTCTGAGTCTTTTATTGTGTCTGAATGTTCTTTCGAGATATTAATTTCTAATGCATGCTAGAGTCATAGTCTGAGAGTACTGTGCTTGAACCAGATCTCTAATTTGTGAGTTGGCTACCAATTATTGGTCCTCATTGGGTGTCTAACAGTTCCACACCCTGATGTCTCATGCCTCACTGTGACAAAGCAAGGTCCATCGGATGACCAATGCCTCTGTCGGTGAAGTATAGAATCTGAGTGAAGTGACAAAGTTAGTGTAAATATTTGTATGGGCCCAGAAACAGAAACCGAGAAATGAAAGGAAAAGAGCTTCCGCTGCAACAAATGTAATAGCTGCAGGTGGTCAGCCATATTTGGTAAAGTCATTTGTCAGGCGCAGCATTGCACCCACGTGCAGACATTTGAATATTTTTTAAATCGTATGAGCTGAAAACATTTCCATTGTTATAAGTGGAGAATGTGCCAAATTCATATTTATGCAGAAAATGCTGCAGTCAAACAATCGTATTTTTCCAGTACCTCTGAATACAGCACAAAGAGAACCAATCCACCCAGAATAACACAATTTGGGAAAGTGAGGGATCTATGACTAGAAATCCCCCTTTTTAAAAAAGAATTATTTTTATTGATTTTACAGAGTTTTATATAGTGCGAACTTGACCCGAATCAGGTATCAGAGCGCTTTACATAGCACCAGTTGCATTACATGAGGACACATTCATTTTTTGTTAGGCACGGGGAGATTAAGTGATTTGCCCAGAATCACAGGATGTTCAGCATCATTGCCGAGACTCGAACCCAGTTCCCCAGATTCGAGGTCGACCACCCTAGCCGTTAGGCCAACTCCTCTCCCATTGCACAGCTGACAAACCTCCACTGAGCCATGTTTGAGGCACATTTGATAGTAAGGGTTTACTTGCGGTAAACTTCAACAAAGTCTGTATTAAGCAGGGAGAAAACTCCGGGTAGACCATGTAAGGCATGGCAGACCCGGTCAAGCAAAGCAATGACTCTCCTTGCGTGCCAGGGCCATTGTTATAATGTTTTTCAGAAACATAACACTGGTTTTAGTTTTTTTGTTGTTGAAAAGCCACATACATTGGCAAGAGGGATAATCAAATATTGTGACCTCCTGAACATTGAGAAAAGAGGTGTATATCTGCAGCAGACAGGTGGGGATCTCTAAATTTGGCAGACTCACCAGTGTCTAAATAGGGCCCTAGTACATTCATACATTTCTTCTCATGCACTTACACCGTCCACTAGTTGACCAGTGAACTGAATATGAATATTAAAAGACTAATCTGCGCTAAAATAAATAACCAGCATCATGATAAAATGTGTACAAATGTTAAAAAGATAAAAGGTCAGTCGAGAATTTGGTATACTGGTATATTAGATAAGATATTTTTAAAAATGGCAAAAACAACAGTGAAATTTGCATTTGGACTATAAAATGAGCACTCTTTTAGGGGTGGGCATAACTCGCATAATTTGCTGTGGTGTAATTAATAAAAATTACAATAAGATTACTTGAGACTTCGCAGAGTTATGCGAGGAACGTAACCCAGCATTCAGACAGGGGCGTAACACAGGCCCCCGCATCCCCCGCGGTGCGGGGGTGCCCCTGAACTGCAACCAATGACTAATGGCCCGACTGACATTAGGTCATCGGTCAAAATATCTATTTGAGACTGCCAGAGAAAGTCTGGTGCTCTCAAACAAGAAAACAAATAAATGACCCCAACGCTCTGGGAGAAAACTCTAAGCCTCTCAGGGACATATGCTTTGTTTTAAAAAAAAAAAACAGACTGTGCAGGCATACTAAACATGACTTCCACGCTATAAAGTAGTGGTGGCTCCTGTAAGGTCATAGAGTTCTCTGCCTGGCTGTTGGAGAGCTCCAATTATTGAAGGCTGTATTCTGGCAGGTGAAACTGAGAATGTCCATCTGCTTCGGAGGCCCATTGGAGTAATACCTGCCAAGGGATGAATATCTTCCATCATTTTTTTAACCTAATCTTCATCTTTAATATTGCATTAATTATTCTAAAACTAAGTTGGAATGTTCCCAACTGGGGGTACATCAAGGTATAAAATCAGTAAACAAGAGGAAGTCTTTAAGCAAATGACTCATTGCCATTGCCATCAAGATAAGACGATGACAGCACCAGCTTGCAACAATTCCCAATATCCCCCTAGTGCCTTTCAAGGTATCACACCATACTGCAACCAGGTCCAACATCTGGCGCAATAATTATGATCCCATTTCACCTCATTGCTTGCAAATCTCTCCAAACTGGACTCTCGGCAATCTCGTCTGTAAGGAAAACATCTAAGGTGGTCAACAAGCCCTGCAGAATTCGGACTCATTCCTTCTGGAAGAAAAAACACTAAATTTTGCTTCCCCATGGTCTGACTCCCCATCCCACAACTATCAGAATGTATACTGTGCTGTATCAGTTATGCAAAGTTTGATTTTGCACTGTATAAAACTTCTACCAAATAATATAAATACACAAAGAACAGACTGTAAATCCACTTGAACACAACTGTAACAACAAATCTACACGAAGAAAATAATCTGGGGATAATGCCAAGGTCTTGTGTTCCGTTTTTATTAAGCATTTAAATGGTCGAGTCATGCTTTGTCGTATTTGTATTGTCATCAGTCCGCACATACCACCAACCTTATTTATAATAATAAAAGTGGTACTTTCGCAAAAAGAACCTCTCTAATAATCTGGGTTAGATAAAACAATGCCCTTTTTATGGCACCCTACACTACCTACTTTTAGTTTTTAAAAAAAAATGGGTATTACAGTTGTTCAGCTCAACGGTCTTTACGTTGTAAACTTTGAAAAGATAAAAGGCTGAGTCATTCCTTTTAGGATTGGGACCTGTGGCGTGCAGGTCACTGTGATTTCGAGGTCACAGTTTGGACAATTAACCAACGGAGCAATCAACAGTGCTTAATTTGAGCTACTGGTTAACAGTGGGGCTCACCAGCACCCGTTTCTTGGGACCAGCACTCATTTAACCATATCAGACATTTACCCAGTTTAAGAGAGGATAAACACACAAAGTGGTAAGATGGAGGAAGCGAAAGACCGAAAAAACGTAACAAAGGAAGAAAGCAGGAGCCTGAAAAAAGTGAGATAAAAGGAACAGGGAATGTAGGGTAGTGGATTAAAGAGACATGAGGTTAATTCACAACTACACAGCTTTGGTATTCAGCGCGCCAAAATTTAATAGCAGTGGCTCGGGCTTCTGAGCACAGCTCGGACCCTGGCACTCATTCTTTTGCAAATTAAGCACTGCTCACCTATGAGCGATGATTTCATCATAATTTTAGGAACACTCTTACGCAGACATTATCACTCTTTTGAATTATATATTTTCCTAACTGGTAAAACTTCTCTACTAACGTGGCATATATTCCAACAATCTAGAGTTGATCCTGCATTGCAGAGTGCTTTATTCAAGTTTTTATTCATTCACATATTTATCTCATGAGATCTGTGAAACCCACAAACAATATACAATCTCCAATTATCTCAAGTTGTGATACACTGAAGGAACAATGCATATTTAAGTACAGTAGATTATATAAAGAAGTAAAAGGAGAGCTCACTGTTGGAAAGTTACCTTTCTGCAGGGTCACCCCCAAACTTTTTGCCTTCTTACTTCCCTTTTTGCTGAATTCGTTTTTATTGGCGTTAGGACTCTGGGCACTTTACCTCTGCTAACCAGTGTTAATATTCATATACGCTCTGCTTAAAACACGGTAACATTGGCTTATCTACAATTTACCTAGTTAATTTACTTTTAAGTCCCGAGTAAAATGCACTACCTGTGCCCAGGGCCTGTAAATTAAATGCTGCTAGTGGGCCTGAAGCACTGGTTGTGCCATCCACTTAAGTTGCCCTTTAAATATGCCTCAGGTCTGCCATTGCAGAGCCTGTGTGTGCAATTTAAAATGCCATGTCAACCTGGCAAGTTAACCCTCTTGAGAAGTTGTGACCAGCGGTTTGTGGTCAGCGTCGAGTTGCACAGCCGTATAAGCATTGGTATGCAAATTAATACCCATCAACCGTAGTATGTCCAATTTCATCCATTTTATTTCATTGTTTTTCAAAGTTTATCCACCACGTCAAAAGACAAAATTCTTTAATTGTATGCGCTTTAATTGTTTCATGATTGCCCATCCAGGCCTATACATGAACATTTCAGAATTTCAAGTCCTCCAAATAATTCCAATAGTATCACACCCAATGCATTTCGGTTCTCATTAATCTTCATCAGGGTATCTGTGATTTATGAAAAAATATGTCAGTCACATCTATTCGACACCCAACATAATATCAAATTATTTTCAAACATATCTCCCTCGCTTTTCATCAGTAAATCAACATAATCTAAAAACCACCAACCATTATGTTCACATGCCTTATGTACCCCAAGTTTATAAGAAAAAGGATGCTTTGAAACTTCCTGTCGTGTACCATCTGATCAGAAAACTAAATCTGTGTTGTGTTAATCTCGAACGTGCAAGTACTTGTGACACAAAACAAATACTCAAACCCCAAACGTTAACTTCCAATAAACCTAAAACTCCCGTTTACCATGTGATTCCAAACCACCCAAATTTTTAGTGCCTCCCTCAATTATACGTATGAACATCTCAAACCCCCCGTGCATACCTGATATAACCAAACCGCACACCAGTCTCCTCGTGCGCGTGTAACCTCTATTTTACAAAACCGTGCTAAACAACCTGAATTTTAAACCTACGTAACCCAGCCCACCTGTATACCCGTAATAATCCAATATCACATGTCCTCATAACTCCTCCCAACTAAGTCCCAACCCCCAGTCTCCCTCAAAGTGCTATCGCCACAATCAACATCGAACCAAATAATGCTAACTTAATACATGTACATATGCATATTTGATAACATAAAAGCTTCAGAAATAATTATTCCAAACATCAACACATTAAACATAATAACGAAAAAATAGTGCCTTTGCTGTCAATCCTCTGTGACTGAAATTTTGATGAACTTCTTTGACGTGAAAACGATGCGGTCATTTACTTTTATCAGTTTTTCCTGCGAGTGCAATTCCAGGGTTGGAACGGCATATTCAACATTAGCAGACAATGTCCTGAAGCACACCCATGTTTAACTCTGTTATGCTTCCTGTTTCTTTTGTCAAGTTTAGCGTGCAGCACTCGTTAGTGCCCCGTTCCTTACGCACTATGGCATGAACACATGAGAAAGTTGTGACCCGCGGTTTGCGGGTCAGCGTCGAGTTGCACAGCCGTATAAGCATTGGTATGCAAATTAATACCCATCAACCGTAGTATGTCCAATTTCATCCATTTTATTTCATTGTTTTTTCAAAGTTTATCCACCACGTCAAAAGACAAAATTCTTTAATTGTATGCGTTTTAATTGTTTCATGATTGCCCATCCAGGCATACCAATGCTTATACGGCTGTGCAACTCGACGCTGACCCGCAAACCGCGGGTCACAACTTTCTCATGTGTTCATGCCATAGTGCGTAAGGAACGGGGCACTAACGAGTGCTGCACGCTAAACTTGACAAAAAGAAACAGGAAGCATAACAGAGTTAAACATGGGTGTGCTTCAGGACATTGTCTGCTAATGTTGAATATGCCGTTCCAACCCTGGAATTGCACCCGCAGGAAAAACTGATAAAAGTAAATGACCGCATCGTTTTCACGTCAAAAGAAGTTCATCAAAATTTCAGTCACGGAGGATTGACAGCAAAGGCACTATTTTTTCGTTATTATGTTTAATGTGTTGCTGTTTGGAATAATTATTTCTGAAGCTTTTATGTTATCAAATATGCTTATGTACATGTATTAAGTTAGCATTATTTGGTTCGATGTTGATTGTGGCGATAGCACTTTGAGGGAGACTGGGGTTGGGACTTAGTTGGGAGGAGTTATGAGGACACGTGATATTGGATTATTACGGGTATACAGGTGGGCTGGGTTACGTAGGTTTAAAATTCCGGTAGTTTAGCACGGTTTTGTAAAATAGAGGTTACACGCGCACGAGGAGACTGGTGTGCGGTTTGGTTATATCAGGTATGCACGGGGGTTTGAGATGTTCATACAGATAATTGAGGGAGGCACTAAAAATTTGGGTGGTTTGGAATCACGTGGTAAACAGGAGTTTTAGGTTTATTGGAAGTTAACGTTTGGGGTTTGAGTATTTGTTTTGTGTCACAAGTACTTGCACGTTCGAGATTAACACAACACAGATTTAGTTTTCTGATCAGATGGTACACGACAGGAAGTTTCAAAGCATCCTTTTCTTATAAACTTGGGGTACATAAGGCATGTGAACATAATGGTTGGTGGCTTTTAAGATTGTGTTGATTTACTGATGAAACGCGAGGGGAGATATGTTTGAAAATAATTTGATATTATGTTGGGTGTCGAATAGATGTGACTGACATATTTTTCATAAATCACAGATACCCCTGATGAAGGTTAATGAGAACCGAAATGCATTGGGTGTGATACTATTGGAATTATTTGGAGGACTTGGAATTCTGAAATGTTCATGTATAGGCCTGGATGGAGCAATCATGAAACAATTAAAACGCATACAATTAAAGAATTTTGTCTTTTGACGTGGTGGATAAACTTTGAAAAACAATGAAATAAAATGGATGAAATTGGACAACCTACGGTTGATGGGTATTAATTTGCATACCAATGCTTATACGCCTGTGCAACTCCACGCTGACCCGCAAACCGCGGGCCACAATTTTCTCATGTGTTCATGCCATAGTGCGTAAGGAACGGGGCACTAACGAGTGCTGCACGCTAAACTTGACAAAAAGAAACAGGAAGCATAACAGAGTTAAACATGGGTGTGCTTCAGGACATTGTCTGCTAATGTTGAATATGCCGTTCCAACCCTGGAATTGCACCTCGCAGGAAAAACTGATAAAAGTAAATGACCGCATCGTTTTCATGTCAAAAGAAGTTCATCAAAATTTCAGTCACGGAGGATTGACAGCAAAGGCACTATTTTTTCGTTATTATGTTTAATGTGTTGCTGTTTGGAATAATTATTTCTGAAGCTTTTATGTTATCAAATATGCTTATGTACATGTATTAAGTTAGCATTATTTGGTTCGATGTTGATTGTGGCGATAGCACTTTGAGGGAGACTGGGGGTTGGGACTTAGTTGGGAGGAGTTATGAGGACACGTGATATTGGATTATTACGGGTATACAGGTGGGCTGGGTTACGTAGGTTTAAAATTCCGGTAGTTTAGCACGGTTTTGTAAAATAGAGGTTACACGCGCACGAGGAGACTGGTGTGCGGTTTGGTTATATCAGGTATGCACGGGGGTTTGAGATGTTCATACAGATAATTGAGGGAGGCACTAAAAATTTGGGTGGTTTGGAATCACGTGGTAAACAGGAGTTTTAGGTTTATTGGAAGTTAACGTTTGGGGGTTTGAGTATTTGTTTTGTGTCACAAGTACTTGCACGTTCGAGATTAACACAACACAGATTTAGTTTTCTGATCAGATGGTACACGACAGGAAGTTTCAAAGCATCCTTTTTCTTATAAACTTGGGGTACATAAGGCATGTGAACATAATGGTTGGTGGCTTTTAAGATTGTGTTGATTTACTGATGAAACGCGAGGGGAGATATGTTTGAAAATAATTTGATATTATGTTGGGTGTCGAATAGATGTGACTGACATATTTTTTCATAAATCACAGATACCCCTGATGAAGGTTAATGAGAACCGAAATGCATTGGGTGTGATACTATTGGAATTATTTGGAGGACTTGAAATTCTGAAATGTTCATGTATAGGCCTGGATGGGCAATCATGAAACAATTAAAACGCATACAATTAAAGAATTTTGTCTTTTGACGTGGTGGATAAACTTTGAAAAAACAATGAAATAAAATGGATGAAATTGGACAACCTACGGTTGATGGGTATTAATTTGCATACCAATGCTTATACGGCTGTGCAACTCCACGCTGACCCGCAAACCGCGGGCCACAATTTTCTCATGTGTTCATGCCATAGTGCGTAAGGAACGGGGCACTAACGAGTGCTGCACGCTAAACTTGACAAAAAGAAACAGGAAGCATAACAGAGTTAAACATGGGTGTGCTTCAGGACATTGTCTGCTAATGTTGAATATGCCGTTCCAACCCTGGAATTGCACCCCGCAGGAAAAACTGATAAAAGTAAATGACCGCATCGTTTTCACGTCAAAAGAAGTTCATCAAAATTTCAGTCACGGAGGATTGACAGCAAAGGCACTATTTTTTCGTTATTATGTTTAATGTGTTGCTGTTTGGAATAATTATTTCTGAAGCTTTTATGTTATCAAATATGCTTATGTACATGTATTAAGTTAGCATTATTTGGTTCGATGTTGATTGTGGCGATAGCACTTTGAGGGAGACTGGGGGTTGGGACTTAGTTGGGAGGAGTTATGAGGACACGTGATATTGGATTATTACGGGTATACAGGTGGGCTGGGTTACGTAGGTTTAAAATTCCGGTAGTTTAGCACGGTTTTGTAAAATAGAGGTTACACGCGCACGAGGAGACTGGTGTGCGGTTTGGTTATATCAGGTATGCACGGGGGTTTGAGATGTTCATACAGATAATTGAGGGAGGCACTAAAAATGTGGGTGGTTTGGAATCACGTGGTAAACAGGAGTTTTAGGTTTATTGGAAGTTAACGTTTGGGGTTTTGAGTATTTGTTTTGTGTCACAAGTACTTGCACGTTCGAGATTAACACAACACAGATTTAGTTTTCTGATCAGATGGTACACGACAGGAAGTTTCAAAGCATCCTTTTCTTATAAACTTGGGGTACATAAGGCATGTGAACATAATGGTTGGTGGCTTTTAAGATTGTGTTGATTTACTGATGAAACGCGAGGGAGATATGTTTGAAAATAATTTGATATTATGTTGGGTGTCGAATAGATGTGACTGACATATTTTTTCATAAATCACAGATACCCCTGATGAAGGTTAATGAGAACCGAAATGCATTGGGTGTGATACTATTGGAATTATTTGGAGGACTTGAAATTCTGAAATGTTCATGTATAGGCCTGGATGGGCAATCATGAAACAATTAAAACGCATACAATTAAAGAATTTTTGTCTTTTGACGTGGTGGATAAACTTTGAAAAAACAATGAAATAAAATGGATGAAATTGGACAACCTACGGTTGATGGGTATTAATTTGCATACCAATGCTTATACGGCTGTGCAACTCCACGCTGACCCGCAAACCGCGGGTCACAACTTTCTCATGTGTTCATGCCATAGTGCGTAAGGAACGGGGCACTAACGAGTGCTGCACGCTAAACTTGACAAAAAGAAACAGGAAGCATAACAAAGTTAAACATGGGTGTGCTTCAGGACATTGTCTGCTAAAGTTAACCCTCTTGCCAGGCCCAAACCTTCCTTTTTAATACATATGTCACTCCTAAGGTAGGCCCTGGACAGACCAAGGGCAGGGTGCAGTGTATTTAAAAAGTAGGGCATGAATAGTTTAGTTTTACATGTCTAAGTAATGAAAACCTCTTCAATTCGTTTTTCTCTACTGCACGGCCTGTCTCTCCCATCTGACAACATTGGGTTGCCTTATTACATTTTATAAGTGTAATTTTCAATTAGGAAGAGATGTGACCCTCAAGTTTGATGTCTCTGGAATCACAATTAAAAATCACAATGTCTGGTGAAGTCAGGTTTTAAATTGCATTTCTGAAAATGCTACTTTTAGAAAGTTGTTATTTTCTTACTTTAGCCATTTGGTGCCTTCTGCCTGTCTCTGAATACATGTCTGCGGTGGGTAGCAGCTGGGCCTTGTGTATTCCTCTAGACAACCACACACAAAGGATACTTAGGTGTGACTTGATGGGCCATCAACATCCTGATGGGCAACCGTGGCCAGGATATGTTAGAGGAGCTGGACACCGCCTCACACTTAAACCTGAATAGGCTGTGTCCTGTCCCCATGCAAATGGCTTCATGCTCCCCTGTAGTGAGTCTGTAGCCAAGGCAGGAAGGGAGGGACTCTGTGCACTTCGAAGATATCTCTTGAAAGTCTCCCCACTTTAAAGACCTGACTGGGTCTAAGTACTGGACCACAAACACCACCACTTCAGTAAACTTCTGTACCGGTGGATACTCTGCCAGGAAAAAGGACTGCTGTGCTGCTACAAAGACAGCCACTCTGCTGTACTGATACTCTGCTGAACTCCTGCTTTGGTGTGCTGACCTGCTGCCTCCTGCCCTCTTGCCTAGGAGTGAGAAGGACTGGACCTGCATCTCTCCAACCCAGAATCCAGGGCTTGCTGGCTTGCCTCCTGATTTGAAGTCTCAGGGACATTAAAGACTTCCATCCATCCTGCTCCTGCACCTGGATTATGCAATCTGTGAGTCTGCCCTGCCAAGTGGTACCACCCCAGTCCTGGACCCTTGGAAATGGGACTTAGGTGTTTGTTCCAGCTCAACGACACATCCATTGCTGCATGAACAAAATCGATACATCGCCGCTGTTGCAGTAACGGGACATGGCATCGCCCTCGGAGCCAGCGCATTGCCTTCGAAATCCCTGCTGCCGAACCAACGCATCCCCGTCAGTGCGTGGAGAAGATCGATGCATCACCTCTACTGGTATGGAAGGATCAGTGACTTAATATGTGATTAGATGAATGATTGAATGATCTAACAGCAGAGAGGTAAGAGAGTGGATTTCTGTATTTTTGTCAAATTTCCCCAAAAAGATACACCCAGTTCAAATAAAATGGGCACTGGTAAGTAATGTATCATGGCCTGACATTGTTTTCAAGACACCTGTAGCATCTTTCGTTAATTACATTTTTCCTATGCTTTTATTATTTTTCCATCCTGGCCTTTTCTTTCAAGCAGTGTGTCAGTTGGATACCATGATGGGGGCTTGGAAGGCCAGGACATTTACACAAATAGCACAACATCTGTCGGTACACAGCAAGGTTGTTCTTCAGGATGGATGTCTGGCTTTATACTGCAAGGTTGTTCTTAAGGTTAGACTTATCTCATAGTTTAGGGAGAACTTACAGATACAGTTGTACCTAATAAGTTACACTAATTGTAGAGGTTCAGACTGCAGATGCAAATAATGATGATAGTGTCATTAAACGTTACGAACTCCAACAAATAAATAATTTGTAAGTCATGGGAAAACCATCACTGCAACAAATATGGTAGAAAGGGAAATATGTCAGTAGTTCTATATGTGTGTGCAGTTCTAAACCAATTGTCATTCAAATTCACCTTTAGAATATTATAGAAAAGTGGTCATATTTTTCACTATAAAACTAAGACGAGCAGAGAGGAATTTAGATCCAGCTCACGTCGTCAGTTCATAAACTATTTAAAACCAAAAAGGTGTGCTGTTCCGTAACACAATGGGATTCCAGCCCCCACACTGTGGATCTGGACCTGTCTGGTCATCAGAGGCATCTCCTATTAGGAGCACAAGCATGGTGGCATGCTCCATCATTGGGCTGTGCTCCTCATTGGGCTTGCGCTGCAATGCCAAACAGGCCCATCGAGCAGGTACTTTACCAGTGATCTTTTCATAGTACCTCTAAGCCAGGAATACCAGCCTTGATAAAAAGAAGTGAATCTAAAGGAAATTTGCACTGCATGTAGACTGGTATGGAACAATAAAAAGTTCTTAGGGACAACTATGATTCCTAGATCACGTCAACCCTTGTCCATATGCGGATCAATGGCATTTGAAGGACCTGCGTTTAACCTTAGCTACCCAAGTAGGCAAAAAGGATATTTGAGAGATATTTTCCTACCTCATAATCCATATTATGTGTCAAAGGTTAGTGCATATGGACCTACATCCTGAATATGTATGTATTTCTTTTGACCCGCATTGATGACCCTAATCAGAAAGAAAAAGTGCCCCTAGGAGAGGGGGATCCTGGATTGCCAGCTGGACATTTAACCTACTGATAGTCTCTGCCACTGGCCTACCCGTCTACAGCCTTCCCTAAACGTCAGCCTAGCAGTATTGTAAAATAAACACTTTTAGTCTCAATTATGAGTGTTTCGCTTTTGCTACATGAAATATGTTTAACTCAAAGACCAACTAGTCATTTTCTGAAAATACACACAATTTGATCCAAATAGCAAATTTTCATGTTTTGGAGCAATAAGCTTGCCTCCACCGAATAAAATCTTGTCTACAAAGAGATATTCCCAGGTCTAAATTTATATTGGAGAACTATACCAGTCGAGGAGTAATGGTGAAGTTGGAAGGTGAAAGTACTTAGAAAGAAGACAGTGTCTTAAGTTAGTCTTGAAATGCTTACCAAGATCAGTACACTAGTCCCAGTGTGAGACAAAAGGACAACAGCGTCAGGGGAGAGTACAGCGCTCTGGCAGAGCACTAGGATGATCAGTACTAGAAAAAGTGCAAAACAGTAGGCCTGGGGTAAGGCGTATTAGCAGAGAGCCGTGTGTGGGTCTTAACACAGAAATAGTGACAACTGCTTGCATGAGTGGGTGAACATGCATTAATATCTATAAATGCAGGCAGTGGGTTCACTGGAGTAAATGCATGGTTTAAATACCATATCTGAAATACAGCAGGGCATGACTGAGGTGAGATCTGTGGGATGTTCTGAAGCACTCCACTGTAGTTACATTACCTGGTGGTATACAAAACCAAAGGGGCTGCTGTAGCGCCCAGTTGGGTAAAAAAGCATTGTCTCTGTAATTCCCCTCCCAGCAATTACTGACAGTGATGCTGAAACAATTTTCAGAGTGCAGGTGCTGCCTCCAATGTTACACCACGGAAGTCATAGCTATTGTGAAAAATCCAAGCATCACACAAAAAGGAGGTGTAGCACATGAGCCACTCCAGTTCAACAGGAGAGTGGTAAAGGTGTGGCATGTAGCTGGTGGTGCATTTTGGAGCATGCTGTCTGAAATATATTGCTAAAGCATGGTGTGGTAGAGCGTTGTCAAATACAGGGAGCACATTTTGCATTGCAATGGGCACTAAATTTGCACATACGTGCAGTTTTACTGATAAAACTGTTCAGCGTACAAATGACAATGTGTGGAAACGGATTTCAAAAAATATTTATAATTTGCGGATCATTAAATGTTTTGTTATGTTTTGATCCTATTAAAACCCTTGTTTCATCACACTTCAGCATAACGCAAAATAAAATCCTTCATTTGTTGCTTCCTAAATGCTGAGTTTGAAATATTTGAACAGTTCATTTCGGGATATTTAAGTTTGGTTGTGCGTTAGAAAAAAATAACATCCTACAGCCTTTCACTTCACACTCACTGTAACTCAGAAAGATTGTCACATAGCTCCCTTTAGGCACTCCTTGCACTTTGTCATCAGAAAAAAAAGTAAAAACCAGTCTCCATTTTAAAAGAATATGCAGCAATTTTACAGAAGCAGAGCCTAATTTTTGACCTCAGCAATAAGATAAAAAACAAAATGTAAAGGATTCTTTATTGCTCATTCACCTTCTGAATTTCAGCATGGTTATTTTGGGGTGCTACAGCATCCCACCGGGCCCTTACTTACAGTGCCTATCATTACTGATCTGGTAGAAAAGCTACTGCTTTCTCACATGTGAACTCTAAAGAGTGGAAGAGTATTCCAAAGTTCAGAGCTTTAAACAGTATACATTTATTAAGGAACTAGAGCTGAAGACAAAGCTAATGGTTCATCTCCAGCACAGGGTTGATTGATTACCCTCACCCATACTGTATTTTGTGAGCCCTAGATGTCTTAAATCCCACTGACAGACTCTGCCACAGGGTCCACCAAAGTTTTGATGTAACTCAGTAAGAAATAATAGCGGTCAACAGTCCAATCTAGAATTTCTCATTCATCACCAAGTGCATAGAGTTACATCACCAAGCATTTTAGGAAAACTAGATATGTTGGCAACTATGTTCACGTTCTTCATTTTGTACAGAAGTACTGTTGGACTTGGCCCTTTTTGGCAGGTTCACTCCTAAACTTTTTGCCTTTTCTGTGACATGGTGTTGGTGGTTTTAGGCCTCTGGGCACTTTCGCACTGTGGTCCAGTGGAAAGTGCGTGCGCTCTCTGTGTACATTTGGTAAGGTTGGCCTGCCCTCCCATAGGAATGCAGGGGGGATTCCCTCATTAAGTGTGTCAGTGGTAATTCCTGGAATGGGAGGAGCAGCGTGGTCAAGTTTAGTATGTACGAAATTGTAAGAATAAATGCTGCACAATGGTGTGCGCAGATTTATGATGACTGGTTGAGAAATGCCACTTTTAG
Organism: Calotriton arnoldi; assembly: GCA_963921515.1. Classification (NCBI taxonomy): domain Eukaryota; kingdom Metazoa; phylum Chordata; class Amphibia; order Caudata; family Salamandridae; genus Calotriton; species Calotriton arnoldi. The sequence goes on along the minus strand of CAWUFW010000849.1, from coordinate 1,733,809 downwards.
AAGTTGGCATTTCTGTGTGCTATGTGTCTGCCTGCCTGGTGTGAATTGCATGTCTGGCTTGTGAGTGACAGGGGCTGGGTGGTGTGTGTGGCTCCAGGAGTGGCAGGGTGAGTCAGCGCTAGGCTGAATGGGACATCTACCCTGGGAGTAGTGGGAGGAGTAATCCCCTGACTCTGAATAGGACTGTGCCCAGCCTGCACAATGCTGGCTCCGCCCCCTGTGGTGCGTCTGAGCACCTAGCCCCCACCTGACAAAGGGGAAGAGGAGCTTGGAAAACAAAGTGCTCCAATTGCCCCCTGAACCAGTCGTATCTGGTTCCCCCATGCCCTGCACTACAGACAAAGGAATACTTAGTATAAATATAGGGGCTGTGACCCCATGATTTGGTTCTTGCTCTGTGTGTGCTGGTGCTGTTCCTGAACCTTGCTGGGGCGTGCTGCTGCTGGGGCCCAGGAGGAACCGCCATGAGGGCTTGCCTCCCTGGGTCCAGCCTTGCCCCCTTGATCTCTGAGGACCTTGAAGACCTTTTGCTGAGGAGCTGTGGCTCCTAGCGCCTGGTGAGCGCTACATTCTAATTATTCCACGAAAGAAGAGCGTGGGCTTTGCAGCGCTGCGCTGCATGAAGAGAGGAGGGAATCCCCAGCGTGGGTATTCCCCATGATGCCAAGAGAAGCGGGTGCCCACCCCGCGTATTTGTGCCCGAGAGGGAGCCCACCCCGCGTATTTGTGCCCGAGCGGGAGCCTACCCCGCTTCATGGATATTGGAGATTCGCGGGTGCCCACCCCGCTTTAGAGATTTTGAAATCGCCGGGTGCCCACCCCGCACTCGTCTGGATGTAATGCGGGTGCCCACCCCGCGTTTGCCAAAGGAGAATCACCGCCGCCGGCCCGAGAAGGAATGCAGGCAAGGCTGTGCCTGTCCATGGGCGGGGCTTCCAGGAGGAAAGGGAAGCCCCGCGGGTGTGACGTCCCGGAGCCTCGCAGGCTCCATGTTGAAGTCCCGGGTCCCAGGAGGGGGCCCGGGTGAAGTCAGAGGAGGTGCCCGAGTTGAGGGTCTGAGCGGAGCTCCCGTGAGCGGTTGGGAGCCCCAGCGGTGAAGAGGAGAGCCCGGAGGAGTCCAGCGGGAGGAGAGCCTCCCCCGCATAGCCCGGTGAGTGTGGCTGAGGCTTATCTTGTTGTGGTAGGTGCCACGGGGCACCCGGGCAGTATTGGAATCTCCTGAGCGACCCCGCCTGGCAGCGGGCCGCTCCAACGAGGGGGCAATTTTATTTAGTTATAGGCCCCAAGGGCCCCAGTGAGTTGGTGCATTTCAGGGCACAGTGTTAGTGCCTGAGCGGTCCCGCCGTTGCGGGCCGCTCCAACGTTGGGGGCCACTTTGTTTTCAGAGCCCCAGAGAGCCTGGGCCCCGTTTGTCCCTCAGTTGCGCCGCTGTAGCGGGCAACTGCACCGATGGGCATAATTTGTTCTGCAGGCCCCAGGGGGGCCCCGAGTGCACCGTGGGGGCAAGTTACGTGGAGAGTCTCAAGAGGGGCCCGTGCCCATTTGGCTACATTTCTGGTGATAGAGTCCCTGAGTGGGACAGGAGGGCACAGTGGTGCCAGGCCTTCTTTTCCCAGCTGTACAGCACTTAATGACAGCTGCATCGTTTAGGTCTGCGCAATTGCACACTTTGAGACGCCCTGACATTTTGGACATAGGGCATTTGAGCCCTTTTAGAAGGCCAATTGGCCAGGGGGACTGTGAGGTTTGTAGGGCGCCAGGCCCTAATGTGAGTTATGTGGTGCCCCTGAAATGTCTTTCATGCACCCTGATTTATGACATAATGTGGTTTATGTTATGAGGTTATGCATAATGTGGTTTATGTTTATGAGATGATGACATAATGTGGTTTATGTTATGAGGTTATGCATAATGTGGTTTATGTTTATGAGAGGATGACATAATGTGGTTAATGTTATGAGGTTGGCGCATAATGTTTTATGCCTAATGTGATGCAGACATAATGTGTTTATGTTGCAGGTGATAATGCTGAGGTCATTATTCTACCAGTAGGTACTGGGTGCGTTATTTACTATTTGTGCATTTGTGATGGTTCTGACAGTGGCCCGATTGGCCCTGTCAGGTGTATATAATCCCCTGTAAATATTGCCTAGTGCCAGGTGGCACAGTGTATATTGTGTGATTAGTATTCTAATGTGTTTATGACAATACAAAGGCTATTTTTATATATAACCTTGTGTGGAGTTCCTTTTGTAGTGTGCATAGTGGGTTGCTGCTGTGTGAGTGTGTTGTGCAAACGCTTTACACATTGCCTCCGGGATAGGCCTGACTGCTCGTGCCAAGCTACCAAGGGGGTGAGCAGGGGTTATCTTCGGTGTGTAACTCCCTTGCCCTGACTAGAGTGGTGGTCTCTGTCTGGCTTTGGCGCAAGCCTTAGCCAACCAGAGATCCCATTTCTAATATTGGTTGTCAGCGGTGAGGATAGGACTTGCGTTTGCGCAGTACCACAGCGACAACTGGTTACACTACAAGCTCTGCATTTTAGATGGTCACATGTATGGGGATTATTGTTTCTGAGTTTGTTCTAAGTATCATTTCTTTGAAATGTGTTTTATTGTTGCACTATGAGTTAGGGATCCTGCCAAGGACAGAAGCCAGAGAATCTGGAGGAGGTGACTGCCCCTATGCTGCGGTTGGTGGGGTTGGCCTACAGTGGTGACTTAATTGGCATGGAGTGACTAGCTCGGAAGGGTAGATTATCCCCTAAGTGCAGTGTGAGTTTTCTGGATTCCCCAGTAAGGGTGGGATCCAGTGGTGGCAGCAATATGAAGTTCAGTGCAGGAAGTCCCATTCCCCGTTCCCAGAGTATGGTACCTGGTTCCCAGTTAAGAGGGGGACAGGTTGAGATTCAGGGGCAGTAAGATGCTGTCTCACCAGTCTTGGGTAGGAGTATGTGGATGAGTGTTCTGGTGCACTGGACATTTGGGTGATTGGTTAGCACGGTAAATGGTGTTAAAGGGCTGTTCAATCTGTTTTGTCAGAGAGCACATGTTCTGAAATTGTTTTCCGGGGTGCGCCAACACCTGTTGGGGTGTGAGTTCTTTTGGTTCTAAGGAGCTTGCATTCGGGGAGTGATCCTAGAAGAATGGTGCAGGTATCTCCCAACCCGTGCGGCGGAGATGGTTCAGAGTAGCCCAGCTAGGTACCCTTATGGTGAGGAGGTTACAAGGCCTCACATCCTGTTTCGCAGAGGAAGGTGTGAGACTGGGCCGTATTCCGAGCCTCAACCTCAGTCTCCAGTACTGGATGGTTCCTAGAGGGAACACCAGGTAGGGAGCCTAGTCTCTCCTGTTGGACCGTTCTTTGAGGGGGATCTCCCAGTGTTAGGTGAGCTGGGAGTGTCTGTAATCAGGCCTCCATCAGTTCTGGTGTCTGGCAGTGCCACTCCTAGGTGGAGGGTGCAGAAGTCCAGAATGAGGGGTTAGAGGGGGAAAGAGTCCCCAGTGGAAGAACCATTGGGTCAGGGGCCAGCCAGAAGGGCTGAGTCACCAATGAGTGACCATGGTGACGCCACTTCTGTCCTGGGGCATCTTCACGCACTGTCAAAGGGACAGGAGGTCATGAGCTCTGCGCCAGGCAGACTGTCACCCGACACATTGGTTATGTGTCACCCTCGCTGGGGGGCTGCGTGTTCCCCCGGGAAGTCCTGGTTCGCCGGGCAATTATCCAACCAAAGGGTTCCGTCCCTGGGTTGGGAGACCAGGTTCAGGGCATGCCTGACCTGGAGGGAAGGGCAACTGTAATCAGTGTCCTGACCGGTGTAGCTTCTAGAGGTACCACTCCAGTTGGGAGGGTGCAGTACTCTGGAAGGGGGTGCAGAGGGAGGGAGTCCTCGCCTCTGACCCTGGTGCGCATTGCATTGGATCGCAGTAAGAAACCGGTGCGTCAACTCCCCACACAGTAAGGAACCGATGCATCCACTCCCCTGAGTGTAAGGAACCGATGCACCAACTTCCCTGTGACCCTTTTTGTTTTGCGTTACGGATCCCAGGGTGGTAGACCAGTTGCAGGGTTGAGGTGCTGAACTGGTGGGAGAGCTGTGCTCTGGGGGTGCTTCTCCCGGGAGAGTGCGGAACCCCAGAAGGGAGGTAGGGTGAGGAGACGCTTCGCCCGTGACCTCTGGTCAGCCTGAGGGTGCGGGCCCTAGGTTGGAGGATCAGTGGTAGTTTGGAACTACACTGAGAGGAAGAGTGGAGAATGGCTATTATGTGCCAGGGGTTACTGCCCCCCACTCTGTGGATTGGCAAGGACCGGAGGTGTCTGGAGGGTCTAGGGCCTGGTCCTGGCCAAGGACAACTAGGGAGTACCAGTGGGGTAGCCTAGTTGGGCCTGAGAGTTTTATTTCAGAGGGAACCACATGGGTTCAGAGTGGTGTAGAACCGGAGGGTGTCCCTGCAGTGCGGGCCTGCGTCCATGTTCTATCGCCCGAAGCAGGGAAGCCCATCAAGGTAGTGATTGGTCTACCCTGTGTTTTGGCTGGAAGGGGGTTGTGTTGGACTTGGCCCTTTTTGGCAGGTTCACCCCTAAACTTTTTGCCTTTTCTGTGACATGGTGTTGGTGGTTTTAGGCCTCTGGGCACTTTTGCACTGTGGTCCAGTGGAAAATGCGTGCGCTCTCTGTGTACATTTGGTAAGGTTGGCCTGCCCTCCCATAGGAATGCATGGGGGATTCCCTGATTAAGTGTGTCAGTGGTAATTCCTGGAATGGGAGGAGCAGCGTGGTCAAGTTTAGTATGTACGAAATTGTAAGAATAAATGCTGCGCAATGGTGTGCGCAGATTTATGATGACTGGTTGAGAAATGCCACTTTTAGAAGTTAAAGACACACAATTGATGGACGGAATGCAGAACAAATCAAAACATTCACCCCCAGTCAAGAGATCTGGGTTAAATCCATCATTCTTTTGCTCACCATGCCACCCCAGTTTAGACCTGGCCATATGCAAATCAGTCTTGACCCTGTGCCTCATGGGAACAGTCCAGCCCGAACTGCAAAGCCAGGTCCTCCCTGGACCGGAAACAAGCATCCTAGGACCGGTTTCAGGGTTTCACCCCTCTTCAGCCAGGATAGCTTGATTCCAGTGGCACAGTGAGCCCAGGACCCACGTCTGGGCATACCTGGGGCACTTAGAGCGAGAAAGCAAAAGACACACAATTGATGGACGGAATGCAGAACAAATCAAAACATTCACCCCCAGTCAAGAGATCTGGGTTAAATCCATCATTCTTTTGCTCACCATGCCACCCCAGTTTAGACCTGGCCATATGCAAATCAGTCTTGACCCTGTGCCTCATGGGAACAGTCCAGCCCGAACTGCCAAGCCAGGTCCTCCCTGGACCGGAAACAAGCATCCTAGGACCGGTTTCAGGGTTTCACCCCTCTTCAGCCAGGATAGCTTGATTCCAGTGGCACAGTGAGCCCAGGACCCACGTCTGGGCATACCTGAGCGCACTTAGGGCGAGAAAGCAAAAGACACACAATTGATGGACGGAATGCAGAACAAATCAAAACATTCACCCCCAGTCAAGAGATCTGGGTTAAATCCATCATTCTTTTGCTCACCATGCCACCCCAGTTTAGACCTGGCCATATGCAAATCAGTCTTGACCCTGTGCCTCATGGGAACAGTCCAGCCCAAACTGCCAAGCCAGGTCCTCCCTGGATCGGAAACAAGCATCCTAGGACCGGTTTCAGGGTTTCACCCCTCTTCAGCCAGGATAGCTTGATTCCAGTGGCACAGTGAGCCCAGGACCCACGTCTGGGCATACCTGGCGCACTTAGGGCGGAAAGCAAAAGACACACAATTGATGGACGGAATGCAGAACAAATCAAAATATTCACCCCCAGTCAAGAGATCTGGGTTAAATCCATCATTCTTTTGCTCACCATGCCACCCCAGTTTAGACCTGGCCATATGCAAATCAGTCTTGACCCTGTGCCTCATGGGAACAGTCCAGCCCGAACTGCCAAGCCAGGTCCTCCCTGGACCGGGAAACAAGCATCCTAGGACCGGTTTCAGGGTTTCACCCTCTTCAGCCAGGATAGCTTGCTTCCAGTGGCGCAGTGAGCCCAGGACCCACGTCTGGGCATACCTGGCGCACTTAGGGCGAGAAAGCAAAAGACACACAATTGATGGACGGAATGCAGAACAAATCAAAACATTCACCCCCAGTCAAGAGATCTGGGGTTAAATCCATCATTCTTTTGCTCACCATGCCACCCCAGTTTAGACCTGGCCATATGCAAATCAGTCTTGACCCTGTGCCTCATGGGAACAGTCCAGCCCGAACTGCCAAGCCAGGTCCTCCTGGACCGGAAACAAGCATCCTAGGACCGGTTTCAGGGTTTCACCCTCTTCAGCCAGGATAGCTTGATTCCAGTGGCACAGTGAGTCCAGGACCCACGTCTGGGCATACCTGGCGCACTTAGGGCTAGAAAGCAAAAGACACACAATTGATGGACGGAATGCAGAACAAATCTAAACATTCACCCCCAGTCAAGAGATCTGGGTTAAATCCATCATTCTTTTGCTCACCATGCCACCCCCGTTTAGACCTGGCCATATGCAAATCAGTCTTGACCCTGTGCCTCATGGGAACAGTCCAGCCACTGGATTGAAGATAGCCTGGCTGATGAGGGTTTTGAACCCAAAACCGGTCCCAGGATGCTTGTTTCTGGTCCAGGGAAGACATGGCTTGGCAGTTCGGGCTGGACTGTTCCCATGAGGCACAGGGTCAGACTGATTTGCATATGGCCATGTCTGAACTGGGGTGGTGGAGTGAGCTAAAGAATGATGATGGATTAAACCCAGATCAGTTGACTGGGGGTGAGTGTTTGATTTGCTCTAACGCTCCGTCCATCATCCCCTTTGGTATCACTTTTAGAAGTTGGCATTTCTGCGTGCTATGTGTCTGCCTGCCTGATGTGAATTGCATGTCTGGCTTGTGAGTGACAGGGGCTGGGAGGTGTGTGTGGCTCCAGGAGTGGCAGGGTGAGTCAGCGCTAGGCTGAATGGGACATCTGCCCTGGGAGTAGTGGGAGGAGTAATCCCCTGACTCTAAATAGGACTGTGCCCAGCGTGCACAATGCTGGCTCCGCCCCCTGTGGTGTGTTTGAGCACCTAGCCCCCACCTGACAAAGGGGGATCGGAGCTTGGAAAACAAAGTGCTCCAATTCCCTCCTGAACCAGTCGCATCTGGTTCCCCCATGCCCTGCACTACAGACAATGCTTAGTATAAATATAGGGGCTGTGACCCCATGATTTGGTTCTTGCTCTGTGTGTGCTGGTGCTGTTCCTGAACCTTGCTGGGGCGTGCTGCTGCTGGGGCCCAGGAGGAACCGCCATGAGGGCTTGCCTCCCTTGATCTCTGAGGACCTTGAAGACCTTTTGCTGAGGAGCTGTGGCTCCTAGCGCCTGGTGAGCTCTATATTCTAATTATTCCACGAAAGAAGAGAGCGTGGGCTTTGCAGCGCTGCGCTGCATGAAGAGAGGGAGGGAATCCCCAGCGTGGGGATTCCCCCATGATGCCAAGAGGAGCGGGTGCCCACCCCGCGTATTTGTGCCCGAGCGTGGGCCTACCCCGCTTCATGGATATTGGAGATTCGCGGGTGCGCACCCCGCTTTAGAGATTTTGAAATCGGCGGGTGCCCACCCCGCACTTGTCTGGATGTAAAGCGGGTGCCCACCCCGCGTTTGCTAAAGGAGAATCACCGCCGCCGGCCCGAGCAGGAAGTCAGGCAAGGCTGTGCCTGTCCATAGGCGGGGCTTCTGGGAGGAAAGGGAAGCCTCGCGGGTGTGACGTCCCGGAGCCTCGCAGGCTCCATGTTGAAGTCCCGGGTCCCAGGAGGGGGCCCGGGTGAAGTCAGAGGAGGTGCCCGAGTTGAGGGTCTGAGCGGGGCTCCCGTGAGCGGTTGGGAGCCCCGGCGGCAAAGAGGAGAGCCCGGAGGAGTCCAGCGGGAGGAGAGCCTCCCCTGCATAGCCCGGTGAGTGGGGCTGAGGCTGGTCTTGTTGTGGTAGGTGCCACGGGGCATCCGGGCAGTATTGGAATCTCCTGAGCGACCCCGCCTGGCAGTGGGTGGCTCCAACGAGGGGGCAATTTTATTTAGCTATAGGCCCCGAGGGCCCCAGTGAGTTGGTGCATTTCAGGGCACAGTGTTAGTGCCTGAGCGGTCCCGCCGTTGCGGGCCGCTCCAACGTTGGGGACCAGTTCGTTTTCAGAGCCCCAGAGCGGGGCCCCAGAGAGCCTGGGCCCGTAGCGGGCAACTGCACCGATGGGCATAATTTGTTCTGCAGGCCCCAGGGGGGCCCGAGTGCACCGTGGGGGCAAGTTACGTGGAGAGTCTCAAGAGGGGCCCGTGCCCATTTGGCCACATTTCTTGTGATAGAGTCCCTGAGTGGGACAGGAGGGCACAGTGGTGCCAGGCCTTCTTTTCCCAGCTGTACAGCACTTAGAGACAGCTGCATCGTTTAGGTCTGCGCAATTGCGCACTTTGAGACGCCCTGACATTTTGGACATAGGGCATTTGAGCCCTTTTAGAAGGCCAGTTGGCCAGGGGGACTGTGAGGTTTGTAGGGCGCCAGGCACTAATGTGAGTTATGTGGTGCCCCTGAAATGTCTTTCATGCACCCTGATTTATGACATAACGTGGTTTATGTTTAGGAGATGATGACATAATGTGGTTTATGTTATGAGGTTATGCATAATGTGGTTTATGTTTATGAGATGATGACATAATGTGGTTTATGTTATGAGGTTATGCATAATGTGGTTTATGAGAGGATGACATAATGTGGTTTATGTTATGAGGTTGGCGCATAATGTTTTATGCCTAATGTGATGCAGGCATAATGTGTTTATGTTGCAGGAAATGATGCTGAGGTCATTATTCTACCAGTAGGTACTGGGTGCGTAATTTATTATTTGTGCATTTGTGATGGTTCTGACAGTGGCCCGATTGGCCCTGTCAGGTGTATATAATCCCCTGTAAATATTGCCTAGTGCCAGGTGGAACAGTGTATATTGTGTGATTAGTATTCTTATGTGTTTATGACAATACAAAGGCTATTTTTATATATAACCTTGTGTGGAGTTCCTTTTGTAGTGTGCATAGTGGGTTGCTGCTGTGTGAGTGTGTTGCGCAAACGCTTTACCCATTTGCCACCGGGATAGGCCTGACTGCTCGTGCCAAGCTACCAAGGGGGTGAGCAGGGGTTATCTTCGGCGTGTAACTCCCTTGCCCTGACTAGAGTGGTGGTCTCTGCCTGGCTTTGGGGCAAGCCTTAGCCAACCAGAGATCCCATTTCTAACAAGTACCATACGAATAAAATGTATTTTAATACAAATAAACCAATTATCATTGGATAACAAACAGCAATCCCTCCTTAATTACATGTTTTAACATAATGCGTTCTATTTTATGAACTACAAAACAATTGTTGACTATGACTTTAAGTTCTCTATTACAAGTTGACTAGATTTATGTGCAGGAAACCATGTGACTGGAAATAATGTTTTGTTTGGTATCCCCATGCCTAAATCTGGCTTTTGTGAGTATTGTCCCTGAAATGGGCAATAATAAGTGGACCCGCAGTTACCAGGTCCAAATCTGAATGCAGTGTCCCCATTAGGGAGGCAAATTTAATTTCTTTTATCACCTGCTCCGAGCAGGTGATAAAAGTAAGAGCGGGGTCAGTGTGGGGCAGGGCGCAGAGGTTGGGATAACCTCAGAAAACAGCAGTGGCTGTGTAAAGTTGGGAAAGGCATATCATTTCCCCCCATGCCATGGAAAGGGGTCGGGGGGTCTGGGCTTCAGGCTAAGGCTTTAACTGATGTCACTGGATGTATTTTCTAGTAGCTAATATGAATAGTGGTGTTCCCACACCCAAGAAATCCGAGTGAGGGAAAATCTGGCCAGTTATTATTGTGCTGACTGGAATTTCACCTGGGAATTCTGCTCCACACAACTTACAGTTGAATTGTTTTCCTGTGCTGCTTTTAAAATAGCCCACCGTTTTCTGTTCAATTTATCTGTGGTTTTGTTTTCCCTTTTCTACAGTAGCTTTCTCCCTTCTAACTAATGATATGGGAGCATACATTTGAGTTCCAAATGCTCTCTGTTACTCACATCAACAAAACATTCATTTCTGCATACTTTTTTTAATAAAGGATTACAGTAAATTGCATGCTAAGAGCTTTGATGACTGCATTCTGAAACTTACAAATAAAACAAAATGATATTCCTGTTTTAAAACTTCTTGAAACTTTGTAGTTAGATTTGTCCTAACGTAACAAATTGCACATCTCTATATGCTCTAAAAGGTCCTACTGATCTGTAATCATGGAGTAGATTGTATTGTATAGTATTTAATGTTTGTGAGCGCACTCACGTGAAAGCTTTACAGTGCTAGAAAAACTAAATGCTAAGAGAAATGGAAGTTAAGAAGTGTATACCATGTAGACAAACATTGCAGGAGTGGCAGTGAGTACTATTTCCTAAATATGTAAATGTTGTATGCCTTTCGAAAACAGAGCAGTTAGGAGATTATCCAAAATCCGATAGGGAGCCTGTTCCATTCTCTTCTGGCAATTCCAGAGAAATCTTTGTCCCTGAAGGTTTTAGCCCGGGATCTTGGGATGGCAAGAGGTATCTTGATCTCAGGGTTGTGGGTGGCCTGTATGAAGCAAATTTGTTTTTTAGAAATCGTGTTGCTGGATAATATAATGTATTATTACCATGATCTTAAATAAAGCACATGATCTTAAATAAAGTTTTCTTCCTTACTGGCAACCAATGTAGCTGGCTCAAGACAGATGAAATGTGGGGGAACCTGAGGCTGGCCATAATTCCTCTGTGACCCTTTTCTGTACCACCTGCAGCTACTTCATTGGCTTGTCTAATAGTCCTAAATAACGGGCTAATGCATGGCTAACCGGCAAATGATAGATGTGACCCACAAAAGAGAGATTTTTTTACCAGTTTAGATGCAGAAACAAGTTCTGGCCAACTGTGTCATCTGATCTTCTAGTGATAGCTCTGTATCAAGATAAAGGCCCAGTCTGCATACTGTCCTAGTGGAGAGGGGGCAGGAACCCCTGAGCCGAGGGATCTAGTTTTTCATGTTATTCCCAGCAAGCAATTTGGTTTTAGCGATCTTCAGCTTCAGAAAGTTGGTGGACATCCAGTGCTGAATCCCCATAAGAAACTATGCTAATTTGGTCTGTGGAGTAGAGCTGTGGGGCTGAGTACCTTTTGTTGGTGCAGATTAAAAATAAGCTATGTTCCATCTGCATACATGCAAAACTGCACCCTTTGATAACTAAGCAGCTCTGTCAGGGATGCCATATGGATATTAAACAAGAACAGTAAAAAAATAGATCCCAGCATACACATGGAGACTGTAACTTCCACTGTAAAAGGTAACATGAATGTGGCTTGTGTTCTCTTCACATGAAATGAACAAAACCATAGTCAAAGAATCATATCCCAAATTCGTTAACTCAATAACCTTTGTAACAGTATAGCCTGGTCAATGGTGTTGAATGACACCAACTGGTCCAAAAGGACCAGGGCAGCAGTGTCCTCTTTGTCCACCATTAACCATAATCCGTAAAATGTATTTTAGTTTTCAAGCATGGAGTATTTTTTTAGTATGCTGAAAGCCAGGAGTAGTCTTTACCTTCATTGCATATGTGGCCTAGTGGTTAGAGCTGCCAGCCTTGGTACTGGGAAACTAGTCGCAAATCTTGGCCACAGCTCACCATCCTGTGATTCGGCACAAGTCACTTTATTTCTGCATGCCTGAAAAAAATGTGTGTCCCAATGTTCCATTGAAGCACTCTACTGCCCTCGGGCCATGTTTGCGCTATACAAAACTGAAAAACAAGCTATATTTACAGAGCAGCACTAGCTAATAGAAATATCACTCACTAACATGCGGTACAGGTTATTTATTTAGCAGTGGATTTTTTAAAACTTGGGGGCATATTAGCAAGATTGGCGATAAAATTATCGCCGTTTTAGCGGCAGGAAACTGCCGCTGAAACGGCGATAATGGGCTTGCTAATATGCGTTATAGAATTCCAATAGAAGCCCAGGTTAGATGTGCAGGACATAACGCATGGACATAACGCATGGAGATTCCGGCCCGGAGGTGGAGATTCCGGCCGTTTGTGGAGATTCCGGCCGGTGGCGGAATCTCCATAATCGGCGGAATCTCCTACACGGTCGGAATCTCCACCTCTGAGCCAGAATCTCCATAAACGGCCGGAATCTCCACCACCGGGCCGGAATCTCCGGCCCGAGTGCGGACATAAAGTTAGTATGAGTAAGTGTATTCTGTGAATACCAAATGAGTCAAGTGTATTCTGTGAATACCAAAATGAGTAAGTGTATTCTGTGAATACCAAAAGGTACTAACTTTACGTTTTTGACGTAAGTTAGTTCTGTGAATCAGGCCCGATGTGTGCATTTTAGGCGTGGTAGGGCGGAACCCATACAAATAGTGATGAGAAGCGACATTAAAAGCATTCACAAAACCCACACAAAGAGACGCAAAACAGTGCGAAAGAGAAGTCCATGAAAAAATAGCGCACCTTAAAAGCAGGGGCAAAATTAGGGCTATTCAGTGACCCATCCACTCAAGAGTACTAGAACTTTGCTGCCTTCCAGAGCACCATGGAGATAGTAATAATAAGACACTGGCAGCATCTACTTGGTGTGGCAAGGAGTTGCAAACAGCGGAACGAAAACATTTACAAGGAGAGGATTTCTCTCTTTGAGCAGAGTGAAGAACAAATAGTGAAGAGATATAGCCTCACTAGGCAAATGATAATCTCTCTCCTACAGCAAATTGGACCAGCTCTTGAGTCAAGCACTGGCAGGTCGCACGCCATACCACCACATGTAAAGGTCATGGCAGTACTACATCTTCTAGCATCAGGATCCTTCCGGAGTACCTCAGAAGCATTGGCAGGTGTCTCCCAGAGAGCAGTATCCAACTTTCTCACACATGTGTTGGATGCCATCATCCAAATAATGCCCCAATATCTGAGATTTGCCAAAACAACAATGGAACGGAGAAAAGTGAAGTAAGTATTTTATCAAATTGCGCAATTTCCAAATGTTCTGGGTGCCATTGACTGCACACATGTCAACTTGCTCCCACCAGCAGACACAGCTCATCTTAATCACAATAGGAATCATGCATACTCCACTAATGTCCAAGGGATGTGTGATGGCAAGTACTGCTTCACGAATGTAGTAGCCAAGCTACTGGGCAGTGCGCATAATTCATATATATTCAGTCACACAACCATTAATGATGGTTTTGAACATGGAACATATGGAGAAGGTGTATTAGTAGATAAGTAAACGTTTAAGATTATGTCACACCAAGTAACACATTTAATAGCAAGCCAACAGATAGAAAGAATCATTTTAAATGGTAAATGTCTACATCTGTAGTAACATAGTCCAAGCATAATACTACGTTACAGCACTAATATGTTGTCCAATTTGATTCTCAGTTGATATGGGCTATGCGCTATAGCCTTGGCTGTTAACACCATCTGTTAAACCCAAAAAGCCATCAGAAGAAGTTTATAATGCTGCGCATCTGAGGACCCATAGCATCTTCGAACAGACCTTTGGAGTATTGAAGTCTAGGTATATATGCTTAGATTTATCTGGTGGTAGGCTTTTGTATAAACCAAAGATTGTTGTAGTGTGTTGTACATTATACAACATTGCTGTGAAAGGGTCTTTAGATGAAGAAGGTTTGAGCAATGAGAGCTGTGTTGAAGATATTATCAGTCCAAATGAGAATCAAGCCATAGAATCCCAAGAAGTGGGAAGGTGAGCGAAAATATTATGTTGAATATTTTTTCAGTTCCTATCTTGTATGTATTTATATGTTGCTTTATGCTATGTAGAAATTGAAATAAATATGCTTGCTTAACAATGACCAAATTATGTCATTGCTATGTCTATGCTGCATTAATAAAAATAGACATATGAGAATTTCTGAAAAACGCCAACACCTGTAAAGAAAATAAATGTATGTAATGTACACCTTTAAACACATTTACTTATGTAGAGTGATTTATTCTATCATTGGTATTTCACTGCTCCCTAATATTTACTTCAGTATGAAAATGCGACAGGGAACTATCATCAATAGGATGACTGAAACATATATAACGTTTATATTGTGTTATTATTAAATAAGGTACTGCATTAGAAAATCTGTTTCTGTGTTTCAATAAGTTGTTGTCTTTCTTTACCTAAGTAATCAGATGCTGTTGCAGGGATTCGGTTTGGAAACAGAACTGTGCCTAGGGAGAACAGTTGCAAAAGAAACAACTGATGGACGGAATGCTGGACAATGCAAACATTCACCCCAGTCACAAGGATCTGGGTTAAATCCATCATTCTTTTGCTCACCACACCACCCCAGTTTGAATCCAGCCATATGCAAATCAGTCTTTACCCTGTTCCTTATGGGAACAGTCCAGCCCGAACTGCCAAGGCAGGTCCTCCCTGGACCGGAAACAAGCATCCTTGGACACGTTTCAGGGTATCACCCTTCATCAGCAAGGCTAGCTTGAATCCAGTGGTGTAGTGAGCACGGGACCCACGTCTGGGCATACCCTTCCCACTTAGGACGACATATGCAAAAGAAACAATTGATGGACGGAATGCTGGACAATGCAAACATTCACCTCCAGTCACAAGGATCTGCGTTAAATACATCATTCGTTTGCTCACCAAACCACCCCAGTTTGGACCCAGCCATATGCAAATTAGTCTTGACCCTGTTGCTTGTGGGAACAGTCCAGAACGAACTGCCAAGCCAGGTCCTCCCTGGACCGCAAAGCATCCTGGGACCGGCTTCAGGGCATCACCCTTCATCAGCCAGGCTAGCTGGAATCCAGTGGTGTAGTGAGCATGGGACCCACGTGTGGGCATACCCTTCCCACTTAAGGCGACATATGCAAAAGAAACAATTGATGGACGGAATGCTGGACAATGCAAACATTCACCCCCAGTCACAAGGATCTGGGTTAAATCCATCATTCTTTTGCTCACCACACCACCCCAGTTTGGACCCAGCCAAATGCAAATCAGTCTTGACCCTGTTCCTTGTGGGAACAGTCCAGCCCGAAGTGCCAAGCCATGTCCTCCCTGGACTGGAAACAAGCATCCTGGGACCGGTTTCAGGGCATCACCCTTCATCAGCCAGGATATCTTGAATCCAGTGGTTTAGTGAGCACGGGACCCACGTCTGGGTATACCTTTCCCACTTAAGGTGACGTATGCAAAAGAAACAATTGATGGACAGAATACTGGACAATGCAAACATTCTCCCCCAGTCACAAGGATCTGGGTTAAATCCATCATTCTTTTGCTCACTGTTGTAAAGTCATCCTGTGCCCTGGGCACCCCCCAACTTTTTGCTGACTGGAACTGGTGGTAACTGACTCTGACTGACCCTGGGCTCTGTCTAACCAGGCCCAGGGCCAGTGCCAAGCTGAAAGGAACACATTAGAATACAGTTAAGACACCCAACATACACTAGGGTACACTCTGGTATGGTGGGGTACCCTGTAATTGGCATGACCTACCCCATAAGCCCCTAGTATATACTAGGGCAGGGGATTGAAACTACCTAGAAGTCCCCAGTATCCTGGGACATGGCAGTTTAGAGGCCAGCAGCTTTTCTGCACATGCATGGGTGCACTGCTGAAGCCAGGGGTCAGTTTAAAAGCAGCCCTGGGTGCCAGGACTGCTTTTAAAAAGCAAATTGTGCTCAAATTCGACTTTGGGATTTGGGGCACTTAAAAATGGATAACCTACACTGTTTTGGCATTTTAGGGGCCCCCAGGGTCTTCCCTAGGTATCCCAGGGGTGGGGGGTCAGTTATCTATAATGTACATCCTTATAAAATGAGTTTTTATATGCCTGGGTAAAGTGACATTTCACATTTCACTCCCCACATTGTGTTAAAGTGCTGCCCAAATTCGACTTTGAGGCTAGGAGCACAGGGAATTGAGGATCTGCAATATTTTTACAGATTCAGAACCCTAAAGTCTCCCTAAGTGCACAAGGGTCGGGGTCCTGTAGAAATTAGGGAAATACTTATAACATATGTTTTTATAAGCCCTGGTGCTAGAAAACTGGCCCAAGTCATTTTCCCCATTGCAAACCCCATGGCCCATAGGTTAACATGGTAGGAAGTTATTGATTAATAAATATTGATAGGAGAGGACTAGCCGGACCATTCAAAAGACTTCCCAGAATGGTAGTAGTAAATCCAACAATATTATATTGTTGAATTTCTCCTAAAGTGTACATACAAGAAGTTATAAGACTTTCTTGTTTGTAAGTCAAATTCAGACTTCCACTGGTCTATCCTGATTGGTCAGAGTTAAGGGATTAGCCAGGCTGCGTTGAAGAGGTGATAAAGATCCCTGGTGTTACCAACTGTCCTGGGAGGGCAGTGTGCTGGTCTTTAGGAATGCCAGGCCAGGGGTGTGAGTCGTAAACCATGATCTTCAAAGGCAGAGGAGGCCTGGGTTTCAGTTTCACTCTGACACTCTTGACCCAGAGTCAGGCTTGGCTTAAGGAAGGTATGTGCAGATGGTAGGGGAGAGGCCAGGGATATAAGCCATCCCAGGGGTGTGTTTAGCCAGCTCTTACCGCCTTGCTGGAAAATCAGCCATTATGGATTTGGAATATTTGATGCACTCTGGGATAGAATAATGCCACACTCTGCAGGAAGGAGTCACTCAAGTGGGAGGGTACCCTACTCCTATTGGTGAAGCTTGACCTCCTGGATGACCCAGAGACTGTGGAATAAGTATCTGAGAGGCCCTGCCCCTCAGATCTGCTGCTTGAAACTTACTGAAGCAGAAAGTGCCCTGCTGAGAAGTTTTGTTGTGCAAAGATTTCTAAGGCCTGACTTCTGAAGACTGCACTAACTGAAACTGCAGCCCTGTGGATTACCTTGCTGCAAAGGACTAAAGAGTGGACTCCCTGCAAGCTACAGGTTAACAGAGCTCACCTGGACATCCCCACAAAGAATTCCCAGCCTGGAGTACCAGTGGATTTGTAAGGGATTTTGTTCAAGTGGATTGCGGAATTGAAGTTTCACACTTTCAAGGACCCTCTTGGAGATTCCAGAACCTTGGATTGTGTGTTGGATAGCTTTGGGACCACGTAAGCAGAACTTCAGGAAGGAGTTCTAACTGGACCCCGCCTGCTGGAGAGGCGCCCAACATTGGTGAGATTCTCCAGAACAATTTAAAGGTGTCCCTGTCAGAGAAAACGAAATGACTAAAAGGGGCACTGTTGGTTTCTAAGCACTAGAAAGTGACTAATCTTTAAAATTCATATCTCTGGTTCCCTACAGTGGATTTTTTTCGTTTTGGTGTCATTTAAAAGATAAAAATATTACCTATTTTTATAAATTGGTGTTGGATTTTTATTTTGTGTTGTGTCTTAATTATTTACTGAAATGGTGTTTTTGAATGCTTTACATACCTGTCTTTGAGAAGTTAAGCCTGTCTGCTCTGCAGCCACGTTGCCAAGGGTTGAGCATAGGAATAATTTTCTAAGACCTATGCTGAGTCCTATCATGTGTTAGTGGCCTTATTGCCAGTGGCAGACCTACATTTTCCCCTACCAATAACCCACTTTCCAACACTCACCACACCACCCCAGTTTGGACCCAGCCATATGCAAATCAGTCTTGACCCTGTTCCTTGTGGAAACAGTCCAGCCCGAACTGCCAAGCCAGGTCCTCCCTGGATCAGAAACAAGCATCCTGGGACTGGTTTCAGGGCATCACCCTTCATCAGCTAGGCTAGCTTGAATCCAGTGGTGTAGTGAGCACAGGAACCACATCTGAGCTACCCTTCCCACTTAGAGCAACATATGCAAAAGAAGCAATTGATGGACAGAATGCTGACAATGCAAACATTCACCCACAGTCACAAGGATCTGGATTAAATCCATCATTCTTTTGCTCACCACACCACCACAGTTTGGACCCAGCCATATGCAAATCAGTCTTGACCCTGTTCCTTGTGGGAACAGTCCAACCCGAACTGCCAAGCCAGGTCCTCCTTGGACCGGAAACAAGCATCCTGGGACCGTTTTCAGGGCATCACCCTTCATCAGCCAGGCTAGCTTTAATCCAGTGGTGCAGTGAGCACGGGACCCACGTCTGGGCATCCCTTTCCCACTTAGGGCGACATATGCAAAAGAAACAATTGATGGACGGAATGCTGGACAATGCAAACATTCACTCCCAGTCACAAGGATCTGGGTTAAATCCATCATTCCTTTCCTCACCACACCACCCCAGTTTGGACCCAGCCATATGCAAATCAGTCTTGACCCTGTTCCTTGTGGGAACAGTCCAGCCTGAACTGCCTATCCAGGGCATCACGATGTAGGCACTGAGTCTGACTACCACATCAGTACCTGTAGGCCAAAATACAACTAGCTCCCAGTGCCTAACATGCTTTCCTAACCTTCCAGAGTAACATGTGGTTTCGGCAAACCTAGAACATGAACCTTTAGTTCCCGGGGGAACTGTGGAAACAGGTCATCACCTTTTGTTCTCACTCATGCATGCCTATAGTAAACAGAAGAAAGACATGCAGAAAGTTTGCAATATATTTATCAAAACTATCATAATCTATTTTGAAGCAGGTTTGCGGCGATTAGTAAACAGATGCAACTTAGAAAAGTAATTAACACCACTAACAGACTGTAAACTGTGGACAGCCCGACCATGGCAACTAATGTATCTATCTCAGCCTACCCTCACTATGTGAGCACAGGGATATATCAGTGATCTCTGGGATCAGCGCCAAACCCCATACCTGGTGTGTGTAGTTAGGTGGTCCGCATTGTAGGTGTAATCTCAGTTTACGCAAAGGCTGCTGCTGTTCCAAGACTGGTCCCTCTGCTGGAATTCTACTCTTTAACATCCAAGGGTTCGAGACATAGTTTATATTATAGAAACTGTAGTGTTAGAAAACCTACACCTATGCTCCCGTGTTATGTCTAAAAACGTTAGGAGATGTTGTGGACCGGGCACAAGAAAAAGAGTACACCATGATGTTCTACAATGCACCTTGATGGCTATAGGATGGTCGATAGACATATATTATATATATATATATATAGCAGATGCCGCTCTTCATAACTTCCTTTCACACGGAAAAGGACGGAACACAAACCCAGCTTCGTGCGTGAAATTATTTATTGCTCACAACACCATGATCACCCTATATATATATATATGAACCAAACAACCTCCTCCCCACAGAAGCTCCATGGAAAGCAGGCACGGACACGAAGTAGTTCTGGATTCGGCATTTCTTTATTTGTGCAGATCGCCCTCAATCCCAAGGACAAGGAGAGATGTGTTTCGGCCTTCAAGAGGCCTTTGTCAATCTAGTTTGGTGATGTATTTCCCATATGTTATATAGCCCATCCCACTGGACTAATTAATGAAAATGGAAGACATACTATAGCGTATGTGTTCCTTTTACAGCCAAAATGCAAAATGTACCATCTGCAGCTGGACACTAGCATAAATACAGGTAAAGCGCAACATCAAAAATATAATGCACAGTGCATTTCTTTAGGTTGCTAAAATTTACCAATAATGCAGACAGAATGACCAATCAAACATGTAATTCAATTTGAACATGACACAGTGGGATAGATGCAAGCAATTACACTATACAGCCAAACTCGAGATCAAAACCAATTTAAAAATCAATGCTGCCGAACGTTGCTAATAATGTCCCATAGTGATTGCCAAAAACCCAGGAAACTCTCCCGAGCTAAAATCAAGTCCGCCACAGCATGACCTCTGACCCCGATTACAAAGTCAAAAGGATTCGTGCCATAATGTCAAAGTCACAGTTACATTTATATAGAGCCCAGGGACCGGGTAAATGCAATTTCTTCACGGGGCTACGTATTGACACAATGAGTGAACTTGTACCCCAGAGTTAATAAAGCGCGTGCTTCAAACCCCTCCAAACTCCGAATCCCATAATGCAGCCAGATAGTCAGCTACTTCATAGGCAATGCACAAATCCCGGTGTTCCTGCAGGGTCAGTGTCAAAAGGCATCTCACACCCGGGCAAAAAAACAAATGTTTTGCAGCAAACGAAAACGGCAGACATGCAATGTTCCAATGGCACAACCTCGGGGTTGAGGGGGACCCATCCGCAAAATCAATAACGCCAAAACTACCTCACCGCATTGGCGTATTATCTACTGGCGGTAGTTATAGTTAGGACCTTGTTTCTATTCAAAAAGCATTTTTTCTTTTGCCAATATCTTTGGCGCCGTTTGACTAATCTTTGCAAAATTTTCAAAAATAATGGCTTACTCACTTCCGCTGTTTTGTTAAAAGTTTCGGGGTGATTTGTCAAGCAGGGGCTGAGAAAAAGGGAGGTCCCAAAACGTGAGTTCTCCATGTTAATTTTCATAGTAAACTTTAGACACGGCTACAGCCCGAACTGCTGAACGGATTTACACCAAATTTGGCAAAAAGATAGCTCTTGGTTCAGAAAGCACTCTTTTTGTTAAATGGTGTAAATCTGTTCAGTAGTTCCAGAGAAATGTAAACATTTCTCAGATATCCATATATCCAAGCGAAGGATCCGCAAACCCTCCAGATCTCGAGCCTGCGATCTGATTGGCGGCCAACAGTTCCAACCAGGAAGTGTTGGCAGCCATCTTGTGACTCGGTTAAACCAAGTCACAAGGAAAATGGTTGAAAAACATAAAAAATGTAAAAAAGGGGGCAGAGTAGAAACACCCTGACCCCCTAGGCCTGCTGAGGGGGTCCCACAGGGACCCCATGGGCCCAATAATTAAAAAAAAAAACCAGCATTCGCGAATCCCACCAAAAATGTAAAAAATATAATGAAGCACGGTCTCCCATGCTTCATTTCTTTTAAGCCCCTGGATGGGCCAGGTCCCGGGGACAATTTTATATTGATATGCGGGGCCCCTGGGGACTGCCACCTCCCGGGGCTATGTTTATTAAGTGTGGGGGAGCCACACGGGCCCCCGGGACTGCCACCTCCCCGGGGCTATTTATGTTAAATGCGGGGAGGCCATGCGCCTCCCCCACAGCCCCGGGGACCGCCACCTCCCTGGGGCTATTTACTAATTAAGAGTGGGGGGGCTTCTGCCCCCCCACGCAATCCCAGGGACCACCAACTCCCGGGCTTTAGTATTGTTGGAGGGGAGCCACGTGGCCCCCCTCCTGGAGCTGAAATGGCCCTGGGGACCGCCACCCCCCAGGGCCAGCTCAAGCAATGTCCCAGGGGGCCCACCCCTGGGACATTGCAGTTTGCTAAGGCATGGCAGGAGTGCTGGTCCCTCCATGCCATAGCAAACTCTGCAAACGCGCCTCTTGGCACACTACTGGTGGGGTGATGAGATCCCCTTGTGCCCTGAGCACCTCAAGACTAAAGTGGACTCCATCCCCCAAGCAGTAGTGCTCCAGCAGGTGCGTTTACAGAGTGGTGGAGGGGGGGCGTGGCCTCCGACCACTTCTCAGCATTCCAGCTGTGTGGGGATTACTGGAGGAGGAAACAGGAGGGCTAGTTGGCCCCCAGCAACCCTCAAGAGGCAAGGAGACTTCATCCCCCAACCAAGAGTGCATCAGGAGGCGTGTTTGCAGAGTGGTGTAAAAAGGGGCGTGGACTCCGACCCCCTCTCAGCAATCCCACTGTATAGGGATTACTGGAGGTAACAGGTGGGCTAGTTGGCCCCTAAGGACCTTCAGCATCGAAGGGGACTTCATCCCCCAAACAAGAGCGCCCGATAGACGAGCAGCAGCACAGACGCTGTTTGCACGCGCACCAGGCAAGGGGCGCAACATGACGTGTGTAGGAGAGAAGGAGTCTACAATTGCATACCTACTCAGGAAATTTGAAAAACTACATAAAACGGAGATCTCGAAATAATGGGAAGCTATCTCCCTCCAGGACTATATAGATAGGAACATGATCCCTAGGGGACTGAGAATCTATATTACCCCCTCCTATGACTCTCCAAATCCATGCATGCTAGAGGAATGGGCTGCTAACTCAGCTAAAATCTCAAGGACGATGCTCGAAATATTAGTAAAATATGCATGGTCAGACAGAGACACTGTCAAAAAAGAAATCATCCGCATCAAAGAACAGTTAAACAAGAGTAGTGAACAAGACATCATTACGAAATTCTTAGAAGAGATGAAATCGAGACTGAAGAATCTGGAAGAAGACATCAAAGCAAGAAAACAAAGGAAGCTTAATCGGGACTGTGATGACTATAAGTCAGGTCGCATTCTGACCTATAGTCCCAAATATGATCACCTATACGAAAATACCTATGATATGCCATCTTGTGTCACTGGGTCAAGTGGTGCACAGGAAGAGGAACTAGCGAGTTCGAGTGACTCCAACACCGACCTATCTATCACATCGAGAACATCAGAAAGCTCCACTTCAGAGAATGATGCCGTCTCCAGACGTAAAACTTTTTAACACGAATAGCATGGGCCGTCAGACTACGAGGATGACACCCAAACCAAAGAACAAGAATATAGAGTCAACCCAGCGAGGAAGAGGACGAGGAAGAGGCCAGGGTACCAGGTCAAAAGGAGGAAGAGAATCAAACAGAGGAGAAAGAAGAGGGAGCGATACGGAGCCCTTGGGAAACAGAACAACACGCTCCAAGATGACATCATAATGGATGATACCATGGTAAATCGAACAATCATAAACCTTTCTGAGAGACATATGGATGATCTGGAGAAAAGAACATTATGTCTGGGCATCTCTTTCTGTCCAGCTGAACCCATCAAGTATGTGGACACACGCATTGATTTCTTTAAGTTCTGCAGGAAACTTAAACTCAAAAAATGGCACAAACTGAGACCTGGTAAAAACAGGGAATACCACTCCGCCAGTGACATTATTTGTGGCAGTGAACTTAACATTGGTGACATTGACACCCTGGTCACATTACATGAACTGGAAGGAGGTGGAGATAGTACAGGTGAAAATGTGTATCAAATTTTGGACAATCTTGATATATCCTATGATGAAGCTGCCAATACCAGCTTTAAACCCAAGTCCACATTCGTACCAAACATGCCACATGACAACATCGACACCTTTCAGGACATGGTCAGCACCCACCTAATCAAATTCAGACAGGAAAACTGGTTCAATAAAATGAGTAGGTTTGAACACAATCTCACGCTTGCCCAAAAGAATGCCATCAAAAGTCTGGCCAGCGATTACAGTATCATCATAAGACCAGCGGACAAAGGGAGCAACATTGTCATCCTTAACAGAGAAATGTACATCAATGAAGCCAAGGGACAACTTGGTGATCCCTGTTCTTACACCACTACCAATAGAGCAGAATACAACAAGAGCATCACTGACATCTGGGGCAGGTTGGTGGATTGGAAAGACAGAGGTCTCCTGGAGTCGGAGGAGTACTGCTTCCTCAAAAGGAACTATCTCAAACTTCCGGTTCTATATCTCCTACCGAAGGTACACAGGAACAAGACCAATCCCCCAGGGTGGCCCATCGTATCATCTAGAAGGAGTGCTCTCGAGAACGTCTCCAGATACGTTGATCACTTTCTCAGGGATCATGTTGTCACTTTACCCTCCAATGTCAGGGACACAACATATTTTCTTATGAAAATCAACAATCTTAAATGGGAGGAGGATTACCACCTCATCACCATGGACGTTAATTCGCTGTACACGGTCATAGAACACGAACTGGAAGTAATTGCCTGTGCCAAGTATTTATCCAAGAGATCCATCTGGCATATGAACCATACACAGATGCTCCTGGACATGATCAAACACTGCTTGCACAACAACTTCTTCATGTTTAACAGCAACATATACAGACAAACCCTGGGGACCGCCATGGGAACATGCTTTGCACCGAGGTTTGCAAACCTGTTCCTGGGTGCCTGGGAGGAGGTAATCAGGAATGACACCACCTTTGCGAACGATTTCGCTAAGATGATTCTGTGGCTGAGGTGCATAGACAATCTGTTCATTGTCTGGAAAGGCAGTGAACAGGATGCCCATGATTTTGTGGAAAGACTCAATTGCAACTCACATAATCTCAAACTCACCAGCTTAGTAAGCAGGAAGGAAGTGGAATACCTAGACACTAAGGTAGAAGTAATTGAAAGGGAGATCCACACAAGCCTGTTTAGGAAGAGCACAGCTGGCAATACATTGCTTCATGCAATGAGTAGCCATCCTGACAATTTGAAATGGAGTATCCCCTACGGGGAACTCCTTAGAGCTAAACACAACTGTAGCTCAGAGATTTCCTTTGAGACCGAACAAATGACCATGATTGCAAGATTCAGAGAAAGAGGTTACCCCAACTAGGTTTTGAAAAGGGCAGTAGACAAAGTAAGAGGGGCCAACAGAAGCAGGACCTTGGAGGATGACACCAGAGAAATACAGCCCATGGAAGAAGAGAATGAAACCAGAGTCATTCTGACCTACTGTGGTATTTGCCTGACATGCTGCTGCATGTCAACTAACTAATCCCATCTAGAACTCTTAGGTGCCCTGGAATGTTGATCCTTAAGACTCTGTTGCTAAGTGTCCAAGAGTCAGTTATCACTTGGGTGCCTTGTGGATAGGACGTTTCTGTATGAGGATCTTGCAATAAAGAAGATAGCCCAGTCGCGGTCCGTGTAGGAGTGCCGGCCGGGCGGTGACGTGGGGCGGGGAGGGGCAGGGTGGGGGGTAGCAAAGTACGGATTACGGACCAATACAGGTAAGTAAACATTTAAATCAATGAAACGAATTTCGTTGCGCGCACTGCATCGCATTTGGCGATGCAGCGCTCTAACGAAATTCGTTTTATGATTTAAATGTTTACCTGTATTGGCCCGTAATCCGCTGCTACCCCCACCTGCCTCCCGCCACGTCACCGGCCGGCCTCCTACACGGACCGCGACTGAGATAGCCTTCTACATCACCCTGCCTCCGGTGTACTTCTTTACACTAGCGACGAGCGGAGAACAGCGGACCCCAGCAAGACTAAGTCTCCTTCTACGCTAACAGTAACGTCCTAACACAGCTGTATTTCTATCTGGAAGCATAAGGTACTGTGCGCGCTGTCTAGGAAATAAGCCTGCGATCTTTCTCTGTGCCCAGCAGCTATTCTACATATCTTCTAAGCGTTTCCTGCACTTCATAAACGCTTTGCTCGCTTTTCTACACCGTCACACAAGGCTACCAGGCACCCTTCGTATTGCGCGACTTCAGGCCTCTGACTCGTGTCAGCGCGCATTCAAAAGTATATACCTTTGACTTGTGATAGCGCGCATTCAACATTTTCCTCATTTTCCACTTTGTTTGGGCCTTGAACTGTGAGCATTTTTCAAACGCGCTCTGTTACCTGCCCGCGCCGTCTGCTGCCTTCATACAAGCTCCTCCATTCTTCAGCGATGTCACCGTCTTGAGTCACACGAAGCTGAAGCGCTGCGCATTGACATAGAGCTTCGTTGGCGCTGCTAAGCAACCAGCTCCCTTAGCAACCAGCTCTTTTCAAGGACAAGTCTTTGTTTCCCTGACAACGCGCTTGCCTCCACGAATCAACCTGCTCGGCTCCTCAACATCCATAACTTCTACTTGCTCTGTTTAATTTCTTTCTTCTGGATGGGTTGAGAGCTCTCGCAACAACTCTGTGCACTCTGCAAGCACACCTGTTTGTCAATCTACTTCTTCGGTGACAAACACACCTTCTTACCACATTACGGCTCATCATTTTTCTTCGGTGACAAGCACACCTGCTTGTCCGGATTCCTTCTTCGGTGACAAGCACACCTGTTTATGTGTGAACTATACAATTATTTTAAACTCACCGTTTGTTGAAAAAAGTTGTTTTTGGTAAGGTGACATATTCACCTATTTCTATGACATTTGTACCAATTCTGTTAATTCGTCAACATTTCTGTGACAATTGTATTAATCTTAATAATTTTACTTTTCTGCACACCTCCTAAATTGCAGAATGTCACTCCTCCTCCGTTTTTCTCTCTAACCCTGGTGATCCTATTATATGATGGTCTAAATGGAGAAAAGTATTCCTCAACTACGCAAGGGTTTGTGGGGTATCACTAAGTGCTGAGAGAAAATCGGCTTTACTATTACACTGTCTGGGTTCTGAAGGACAAGAAGTGTTCGAACACCTCCCTGATTTGTGTGATAATGAGTCAGATAGCCTCAATGAATTTGAGATTTGTCTAAAAAAGCTTGACTAGACGCATTCAGTTTAAGTCACTGGTTTTGGCTTTTAGAGCAATGCAGGGTCAGGGCCCAGCCTACCTTAGAGCTCGACTCAAGCATGCTCAGTCCAACTGCTCACACAGATCGAATCATCTCTGCCTCTTGGTGACTCCCCGTTTTCGCCACACCAGAATGGGTGGCAGAGCTTTTGCAGAGATTACTGCCAAAACTGGAATAGTCTGCCACTGTCCTTGCGTATGGCTGAATCTGAATCCATTTTCCGACGCGACTTGAAAACCTGGCTGTTTTCCAACTCTTAGCCATCTATTTGGTACCCGCATCTGCCGCCTGCCTTAGCGCCGGGACACCCCCGTTGGGGTTAGCTGTGCGCTTTATAAGCTTCAAAAATAAATAAATAAATAATACCTTTCTAAGGTTAGCACTATCCTGGAGCGGTATCATTTTGGAATGAGAGTACAAAAACCTGACAAATCTGTTGAGGCATACATTACTGTTCTCCGTAAGTTAGGTGCCACCTGCAAGTTTGATGGGTCACTCGAAGAGCGCATTCGCGATCAGTTTATGTTAGGATGCAATGTTGAAAAAATCAAAGACGAACTATGGCAAAAGGACGACCCGAAATTAGACGAGGTGATATCCATAGCTAAGAGAATAGAACACTCCCTTGCCTGTGTCGAGGTCATCAAGAAGGAAAACAGTATTTTGGAAGAAAAGGTGCACGATGTGCCAAAGAACTCCTTGAAACCTGCTTTGAAACAGCGTGAATCCGCTCATTCCTCTTCAGTTAAACCCAAAGGAAGCTCCAAGGTGAAGTGCTACCGTTGTGACATGTTTGGTTATCTTGCTAATGACAAATCATGTCCTGCCCCCACATCTAAGTGCCACAATTGTGGGAAAGTTGGGCACATAGCTAAAGCTTGTAGAGCTCAAAAAAACAAGAAGGGCAGACTTGTCAAAGAAGTTTCCCTAGAGAATGAGAGTGATTCTGATTATAATGAGTTACACTGTGGGAAAATTTTGGTACAAAATGGACAGAACAAGAGTAAAGGCCTCGTGGATGAGGTGCAGGTGAATGATTTTAAAATTAAAATGCTTTTCGACTCGGGTGCAAAGATTTCACTTATCCCAAAAGTCTTCTTCGACAAGGAATTGAATGGGAAAGTGAAAGTCTACAAGCCCGACATCAAGCCGCTAGATTATGGTGGTCAACCCATAAAGTTGTTTGGATATTTTATGGGCAACATTGAATATAAGGGGAGACTAACGGCAGGGAAGATATATGTCTCTTGCAGAGGAGACAGCATTATCAGCTGGTTCCACCAGGTTGATCTGGGTGTGTCATTGGTTCCCGGGGCGATCCCTGCATCATTCTCAGAGACTTCCCTTCACATTCGATTCCTTTGAATGTCGTGGTCAAAGTGATGTAGTAGAAGTAAACCAAAGATGTGATTTGCGTACTGAATTCAAGAGCATCTTTACTGAGAGGTTAGGATGCCTCTCAGGGTACACACACAAAATCACACTCAAACCTGATGTTATACCAGTGACGTGTAAGGTTCGCAGTGTACCATTGACCATGAGGGAATCTATGCGCTCTGAGCTTGAGAAGTTAAAGAAAGAAGGGATCATTGTTGAGACAGAGGCCAGTCAGTGGTTGGCTCCAGTTGTTCTAGCACGCAAGGCCTCTGGAGAAGTGAGATTGTGTGTGGACCTCCGTGCCCTCAACCGGGCAGTTGTCTCGGACAAGTACCCTCTTCCTAAAATCTCAGAGATGCTAGCTCAATTAAAAGATGCTCGATTTTTCTCCACTCTGGATCTTAAGGCGGCCTATTATCAGGTCAAGATTGATGATGAGTCCATGAACTTGATGGCCTTTATAACCCCTTTTGGAACATACAAGTTCACTCGCCTCCTTTTTGGCTTGAACTCTGCAGCCTCCGTCTTTCAAAGAGTCATGGAAGACGTGTTGGATGGCGTGGAAGGGGTTAAGATTTATCAGGACGACGTCCTGGTTCATGGCTCATCTCAACAAGAACATGATGAAAGTCTTAAGGCCGTCCTCAAGAAGTTCAGTGCAAGAGGCTTAACCTTGCGTGAGAGCAAATGCAAGTTTAACCTCTCAGAAATTGATTATTTGGGCCAAAAATTGACTGAAGGTGGAGTTAGACCTAGAGATCGCCTGGTGAAAACCATTGAGGAGCTCCCTGTCCCACAATCCAGAGATGCCTTAGTCACCTTTTTAGGGATGGCCGAGTACTATAATAAATTTGTTTCCCAGTTCGCAAGTTGCACCTTCGCATTAAGGTCCCTCCTAAAGAAGGGAGTGACATTTTCTTGGTCTTGCCCAGTGCCAATTGGAGTTTGAGGATGTCAAGAAGGCTCTAAGTCTTGCTCCCTCCCTTCAGAGCTTTGACACTTCTTCAAGCTCGATTCTAGCTACCGACGCAAGTTCGAAGGGGTTGGGTGCAGTCCTCAAGCAAGTAAGAGATGGTAAAGAAGTAACCATCATGTTTCTTTCACGAACACTCGTTGGTCCTGAGGTACAATACTCCGTGATCGAGAAAGAAGCACTGTGTATCTTCTGGGCTATCAAGAAGTTAAAAAAAATTCTCTGGGGTAGTTCGTTCGTTGTCCATTCCGATCACAAACCGTTAAAGGATGTGTTCTACAAGAAAAGCCTAGATGCTGTCTCCTCCAGAATATGTAGATGGGTGATTGCCCTACAGGGTTATGACTTCGTCGTAAACTACATACCTGGGGCAGAGAACAAAGTCGCTGACTGCCTCTCTTGTTTAGTCACCAAACAGTGTGGGAGTTCCCCAGCTGACCCCGACGACTCATGGGAAGATGATGACTACAAGGTGTGCGAGATTGTGGAAGGAGTGATTTCTGAGGTAGAATGGAAAGACGCCATGAAGGATGATGTGGTCATGAATGAGGTATGTAAGTTGGTTACTGAAGGTTGGCCTGGGATCAAGACTTTGAGTGATTGTGTCCGGAAGTTCTGGAACGTTTGAGATGAACTCTCTGTAAGTGGGGGCTTACTTTGGCGGGGCACCATTCTCATCCCTCCGACACAAGTCAGAATGAAAATCATCCACTTAGCCCATCAGGGACACCAAGGCATCTCTACAACTAAGGAGAGGGTTTGTTTACACTTCTGGTGGCCAGGCATTGATATCCTCGTGGAGCGAGTGATAAGAGACTGCACGGAGTGCATTGCTTGTGATAAGACTTACATGACTAGAGTGCAACCAATGGTTGTACGTGAAGCACCCACAAGATGTTGGCAGCACGTAGCCTTAGATCTTTTGGGGCCGATCACTAGTAAAGCAGGCCAATCTTACATCCTCGTGTTGGTGGACATGTACTCAAGATGGCCTGAAGTTAAAGTAACACAGAGTATAGAACCTAAGGATGTTACTAAGTTCTTAGAGGATATCTTTAGCAGGGAAGGTCTCCCAGAATCTCTGTTGACTGACAACGGCGTTCAGCTTGTGTCAAAAGAAATGGAAGTGTTTTTGAAGAAAAAAGGGATCAGACACAAGCTTTGTTCTCTCTACCATCCCGAGTGTAATGGAATGGTAGAGAGGTTCAACCGTGTGCTGACGGAGTCAATTCAGCTAGCTAAAAATCAAGGCAGAGACTGGAGGTCTGGAATAATGGAAAGAGTGATGGTCTACCGCTTGACCCCCCACTCGACCACAGAGAAAATCCCTTTTGAATTGTTTAGGGGCCGCACTCCCAACACTCACATGTTCCAATCTTGGATGAGGGAGAAAGGTGTTGAGATTGAAAATCACAGGGACACCCAATGGAAGGCAATTCAGGATCTCAAGTCAGCCAAGAGAAAAGCTAACTTTGACACTAGACATGCAGTTTCTCACACGAAGGTATGTGTGGGAGATAGTGTGAAAGTACGTTATCCCCAGAAGCCTGCTGGTGCGAAATTCTCTCCGCCTTTTAAGGTGACGAAGCTATTTCACAATGCTGTGAAACTTGATGATGGGCGCATATGGAATTTGAGTAGGATTGCCCCAATGCGTTCTAGTAACTGCATTAAACATGATGCTCTTGATGTTCCCTCCAAGGTTGCCTCTTCCTTACGCAGGAGCTCCCGCATATGTAAAGCTCCTGGGGCACTACATGATTTAGTTTTAAACTAATTATGCTCCATGTTCTTATGTCACATATTTGTTGTGTTTCTTTGTAATCTTGATTTAGTCTAGTTTTTCCAATATGTTCATATGTTCTTGCTTTAGGTTTCGGGGGAAGGTGTGTGGTATTTGCCTGACATGCTGCTGCATGTCAACTAACTAATCCCATCTAGAACTCTTAGGTGCCCTGGAATGTTGATCCTTAAGACTCTGTTGCTAAGTGTCCAAGAGTCAGTAATCACTTGGGTGCCTTGTGGTTAGGACGTTTCTGTATGAGGATCTTGCAATAAAGAAGATAGCCTTCTACATCACCCTGCCTCCGGTGTACTTCTTTACACTACAATGGGAACTCGGAAGATATCCAGTAAATCATATCCAAAAATTGCGGTATGCTTACGAGAGATCCTATCATAGGCAATATTATCTCAGACAGGCCCAAGATAACGTACAGGAGAGGCCGGAGTCTTCGGTAACTCCTGGTACATAGTGATATTACCAAAACTGACGAGAGCAGAGGTATCACCTGACAGGGCTTTTATCCTTGCGACCACTGCAAGGCCTGCTGTAGTAGCAGGATGAAAAAAGAGTATTACAATACCAGCAGTAACACCATGATTCTGATCAAACAATTCTTAACCTGCAGTACCACCTTTGTGTTATATGTTCTGGAATGCCCCTGCAAACTCAGATACATAGGGAGCACTACACACATGGCCAGGAAAAGAGTTCTGGAGCACATGAGGGCCATTACGAACAAAGATCAGCATTACCCCATTGCCAGACATTTCGAAACTCACTACTTTTCAGACTGCTCAAAGCTGAGCTACTATGCCATAGAACAAGTACATACAAACACCAGAGGAGGCAACAGGGTACTCCAATGCAGGAAAAGAGAATCCAGACACATCATTAGCTTGGGTACCCATTATCCAGAGGGCCACAATATAGACGAGGAGATGGCTGTTCACCTACCGGAGGAATAGTCTTCCACCCTCTTTTCCCTGCCACCCCAACCCCTGCCCCCTTTTTTGTGCACCCCCACTATGGTCAATAACCAGGGTACCCTGGGAATGGGTGCACATTAACCCTCATTCATTCTCTTTGACCAATCCATCACTGGTAAACTTCTCTGTATTTTAGCACTGTATCTGCAACAGTCTTAGCTGTTTATCATGTAGCTGTGTATACATCTTCTAAGCATTTACCATATGTTCTGTCTATCTCTTGCAGGAGGAAAGGAAGGGACCCGAGATCTGAACCTATGGCTACATTGGGCTCCCTACCCTTTTCTTCGAGACATCCACCTGATGCATCGTACCTGTCAGATAAGACAATCTCACTCTTTTTATTTTCTATTACGTTTGGGTATTCCTAGGGTGTGATATCATGGTAGCACTGTCCTGTAGTCTCCACACATGTACAGTGTGGCAATCAAGTCCAGTACCAAGACAACCAATGTAGTTGGTCCTGTATGACACATGTGGTACATAACATAGTATACCAGTACATGTAGGGCACTTGCCGAGTTGAATAGGACGTTAACTGCGGCACTGGACCTACCAGGACACATACTCTATACCAGTAGGATCATTTCAAGCTTCAGAGTAGCATCATGACACTATTTGTCTCATGCATTTATGTTTTATCTTACTCTTCGACTAACATGTTTCAAGATCGCAGCCATATACATTGGGCGTTTGTCTGTTATCGGCAGCACTGTGCCAGTTCACCATTATTATTTGCATGCACAGACTCTACCTGCTTATTTAATGGTGACATGATGCAATCACTGAGGACAATGGCATGCCCAATTGTGTGTAACCCATTTATGCCACATTTGCATCTAGCTTTAAATGTATATAGTTAGCCACTCCAACATGGCTGCTGCTTTTACGCTGTATTCAGGAGCTTGGTCACCAGTTGTCCTTTGTTTATTTCCTAACCACTGTATGTATGGACTTGAGACACAGCACTCCGAAGTGTGATCAAGACCGTTGTACGGTCGAAACGCGTCACAGAGGATTTATGCCGTCAATAAATCCCCTGGGTTGTTGAACCGTCTCTGACATTATTGGCCTGAGAGCGCGCTACATTGGATTGCAAACGGATATATATATATATTTATAAACAAAAAAACATTGGTTATAAAAATAGTTATTAGATGTGTTTTAGTGAATAGATAAGTTTTTATAATGAACCTTGTTAAATATTATCAAGCACATTGCACTTTTTTGCACACAATGGGCAGCTAATAGATAGGAGTCACTTTTAAAGGAATAACAATTGTTTATAATTAGAGATAGTTTTACAGCCATGTATAAAGGGAAATTGTTTTTTTTTTAAAAAAGAATTTTTTTTTTTTAATGTATGACTGCACAGGAATAATCAAACATCTTGATGACTGTATGTATACCATGATGAAGGGGCTAACCGGTCATTGTCATTCTGAAAGGTCTAGCAATAGTGCATTTAAGCAGATATGACAAGTCGAAAAGCATGACTTTCTTTAGATGGCAATTAAGCCTGGTCTATGAAACATAAGAAAAAGACAAAATAGATATATAATTTTATAATTGTACATAATTATTTATTTATATATTTATATGTAAATGTTTGAACTTATTTGTGTATTTTATTATATATACGTGAGTTTGCATACATATATATCCAGCACCCTTAACTAAATGCATGGTATTACATTGATTTATCATCAAATTAAAATGATAAAAGCATTATGATGCAGTCAGCAGTAGAATGTACATTACCGGCTGGTAATGTCACTCATGTTTTCAAACCAAGGGCTGTTCATGTAACAACAACCATCTTGTTAAAAAAAAGTCTGTTTTCTATGTCAGGTGAGGTCATGTGACCACAAGGGGAAGTACAAAAATGTTCACCGCAAGACATAATGTATGTGATCAAGGCCGTTTTACGGCCGAAACGCGTTATGGCTTTTTAACTTTGTGAGCAGTAATAAAATACCTTGCACAATTGAAGCGGAGTTCGTGCTCTCTTTTTCGCCGAAGGGAAGTGAAGGAGTGCTGTGCAATCGCGATATATATATATATATATATATATATATATATATATAGATATCCAGTCTACAGCTTTCTGCTTTTGTCCTGTGAGGATTATTGTTTACCACCTCATTGAGTAAGACTGATTGAGCAAACATTTACAGTGGTTACCCACATTGAAGCATTCAACTAGAGCCCCATTGGTGTCAACCTCACTTTTAAAAAAATTATGTGTCTACCTTAAAACAACGACCCTTGTTAAAAATACATGTTTGAGAATGCAAATAATTATTTAAAAACCAAT
Organism: Calotriton arnoldi; assembly: GCA_963921515.1. Taxonomy (NCBI): domain Eukaryota; kingdom Metazoa; phylum Chordata; class Amphibia; order Caudata; family Salamandridae; genus Calotriton; species Calotriton arnoldi. The sequence continues at coordinate 1,699,932 of CAWUFW010000849.1, read as the reverse complement.
ACATTTTGACTATGTCAAAATGTGTCATGTTATGGTATGTTAATAGATGTTATATCATGATATGGTATAATATGGTGCAATGGTATGGTATTTGATGGTCATCAATCACATTGAGTGTATATTTTAAAAATGTAATTGGGCCCTATGCATCCATGGGGGCACACTGTGGCTGTAGCTGGTGTATACACCTAGGCCTAGTGACCTTACATTAATAGGCATGTTGTCTGATTCTTTACAATTTAAAGAATGAATGAGGATGCTATAATGTATAGTGTGTGGTTAGGGCAGGCTTTAGTTCCTATGTCTTATAGTCTGCAACAACCTCATCATTATATCCATGCATGTGATTTGAGCTACAAAGAGCTGGAGCAGAGTTGTTGATTAAATCTGTAGTAGTGAATACAGCAGATCAAGTAGGCAGTCCTTATTTAGAGCTTAGTTTGGTACATGTGTGTGTGTGTGTAAGTATACTCATAGTGCAAGGTTATAGGCAGACATTGCATTTACAAAAGGTGTGGTGTGATATGGGGATGGCATGGCTATGAACCATACTTGTGAGGTGTAATGAAATTCCTTCATACATGGAGCATCCGTACTGAACTCAGCTGGAGAATATGAATTGGGTAACAGTATACCTGGTGTTGCTTGTTAGCCTCTTATACATCGTCTTTGCCATCCCCAAGGTGTTGTAAGTGGGCATTGGTTCAGTCTGAAACATGATTGTGTGGGTGTCCTCAAATATAGTGATTGTAGATATGTGTTTCTAGGCAGTAGTCAGTGTATTACTAGAGGACCATGTCAGTGTATGCCTGTAGCCATATAGGTTGTTAGGTGTAGATGTTGTTATTTTAGGATTAAGGTTGTTTTTGGGGTGGGGGCATGTTGTTGGAGTGTCTCCATGATATTGAAATGGTGGCAGAGTTAAAATAGCTTTCGAGAATGGCTGTGTGCATTTGGATGGTGGGGATTCTTGGTATACAATCTACTTAATACTATCAATCAATCAATTTGGATTTGTAAAGTGCTGCGTATCACCCGGGTGGGTATCCAGGCACTGGGGGTATCTTCTGCTGGCCTAGTCAATTGAACAACAGGTTTCTAGCCAACTTCTGAACTCCTGCAGTGATGGGGAGGTCCGGAGGTGGAGGAGAAGGCCGCCCCAGGTCTTGGTGGTCAGGTGGGAGGAGCGGCCGCTGCTCCTGCTTCTGTGGAGAGGGATGTGGAGCGCAGATGTCTGATGGGTTTGTCGAAATTCAGCCTGTGGTTAAGTAGGCTGGTCCTTTGTTGTGCAGGGCCCTGTAGGTGTGGGTCAGCATTTTAAACTGGCACCTCTTGTGGATGGGGAGCCAGTGGAGTGTTCTGAGGTGAGGGGTGATGTGGGTTTGCCTCAGGAGGTCAAGGAGAAGCCTGGCTGCTGCAATCTGGATGGTCTGAAGTCTGTTCAGCAGCTGAGATGTGACCCCAATGTAGAGGGTGTTGCCGTAGTTCAGGCGGCTGGTGATGAGGGCCTGATAGATCGTGCGTCTGGTGCTGATAAAAAGCCATTTGAAGATTTTCAGGAGCATGTGAAGAGTGAGGAAGCAGGCTGAGGACATTGCGTTTATCTGTTTTTTCATGGTGAGCTTGCTGTCCAGCTAATGCCAAGGATCTTAGCATGTTCTGAGGGTGTGGGAGGGGGGCCACACTCTGCTGGCCACCAGGAGTCATCACATGGGATGTGTTGCTTCTGAAGATAAGTACCTCCGTTTTGTCAGTGCTGAGTTTGAGGCAGTTGTTTTGCATCCAGTTGGCGATGCTGGTTATGCACCTATGGAAGTTGCCTTCGGTGTTCGTGGGGTCTGTGGATAGGGAGCGGAAGAGCTGAGTGTCATCAGCGTATGATATGGTGTTAATGTTAATCACTGTGTTGTTCCTAACATATAATTCAATTCAATTAATTTTGTGATATATGAAGTGCAGCTACAGAAAACTTATTGGGGTTGCATGTACAGTAGCAATGTGCAGCAACAAGGTTACATTTATACCAATGTAAATACTTTGTCTATGTCCTACTAAGTATACAATAACATAATATCCGTCTCGGTACACAAGTAGGTACTGTATGGTAAAAGTTAATATGAATGGTCACAAACATGAATACTATACAAATTAGCATTAACAAAATGTATGTACTCCGTGCCATATCAACCAGGGGTTTTTCAACAGGTGTGTTAATGCAATTCTTCATGCTTGTCCTAACACAGAGTGATGCAGCTACATCTAATTCACGTGTACTACATTACATCTGTGTGATGTACTACACACTATTTCTACTATATGTAATTTCCAACATGACGTGATGCATATGTAAAATATACATAATAAATAATGAAATATAACAATAGATGTAGAAATGATTCATGCTTTTGTAGGCTTTAGGACTCTGGGTACCTTAACACTGCTAAGCATTGCTAAAGTGTTTGTGCCCACTCCTTAAAACATGGTACAAATGGCATGCACCTGATTGGAATATCTCATAATTCCCTTGTTAAGTGGTATACCAAATAGTCAGGAAATGTTAATACAATTGTACTAGTGGGTCTGCAGCAGGGCCGGACTGGGAACTGAAAGCAGCCCTGGCAAATTTTGCGAGACCAGCCCCCGCCTGGCGCATTGCGAGCGAGCGCAGCGAGCGAGCCCGACCACTATTAGGGGGGTTTGGGGGCGTTCTCCCCCTAAGAAAAATTTGGGAAAAAACAGACCAAAATGGTGCATTTTACAGCACATTTTTCATTACATATTTAATTGTATCAACTTTGAAAGCACAGTAAGTAGTAGATGATGACCTTAAAGAGCACCAGGTTACCCACCCAGTCATATGTGTACCCATAGACATTCTTACAGAGAGCACCAAAAATAGACATGAGTAGTGAATCAGAGAGAACAAAGTAAAAGTGAGACCAGCCCCCACATGGTGTGTAGCGAGCAAGCGCAGTGAGCAACCACTACTAGGGGGAGTTTGGGGAGTTCTTCCCCCAAGAAAATTTTGGAGACAGAAAGGCCAAAACAATGCATTTTTCAACACATTTTTCATTACATATTAGATTGTATTAACTTTTAAAGCATAGTAAATGATTACCTTATGGAGCACCAGGATACCCAGTCATAAATCACAGACATTCCTACAGAGAACACTAGCGCTACTCATACCAGTGTAGGTTGTGTGAACACTTTACAACACACACACACACACATTATATATGGAGACAATGAATTATACGTGTGTAAATCAGTCTATAGGAAATAATACATAAGACAATGTGAATTGCAGGGTGTAGGAATCACATATCATCCATACTGGTAGGCATTACATTTTAAGAATGTGTGTTCTGGAGAAGCACAAACTCAGGATTTAAAAAGTACCTCAGTGGTTGGGGTTGGCTTTACTATTAAGAATATATTTCTACCCAAACAACCTTTTTTTAGCAGCATTTGGATAATGAAAAACTGGGGAAAAAATAATGTTCTAACCTATAGCATGCAGTTTGCCTGCAGCTCTTTGATTACAGTTTATTGGTCATTGCACTATATTAGGATTGTAATTTAGGAACTGCTGGTTACAAAAACATCTCTGTGGCAAAAGCAGTAACCCTCGGCACACCGGCAGTGGGCAGTGCACCTTATTAATATCACCTGCCTGCACCCAATGGCACAACTGCCATAAATCAATGCCATGATCAGGCCTGGCCATGATAAATGCCACAGATATGGATGCGAAGAAAAGAACTAGGAAAACAGTCTTAGACAGAACGTGCACTACCTTTCGCACTCATCTGAGTGTCTAACAAATTTTCAACACAATATACATGAGTTCAAAAATAATATACAAATTTATCCATGATGAAAACACTCTATCTTTTCAAATCTTCTAAAAGAATGTCCATGAAGACTTCATGTAATAGCTTCGTAAACCTTGTTTATTCAAAGAAGCAATATCAGAAGACGTTCTTGAATTTCCAGAACTCAAATAAACATTTCAGGCGTGGATCACGTCAATCCCAATGCATTTCGGGTGTAAAACATCACCCTTCCTCAGGGGAAATCTACAAACAAATCATGTAAACAGTAAATGCGCCTTACTTTCTTACGAAAAAAACTACATAACTGCATGCTAAAAGCATGTGGCCTTTGAACTCCAATGAGGTCTTTGTGACTACTACGAAAAAAAAATGTGCAACACTCTCAGTGCTACATAGTTTGTCAGAACATCCGGTATACACTGCGAAAATATGAGAGGTGAAAAAAGAATGGCTAGACAGAAGAGAAAACGTTGTGAGTCAGTAAGTGGAAAAACAACAAGAAAAAAGAAGCTCTAAAGACACCTGTGCTCATGCCGAAACGAGACCCTGGCGAGACGCTACAATCCAAAAACAAGGTGCGTGACCTGTAATAACGTGAAAAGTGGCATGTAAAGCTACCCTATAGTCCTTAAAAAATAATAAAACATGCTAATGTACCTCCACGCCCCTGGACTAAGTCCACAGTGAAGGCAAGACTAATCACGCCTGGTATCAGCAACCCGTTGCTCTCACAACTCCGAGCACCGTATCTCAGTCCAACTCCGGATTAATGTGAGGAGAAACACTGCAACAATAATTATTTGTATTAAACCCAGGACATGAGAAAATATAAAGTATCCCAGCAATGTCATGCTAGTCACAAGCCATCTAAATATAGTGACTCACCTACTCCGTAGTGTGTCAAAGTGAAAAGCTGCTCCCTCTGTTCCTAACTTCACCTATCTGCAACAGGTGAGCCCGAACTACATGGGGTCTGTGTCTCCCGGTAAACTACCGTCCGCTATAAAGTGATCAAGAAATAAACGTGTAAGGAGATTGCTGTGTGTCAGATGACCCCATCAGTCCCCGGGATCTATCACTCACCAAAACTGCTCCTACATAATCCTCCGTCGTGGCGAAGCAACTCCTTCCCTATTAGCTGAACAGGTGACCAATTGTCCTCACTACGGGATTATAAACGCGTCTCTCAATCTACCCTCCTGTGCAAACGCGATGCGTCACCACCCCATGAGTGGAAATAGAAATAGGACTAAAAAGATCCAACCCGATATAGGTGAACATGACGGTCATCTTTCCAAAGTCAAATGTTGTAAGAAAGTGCTCAATATGGCATGATAGTAATAACAATTACATGGCTAGTACAGTCCATGGATGCGCCAGTTGTGCTTTTTCCCCCGCAGACTCAGTAAGGTCAGACAGACTACTACAGTCTGACTCTGACTCACGGAGTCACGGCCCGAAAATCGGCCCCAGCAAAACCGGCCCCCTCTGACAAAACCGGCCCCCACACCATCCAGCCTACTGGGGGATTGCCCGGTGCCTGGAATCACCAGTCTGGCCCTGGTCTGCAGCACTCATTGTGACACCCACTTAAGTAGCCCTTCAAAAAATGCCCAGGCCTCCCATTGCAGCTTCATGGCAGTTTAAAACCGTAAATTTGACTTGGCAATGTAATGCTCTTGCCAAGCATGAAACTCCCCTTTTATCACAAAGAAATCAGCACTAAGGTAGGGTATATGTAGGCCATAGACCAGGTTGCCAGGGTGCATTGTAATCAAAGGTTTGCACATGTACCTTTAAGCTTAATATGCTCTGGTGGTGAACAATTTCTCAATTACTTTTTCCATACTGTGAAGGCTACCTTTCCCATAGGATTACACTGGGTCACCTCATCACATTTAATAATTGCTAACTCATGTTTGGGAACAGTTCAACTTATTGTATTGTCTGAGAAATTGTCAGTTGTGCGCTACAGTCAGGGCTACCTCCTGTTCCCATTGCAGCACACCTATTCCGAGCCAATTTTGTAGGTGCAACTGTATTTACTTTTTGTACTATAGCATTCCACAAAGCTGATTTCTTGGACTGAGGTGGGTAGATTTACAACCATTGTGCACAGGGTTAGTGTCACAAAAGTGACGCTAACCAGCACAAAATGTTTTTTTCCTAATTTATTTTTCATTACAATTGTTTTGCACTGGAAAGTACACTAAAGGTATCGAAAAGCTTTCGCACTGCTTTTCGTTACTTAGCACCAAGGGGACTTTACATAGGTGGTACATGGGTGCTCCCATGCAACCACCCATGCTTTTTTATGCAAAACCCTATCTACAAACAGTAGAAGGAGTTTAGCATCAAAAGTTAACAACATTTGAAAGGAGGCATTAAAAGGAGAAATATTTAAATTTGTCCTTTCTTTTCTGACTCTGCATGCTTGCTGCACTGTGCAGCACACATGCAAGGTAGGAAACGTTTTAAAGTGTGTCTAAGCATAATATTGTGTACAAGAAGGGTACCCTTCCAGTACAAAACCTATGGTAGACTCAGGCACACACCTTAGCACTAAGGTGTGTGCCTAGTGCACGGTAGCTAAAATCTGCACCGGCGCAGGGTGAGAGGGGAGGAGAGAACCATATCACTGTTGATATGGCACTCTCCTGCTTCCTCACTGTCACACAACACAGCACAACATTTTTGGCTGCTGCGCTGGGTTCCGTGACTTTTTTGAAAATCTGGGCCAGGAAGTTTAGAATTTACAAAAAACTGATGTTCTTGCTTAGTCACTTCTGATATTAAAATTTCAACCTCCTCCTCTGAATTTGTACTTTCTTTTTGTACTTACATCCTGTGATCCTTCAAAGCACACATTATGAGTAGGATCCTGGGTAACCTGATGTGCGGAAGAGGTCTCCTCAGAAAGTTGATTCACTGCCATTATGCACTATAGCTGTGTTCAAAATTGTCGCTCTGTTTAGCGCCATTTTGCATGCGTTTTTGTCGCTAGTGTGACGCGTTGACGTTTAGTGCTGCATCACAACCCTTTTTTAGTGCTCGTGTAGTTTGGTGCTGTCTTATGTTGTAAATATGGCGCTACGCTGTATTTCTTGACGCACGCAGCACTAGGCAAACATTTTTTGACACATGGCAAAGAAATCTTTGTGAACCTGGGCCTAATTATTTTTGATTCCACCTCATTTCTTTTGCGCCACTCTGCACTTCCTATCTCTTTAACTAAATCTAGCAAGTTATTTTTCAATTCGGATTTCTCTCTTTATCACAGTTTTTCTGTGTTTCACTTCATCCTTCTGCCTATACTTCTTTCCCTAGTTCTGGGTCAAAGTCTGCTAAAAAATGAGCACCTATCCCCAAAAGTGAGTGCCCGTTTTCACAGCCTACAACAAGCCGCACTAATTGAGAACCTGGGTTTGTAAGGATAAGAAACCCTTACGGAGCCCAATGAAATCAAACCCAGTTTGTCCTACCGTGGAAAGGAAAAAAAAAAAGATTCTGAATTGAGAAGCACACGTATGCTCCCTATACAGGCTGCATCAAATCTGGTCCATACACATTCTATTAACTTAACACTTTTCATCACACTGCTGTGTTTTAGGTGTTTCTTGCAAGATGCGCATGGTAGGAGTATTGTATTTGCAAGTTTGCCCGCCATTTTCTGTTGACGCGCACCTCAAGACCATTGCTCATATTTCTAAAGCTCTTAACGACTATTTCTGTTCGCTGAACGATAATCCATTTGCATCCTGTACTGCTAAAAAATCCGAACAGGGCGGCTTGCAGGCTGAATGGTTAAAACTGAAGGTACAATATATCAAGTACTATTAACCATAAATAGCACGTACAAGTGCGTTCCCACAATTTATGGATTACGATTCTGTGATTAAAACAATGGTGGTATTTAAGAACTGAAGTACCTCTTCTCTGCTGCTATAGGTTAATATATATTCTGAATCAAATTTCCTGTTGTTTCAGATTAAGCCGAAGATCCTTGGAGGATTTCACATTGTCATCACAGGTCTGGTACCAGTGTTTATGGAGTTATACATTTAATGCATTTCCCTTAATCAGGCAGGAGGTCTTTCTTGTGGCGAGTGGCTGGGGCCCTTCACACACTGACAATCAACAGACCACCAAGGTCGTAAGTAAAATACGGAGATTAGATGAGAGATTCCCATTGTTTCGTTTATGAAGAGAAATAATGTGCACGCAGAATATGCAATTTGGGGGTATAACACATTTTTATTTTTATTTTCTTATTTTCTGGTACTGTGGTGAGATTTTTGAAACCCTCGTCTCTGTAATATTGCCCAATTCATTATTTGTTATTTTGTTTGCTGTTTTATCGAATAGAAGCCGTTTTACTGGACTAACATTCACTAGAACATGTTTAAAAACTCGTCCAGGACGCCACGACGGTCTGAAAGGTGCCTGGGGCATTTTAGAAGATGTAGCACCTTAGAGTATGAACTTTTTTACTAAGATGCACATTTTGGTACAACTGAAGTTGACAGAGAATCTTTGGGCTGCCAGAAGGAAATAGAATATGCTCAAGTGTAGTGTAAAAGGCAGTAGGAACTCTTGAGTTTTTATTTTTACATTAAACTTTGTGTGAAGAAGATTTTTAATAAGAGTGAAGCACGCTTGTTTTTTTGGGAGAATGGAAGCTTGAATGAAATTATACAATGTATGTGTACAGCATCAAAGGCAAACGTAAAGATGCTTAACAGGTTTTCATTGCAGATGGTTCCTGCCTTAAATTTTCTGAGTGTTTGTGATTATTATGGGAAAAACTCACTGAACAAGCTGGCAACCAGGATAATCTGTTTGTGTAATTGGGTGCTTCCAAATTTTAAAGTGAAACAACCTTTCACGGTTAAATAATAATCAATATACTGATTTGTGTTAATAGAAATGTTTTTAAACTTCTGAGCATATATAATGCTATTTTCAATTTTAATCACGATTCTCCAATGAAAAATCACAAAGAAAACCTTAAGCACAGGAGGATTTGGTCTCTTAATTGTAAAGGGCTTCGCTCCTTGGATTTTTTGGCTTAACGCAGTACCATATCTCCTGCGTTTATATAAAGAGTGTTATGTGAAAAACAGCTGAAAAACTATTGATAATGACCGCTACTATTACCCTTTACTGCTTTTATCATTTTTATCTTGTATGGTCACCAGACACAAGTGGGAATTAGGCCAACCAAGGGGCCTATTTATAAATCTCTTCCTGAGACTGTGTGTGTCTTACTCCTCTCAAAGGTGTCAGGATGATAAAATGTACACCAGGATTCAGACAGGATTCAGCTTCAGTGATGACAACCTGGGACATGCAGGTGCGTAGCTTAGTCAATGAGTTTGGGGGGGGGGTTTGAATCTCAAATTTCCCAACTAAAAAGCAGTGGGGTTGAGGTGGGGAGGAATGAGATGACCAAGGTTCAGGATGGACTGATCCCAAGAGGAAGAGAAACAGTACTGGTTTGCATCATGTGGGCCTCTGTCTTGCATGGCACAGTGGACAAAAAATAATGGATTTGCTACCCGAGCGACTACCACTGGTTAGGCTATTTGCAAGTATTCATCCCATCACCTTTTGCATGTTTGATTGCCAGTAGTATTCCTGGAAACTTGAGACTGGCACAGCTTTCCAAGTCTACTACTGCCAATGTATTTGAATTCCAAAGAGAAGTACATTTGCACTAATTCAAGGAATAATTCTATGGGAGCAGATTTACTACTTTTTTGTCAAACCAGTCACTATATGGGCCTTATTCAGAAAAGTAACTTACACTTTTGAGTAAGTTTACTACTTTTTGACTATTCACAAATCCAAAGGGTAAATGTACTCCAAAGTGTAACTTACTTGTCTCCACAAAATTAGGATGCCTGGGGGCTAGTCACAATCTGAATTTTAAAGTATGTTTTTATTCCTACAATAGTACTACAAACGTACTACAAAAAACATCAGTACTATTGTAGAGCAGTGCAGTTTGTGAATAGAATTTTGTAGTATGTTTGTGCTGCTTTTGTAATAGTACAAAATGTACTACAAAATGCTGTTTGTGAATAGCCCCCAGGCTCTTCATGTAAACCTTAAAGTAGTCATGTAAACCCAAAACATGGCCTAGATTCTTATTGCGATTGAAGGACATTATTGTCTATTAAATCAATCATAGAAGTGCTTGCACAGAGCACATCCTGAACTCAAGTATTTAAAAGTGCTCTCATAATGATAATAAAGTAAAATGAGACTGAATAAAATGTTTGCCTAGGGCTACTCAATCTGGACAAGGAGGCAAGATGGTATTGATTCTAGGTTATCTGGTTTCACATTTTGAAATTTACCCACCAGATGCATATCTCTGTCTCTCGCGCCTTTTATAACAAAAGTCACTATTTTGTCTTTTTTTTTCTTGGCCCAAGATGTAAAACTGACATAGATCTAGAACACATGACTCAGGGCCCATTGACCCAACTACCAGGCCAGGAATGTATTTATTTAGAGGGTCTCACACACCAAACACCCCCTGAAGCTACGGATCATGTCTCCTACTTGCCCCAACAGAGTGATGGGTAAACCACATTACCTCTCACCCCATCTTCCTCATCAGTGTGAAAGCAATATTCCGCCTTGAGATAGGCAAAACATTTGACCCCAACTCATTATTACATTCTCTTAGAATTACTATTTTCCCTCTGTTAAACAAAGGTAGTCCTTTTTCCACATTTCACAAGTCTCTATTTCTTCTGCCACTAGGACTACCCTTATGTGTTAATATGACGTGTTTTCTGCCCATCTCTCATCCAGAGACAGGTTGTGCCCCATACCTGAAGCCACTGATGAAGGACAGGGTTTAAGCAGAGTGCACTGCAGCGAAGGTACATGATGCCTAATCTCTAGCAGGTTCTTTTATCCATGCTGCTTTCTTTTGGTGTCCCCACTTTGTATGTGTCAGCCTGGGGGGGCATGCTTTACTGGGGAGGAAGGCCAAAGGGAGACTGGGTTTATTTCGAGCTCCCGATCTTCTTGTAGGACCTTTGTGGTTCATGAGCCATTTATTAATGCAATAGGAACAGGACAAGCAGGCCTTTGTAGGCGGTGGTCTCAGGTGAATGGAATCACAGCCAAGGACTGCTGAGTTTAATATCCCACTGTAGTGGATCTATTCTTGTTTAGATGGGAAACTAAAATCGAAGGTCACACATTAGCAACAAAAGTGGTGACATGGAGAGGAGACTGCTGATTCTCCTGAGCCTGTTATGCTTAATATTTCCCCTGTGGACTATTGGAAGATTATTGATAGAGCAGTCTCAGCTGCCCTTTAGACACACTAATGTACAAGGTTGGAGTTGTAGGAAGATGAAGAAAAAGGACAATAAGAATCTGAACCACTCAGAAGGAAGTTGGTCAGGACTCACAGCTATCCAAGGAGGCAACCCACATCAAGGATCAGCTGAACATCTATGTTTGCTGATACATCAGTGGATCCTAAAAAGTTCTTTGGATCCTACTGTCCATACCATACTGATTCATTGCCAGTTCATAGACAATTAATCACATTTCAACTAGACAATAGATGGACATTGAGAAAAAGGGATTTCCAAAGTTCTTCCACTGTCATTATCCATTGGAGAATTTCTACTCAGAATTTCATCAGTCTATACAGGTCAAATCATTGCTGGTCAGTATGTCATCCTCAATAGCAATCAAAGAGTGTTTGTCTCCAGGTACAGTTAAAAAGAAGGTGAATAGAGCTCTCAAGAGGGCTTATGCTATCTGGACCTTTCAATTTCACACTGCCACTTATGCGTTATATGGCACACAATCCCTGTTAAATGATTTTTAGGTCTGTCTCAAAAGGTAATGAATTATAATGAGCTGTTATGTGCAATGGAACTCATGGTGAGATTGCTGTTTGATATGGCATTTGGACTGCTGCAACTTCCCTTGAAGTCATCAAAGCTGGTTGTTGTCTCATAGGGATGAGGCCATGGAATTTAGAGGCTGCCTAACTGTTGGACTTGAACCTCTCTGCAGGGTAACCCCCAAACGTTTGCCTCAACCCTTCCTGTTTCCTAAATTTGTTTTTTGGCATTGGGACTGTGTGCTCTTTACCACTGCTAACTAGTGCTAAAATGCTTGTGAAACTCCAGCTTTTCTGGCTTGGAACCTATCCCTCCAATGTTGACAGCTTCACCGAGACCTCGTCCAGTGGCTCCTGAATGATGACGATGCCTTCTTGGACATATCCTGCTGCCCTGCCACGCTGAGCTCTACCCTCTCCTGGAGTTTTCTTCAAAAATGTTTCTAAGTCCAATGATAAGCAGAGACTGAGTCCAATCCACCTTATGTACCCCTCCCGCACTCCATCGCAGTCGGCCTTAATTTTTTACTTTGCCCCGGTCTCACTGGACTGTATACCTGCAGTTGGCACTTTGATCTTTTAGGTGCTATTTTATCTAAATAATTCAAAAATTCATAACTCTGGTTCAACTAATTGGATTTAATTAATATTGGTGTAATTTAAAAAAAATGAAAATGTACTCCTTTTTCTAAAGTTACACATTGTCTCTAAGCTAAGCCTGACTCCTTTTGTGTAAAGCTACCAGAGGGTTAAGCACAGGTTAATTGAGAGACTTTTGTGGTTGTCCCTGACAAGAATTGTGGTTGTTGCCTGATTGGGGTGTCCACCCCCCTCAACAAATAATCTAATTTCTTAAAGAAGATCTCCCTCATTTTACATTTACCCATTAAGGGCCCAAAAGTGCTTGCTCCACAATTGGATGAACTTCTGAATAAAACCTGAATATAAAAAGTTGTGGTGTCATTTAGGAACCACCCTCCTACAGGGCAGGTTCATAATTGGGATGCTGCCTTTGCTGACAAACCCTGATGACAGTCCAAGGTCAGCGGTGCCATGCATCGTTCTGCGGTCTCTGGCCATCATAAAACATGACAAGAAGCCTATAGCTGTGGGCTGTGAGCCACCCTCAGCTCAGGCTGCCTTCTCTTGTGTTCCTGGTCTCCTAGTTGCTGCTCATCACCCCTCCAGCTCCAAAATAGCAACCACCTGCTTCAGGGTTTGCAGCTGCCTTTTAAAGCTACTCTGCAACTAGTGCAGTTCAGGCATTCATTTTCTTTTCTTTTTCTTTTCCATCATGGCTGTCTCTACCTTTGTTTCTTCCAGATTTTCCGAATCCCTTATGGTTACTGTCATGTGGTGTTTGATGTAATTTCTTTTTCCTGTTCTTTTGCTATATATGGGCTTCAGTTTAGTTGGAGAGTGCATCACAAAAAAGCGATGTTCCTTTGGTTGTTTCCTTGCTCCTTTCACTTGCTGATCTTTACTCTTGCTCCAGAAGAAATTCATTTTGGTATCCCAATTCCTCATTTTCTTTGTGCCTTTGAAGTCTTCAACAAGCAAAGAGGTTTCACTTCTTTGGCTTTTTCCTCCTAAGAAGGTGGCAGCCTCTTGAGGAAACCTGCTTACCTCATATTACTAGGGGTAGGAGGGATGTCAAAAAGAGAAGTGAGACCAAATACAACGTATTACTGGTAAGTTCAGAATATTTATATACATAACTGTTTGCATAAATAATCAGTGTAGGTGCGTAGTGTCCCCAAGTGAACATGGAACTCATAACACTGTGCGTGAAATTTTGTGACATAGAAAAAAAGTTTCCATGATGAAAAAGTCAACCATTAATTTAGTACAGAATGAGGCCAGCCATCTGATATAATAATCAAGGCTGGTAAATGGTTCTCTTTGAATACTGTCGACAGCGTTTCAACCTCGTTAGCTGTGAGGGGTCTCTTCAGGACCTTTCAATGCAGGGACATCTGAGTAAGGATTAGACTGTCCTGTGAAAGTTGTGCTACCAAGGTAAGTGAAGGCAGAAAAAAGGATTACTCACATGGGAACCCAGCCGGGAACCCAGAGAGGGGAGGGGCAGTCTTCAGGGAGAGCTTGTATAAATGAACAGCTTCTTGTTTCATGGCAATCCATATATGCCAAGTGTTGTGAGACACGATCAATGCGTGTCAGGTAGACTTGTTTCTCAGATGCGGCACAGTGGCAGCAGGGATAATTCCAGGGACACGTGCAGCAACTACGTGTCAGGCAAAGAAGACCGTGTGAGTCCATCTCCAGAGATAAAATGCATATAAGCTCCCGGGACGCCATCCTACAGGCAGCTCGACAACATGGTGACCTCCCGTACGGGAATTCGACAGTGAGGTTCTTCCCGTACTTTACTCTAAAGGTGCAACAAGAGCGGCACACCTTCGACGGAGTGAAGCGAGCCCTAAGAGACAGGGGCATCAAATATATGATGTTCTTTCCAGTGAAGCTTAAAGTCATAGCTGATGGGAGGTCCTGGTTCTTTACAAATCCATCTGAAGTGCAAGCCTGGCTGGATGAGACGCAGCCGCAGACAGACAATCTACGTGTGGCCGGGAGCTGGACAGACACTTGTGAGCTCTCCCCAGGCTCCTCCTGCGGACAAGAAGGAATGGATCTGCGCGACCGACGCTCCCGGCGATCCAAATCATTGAGCCCAGTGAATTCCGAGTCGCACCGAAAATGACCTCACTGCTGCAGATATTTGATTTGGGGACTGATTGCTATAACACGCAATGTATATCACTGGGGGTGGTAAGGTGATAAACGCACTTCTTAAGATGTATATCTCTGTAGATCTGCTGCCACACTGTAACTGTTTCTTCTCCTGGACTTGGGCTGGAATGGGACCTCGCGGAGCCATGGGTAGGCGACGCTCGGCAACCCCTATCTTAGTTAACTGGTTTTTGGACAAAAGGCGCTCTGCTAGTTGGGGATGTGGGTAGTTTCAAGCCTATGCAGCAGGGTAGCAGAGAGGGGGGTTGGGGGTTGTGGGGATTTTTTTTTTTCTGTTTGTGTTGTATTTGCTTCGGTTCATTAACGATCTTTACACCGACTTGGGTGGTGGGACACATGACACTATACAGATGCCTGGGGGTGGGGGGCGGTCACAGGCTAGGAGGGCAGGGGGGGAAGGAGATTCAACAGCTGTCTTATTCCAATGGCATCACGGCATAGTAAACACCTGAAGGTACTATCCTGGAATGTGAATGGATTGGGTGACAAAATCAAACGGACCATGGTGCTGCAATACCTATGAAGGCACTCTTCAGACGTGGTGCTCCTACAGGAGACACACATGAAGGGGAATAACTATCTTGCTCTTAATAGGTTCGGGTACACGCTGGCAGTACATGCAGGGTTCACAACGGGTTCTAGAGGTACTGCGATTTTACTGAAGAATACGCTACCTTTGGTGATTACTCGCTCGTGGGCTGATCATATGGGGTGCTATGATGCAATATCGGGGACATGGGAGGGTCTCACCCTTAACATCTGCTCAGTATATGTCCCCCCCCAGATTGCATGGGATGACTTTCCCGGACCTGGGTGACCTTCTTCTAGATGTGCCAGTGGGCACTCTTCTCCTGGGTGGGGACATGAACGAGACTATGGAGGCGGCCCTAGACCGTGACACTAGCTCCCACAGGACAGGGGGACTGCAGCCATTAAAGGGCTTTGTGAATGCGATGGGATTGGTGGATCTGTGGCGTCTACATAACTCTACATCTAGGCAATACACTCACATCTCCGCGGCGTATGGCAGCGGGTCACGTCTCGACTACATTTTTACACATGCGGCCTCGGCTGGCCTTATCCAGGAGTGTTGTCATAGGGCCCGTTGAATCTCTGACCACTCTCCGGTGGAGGTACTTGTACGGGGCCTGAAGAGGGACTTTTATTTACCCCCACGCTTAAGATCCCTATTTATTTAAAGATCAGGAGTTTAGGGAACGCTTTGAGAAACGCACGAAGCTCTACTTCTCTGAAAATGAGGGATCAGTAAGCTCCCATTGCATGCTATGGGAGGCATATAAGACCGTAGCCAGGGATTATGTTCAGGCGACTGCTGGGGCTAAGCGAAAGGAAAAGCGATTAGCTTGCGATAGTTTGGAACAAGAGATAGCACTGCTTGACTCGACGCCTGGACTGACTCCAGGGGACGGGACTGAACGCATGCATGCACTTAGACTCAAACAGAAAGAACTTAGGGATTTAGAAGAAGATACGGCCCATGCCAACGCAATAGCCTCGCAATGTCGTATTGATGACCTGGGTGACAAGGCAAATAAACTCATTGCGTGGCTAGAAAAGAGAGATAGCGACCGTAACTGTGTCTCGGAGATTCAGACTTTGGAGGGCGTGGTACGGGAATGGGTATGGATATAGCCGAGGCATTTGCCAAATATTATGAAGGGATCTAACGGTCCCAATCACATAGGGATGAAGAGGAATGTGTGGAATTCCTGAAGGACATCACATTACCAAGCTTGACTGCTGAAGACCAGGAGACGACGGACGCAGACTTTACGGTGGAGGAAATTGAGGGTGCCTTGCGGGATCTCCAGTCGGGGAAAGCAACGGGGCCTAATGGGTTCCCCGCGGAATTGTACAAATGTGTAGCGGGCCAATTGGCACCACATATGCTCAACATGTTCTGTGAGGCACGGACCGAGGGACAGTTGCCTCCGGACTTGAGAACGGCGACTATTGTTGTCATTTCAAAGAAGGATAAACTGCGGGATCTATGTAGCTCGTATCGCCCGATCTCGCTCCTGAACTTCGAGGTCAAGGTACTCGCTAAAGCAATTGCAAACAGATTGACTTCGCTACTACAATCTTTGATACATGAATGAATGAATGAATGGGCACTTATATAGCGCATGGCTACCCGGGAGCAACCCAGCGCTGAAGCTGTAACCAGAGGACCGAGTACACTAGGGGAAAAGCCAGATCTTGAGTTGTTTCCGGAACGCCAGATGATTAGGTTCACTACGAAGATCCAGCGGAATGGCATTCCAAAGTGTGGAGGCATTGAATGAAAAAAGCCGTCCGCCACTTCTGGCCTTCTTGATCCTGGGGACCACTGCCAAGTGCAGCTCGTCTGAACAGAGTTTCCTGTTAGCCCTGTAAGGGCGAATCATGGCTTTGTTGATAGGGGGTCCGCTCCCCACCAGCGCCTTATGGGCTATACAGAGGGCCTTAAAATTAATTCTCTGATGCACCGGAAGCCAGTGAAGAGAGCGCAGCGCAGGCTTTGCCGAGCACCTATTGGGGGTCTCCGTAAGAAACCTTGCTGCACAATTTTGAATGACCTGAAGTTTTGCGGTTACTGACTTTGGGGCTCCCAAGTAAAGGGCATTTCCATAGTCAATCCTAGACAAAATTAGTGCCTGCATCAATAGCTTTTTTGCTGGGAAGGGTGAGAGGGGAAGAATTTTCTGAGTTATTCTGAGTAGGCCATAACAGGCAGCGGCGGTCTTCCTCGCCTGAACTTTGAACGTAAGGTCATGGTCCAACCATATTCCAAGACTTTTGATCTCCGTCTTGGGGACCGGCACTGGGCCCAAAGAAGTAGGCCACAAAGTGCTTGATAGGACGCTCCAAGAATTGCCAAGGATCATGAGTTCTGTTTTATCACCATTGAGCTTCAAGTGAGAGGCTCTCATTCACTTGGACACTTCCTCAAGGCAGGACAGAAGGTCATTGGTCTGCTGGTTGGAATGGTTCAAAGATACGACCAACTGCGTGTCGTCAGCGTATGTCACCATGTGGATCCCAAAAGGAGATACGACGTCTGCCAGCGGGGCCATGTATACATTAAAAAGAGTAGGGCTCAAGGAAGAGCCCTGCGGGACTCCGCACTGTAAGGGGATGGACTTTGAGCAAGTGTCACCTTCACAGACCTGGAAGGACCTGCCCTCTAAGAAAGATTGTAGCCATTGCAGAGCTGATCCCGTCACTCCTGCTTCCCTAAGGCGGTGAACCTTGGACACGGTGATTCACCGTGTCGAAGGCCGCACTCAGGTCGAGGAGGATTATTGCTGTTGACCCTCCTGAATCAAGAATTTTTCTGGTTTCTTCCACCACAGATAGTATAGCGGTTTCCGTCCCTTGCCCGGGCCGGAACCCCGTTTGGGAGTGGTGGAGAACATGGTTAGTTTCTAGAAACGTGGAGAGGGTACGGTTAGCAAATTTCTCCGCTACCTTACTGATTCCCGGTAAGAGCGAGATTGGGCGGTAGTTGCCCAGGTCGGCTGGATCCAGCGTAGGCTTTTTCAACAGCGCTTTTACCATCGCCCTTTACCATTCCAAAGGGACCATGCCTTCCTTGAATGAAGCGTTAATCAAACAAGTGGCAATGGGGGCGATTGTTGGACCCGCCATTTTCAAGATGTTGGGAGGTGCGGGGTCAAGCGGGGACCCACTTTTTATTGCTGACAGGGTAGCTAAAAATTGTTCCGGGGTCAGCGTGGGAAAGGTCTCCAGTTTATTTTCCGCTGGATGTCTACCAGCATTAGTATTCTCAGTGGAGATGTTAATATCTTTTTGAGGAAGATGATTAAGAATGTTTTGGACTTTGGTCGAAACGTATTCGGCTAGTTCGTTGCAGCGAAGACCAGAGGAATCCGGTGGGACCGGGGGGCAAGGCACTTTGAGTAGTTTTTTGGCAATGAGGAAGATTTCTCTAGGGGAGCTCGCGGCGGACACAATTTTTCCTTCATAAAAGGAGGCTTGCGCAATTTTTATTTCAGCCTTATATCGTCCAACGGCCGCCCTATATTCTAATTTCTTCGCAGGAGCGAAGTCTTTCTTCCATGCTCTTTCCAATTTTTTACAGTGCTGTTTTAAAGTGCATAATTTGGGGGAAAACCAGGCGGCCTTTTTAGATCCTACTTTCTTCTGAGTAGAAACTTTGGGGAGTACCACATTAAGTGAGTCCTCGATCCAGGTGCCAAAATTTGCATTGGCTGCAGTTGGGTCGGAGACGGGAATTGGCATGGTCTTTTCAAGTTCTGATGTCCACCTCTCCAGAGAAAGTTAGGACCAAGGTTGGGTTAGTGTTCGTATCAATGGAGCCGGAGGCACAATGCTTGGTGGCGACCAAAGAAGAGGAATCATAAAATGGTCCGACCATGGGAGGGGGATGGGTTCTTTCCCCATCAGGTCTCCTAAATTGGAGAAAATGGGGTCGAGGAGGTGTCCTTTAACATGAGTTGCTTGTGAGACCTTCTGGATTAGTTGATAGGCCGAGAGGTCTTGGGCTAGTTCTGTTGCGGGTAGAGCTAAGGGGTCGTCGAAGTGCAAATTAAAATCTCCCAGAAGAGTAAAATTAGCAGCGAGACTAGCGAGGTTGACGGCTGTTTCTGACAAGGATTTGCAAAAATCACCTGTTGCCCCAGGGGGGCGATAGATAAGAATACCTGAAAATGAGAGAGTAGGTGTGAATACGATGGAAAAGTGGAAATTCTCGCAGTCGAGCAACGGACTGCCTAACAGGCGGCAGGTCAAGTGATCTTTATAAATAATGGCGATGCCTCCGCCCTTGCCTGTCTCTCTGTCCAGCCTCTGAATCAAATATCCCGGCTGGAGTGCTTGAACAATATCCGGCTCCGAATAGGAATTGAGCCAGGTTTCTGTAATAAATAAAACTTCTGGGTCGAAGTCTTTTAAAAACATGGATATTTCTGTCGTGTGTTTGGGTAGGGATCTGCAATTGCATAGAAACAGCTTGTATACTCTCTCCTGCGGTGGAGAGGTGGTAATGCGTGCAGAGGGTTCAAACTGACAGTGGGAACACTTATCCTGAAGTGACTGAACCGAGATAGAATGTGCACATTTTAGCCCTAGTGTTCGATTAAGCTGTTTGAGTTGCGCGCTAGTATAATAAAATTTACCTGGGGGTGGAGAGGCAGGGTTTCCAGCCCCTAGACCCGGTCGGACACGGACGGGCTCAAACGGGCTTGCCTTTGGCGCGCCAGCGGCGCGCCCGCTGCGCGCGTCGGCTGCGCGGTCGCGTCATCTGGCGCTTTTATGACGTGGGATGTGCGCCGGGTTTCAGCTGCTAGAATGCTGACCCGGCGCCTAAGTGCAAATGTAATTGGTGTTAAAAACCTCACTACCCTAGAGCCTTAACACAGCTCTCCCCGAACACAAGGCAGCATAAAAACAATAGCAGCAAGTGTTAAAAGAAATAGCAGCAAGTTTTTAAAAGAGAAATAGCAGCGAGTTCGTCCGAATCAGTCCGGGTTCATGCCCCAAAGAAGCACTAGATTGAATCTCCGGCGATTATATGGGGTTATGCACGCAGTACGGCAAAGGCCGGACGTCCCGGCGGCGCTCCTGTCCCTTGATGCCCATATGGCATTCGACAGTATCGAATGGCCATACTTGTTTGCAGTCCTCACAAAATTCGGACTCGGACCGGAGTTCCAAAGATGGGTCAAGCTTCTCTACGCTGCACCGCTGGCTCGTGTTCGGGTCAATGGGTCGATGTCCAGACTCTTCCGGCTTCATAGGGGCACGCGACAGGGCTGCCCGCTCTCGCCCGTGCTCTTTGCGTTGGCTCTTGAACCATTGGCCTCATGGGTGCGAGCAGATCCGATAGTACGGGGGATTGATGTTGGGGGGGGAGTAAGAAGAACGTATCTCCTTGTACGCGGACAATTTCCTCTTGTATGCCCATAGACCCCGACAGACCTTTCATAGATTAATCCATATTATATGATCATTTGGGCAATATTCTGGTTACCGCATCAACTGGGACAAATCTTTGGTATTCACCCTCGCGGGGGAGTCACCGGCTTTAACGTCGGCCTGTACGGAGTTGGTTAACAGGGATCTCTTTAAATATTTAGGCATATGGATCACTAAAACGAAAGAGGAGTTTATTCGTTTGAATGTACACTGCCAGCTAGAGAGGTTGAAGGGGGATGTTGTTCATTGGCAGCGCCTGCCAGTGATGGAGCAGGATAAATGAAAAAATTTTAACCTCCTAATAATTTTCGTAAAATAATTAATAAACATGTTCGTTTAAGTAAATAACCAACAATGTATGTTACATGTAAAGGGTTAAAGGTAACACGCTATTTTTGTGTGAAAATTAATCAACTTATAATTGTTTACGTGTCTAACATAAACGTAATATTTGCGTACTAATAAAATAATAAACGCATGATTTGTGCTTTGAAAATAAAACGTGTGGTGGCAAAATAAAGCGATGGTAAGTAAGGGACGGCTTTATATGTTGCTTTTTGCTAGGTAATACCTAATTGGGGTACGTAGAAAGACGGGAGGGAAACAAAAGGGTTTATATTCTTTATTTTAACAATATTTTGTTTATCTTTGAAAATAGTGCGCTTAGGCCTGTTGAGCAGCGATATAAAATGGCCGCCATTTGCTAGAGTACGCATGAGCAAGAAACCGTGTGGTAGAGGAGAAAGGCTGTGAAAAAGGATGACCACGTGTTCGTGCTGAGAGCCTAAGATGGAAGTATGGTCAAGGCTATTGTGACCTTTTGAGTAAATGTGTGCCAAGATGATCAGCAAGAAGCGTGAGAAGTCAAACTGAATAAATGGACGGAACTGTTGAATCTAAAAAGTATCAGAAAAAGATACAAATTGGACTGATCGAAACTGATGAGCAATGTCATGAACTGCGGGAAACGATGCAAGCATGGACATTCCACAAAGAACTGGTTAAGACAAGGAAGTTTGATTAAAATGTATATGGACTTGAATGAACCAATAAGAGAGAATCACGCCATAGAGATGCAACATTTTTATTCAGTAAGCTAGAATTAGGGTATAAGAAGACCTACTCTTGGTGGGGAGGGGTTAGATGCTGGAGAGAGTGGATGCTGTAGATGCGGTGAAGTTGCGGTTGCTGATGCTGACGAGCTGATGCTGCTGCTGCTATTTTATATTTTTAGTTGAGTTTAAGATGCTGCTTTTGGAGAGCCTTTTTACTCCTGATAGATTTTTCATTTAGAAGTATTAGATTTTCCAAGACAGATAGATTGATCTTTTGGAGTTCTTGCTGTGACAACCTTATTTTTCCGTCTAATAGGTATGCATTGCAATTTCAATTTATTCTTATAATGATGATAAATGTAATAATCTGAATAATAAGCTTAAACTTATATCTTGCTTCGAAACGTTATATAAACTTTATTATTCTTTAAACAAATGACTCAGTGATTCTTTAGCTCAATAATTAAGGTAAAATGTTAAAGAGTTTATTGTGATTGAGCTGGTCTTAATCACCATCAACTGATTCCTACTAGTTGGTCCATCGACCAATGAGCGGAATACCTTAAAAGCAATGAGAAACATTATGTCGTGTTAAAAAGAGGTATCCCGTCTCCTTCCAGCGAATCGTTTTCTCCTAGGTTAAGGACGGAGGTAATCCAGGGAATAAATGAGTAAGTGAATGTATATGCGGTGTTATGGGCCCCACCGTCATATGGATATAGTTTGTGTGTTGGAGGGATAAGTTGCACCTGGATGACCGAAGCATATAGGAGAAGAATTTTAATTGTTAGCGCTGGATCAGATTTCTTGGTAGCAGAGTTATGGTTACTATAGATTAGTTTGGTGATTATTGATTATTGATAAGTTCATGTCTAACACTTTATGTTGAGTCGCGTTATGTTATATGTAAGTTTTCACGCTTCCGGGAAGTAGGAAGTGGAACACGTGTGGCAAGAGAAGTCACATGGAATAGTGCATTGTCTGAGTTCATATTGGTGATAACACAGGTTGTGTTATGATAGGGACATTCTCCGCATAAAAGGTGTGTAAGTGAAATAGTGATCGGTTTCCTTGTGAAACTCTGGCCTTAATTCTCAGGAGCAGTATAGTCTCCACATGTGTTTTATCCCCAGAGAAACGGGTTTACCGCTTGCTTGAAAGAAGGGTAAGGTAGAGGGAAGTGCTACTTTATCGGCGAAAAAGAAAATTCTGTTGTAGGGTAGAGGTAAGCGCTGCCTACTGGAAAATACAGAATTCTTGTGTAAATGGACAAAGCTATCTCTTTTGTTTAGTGAATCAGACAATGGAAATGTGTTTTAAATGTTGTAACTAACAAAGATTTGTTGAAAAAGAAATTGCCGATAAATTTTGTAAAGGAGGGGTCAAGAGCAGAACTGACGTAGACAAAAACCGCGCTGGGATTGGACAGTGCACTGTAGACAGAAACTGCTCTGATTGGAGAGTTGGTGTGAGTCGCGCTAGTATTGGTCGAATAGAATAGTGACGTGGAAGTTTGTGATTGGAGTGTTGGTGTGAGTCGCGCTAGTGTTGGTTGGAATAACGCATAGAGAACAGTGTTGAATTACGGATAGTTTGAGGAGAGAAAGCGATTGTGAATCATGTCGTATTATGAATATGGTAGAGAGAAAATGTTGTGGATGTCGATAGTTAAGAACTTCTTTAAGAAAGACAAAAAGGTAGTGACTAGAGAGGGACAAGTAAATCCTCCGCCGAAATCACCAGCTTCGCACATGATGCTGAAATATGGATATCATACATGCATATGGTTAGAAAATTGGACAAAATATACCAAGAATGATGGAGCATTGGCTTTCCCTGAGAATGGTTCATTTAATGTAGCTGTACTACGGAATTTGAGAGAGAAGATGGCAATGTTAGAACCTAGACCTAGACCGACACAGTTTGAAGCTTTAACTGAATGGGAAGATGAAATGTATGAACGAGAGAGATTCAGAGGATTAAAGAATCATGAGTTTGTGCCTGGAAGGTTATGGGGAGTAAATCATGAGGACAGAATAAAGCGTTGGAGATGTGCTAATATGACAGGAGGTTTGTTTCCAGCTTTTACAGTAGAGGAAGAAGCAAAGAGAAAGTGTACAGAGAAAAAGAAACATGTAGTTATAGAAAAGTATGGGTATGGTGGTAGTGAAACGGATGACGAATTGCTGGAAGATATTTTAAACAGGAACCCACCTCCATACCAACAGACTTCTGCGGTGGTGACACCTAATGCACCGCCAATGGAAACTGGGAGGAATAAAAATCCCAAAAGAAGAGATGAGATAAATAGGTCACAAGATCAATTAAAAACTTCACAAAATGAAGAGATAGAAAGTGACAATGCAACTGAATTAGCAAAAACCACAAGAGAATTGACTGAGAAAATAAGAGCATTGACAAAAAATATGGAAGCTGTAACTGTACCAGTGACGATAGGTCCAGTAATGCCAATTTTTGAGAATCAGAAAATTGATGAACGTTCTTTAGTGATTCCCATGAATTCACATTTGCAAAGAAAAAGAGAAGGGATGGAACTGAATAATGAAGGTGCACACCATTTGGTTAGTACCTATAGACCAAGCCCACCTACTAATTTGACGATAAACGAGAATGAGTCCAGGAGAATACCCATGGTAACGGAGTCTGCATCAGGGACACCAGAAAGAAATAACAATTGGATAGAATTAAATAGTACGCCTGTAGGTCCGACTCCAGATGAGTTAAATGAATGGATGAAAACGCTAAAAACAAAAGAAACAGAAGTAAAACAATTAGATGTAATTAGGTTAAAAATAGACATGGAAGAATTGATTTTAGGAACGATTGGTACAGAAAAATTAAAAAATTATCAGGATGATGAGATTATGTTTTTATGCAAAAGTCTTACATGGAGAGCTAGGAATTTACATGACAAATTAGAAGAGACAGCAAGTGAACTAGGAGTAGAATTTGCAAAAATGAGAACGTTGCAGAAACCATACAGAGTAGATTTTTGTGAGAAAGATATAGAGAATCTGAATACATCAGGAAGATTGACCCAAATAAAAGAGTTAATTGTTTTACTGAGAAAATGGGGAGATGTGGATAGATGGAGAAATAGATGGACGAAAAGGAGTGAGAAAGTTACAGATAAAGCATCTTTGGCTTTTGCAGTGACAGATAAGGAACCAGTTGTAAGGGAGTACCCGATGAGAGAGACTCCAGGAGGTAGTTATGTGCATGTTCCATGGACTAGACAGGATATACTGTCATTTACAAATGACTTCCCAAAGGTGAGAGAAAAGCCAGTAGAATGGTATAGACAAGTGGAGAGATTTGTTAAAGTTTCAAAGGTGTTGTGGATAGACTTGGATGGATTGTTTGATATAGTAGTGCCAGCTGATTTGTGGACAGAATGTAAGATTACTATTGATTGGCCAACTGTAGAATATCCAAGGGACGCTAAAACAGGAGCGCCAGGACCAGAAGTGATGAGAAAGTATGATCAAGTAATTACCTTTTTGAAGAATAAGATTCCATCTAAAGAAACAGATTGGGTAAAAATAGACAGAACAACGCAGGAAAGTAAAGAATCAGTGCATGCTTATTATGAAAGGCTGTTGTTAGTTTTCAAACAGTATAGTGGTTATGAGACACTAAATGAGAAGGATATGAGTCATTTTGTATATAGATTTGTATATGGGTTGAAACCAGAGATAAGTGAGATGATTAAACAGCATATGATTTGTTGGCAGAATAGCACAGTCGACGAAGTTTTGAGATATGCTAAGTATTGCAGTGATGATATTGAGAGTAGACAGCGTAAATTGAAAGAAAAAGCCATGTGGGCACAGGTGAAAGTTGCAGAGAAGCAAGAAGCTCAATTGAGTAATACAGGTAATGAAGCAGGACAGGCTAGATCTCGACCAAATATAGGTAAAGGAAAAGGACAAATGAGCATAGATGAGGCAAAGAAAAAGTGGCCATGCCACAACTGCGGAGAGCTAGGGCATTGGAGAAACGAGTGTAAATTTCCTCCAAAACTTAATGTGGAAAATCAATCATTAAATTCACAGGTGCAGAGTGAGGTAGTTACTCAACAGAGTCAAGTGCCACAACCACCACTTCCCAAGAGTGTTAACCAACAGAAATACAGTGCAGAAACAGGATTCTACGGAGGAGAACAGGTAACACAGTTGCTGCGTGCAGCTGCCATTTCTCAATATTGGTTACGACAGGATGAGGATGAAACAGATGAAAGCTTCTGACTGTGCCTAGGAGAGGGGGAAGAGTGCGTGCTTGGCGCAACTCTAGAGGTAGATCAGTCTGGTCCATTTGTGGATGGAGAAGTGAATGGTGCAAATGTAACATTCCTTGTGGACACTGGAGCTACCCGTTCTACTGTTAGGTCAGTGGAAATTCCAAACCTTCCTCTCTCGGGTGAACATATCCAAGTAGTTGGAGTTTCGAATCAGCAAATAAAGACGCCTCTTACTAAATTAGTGGAGGTAAAGATTGGTCCATTTAGTGAAATGCACCGATTTGTGGTATGCGATTGTAGTCCCGTGAACCTATTAGGACACGATCTATTGTGCAAAATGAATTGCACTATCTATTGTACTCCAGATGGAATTGCATTTCAGACCCCAGATGAAGATGTACTGTATAAAATGACAATGGTAAATTTAGAACCAGAAATAAATGATTTGTTTCCTGTATTTGATGTAGAGAAAATCCCAATTGCATTGAAAAAGACAGTGAAAGAAGAAGTGTGGGACTTTACAGGAGAAGATATAGGATTAATGAAAGAAGTAGATCCCGTTAAAATAACCGTAAAAGAAGGAACGAGTTACCCAAATACGCCCCAGTATAAATTGACACCAGAAATAATTGAAGGAATAACGCCAGTAATAAATAAAATGATTGAACAAGGGATTCTAAAAGAAATAATGAGCAGTCCATGTAATTCGCCAATAATGGGACTGAAAAAGCCAAACGGAACATATAGAATTGTACAGGATTTGAGGAAGGTAAACAAAATTGTAGTGCCTTGTTGCCCAATAGTACCGAACCCTGCTGTGATTCTATACCAGATTCCACGTGAAGCAGAATGGTACACAGTAATTGATTAATGTCATGCATTTTTCTCTATTCCATTGCATCCAGATAGCCAGCAATTATTTGCGTTTAGGGTTGGAGAGCGTATTTTGGCATGGTGCCGAATTCCTCAAGGGTACACAGAAAGCCCCTCAATCTTTAATCAGATTCTAAAGAAATCCTTGGAAGATTTAAAAATGCCAGAAAAGTCAGTGATGGTTCAGTATATTGATGACCTACTGGTGGCATCAAAAACAAAGGAAGCATGTGTCAATGATACAATTGCTTTGCTGAATCATTTAGCAAAAAGAGGACATAAAGTGTCCCCATCAAAATTGCAGTTTTGTCAACAAGAAGTCCAATATTTAGGACATAAAATTGAGAAAGGAGTGCAAAAGGTAACGACTGAAAGAATAAAAATGATTCAAGGAATGAGAGCTCCAATGACGCAAAGAGAGGTAAGAATGTTTCTGGGAATGGTTGGATATTGTCGACAATGGATAAGCGGTTTTTCGCTGATTGCTAAACCGTTGCAAAAACTAACAAAGAAGGATGTTAAAGATCCTTTTGAAATGAATGATGAGGAAATGAAAGCATTCAGAGAGCTGAAAAAGAAATTGTGTGAAGCTCCAGCATTGGGAATGCCTGACTATGAGAAAGATTTTGAGTTGTATTGCAGTGAAAGAGATGGATGTGCATTTTCAGTCTTGGTACAGAGACATGGAACTATGAAAAGACCCATTGCATATTTTTCAGCTGTTTTAGACCCTGTAGCGAAAGCGTTGCCTGGATGTTTGAAAGCAGTTGCTGCTACTTGTGTGAGTCTGGAACAGAGTGAAGGCATAGTGATGGGATATCCACTGAGAGTATATGTTCCCCATTCTGTGGAAATTCTCTTGACAAGAACGAAAACACAATATATGACACATAGTCGGCTGACTAGGTATGAAAAAGTAATTTTAAGTGCAGATAATGTGACCATTGACAGATGTATGAATGTGAATCCTTCGACATCATTGCCAGATGAAGAGAGTGTGATTGAAATGGATGAAGTAGATCACGATTGTCTGAATGTGCTTGAATATTGTACAAAACCGAGATCAGACATACGAGATGAGCCCTTAAAGGAATCAGATTATATTCTGTTTGTGGATGGCTCATGTTTGAGAACGAATGATGGAGTTCTAAGTGCAGCATATGCAGTTTGCACAGTAGCAACTGTAATGGAAGCATCTTGTCTGAAAGGGATACGGTCTGCCCAAGTCACAGAACTAGTAGCTCTGATTCAAGCATGCAAGTTGGGAAGAAATGTACGGGTTACGATTGTGACAGATAGCCAGAACGGCTTTGGGGTGGTGCATGATTTTGGTCAGATTTGGTCACAAAGAGGTTTCTTGACGTCTGCAGGAACGCCAATTAGAAATGGAGATTTTGTGAAAAAGTTACTTGAGGCGATACAGCTGCCTAAACAGATTGCTGTTGTGAAGTGCAATGCACATAAAAATGGGGAAGACTACATAACTGTCGGCAATAAATATGCTGACGAGATTGCACAGTACTGTGCAAAGAATGTGGTTTCTTTAAACAAAAGCCGAGAAAGAGAGCATATTTCTTGTCCTTTGCTTTTTACTAACCCTGTTGAGACATGGGATGAGGTGAGACAGTTACAGGAAGCAGCAGATGATGAGGAAAAAGATACATGGATAAAAGCAGGATGTAGAAAACATGAGGAAAATTATGTTTTGGTTTACAGAGATGAAAGACCAGTTATGCCTGATAGCATGATTTCTGACATGGCACGAATGTACCATGGACAAGCACATATTGGGAGAGATTCAATGATCAGACTTTATAGACAAACATGGTATAATCCAAAATTCAGAGCCATAGCTGAGAGTCTTTGTCAAAGATGTCTTATTTGTCAACAGTTAAATCCAGGAAGGAAGACAGTAGTGAGTCTAGGAACAATAGGACGAGAAGGAGGTCCGTTCACTAGAATGCAAATGGATTTTATTGAAATGCGTCCGAGCAACAGACTAAGGTATGTCCTAGTAGTCGTCTGTTTGTTTTCCCGTTGGGTGGAAGCATACCCAACCAGAAGGAATGATGGAATCACGGTAGCAAAACTTATGCTGTGAGAATTCATTCCGAGGTATGGTTTTCCAGTCACGATTGAAACAGATAGAGGAACACATTTCCAAAATGAATTAGTTAAACTGATTTGTGAAGCACTTAGTATTAAACAGAAACTGCATTGTGCATACAGACCAGAGGCTTCTGGAATAGTAGAGCAAGTGAATGGAACAATTAAGAACAGGTTAGGAAAAATGTGTCAAGCTACAGGACTCAAATGGCCAGATGCCTTGCCATTAGTTTTAATGACAATCAGAAGTATTCCGGAAAGGAAAACTGGACTCAGTCCCCATGAGATAATTATGGGACGAGCAATGAGACAAGGACATGTACCTGTCAACAAACTACTGACTATAACTGATGATCTGGTGCTGGATTATTGCAAAGGATTGGCTGATGTGGTGCGTTCTGTGTTTCATCAGGTTGGACCGGATGCGACCACTCTTGAAAGAAAACCAGCTCACGACTTGAATCCAGGAGATTCGGTCCGCATAAAAGTCCACAGGAGAAGAAACTGTTTGGTTCCTCGCTGGGACAAACCACAACAAGTGATCCTGGTGACAACCACTGCAGTCAAATGTGCAGGAGTGAAACACTGGGTGCATGGGGGTGAGTGCTTGCAATGTTCAACACTCTGTCCATCATCCCCTTTGGTTTTGCTATGTTCGCCCTAAGTTGGCAGGGTATGCCCAGACGTGGGTCCCTTGCTCACTTTGCCACTGGATTCAAGATAGCCTGGCTGATGACGGCTGTAAGCCAGAAACCGGTCCCAGGATGCTTGTTTCCGGTCCAGGGAAGACATGGCTTCGCAGTTTGGGCTGGACTGTTCCCCTGAGGCACAGGGTCAGACTGATTTGCATATGGCCATGTCTGAACTGGGGTGGCGGAGTGAGCTAAAGAATGATGATGGATTAAACCCAGATCAGTTGACTGGGGTGAGTGCTTGCAATGTTCAACACTCTGTCCATCATCCCCTTTGGTTTTGCTATGCATGCCAGTCACACCATCAGAGTTCCAGAACCTGAAGATCGACATGTGAGTCGACATCTGGAAGTATTGGATAACAGTTCAGCATCAGAAGCAGAAGAAGAAACAAACAGGGTGCCAGAATCTGAAGATCGACCTGTAAGTCGACATCTGGAAGACCCAACTACAAGTGCAACAACAGAAGAAGTAGAGGAAATAGCTGAAGTTCCAGAACTTGAAGATCGACATGTGAGTCGACATCTGGAAATATCAGATACCAGTTCAGAATCTGATACAGATCATTCGGATTGTGAAGAAATTCTGAAAAGAAATTGGAAATTTGAAAGCATAAGAGAAGAAACTGAGCAAGAAGATAGTAACAGTGAGCAACCAAGTACAAGTTGTGGTAAAAATCCTTCGGAGATAATATTAATAGATGAAGAAGGGAGAGTTTCAAACAGAAAGTTAGAAAAATCGGAAGATCCCCGAGGAGCAATAGGGACAGATAGCCAAACAAAAGAACAGGGAAATTTAGAAGCAGATAGAGAGATTGACACAAATTCGGAAGAACCTCGAGGAGGGACAGAAATAGGTGAACGAAGGAAGATAAGAAAAGAACCACAAGTAGAGGAAGAA
This sequence comes from Calotriton arnoldi, assembly GCA_963921515.1. NCBI lineage: Eukaryota > Metazoa > Chordata > Amphibia > Caudata > Salamandridae > Calotriton > Calotriton arnoldi. The sequence continues at coordinate 1,669,591 of CAWUFW010000849.1, read as the reverse complement.
AATGAAATTATAAGATTCAAAATAAGAGACAATAAAGAAAAAATTGAAACAGAGTCCGAAGAAAGTGGAGAAGAAAGAAACCAAAAACTAGAGTCAAGAAAAAGGAATTGGAAAACAGAAAGAGAGGAAAAAGGAAGTGAGGCAAAAAGGCCAAGAAAAGGAGACAATTGGCCCAACGAAGTAAGAAAGTTAAGATACAGGATCATAAGGTTAGATGGAAAAAGTGCTGAACAAGTGAATGAAATAACAAGCCAGAAAGAGCAAGAAAAACAAGGTGGAAAACACTTGCAGAAAACGAAAAGAGTAAAGAAGGTAAATCCGAAGTATAGATCGCCTGAATGGTTGTATCTTGCTTTGACTGATATCAAAGAAGAAAAGAACACTAACGAGAACAAAGAACAAAGAAACCTAATGGGTGAAGGTGAGGTGCAAGAAACTTGAAGAAATTTAAACAAATTTCTACCGGACTTGACAAAACACTGGATCTGACGAATTTCTAACGGATTTGACAAAATACTGGATTTGACAAAGAAAGAATTCTGAAAAGAATTAAAAGAAAGTACCAAGCAAAAACAAAAACATTGGAGTGCAGAGTGGCTAATAAGTCATTTCTGAGGTGTAGTGACACAATTTTCTTGAAAATAAATAAATAAGGTTATAAAACAAAATGGAGGATACTAGAGATAGAAAATGTAAATGTGAGTTTTTAAGTAAATGGTGTAAGATGTCCTTTTTTTGTACAGGATTATTAATGACAGTATGGGTGGTTTTAGCAATCACTATTCCAATTAGTTTAGCTGTAGTAGAAACGTCTAATAAAACAGAGAAAGAAAAAGGAGCTAACACTCAAGAACCAGTTATATTAAAAAGTAGTGCAGAGTTACATAAAGATAAATCAATAACAGATTTTTCAAAGAATGTTTTTACTAAATTATTATATGAGTATGTAGAAACAATGGATGTAAGAGATTGCTATGTTTGTATGCAATTGCCTGCGTCTGTAGCAGAAGGTGTGACTTATCATCACCTTCCTTTGACGTATGGAATAACATGTAGTGTTTTAGCAAGTTTCTTTTATAAAACAGGTAGATTAGAATATTATTACACTGACATAGATAAGATTTTTGCGAAAGTTTCTGTAGTTCCTGAGCTAAACAAAATAAAAGAGGGAAAAACGTTTGGTGAATATTTTATAGAAGATAAGATTTTAACATTAGAGAATATAGTTAAAAACAACCTTACCTGTGAGTTAAAGAAGGAAGAAAAAGTATTTTTAGAGATGGTTGAAGAAAGAAGAGTGAAATTTCAAAGAAAAGTGATAGAAGAGACAAAAACACCTCTTTGGGCGTTTGAGGAAGACAATCATGACAAGAAAAAGACAAATGCAGCTATGACTCTGGATTGGCCCCAATAGGGAAGGTTGTGCATTAGAAGAAATAAAACAAAATATGACAATTATTTTGTGGGTTCCAGTATTTGCCATGACAATTATCAAATTTTAGGTGGATGGGGATTCAAAGGGGGAAAAGATCCAATATTTCCAGGGATCTATTATGTTTGTGGTAATAGGGCTTATTACAGGTTGCCAGACCATTGGTATGGGTCATGTTATTTAGGCCTGGTCTTTCCAAAGATTTTTCATATGGATAGAAAAGAAAAAGGAACACACAAAATGATAAATACCTTTACACGTAGAAAAAGGGAAAGTTTTTCAGAAATAGTAGGTGATATTTTTGGTGCATTGATACCAGCAGTGGGAATATCTTTGAATACATTTAGAATTAGGAAATTATCCACAGTGGTAGATCGTTTATCTACAGATACTGCTGGAGGGTTCTTTATGGTAAATACTGAGATGGTTGCCATGAGAGCTATGGTGATGCAAAATCGACTTGCCCTTGACATTCTTTTGGCAAAAGAGGGTGGAGTTTGTGGAATGCTGAAAGTCCAACATTGTTGCACTTACATTCCAGATAAAAGTGAAAATATACAAAAGTATATAACGAATATCACAAGTTTGCACAAAGAACTTGTTCCACTGGAGGTTGAAAGTGCATTGGGAAAACTTGGTAAAGGGTTTTGTTCAGTAATAAATTGGTTAACAAGAATGAGTGGATTAATAATAGGGAAAGTCATAATAATAGCGACCATGATAATAATAATAATTTTAGTGCTGAAGCTTGTAATTACATGTATAAAGAAAAGAAGAAGACAGAATAAAATAGAAAAAGAAAACATGATAAACAAGGAGAGAGAGAGAGAAATGGGTGAAATAGAGCTAGAAGAGATAAAAGAGAACATGTACAAGAAAACGAAGAGACAAGTTGAAAGGGATACAGTTGTGTAAACTAACAAAAGCAAACGGATAAAAGATATATGCTGTCTGAGAAAATTGTATAACTTGGGTTTTGTGGAGATATTAAAAATCACCAAAGGGGGAGTTGATGGAGCAGGATAAATGAAAAAATTTTAACCTCCTAATAATTTTCGTAAAATAATTAATAAACATGTTTGTTTAAGTAAATAACCAACAATGTATGTTACATGTAAAGGGTTAAAGGTAACACGCTATTTTTGTGTGAAAATTAATCAACTTATAATTGTTTACGTGTCTAACATAAACGTAATATTTGCGTACTAATAAAATAATAAACGCATGATCTGTGCTTTGAAAATAAAACGTGTGGTGGCAAAATAAAGCGATGGTAAGTAAGGGACGGCTTTATATGTTGCTTTTTGCTAGGTAATACCTAATTGGGGTACGTAGAAAGACGGGAGGGAAACAAAAGGGTTTATATTCTTTATTTTAACAATATTTTGTTTATCTTTGAAAATAGTGCGCTTAGGCCTGTTGAGCAGCGATATAAAATGGCCACCATTTGCTAGAGTACGCATGAGCAAGAAGCCGTGTGGTAGAGGAGAAAGGCTGTGAAAAAGGATGACCACGTGTTCGTGCTGAGAGCCTAAGATGGAAGTATGGTCAAGGCTATTGTGACCTTTTTGAGCAAATGTGTGCCAAGATGATCAGCAAGAAGCGTGAGAAGTCAAACTGAATAAATGGACGGAACTGTTGAATCTAAAAAGTATCAGAAAAAGATACAAATTGGACTGATCGAAACTGATGAGCAATGTCATGAACTGTGGGAAACGATGCAAGCATGGACATTCCACAAAGAACTGGTTAAGACAAGGAAGTTTGATTCAAATGTATATGGACTTGAATGAACCAATAAGAGAGAATCACGCCATAGAGATGCAACATTTTTATTCAGTAAGCTAGAATTAGGGTATAAGAAGACCTACTCTTGGTGGGGAGGGGTTAGATGCTGGAGAGAGTGGATGCTGTAGATGGGTGAAGTTGCGGTTGCTGATGCTGACGAGCTGATGCTGCTGCTGATATTTTATATTTTTAGTTGAGTATAAGATGCTGCTTTTGGAGAGCCTTTTTACTCCTGATAGATTTTTCATTTAGAAGTATTAGATTTTCCAAGACAGATAGATTGATCTTTTGGAGTTCTTGCTGTGACAACCTTATTTTTCCGTCTAATAGGTATGCATTGCAATTTCAATTTATTCTTATAATGATGATAAATGTAATAATCTGAATAATAAGCTTAAAGTTATATCTTGCTTCGAAACTTTATATAAAGTTTATTATTCTTTAAACAAATGACTCAGTGATTCTTTAGCTCAATAATTAAGGTAAAATGTTAAAGAGTTTATTGTGATTGAGCTGGTCTTAATCACCATCAACTGATTCCTACTAGTTGGTCCATCAACCAATGAGCGGAATACCTTAAAAGCAATGAGAAACATTATGTCGTGTTAAAAAGAGGTATCCCGTCTCCTTCCAGCGAATCGGTTTCTCCTAGGTTAAGGACGGAGGTAATCCAGGGAATAAATGAGTAAGTGAATGTATATGCGGTGTTATGGGCCCCACCGTCATATGGATATAGTTTGTGTGTTGGAGGGATAAGTTGCACCTGGATGACCGAAGCATATAGGAGAAGAATTTTTATTGTTAGCGCTGGATCACCAGTCTCCCTTATGGGGAGAGCGGTGCTGTTTAAAATGATGGCCTTACCACGTCTTTTATATGCTATACAAAACACACTGTTCCTAATCTCTGAGGTTTTCTTCCGTGCGGTTGAATCCGAACAACGGACATTAATATGGGGGGGGGGTGGGGTGGGAGCCCCAGGATTGCTCTGAAGAAACTACAGAGGGAGGTTTATGATGGTGGACTGGCGGTTCCGGATATAAGGAAGTATTACTGGGCATCACAATTGGTCAACATTAATGGATGGGTCTTCTCACCACTTGATGAACCGGCCTACCGGGTCGATCGTCATGCTATGGGCAAGGGTAGTTTCCGCTCAGTTTTATATGGGGTAGAAAGAGGTTCTCGTCCCTCCCGCTCCACATGCAGACCGTGGTCATGGCCTGGCGGCAGGCTACTAAAATGACTGGATGGGAGGCTCGGCTGACTGAGCAGACCCCCCTATGGGAGGGAAATTTGTTGGGAGAGGTTAGCAGCCTGAAGGGATTCCGAGGCTGGAGCAACATTGGTATTGATCTCCTGGGAGACATCTGGAAAAAAGGGGAAATGCTACTATTTGACAGTCTACGGGCGGAATTCCAGATGCAACCCACTGAGCACTTTCGGTACCTGCAGTTACGACACGCACTACATTGCCATTTAAAAGAGGGGACTCTGCTGCCGGAATACACGCCACTTGAGGACAGACTCCTCCTCGACATAATGATTGATAAAGCAATATCCCTTACATATAAAAAACTTATAAATAATACCCCTGACTGTCTGGGTCCCCAGAGGGCAGCGTGGGAATCGGGCGTGGGCCTCCTGGAAGATGATGACTGGAGGGAGGCCATGCAAAGCCCCAGAGAGATAGCTATACAGGCCAGGATTAGACTGATTCAGCTCCGCATTTTACATAGATACTATGATTCACGGGTTGCGCAATACCATATGGGCCACTGCACGTCAGAACAATGCGTGAGGGGATGTGGGGAAATGGGTACGTTTTTCCATATATTGTGGGAATGCCCCAAGATCCAAACATTCTAGAGACAGGTGGCCCAGGTAATGACAACGGTGGTGGGCGAGCAAGTCCTGGTAGAGTTGAGATGGCATATCCTGGGGGTGACGGGGGAGGTAGTCTGGCCTACATGGGCCACAACTTGGCTAGCTCTTGCAGAAGCGGTGGTGAAGCGCAATATTGCCCGAGCATGGGGCACCAAGACACCCCCAACAGTGCGAGTTTGGGAGAACGACTTGGACTGGTGCCAGCGGGCTGAACAGACAGTATATCAGAGTAGGGGGTGCCCACGCAAATGGGAGAAGATATGGAGGGCATGGATGGCCTACAGAACTGAGCAGCCCACACCATAATGTGAACATTGTTGATAACCTATGCTATACGATTTATGGCCCTTGCCCTGCTCGCCTGGTGGGAGGGAGGGACACTAGGGAGGGCTGGCTTGCTCTGCTCTTAATGCATCTGTGTATGGTGATCTAACTATTATGTATGCTGTAATGATTCCCGAGGCGAATGTTATGTTCCTTTTTTTTGGTTAATAGAAAGAATTTAAAAAAATAAAATAAAAATAAAAAGATGTGGATCTGGGGAGTTCTAAAAGCCTGGTTTAAAACTCATTTTCTTCTGTCTGAAGGGTTTTTACAAAATGTATGCCACCATACTACCCCACCATATGTGCCCACAGACAGGCATTTACTTCTCTATAGCACTGTAACTTCTTTGGGTGGTTTGTGTCCTACATTTTTCGAAAATCTAAACAGAGATTCACATTTCACCTCCATCGGCTGGGACTTTTTTGAGTAATTAAGTGGACCCATCTCAGATTGGTGCTAAACAGAATGCCCAAATAGCTAAAATTCATTGTTTTCTTCATTGGTGTATGTCCACTACAAAACCTCTTTGAATGGGTGGCCTTTGGCCCACATGTTAAAATATAGGATTTGTCATTATTTATCATAAGGTTTATCCCCTCCATAAACGTATAAACCCATCTAAAAGTGCTTGCAGACCATTAGCAGTGCGGGCCAAGAGGACGGCATCATCCGCATATAGTAAAACAGGAACTCGGCGTGCACCAAATTTCAGGATATCAGGAATGCAGGCTATTAAAATGGAATCAAGGGCATGAAAATAAAAATGAAATATAAAAGGCACCAGGTTGCAACCTTCAATATTATTTGGAAGACATTTTGGTGAAAGAGTGGATCACAGCCGGGACGTTTCCTAATGTCCATGGGTTAATTTTATCCACTACATTCTTAGGGGCATATTAGTAAGACCGGCGATAAAATTATCGCCGTTTTAGCGACAGGAAACTGCCGCTAAAACGGCGATAATGGGCTTGCTAATATGCGTTATGAATTCCAATAGAAGCCCAGGTTAGATGTCCTGCACATCTAACCTGGGCTTCTATTGGAATTCTATAACGCATATTAGCAAGCCCATTATCGCCGTTTTAGCGGCAGTTTCCTGCCGCTAAAACAGCGATAATTTTATCGCCGGTCTTGCTAATATGCCCCTTAGTCCTTTGGGCAGGATTACCCCAAAGCCTTTTACACTACACCTTCTGAATCATTGGGAACCTGCCAGCCATCTCTGGTCTCTCCTGTTACTCTATAGTAACCACAAAAACAAATGAAAATTGGTGGGAGCCAACAGCTTTTTTTCGGAGCTCTATAGACCCTTGTACCTCAGATGCGCTGCCAGAGCGTCACTTTTGTGACACTCCAGATGTGCAGTGTGCAGATCCACATCTACGAGGTCACACAAAGCAACTTTGCGTGGTTTTTCATAGCCTCATAGATATGGAGTAAGGCAAAGCAGCGCAAGTTGCTGCTTTGCCTTACTCTCAGTCAAAGAGGCGTTTCATGGGCATTTGGGTGGGTGTTCCCATGCAACGCCCTTGGATTTTGACACATTCCCAGATTTACAACATGGCATCAATCTAAAAATGCGTCAAATCTGTGCATCTCCCCAGAGCAGACGTAACAAGAAATATTTTATTTTCTCCTCTTTTTTTCCCCCTTTCTATGTGTGCTGCATTCTGCGTTGGTGCACAGTTGCAAGATGTGCACCGGAGCTGGCTGAAAAGACAGGAATGCACTGTATCTTGTAAATATGGTGCACTCCTGCCCTTTTGAATTGTAATAGTGCAACGCAGCAAGAAGCCTCACGGAGCTGCCCTGTGCCAATTTCTTGTAACTAAGCCCATGTGTCTCAGAAATTTGAGAAAGTAACTCACTCCTTGGAGTTGTGGACAGACAACAATTCATTGATGGCCATCTACACAATGGGTTCCGAAAGCAGGATGTTTAAGTTGAGTATTTGCATCCTCATTCAACGTTCATCTCCTTCCTAATAGTTTTCAATTTCTAATTCATCACCTGGAGGAACCTTGGCTGGCTCTACTTGCATCCAAAGAAGATGTCCTTGTTCCACACTTTTGCACCAGAAGCTCATGTGTAAAGGCATTGGCAATGGGGGCACTGTCATTTTGATGGCCTCCACATCTCCATTTTGTATTCATGCCTTTTCTCCTTCCCTCTGGCACAAGGGTCAAGATCTCTTGATTTCCAATTTTTGGCCCAGGTGATCATTGGTCCCTCTGTTGAGACAGATGGCTCAGGCTCCAATGGCTCCACTGGATCCACTCCCAAACTTTGAGTTCCATTCTTTGTCCAGACCTTACTCATCCTTAACCTCTGCTTGATGGCTGGAGGCTAAGCAGTTAGATTGCTTTGAGGAGCCAGCGGCCTACCTTCAAGAGAGTCTACACCCATCTATGTATGCTTGTTACTCTCACTTTGAGCTGCATTTTTGAAATTGGTGTCTTTCTCATGGAAGAACGAAGGCAAGCAGTTCACACTTTTTTTTAATAATAACAGTTTGAATGTTTTTGGATGCTGCCTCTGTATTCCTCTAATATTCCTAAGGTGATACTCAAAATCAATCTAAATGGAACTGTTAGACCTGGCTTGTTCAGCGGGTTTATCCCCAGACTTTTTGCTTTTTGGCCTTCTGTTTCTGACCTGTTTTTGTTGTTTTTATGACTCTGGGCAATTTACCACTGCTGATCAATGCTAAAGTGCATATGCTCTCCCTGTAAATTGTTGTTCTGGATTGGTGATCCCATGATTGGCATATTTGATTTACTAGTCAGTCCCTAGTACAGTGCACTGTGTGTGCCCATGGCCTGTAAATCAAATGCTGCTAGTGGGCTTGTAACACTGATTGTGCCACCCACATGAGCAGCCTGTAAATGTAACTCTATGCAGTTTGGTACTTCCATGTCGACCTGGCAAGTACACCAGCTTGCTTGGCCCTAACCTTCCCTTTTCTTACATGTGAGTCAACCCTAAGTAGGCCCAAGGTACCCCTGTGGGCAGGGTGCAGTGTATATGAAAGGTAGGACATGCCCGTGTGTGGCATGTCCTGATATTGAAATACTGCCAATTTCGTTTTTCACTATTGAAAGGCTATCTGTCCCATAGGATAGAATGGGAGCATATTTATAACCTCTTATAAATATAACTTCCCATTGGGACAAGATAGAAAGATGGAGTTTAGTATGCCTGATCTCTGAATATAAAAATGCATCTTTTAGTAAAGATGATTTTAAATTGTGTGTTTGAAAACACAACTTTTAGAAAGTGGGTATTTTCTTGCTTTGCCATCCTGTGTGCCTCTGCTGGTTTGTGAACTGACTGGCTTTTGAATGACAGGGGCTGGGGGTGTCCATTCTCTCAGACGGCCACTGGGGGGGGGTGATGTGTGTCCTGCCTTTCCTGGATGAGTAAGGGCTGGTCTGAATAGACCTGGGCTGCATTTATAGAAGAGGGAGGAGATTTCATTCACACCTGAATGGGTCTGGTCTGTCTGGGACAATGCTGTCTCCACCTCCTGCCGGGCAGCTGCACCAGAGAGGACAGAATTGGTTTTGGCTGGGCAAAGAGCTTCTCTGCCACCAGAGAACAAAGGAATTTGTGCTATAAAAAGTGGGGCCCAGACCCCTGCATTTTAGATTACTGCTGAACTAAGGAACCTGACAGGAAGAACCGGGAAAGCTGGAGGAGGAGTACTGCCCCTGTGCTGTGTGCTGTTGGGGTAGGCCTGCAGTGGTTGCTTCTGTCCTTGGCAGGGAAAGGACTGTACTGTGCTTTCATCATCCTGCTGTTAGAGTTTTCTCCAAGGGCTTGAAGTAGAGCTTGCCTCCTGTTGGAAGTCTCAGGGATAGAAAAGACTTCAAAGATCATTTCTGGAATTCAAGGGGAACCTTTGCCAAGGAGAAGAGCTGGAGAAACTGAGGAGAAGTACTGGCCCTGTGCTGTGTGCTGTCTGGGGTTGGTCTGCAGTGGCTGCTCCTGCCAAGGAAAGGACAAGGACTTGGCTGTGTGCTGTGTCCTCTGCTTGAGGAGGAGCTCCAAGGGCTTGAAGTAGAGCTTGCCTCCTGTTTTTGAAGTCTCGGGGATACAAAGACTTCACCCCCAGCTCCCCTGAACTTCCTTGATGGGAGTTCTGACCTGCCAGGAGGTGCCTGCTGCTGTTCTGGGCCTCTGGAGGTTGTTCCTGCTGCTGGGAGCTGAAAAATCAACACAACTAAGAGAAGCGTGACGCATCTGCTTTTGTTTCCGACGCATCGCCAAAGAATCCGACGCAGCGCCTGCCCGCAGCTTGAGAAATCGCTGCATGTCGCATCGAGTGCACCAATCTAGAAAGGGCGAGATCCCTGTACCGATTCCGACGCAGGCCCTGCTGTGCGGCTGCACGAACCATCACATCGCCTCAGAATCATCACGCATCGCATTGAGGTGCAAGGTCTGTCGCATCGCTGGGGGATGCAGTAAGAAACCGACGCATCACCTCCCCACGCAATAAGAAACCGACGCATCACCTACTGTCCGGTAAGGAACCGATGCATCACCTCACCCTGCACAGCAGTAAGGAACCAACGCATTACCTCCCCCGGAGCAAGGAACTGACACATCACCTTCCCTGTGTGTAAGGAACCGACGCATCACCTGCCCTGCGACCCTTTTTGTTTGTGCGCGTGACGTATCCAAGGTACTTTGTTTGAAAAGTATTACATCTGCAATTTGCTTTGAACAGAACAGTTTCTACCTTTTGAAAGACATATTTTTATTTCTGTATTGTGGATTTTGGTAATTTTGGTCTTCTTTGGTTTACATAAAGATTACTTATTTTTCTAGACTGGTGTGTATCCAAATGTAGTGTTTTCACTGTATTACTGTATGTGTGTACAAATGCTTTACACACTGCCTCTGAGATAAGCCTGTCTGCTCATGCCAAGCTACCAAGGGGAGGAGCAGGGGTTATTTTAGAAGTGCATCCCCCTTACCCTGACTAGGTAGAAGGCTCCCTACTTGGACAATGGTGCAAACCATTGCCAACAAGAGACCCCCATTTCTAGCATTGGTGGTCAGCGGTGAGGGTTTTTAGCAGGAACTGTTTCTTGGTGGCAGCGTACACCATATTTAATGAGGATTCAACTTTGTTTAAAGATAGAATTTTTAAAATATTTTTATTTTGATTTTTACATTTCATTTGGTTTTCATCTGGAAAAAAACTTTGTAAAACCCTTTCGCATTAAAGACATATAACCCGTCTTCAGGGGATAGTCTTATTATACAAATCTTTCTGTGGAACAAATATGAAAATATTTGACTTTTCACATAGGTGTGGTTCAACAGTAATATTAGTAATTAAATAACTTGGTCTTCCAAGCATCAGTAATATATATATATTACTTTGGAAGAGGAAATATAAAACATCTCTTCATTTCTCATAATTTTGTAAAAGAAAATTGTCCTCAAATGGTGTTTGAGTAGGCATTCATATTTCTGGCTTCAGGGACATAAATATAAAACATCTCTTCCGTTCTAATAAAATTTAAGAGACATAGCCGACCTCATGTAAGGTGAGTTTAAGGCCTTATCAAGAATATTAGCATCCTGTGTTTTATATCCTTATTATACAGTTTCATATATCAATTTCTCAACATATTCCTAATAAAACAGTACATCTAATAAGGTAAGTAGCCTAGACAGCTTTTAGTTATCAGCATGTCTTTGGCCAAGTTAAGTGTTTCAGACTAGTCATGGTATCCTTTCTGTTACATGAGTGCAGTATCTTTTCAGTAAAATATTGGATTTCGAAATGTAAAAAATGGGACTAGACCACAAATAATTTTTTACTGGCACTATGTAATTCCCTTGGTGGTAAGCTAAATGAGTACTTGTCCAAATAGCCCTTACAACCTTATTGCAAAACCAGCCCTGTTGATACTGTGTTAGAAGAATGTTTGTGCACATATGTTGAGTGGCATTTGGTTGCGGTGGTAATGTGTTCAGTTGTTTTTTATGCTGCTGTGTATTTGTGCTGCATTATTGCAAAGTGATTTTGGTGTGTTGTATTGTGCTTGTTGTGTTGCATTCTGTTTTGACTGTTTTTTTGTGTTGGATGCAGTTATGTTTTAATTGTTTTGTTATTCTGCTTCATGTATGAATCTGCATTGAGTTCAGTTCACTTCAGGTACATAAAGAAAATGCTGCTATATTTCCAGGCAAAAGCAAGATATACCTCGACATTCTTCTATCAGGCAGCCATTTACCACTGTCTAAGGTGGTAATATAAAAGTATACAAAAAGTGATGGATGGAATCTGTACAAAAGTGATGGATGGAATATCAGCCACTGGTAATTACACGAGCCCCATGCCAATCCATCATTAATTTGTACACCATGCCACCACAGTTTGGTCCCAGCTATATGTAAATCAGTCTTGACCCTGCTGCATTGGGAACAGTCTAGTCCAAACTGTCAAGCCAGGTCCTCCCTGAACTGGACAACAAACAATAAAAAACGGGTTTTGCCTTTATTAGGGCTCATTAGCCAGGTATCGCTTGGCTCCAGTAACACAGAGTGAGTGGGTCCCACATCTAGGCATACCCATTCCTCTTAGGGCAACATACTAAAGTATACAAAAAGTGATGGATAGAATGCTAAATTAATCTCAGCCACTGGCAATTACTCAGGCAACATCCCAGTCCATCGTTATTTTACTCACCATGCCACTTCAGTTTGGATCCAGCTATATTTTAATCAGTTTTGACCCTGCTCCAATGGGAACAGTCCAGCCCAAACTGCCAAACCGGGTCCTCCCTAAACCGGAACACATGCTACCCAGGACCAGTTTCACCCTTGTTATAGGCTCATCAGCCCGGTATAGCTTGGTTCCCATGACACAGTGTGCACAGGGCAAATGTCTGGGCATACCCGTCCCACTTAGGGCGACATACTAAAGTACACAAATCCAATTGAGGACAAAACAAATGATCAACTCATAAAAAGGTTGATTCGCATTTCAATGCACCTTTCTGTATACTATGGGTCATATCAGGGAAGCAGCCTTTACAACGCAACCGTTACAACGCATGCAGTTCCATTGCATGCCGTTGCAATGAAAAAGGTGTGCAGCAGTGGGTAGAAGGTGTTGGATTTAACTCCAACGCCTTCCCTACTGTTGCACACACTGGAGTTGGAATAGAAAATTAATCTATTCCAACTTCCAGCGCTCCCCGACAGAAAGTTGCGGTAAAGTTTGGCGTTGCAACGGCATGCGATGTAATGGCATGCGTTGTAACGTCACATATCCGTCATATCAATCAAGGGTTTGTGTCGTGATAGCACCACGCAACGTAGTGCATGCACAATGCAAACCCTAAATTGTGACTTATAAAGCCACTCAAGGCCACTTTGCGCGGCCCTGAGTGGCTTGATAAATCTATGGCGACACTAGACTTGAAGGTCAATTTCTCTAAGTCCTATATAATGGTATGTGGCCCAAAACAGACAAAAACCAGGAGATTTAATTTTAGGGGGAAATCGATCGAAAGGGTGGAACAATTTACATACCTGGGGAATATGTTTAGCAAGGACATGAAATGGGATTCCTTGATCACCATGAGGGCACAACAAACTAGCAGAGTAGTGGAGGGGCTCTTTAGGTTTGCCTGCAAGTTAGGCCATAGACCAGTGTCACAGCTTGTTACTTTATATAATGCAAAATGTGTATTGGTGGCATCATATGGGGCAGGTGTATGGGGCCATCAAAGAAGCCACTCGCTACAAGTGGTAGAAAATAAATTTATAAAACGTTTACTGATGATCCCAAGTAGTTCGGCCACTTCTTTTTCTCATCGAGAAGTGGGGATGGACTACTTAGAGGATCGTATCAGCTCTGCCCCTTTATTTTTATGGTCCAAAATATGGTTGACAGAAGAATTACAGTTCTACAGGGAAATAATCGAAGATTGCCTTAATCTAGATAAAGTGAGGATGATTCCTTGGTTTCGGTATGTGAAGGATAGGTTTTATGACATTGGGTTGGGTGAGTTTTATGAAACTCCATCAAGCATTCCCGCAAACGCCAAGGGTATAATTAAGAAGGAGTATAGGGCCTGGGCACACTTGCATCATTTTCATCGAGAGGTACCTGGCCCTAACTGCCCCTTCATGCCCAACCAGCAATTTTACCTATCCTTCAATATGAATTGTCAGATGCGTTTTTATTTAACAAGATTTCGCCTTGGTACATTGCACTTTCTGCTCGCCTTCCCTAAACAATCTGGGTGGTCGGACAATCTTAGTTTTTGCCCATGTGACAATAGCACCCTTCAGAGCACTATGCACCTTATTCTTTTTTGTACACTCTATAATGAACCAAGAAGTAGATTCTTGAGACCCCTACTAAAGAATATCCGCCCATGTACATATGTAGAGGGCTACGAATATCTGCAATCATTGATTAATTCTACCGTTTGTATTGCGATGATGAATTTCAATAAAACAGCACTGGGCATTAGGAAACGCTATGAAATGCAGTAATCCTAACTTGGCAGGGATATGAAACGATCTGTACCTTATGGTTTCCATACTATTTTTAGCATAATTATGTTTTAGCTTCTCTGTAAGGAATTTTATCTTCATGTTTTTAGTAGTAAAAATGAATTTTAAATTTGTATGGTCTGTTTGCTAAATGATGTTGTACATCCTGGATAGGGTACTTGATCTAAAAGTCTGCTGGGCTGGCTATTGGAATTTAACTGTACTTTATCGTAATTCCTAAGATGAAAGATGATAATGTTTTTATCCATAAAATGCTCCTAAGGGCACATATTTTGCACACAGCACTTTATGTGCATTGCCCATTGTGCTCGTAACTGGATCTTAAATGCACTTTATTATACCCCATTGCGATGAACTGTGATAATGTTTCTTGTTTTTAGTATACTTTTATGGTTGTACTTTTAACCGAATAAAGCTTGTTTTGACTTTGGCTTGATAAATCAGGAGTAATGCAATGCAGCATAAATCACGGTGTTGAGGTACTCTGATCCAGGGAGGCGTTCCATGGGCGTTGCGTGGGTGTTACCACACAACTTCCATGGATTTTGACGCATTCCCAGATTTACCATTAATGGTAGACCTGGGAATGCGCCAAACGGCTTCGCCTTTCCAGGGGAAGCATAAGGAGGAGAAATATCTTCATTTCTCCTTTTTACTTCCTCTCTCTATGTGTGCTGTATTCTGCAGCACACATAGAAAGAGAAATATGCCTCAGGGATTGTTTTTGTGCAGGAAGCTGTCCCTTCCTGCACAAAAACAATCCTGCATGCAATGCACGCACCTTTGCACCAGTGCAAAGGTACCTGCGTTGGTGCTAGACGGCCAAAATGGCACCAGCTCAGGGACAGAGCCAGGAATGTGCCGTATTCTTATAAATGCAGCACTTTCCTGCCCTTTCCCTGTCATGCAGCACCAGGGCCGGCTCTAGGGCGGTGCGACCGGTGCCACCGCACCGGGTGCTGACTTCCCATGGGGGCGCCTGTTTGCTAGTTTATATTGTGCTTAAAAGTTCCTGCTGCCTCGTTCCTGGCCTCCAGCAATTAAAATGTCAAGAAATCTCCGGTGATTAATGTTCTTCCTGGCGAGTTTTGTCTAGTAGAACTTTTGACTTGTGGAAGTTTTGATTCATGGTAAGTTAGCACAGAGGGTTAATATGCCTGCTGCAAAGAACATGTACCATGCAGATCACAAAGTGAATATAATGTAAACAGGTCAGTGGGTTACTGCTTTTGTCAGAGACTTCCTTTTGTTAGTTGCAGTTTACAGTGAGCTATTAACTGTCATCAAAGAACTGCGTGCAGACTTCAAAGTATAGATTAGAACTTATGGATTTTTTTCCCAGACTTTCATTATTCCAATGTTGCAAAAAGGGTTCTTTTGGGTACAAATTAGTTCTTGTTATTAAAGAGAGCCCCAATCCATTGTGTTACATTTTAAATTCAGAGTTTGTGTTTCTCCAGACCAATTAGTATTTAACTATACTGCCTACCTGTATGGATGACATTTGAATCCACCCCTTGTTGTCCTCTGTCTTATGTAATATTTCCTATACACTGATTTACACACCTATGATTGATAGTCTCTGTGTAATGTGTGTGTTATGTAAAGTGCTCTGACACCCTTCACTTTTATGAGTGACGCTATAAAATTAATTAAATGCATCTGAGAGAGAGTGGTTATGGAGACTGTTAACCCCTTCGCTGCGCGCAAAATTTTGCCGCGGTGCGGGCGGGGCTAGGGGTGGGCGTGGCGCCGCGGTGCTCATGACGGCTCCCGGCCGTCATAAATCACGGTGGGCGTGTGCTCATGACGGCCGGGAGTCGTCCGAACTCCACCCACTGATTAATTCTCTCGCACAGGCGGGGAAGTAACACCGTGTGGGCTGAGCGGCAACGTTCTGACGGCTCCCGGCAGTCATGAGCACACGCCTACTGTGACTCATGACGGCCGGGAGCCGTCATGAGCACCGAAGGAGTTAAAGGGTGGTAGGGAGGGAATACGTGGTCGAGGTGGTCATTGGGGGCTGCCAAAAAACATTGTTGCACTGGGCGCCACAAGTGCTAAAGCCGGCCCTGTGCAGCACAGCAAGGTGACTTGGTGCACTGCGCTGCGTGACTTTACCACAAATATGGCCCTATGTTTCTTTCTTTTTTTGGTTTAACAGTGAGATTTTTTTTTAAGACAGCGAAAGGGGTCCCTGACCAGCTAAAGTGATCTCTACAGTGGAGTGCATACTGTAATCATGCAGATGGTAACAAATATAAGGAATTCCACTAATTAGCGTCTGCAACACCTTGGATTAATCTACTGTAGCAAGCAGTTTGAAAGTCTATTTGATGTTCACTAAATATTGCTATTTCTACCTGATTTATGACTTCACATATAAATCCTCACGCTGTTCTCATAGCTAGAGTCACTTTTCACCGTCATCCTAAAACGTTAGAAAGTGACACATATCTAATATGCAGCTTGTGGGGAATCAGGTCAAACATTTTACTTCTCAGCGGTGTGTAGGAATTAGTACACGTATGCAGGAATTTGTGATTTTTGTGAATCTTATCGGTTGTGCCTCTTAGGTGACTTTTGAGGTTCGGTGTTCTCAATTTCGATTGTGATGTTCCAATGGCAAAACAGATGCCTGTTTGGTTCAAAATCGTTAACTTCACGCGATGCCCTTGACAGCGTTTTACGAAAGTAATGAAATTCTTGGCTCCAGTACGGGGATATTTTTAGAGAATTTATCAGCTGCAGAATTGCTTAGTGAGATGATGTATGCCTTTCTGTACACCCGGGGCATGCAATAAAATGTTTTTATCTCTCACCTTATCATGTATTATTGCTTACATAATCATTTTTTAGGAGTCTCTCTTGTTGGCCCAATTATTATTAATTAACACAGATAGGCATTTGTCAAATAAATCATGTAGAAATTTGCATTTCAAGTTTTAATAAACAAGCAGTCTTTGCAGAAACAAGATTGCAGCACCTCCCAACCATTACTCATACAGCACAGCGCGTGGAAGATTACAGAAGCATTAATTAAAACCCTAAGTAGAAAAACATGTCAACCCAACAAAAGGAGTCCATTTCATGGTGTAAAATATAAGGTTGCATTTATTTATTCACCTGCAGGTTCCTTGCGAATAAAATAACATTAACATTTATTGCATTAACTATACAAATTCAGAAATCACTTTCAGACCTAAACTGGTTTTCAATTAGTGAAGAAATTAAACATTCCTCTATTAGTGGTTGCTTTTGAGCAACACAGTTGATTAACCAAGTTGGCCACATTAACATTAGGGTCGGAGAGCGCAAGAGGCTAGTGTGTCCTTTCTATGTTCTACTGTGTCCATTTGGTATTCTTGAAGGGACCATAGATGTTTGTGCAGGCCCTTCTGAATTATGTGTTGTAGAGGAATTATTTTAATCTCAAACCCAGAAGGTGGCTTCCAGGACACTTCTCAAGTGCCAGGGGAGGTTCGCTTCCGGGATCTCTCCAGTGTGCAAACACTAAACCTGAGAGTTAGTCCACGTGCTGGAGGCAAGCCATTCTTTGGGTAACTGAGAGCTCTGCACGGGACTGTGATGGCTTGTTGGACCTGGCCTTTTTTGCAGGGTCTCCACAAGATTTTTGCCTTCTGTTGCTGAACCTGTTTTTGTTGGTATTAGGACTCTGTGCGCCTTTTCCCTGCTAATCAGTGGTGACATGATTGTGCTCATTCCCTGAAACATGGTGCAATTGGCTTATACCTGATTGTACAGTTAATTTACTTATAAGTTATTAGTAAATGGTACATAGACCCAGGGCCTGTAAATTAAATGCTAGTAGAGGACCTGCACCACTTATTGTGCCACCCACTAAAATAGCCTTTTTAAACATGCTTCAGGCCTGCCACGACAGCCTGCAGTGCAGCTTTAACATGACTTTTGGAATTGGCAAAATTAACCCTTTGCCAGGCCTAAACCTCCCTTTTTATCACATATAAATCACCTCTAAGGTATGCCTTAAAGCCTCATAAGGCAGGGTGTATTGTGTTTAAAAAGTAGGACATGCATACTTGAGATTTACATGTAGTGTCAGTGTATAACTTCTGAAGTCGTTTTTCACTGTTTTAAAGCCTATCTTTCCACTTTACTTACAGTGGGTTAACTTATTACATTTACTAAATCATAACTTCTGATTGGGAACAGATAGAAACATGGTGTTGATACCAAAATGAATTGTAATTTAAAATGCTCATTAATGGTAAAGTTGGATTTTAAGTCACAATTCTGAAAATACCACTTTTAAAAATGTGATATACTATTCATAAGTCCAGCTCGCCATCTAGAGCAAGTCGTTGTAACGACTTGCGTTGTAATGGTACTGCGTTGTAACAAAGCAGTCATTGTAACGACCGCGTTGTAAAAGCACGCGATGTAATGACTTGCGTTGTAAAGAGACATATTCATTTCAAAGGGGTTTGCATCCTGTACACACAAAGGCACCTGACACTAGTCTTTTTGCCACCCCGGACTTCTTGAATGCTCGACAGGGGAAGGCAAGAACTTTCCAGAACCAGATATGGGGTTGTATAGGGAATCAATCCACTTCAAAGGCTGGCTCCATGTGTAAATATTTGATCTTCAGAGCCACTCCTCAGAGTGGTTCTACCTGGGCCTGTGTTCATTACAGAAGGATTGCCTTGTTTTCCAGAGGACTGCTCTTCTTCTTGATGCCTGCCCTGATCTCTGAGAAGGAAGACTGGACTTGCTCTCTTTATCCCAGGCTACCTGAGTGACTCCAAGTGTCAGTTTGCTGACCTCGTGTCTGTGCTACAGGGACACAACAAGCGCCAGAGGCCTCTCTGCAACTGCCCAGCTGACCTTCTACACTGGACCTGCCTGAGCACAACTGGCGTCAGCTAGAGTGAGTCCCTGATCCCCATGAGGGGGCTCCCCAGGTCCGAAATCTTTGGCTGGCATCACAATTCACTCCTCTACAAGAAAATGTGTAATCCTGAAGTTTTGGGCTCTTTGCTGTCACGAACGGGCCTGTTCACACTGAGACTCTGCTGCCGGTGACTACTGCCAACTCGAAGCTCCGGTGAAACCGATTCTTTGCGCTACAGCGACTGACCGGCAACACAAGATCTACACTTCGTGATACAGCAACGAGTGACCATGGTGATTGCTAACACGAAGCTCTAGCAACAACAATCTGGGAGTCTTGAGCAGATCTTCGTGCTACAACCATTTGCGATGCTCTTCATGCTCCTCGAGGCCTCCTTCACCACGAACGGAACTCTTTGGGCATGACTTTCATGAGACTATTTCAATAGTATTCAAGTAAAGGCTCAGTTTACAAAAAAGGGAAAATGTGAGCTTCGATTTACAACTGCAAGTAGGTCTAACCTATGCTTGTATAAGGTAGGCACTTTTACAATTGGAAAATAGGCATAAGTCAGTGTAACTTATGTACCTGTGTATGTAATCTATGCATTGTCACACTCTCTCTTAAGTGTCACTCGTGTGTCTCACTTAGAGTCAGAGGGGATACCATCGAAATGTGGATCTTAGCAATTCAGGTGTTACTTTTTGGGTATGCACCAACACTTATAAGAGAAAGCATTTACCAGTTACTCTCATGTGCATGCTGAACCCTGCAGATATGGGAAATTAAATGACATAAGAAATTATTTCTGAAGACAAGATTATCTTGTTTTCGAGTCATAAACGGATGCATTTACCTAGGGATAGAAAGACAGACTGTATTTTACAGTGAATTCCTTAATCTTAAGCCTTACAACACTTGTTCCATTTGGCTCTTTCAGAAGGTTACTATATGGCTATTTATGTCATTGGACCGATAGATTTTGCCAGCAAACAGCTGGCAATAACCCATTTATCCTGGTCTACAGTCGGGGATGTAGAGCAGGCACCTACTGCGCAAGGGGGGCCTACAAATCTTCAGGGGCTCCCAACTCTTCAGGGGGTTCTCATTCAGCCCAAAACTAATGAATATCTGTGAGAGATGGGCGACTTGGGGACCCTTCTTAACATACTGCAGTGGGGCCCCATCATTTTGCATTACACAACTGCTTGCTCTTTGGTGGCCAACTACCCATCCGCTCAGCACCAGATGCAAATTGTACTTCTGTTCCCCCTTGAGCTATGTAGGGTTTTGTAATTGTTGCCACAGTAGATTCATCCAAGGTGTTAGAAATGCAGTTGCTTGGGTTTCTCAATTATACAAAGATAAATATTTGTTATTGACTGCATTGCTTTTCCTCATACTACTGCCTCTTGTGTGGCTGAAAATTCAGTTATGTTCTCGTTGTTGGTATTAGGGTGAACTGCACTGTTGTTGCTCTAGGTGCAGCAAACAAATTATGGACGGAATGCTGACAATGCAAACATTCTCCCCCAGTCAAAAGATCTGGGTTAAATCCATCGTTCTTTTGCCCACTACGCCACCCCAGTTTGGACCCAGCCATATGCAAATCAGTCTTGACCCTGTCCCCCATGGGAACAGTCCAGACCAAACTGCCAGGCCAGGTCCTCCCTGGACCGGAAGCAAGCATCCTGGGACCGGTTTCAGGGTATGTCACCCTTCTTCAGCCAGGCTAGCTTGAATCCAGTGGCACAGTGAGCAAGGGACCCACGTCTGGGCATACCCATCCCACTTAGGGCGAAAAGTGTTACAGCAAACAAATGATGGACGGAATGCTGACAATGCAAACATTCTCCCCCAGTCAAAAGATCTGGGTTAAATCCATTGTTCTTTTGCCCACTACGCCACCCCAGTTTGGACCCAGCCATATGCAAATCAGTCTTGACCCTGTGCCCCATGGGAACAGTCCAGACCGAACTGCCAGGCCATGTCCTCCCTGGACCGGAAACAAGCATCCTGGGACCGGTTTCAGGGTATGTCACCCTTCTTCAGCCAGGCTAGCTTGAATCCAGTGGCACAGTGAGCAAGGGACCCACGTCTGGGCATACCCATCCCACTTAGGGCGAAAAGTGTTACATCAAACAAATGATGGACGGAATGCTGACAATGCAAACATTCTCCCCCAGTCAAAAGATCTGGGTTAAATCCATTGTTCTTTTGCCCACTACGCCACCCTAGTTTGGACCCAGCCATATGCAAATCAGTCTTGACCCTCTGCCCCATGGCAACAGTCCAGACCGAACTGCCAAGCCAGGTCCTCCCTGGACCGGAAACAAGCATCCTGGGACCGGTTTCAGGGTATATGGCATGGTGAGCAAAAGAATGATGGATTTAACCCAGATCTCTTGACTGGGGGTGAATGTTTTGATTTGTTCTGCATTCCGTCCATCAATTGTGTGTCTTTTGCTTTCTCGCCCTAAGTGTGCCAGGTTTGCCCAGACGTGGGTCTGGGCTCACTGTGCCACTGGAATCAAGCTATCCTAGCTGAAGAGGGGTGAAACCCCGAAACCGGTCCTAGGATGCTTGTTTCCGGTCCAGGGAGGACCTGGCTTGGCAGTTCGGGCTGGACTGTTCCCATGAGGCACAGGGTCAAGACTGATTTGCATATGACCAGGTCTAAACTGGGGTGGCATGGTGAGCAAAAGAATGATGGATTTAACCCAGATCTCTTGGGTGAATGTTTTGATTTGTTCTGCATTCCGTCCATCAATTGTGTATCTTTTGCTTTCTCGCCCTAAGTGCAAGGTGCAAGCATGCCTTTTCGGGTTGTTTCTTTTTGTAAGGCATTCCATATGCCTCATTATCTTGGAGCCACGTCTGTGATATATAGATACCCCATTTATATTGAGTAATACACTTATCATAGAAAGACTATTTAGGATGCTACCATTTAGATTGTTTTAACAAGGCCTGAAATGGTGACTTTCTCCTAGCTCATATTTACATATAAAATTTGATTTCAGTTTTGGTAATAGGGCCGGCTTCAGCGTTGGTGGCGCCTGGTGAGACAATCTTTGTTGGCACCCTCCCCAATGACCTCCTTCTTCATGGATTCTCTTACTACCACCCTCCAATGGTTTCCATCATATCTCCTTAGCCCATCTCCTACATTTGTTTATTTTATATCACTACTCATCCCAATGTAGAGTGTCAAACCACTTTACAGAACAAGCAAATTATACAGAGACAATCAGTCATACAAGTGTGTATATCGATGTATAAGAAATGTCACTTAAGACAATCAGGACTACAAGGTGTAGGAGTCAAATGTCATCCATAATGGTAGACATTATATGTTTAGAGGGCTTGGTGTGGAGAAATGATGGGGCAGATTTGACAACATTTTCATGCTGCACAGTCACCAAAGTTCCTGTCCTGCATTGCATGAAAAGTAGAGAGCACAACAGCACAATCTCTACCAAGATGTGGCGCTTTTGCACTTTCCTCTAGAGCTGGTGTACTTTCGGCTGCCTTGCGCCAGCGCACACACCCTTGCACTATAGCGCTAGGGTGTGTGCATGATGTCAGTCATAGGTTTTATACCCTTCTAGTATGAAATTCTATGCTTTTACAAAGTTTTCACTTTAGCACTTCGAGTGCTGCAAGGTGTAGCCTCACATGCAAAGTTGGAAAGGTTTGAAGAAAATAAATCTTTACTCTGACTTTACGCTTCCCTCGAAGAAGCATAGTTTTTTTCATCAAAATCCCTTTCTATCACAGTTAATAGAGAGGCGTCAGCGTCATAATCCATGGGGGATGCATAGAAATTTCCATTTATCACCCATGGTATGCCTCTTTAACACAAAGTGATGCATAGCACTACTTTGTGTTACTTTATGGCTACTTTCCAATGCAATTCAGTATTTGTCCTGAAAAATTAAACCCTAAAATAACACTTAACACAAGGTTTGCATCATGTTTGTGTTGCAAACTAGGTGCAAAGTGTTAGTAAACTCACCCCATAAACACAGGATTTGAAATGTAGCACAATGATTGGGGGTACTATACTAATAAAATTGAATTGCTACCCAAAGAACCCATGTAGCACCTTAGAATAATGAAGTATTGAAAAAGAAGCAAGGTTCTAATCTTATTCCTTGCAATTTGCCTGCAGCACTTTGATGCCAGTTCATAGCTCAATGTGCTACATTAGAAAGGTTGTAACTTACAAACTCCAAGTAACAAAAGGATCTCTGTGACAAAAGCAGTAACCGGGTGACCTATCTGCATAAAATACAAATCTGTGATCTGCAAGTTACACTTGTGCTTTTCGGCAGAAACATTAAACCTTTATGCTACTTTATCATGAGTCAAAACTGTGGTGGGACAAATCACAGATCTCTCCATCAAGTGCACTAACTACCACAGTTGTCATCCATTGTGATTATCCCCTGAATATGCCAGGCATACAAGGATCTCTGCAGTCTGCTCTTATCTTGCCTCAGGCTGTAATGCCAATGGGCTCCCCCTTAAGCGCGGTGCCCAGTCTGGTCACCCGGCACTGTGTGGTCAGCATTACTGGGCACAGTTTGTTGGTCTGATCTGTGCGCCTTTACCCTGGCATACAGTTAAGCTGAAGTTTCGGAACATGTACGATTGCCAACACTGCATGCCAGCCTCCACGTCAAGCCAGGCAGATTTGTTAATGACCTCTCTGTTGTGTCGGAATCTAAATTTGCCACAAATGTCTTAGCTATAGTTTGCGCATTGATGGACCCCCTCTGGAAAATAATGCAGATTTTATGAACCCACCCTTTCTCTTTCATATTACTTGCTCTAGACGTTTCATATTTATTAAATATTATGTGTGTGAATTGAGATTAAATATGTGATATTTTCTCTAACGGTCGCTTCTCTTGGGCTGCCATTAACGTTAGCCAGAAAGCGATTAGCAGACAGCTTGTTTGAACTATAATGCATATTGTTGCTAGGCCTGTTCACTGTGCGCTGAAAATCAAGTTAACTGCTTTGTACGGTTGCTTCTTTCCATGACATAAGACACTCAGAGAGAATATTGTTCATCTCATCAGGCTTTGATAGCTATTTACTCGGAAGGTCAAGGCCAGACAGAGCGAGTGAACCAGGCAATTGTTTGTCAAGGAGAATAGTTCCATTTAAGAGCTGCTAAATATATAATGGAGACGCTCCGCTGCAAGGAGACTGACTGCGTGTTTTCATTCCCACTTACCCCCAAGGTCACACGGTCTCCAGAGCTTTCTAATAATGCAGACTTTTCTGTCTTAAACAAGTCACTGACCCTATTGACAGCCAGACAGAGAGAAGTTTTTTCCTCTCAGTTCATGAATACTCCTATTAATAAAATATATATCTCTGAGAGAAGACACGAAACAAAGTTTCTCATTGAATAGTTGGCGCTAGAAACTTACTTTTTTTCTCTTCTTTGGTGCGGTTATTTCGGACTATTTTTTTCCTTCGTTTTTTATAACATTTGACGACCTTGAATTTGTTTCATTTCCTTTGTTTTTCATCAAATCTTTTCAGTGAGTAAAAAGGAGTTCTAATCTCTATGTGGTCGGGGAACTATAATTCGTAAACTAAATGTAAAGTCTGACACAGGATCCCCTGAATGGTTTTGGCCTAATTGGGCTTTGTCGGTGATATATAGCTTGAGTCCAGGCACAGTGGGCATGGGTCCCACGTCTGGGCATACCCCCACACTTAGGAAAACAAAAACATGATGAGTGGAATGCTTGAATTAATCTCAGCCACCGATAATGACTGGGGTCACATCACAGTCCAAAATTAGTTGCACTCTTTGCAACCTCATACAGGAAGCAGCCCTGTGCAAACCAGCCTTGGCCCATCTCCAATAGGAACTAGCATGGCTTTGTTGCTCGTGTTCCTATTCAGAGGGGACTGGGCTTGGCTGTTTGGCTGGACTGCTCCGTTTGGGATAAAACCAAGACTGATTTGCATAATGCTTGTCTCTGTCTAGAGTGTCATGGTGGTAAACAAAAAGGACCGGAAGAGTCCTCAAGAGATTGCCAGTGGTTAAGACAATTTGTAAGCTTTCCAACCATCACATTTCTGCTTTCCTCTATGCGATTAACTAGGTGTGAAAGTATGCCCAAAATACAGGTCCTGCGCTCACTGAGCCACATTAGTCAAGCTTTAATTCACTGATGAGGCCTAAGTAGGTCAAAACTGGTCTGGGTTTGCTTCTGTTGCTGTTTTGAGGAGACGAGGTTTGTCATTTAGGGCACGACTTCTCATATTGGAGCAGGAAAAAGTGTGATTTGCATATTTCTGGTCTCTACCTGAGTAGCATACAGAGCAAAAAACAATGGATTGGAATGCTGGTCCGAGCTATAGACAATGGCTGAACCTATTTGAAAGCCTTCAGCTCATCACCTCTATGTTTTCCTCGGTATGTACTATGCATTGCATGGCCAATAAGATCTCTGATGGTGACTCATAATCCCATTATCAAATACCTGTTGTAATGTAACTACAACTTGGTGTACATGCTGTCTCATGCCTAGACACCATGGCACTTATGCTGGCACATAAAATGGAGGAATGGTAATTCTTTTCTTTTACTATTTCTTGTTTCCAAATTCATTTAATGGTTGCATTAATCCTATGCTTTTGATAGGGCTTTTGTTGCATTCTATTAGCATTTTCACTCTTGATTTGTGTGAACCTTGCTCATTGTTTTTTGACCGAGCCATGTGGATTAGAAAATTAAACGGTTTCAAAACCCAAAAATGTATTTAATACTTGTATTATTAATAATACACCAAAACATGCAGCAAACACAGTTTTTCATACGGTTTTCATTTGAAGAATATTTGACTTTTTGAAATCTTTATATTTAATTATAATAAAGACATTGGAATCATTTACAATCAATCTGCTGCACACTTCAAAACTTTTATTTTGCCAATTTGCTTCATTATGTTCAACCATTTTTGTATCCTTAAGCTGGGCTTTGTTGAACCTGATTACCGGACATGCTGCATAACACAATGATGCACAAGGTCTTTACAGGAGAGCACGAGGACCCTGGCAAACATATGCAAAGAGCGACATCGATTCTTTAATGGTCCACAAGCCTTTTCCATTACATTCCTGTTTCTTTGGACCCAGTATAGGAGTCAGAAGGTATGGCTTTAAAGGATACATGAAATCACATTCAGGGGAAATATGGGTAATTGATAACTAGGAGCTACTACATTATGAAACATGCTTGGAACCAGGGCCGGCTTCAGGGCAGTGACCGGTGCGGCTGCCCTTGGCGCTGACCTGGAGGGGGGGCGCTGACCTCAGGTGGTGGCACTGTGTTTAGCAATAGATTACGATTTGAAAGCACCTGCTGCAGAGTTCCTTGTGCGTCCAGCTGTCAGGCAGCAATAAAAATGTTAAGATAACTCTTGTGATTAATGTTCATGCTAGAGAGGGGGATGGAGTTTTGTCTAGTGGCAGTTTTGACTCACCATAAAGTAGTGCAGAGGCTTAATATGCTTGCTGCAAAGAACAAATCTGTTTTTAAAGTGGATAGCTGAGTGGATTAGTAAAGCCAGTCTTTACTAGAATTTTCAAACAAATGAAATATATGCAACAGAGGGGCTATAGAGAGATGAGGGGCCATTTTGTTAGGTAGTAGTGAGGGAATCTGAGGAGGAGGTTGTTGTGAATGAAGCCACAGACACAAGAGGAACAGGTAGGATCTTCTTTAATCAGCCCACCAAGAGACCAGACCACCCCTCGGCAGCCTCTAAACCAACTGCCCTCCCGATTCAAAACCAAACAATCAGAACAGAAGCTTGGTATCAAGGTTCTGTTCTACAAGCGCAAATACAACACACCTTCCCCCTTTCTCATAAAAATGAAGAATAGAGAACAAAGATTTCACAGTAAGCAGGAAGATGGGGTAAAGAAGCAAAAGAAACAACCTACAAGGCAATAAATGAAAAAAGAAATGGGGAAAAAAAACTGCCTTCGCGAAGCTCAGACTTAAACTACTAACAAGGCAATAATGCTCAGACTAAGCCCACGTCGTGGTCAAGTAAATATTAAGGAAGTTTCCTTTTCCTTCATACCGACTCATCCCTTCAGACTCTGACGACTCTCCAGTCACACAGGCACCAGCAGAAGCACCACTAAGAATATCCTCAAGCACCAAACTGGGAACTTACCCTCCTATCAACATAAACCCACTACAACGTTCACCATCCTCAGTGCGAGGGACTTTACATTTCTTTCTGAAACAATGCAACTCTGTGCCAATTCCATTTGTTACCATTCCCCATCACAACATGTTCCTTGAACACCTCTTTAACCTTAAAGGGACCCCTGAACTTGCACCAGCCTCTGCCACAACGACCATCTTTAACATTCACCCAATCACCACTCTGAATCCTAGAGGTAAAGGACTCATTCATAGGTACAGGAGGCATCACGGTGCGTCCCAACCAACCCGGAACTAGCTTTGTCCTAGCTCTATGCTCCCTCATGATCTCAAAGGGGGTTTTGTTGAGATTCACATTGAGGGTGGTGCGATGCGCCCAAACTGCCTCTTGAACCGCAGCATAGACATCCAAACCGCCTTGCAAAGCCAACTGCACAGTCCCTTTCACCATGTGGTTCATCCTCTGCGTGATACCATTACCTTAAGAATTTTAGAAAGTGGCTCAGTAATGTTTAATTCCATGGACAGCCAGAAAGTCTTTCATTTCACATGAAGTTAGCTGTGTGCCATTATCTGTTAACAAAACATGAGGAAAACCTTCCCTCCAAAAAAACTTCCCTCAACTTGGCAATGGTAATCCTAGTAGAATAATCTCTCAAAAATATGACCTCCAACCACTTCGAATAGACATCCACCAACACCAAGGCAAACCTAAGATCTTGACCCACACCAGTTAGAGGTCCAATAAAATCGAGACCAACAGTATGCCAGACCTCTCCTGGATCTTGAATATGACCCAAAACAGCCTGCTCACCCACCTTGAGGCGTTTTTCACTTTCCCTAAACACAAAACATCTTTCCACCCACTCAGCCACTTGAGCATCAACACCAGGCCACCAAAAATTTTCTTTTACTCTTTTCTGAGTCATTGACTCTCCCAAATGCCCTTCATGAGCCAACTGTATCTTTCTTCTTAGATTCTCCGGAGGCACAAATCTGTCCCCTCTCATCAACACAGACCCATCACAAATGGACAATTCATCCAAAAGTTTAATAAAGGTCTTCACCGCCAAAGCAACAGAACTCTCCCTCCAACTCCCACTAACCACAATCCTGGACACCTCTTGTAACACTTCATTACTGGCCATCTCCTGCACCCATTCCTCCTTAGAAAACACACCCACTCCATAACCTGCAACATCCTCCAACCAAGCCACAACACCCTCTTTTTCCATATTGAGCACAGCATCACCGTCAACTAGCTCCCAATCAAGTGGCAAACGAGACAAGGCATCAGCCTCAGCATTACGCCAACCAGGGATGTACTCAATGGCATACATATACTCTTGAAGGTGAGCCGCCAATCTTGCTAATCTGGGCGACCCCTTTCCAGCCCCACCAGGAGTCAACAACTTCAATAACGGTTTGTGATCAGTCCTCATGCGGAAGTTTACACCCCACAATTATGTCCTGAAATAACCAGTGGCCCAAGCGGCCGCCAATGCCTCATGCTCAATGACCGAATATTTTTTTCCCCTTTCAGTCAAAGAACGCGAGGCAAAAGCTACTGTGTGCTCCACCCTACCATGAATCTGAGCCATAACAGTTCCCACTCCCGACGCACTAGCATCAACAGTGAGGACTGATCTCAAGGACGTATTGAAGGGTACAAGAATACCTGCCTCACACACCTCTTTCTTTTTCATATCAAAACATTTTCTTTGGAGATCACCCCATTTGAATGTACACCCTTTTTTAACAAGACTTTCTAACTTTCTGTTTTTGTCGCAAAATTCTCCTCAAACATGGCGTAATATTCGATGAGCCCCATGAAGGACCTTAATTGGTCTTTGTTCTCGGGCGGAGGGGCTAATCAGATAGCAGATAGTAAGTCCCTCTTTGGATTCACACCACCCCCAGAAATGATATGTTCTAAACACTCAATTTCCTCCCATAAAAAATCACATTTTTCCTTTTGCAATGTTAAGCCTACTTCCATCACCTTCTTTAAAGCTTTCTGTAGAATCATGTTATGCTGTTCAACGGTTGCTCCGTAAATCAACACATCATCTTGAAAAAAAATGATGTTGTCGAAGCCCTCAAACACTTGAGACATGACCCTTTGAAAGACGCTTGACGTTCGAAGATAACCCAAACGGCATCCTAGTGAATCTAAACGTGCCATCCATCGTTATAAATGCAGTGACATCTTTGGAAGAATCATGAAGCTTAATCTGATGGTAAGCACTCTTCAAATCTAACTTTGACAAGTACTTACCACCCTTCAACAACATGAGAAGCTCGTTAATATTCCGAAGAGGAAAACAGTCAGTGATGATATTCTGATTCACACTGTGCAAATCAACACAAAATCTCAAACGGCCGTCTGGTTTCTTAACGATCACGACCGGAGAAACCCAACTAGAGGCTTCCACAGGTTCGATCACCCCTTGCTTCACCATGTCACGAAACATACTGCTCACTTCCTCCATCACCTCAATGGGAACCTTGCACCCGGTTTCATCCTGATTTTGTGAACATAACCCTCTAGGACCCCCAACTCCTCTCAAAAAAATGTCCTTCACTTCACTCAGAATCTCTTCCACACTGTTGTCACCAACAATCATGACTTGCTCCGCTGCTCGTGGGTTCACAATAATACTCAAATCATACTGGTGCATCCAGCCCAAGATCGGTGGACCGTTATCTGAAATGTATATTTTCCCTCGAGTCTCCCGTGATTTGAACTTTATAGAAGACACAAAATACCCAAGGATCTCTATTTCTGCCCCTTTATACCCCCCAGGACAAATATCCTTGGGAGACAATTCCATGTGGGTCCATGATTTGTAAAACAAATCTTTAGGTATTATAGTATATCTAGAACCTGTGTCCACCATATGTTCCACATCCACCCCTGGCAGGGAAAATAAAACTTTAGGTCTAGTCTTCCTCTTATCTGAACACTCATCATCCCCCAAACTCAAAATGTGATCTCTGCACTCACCGAGATCAAATCTCTGCTCTCCACCACCCAACACAGCCACCTTGGATTTAGACCACTCTTTACACATCCTGGCATAGTGTTCTTTCCTACCACATCCACTACATTCTTTTCCAATGGCAAAACAATTCTTTGCATCAGGACCATGAAAGGTACTACCATACCTATTGCACCTGGTAGAATTAGGTTTGCCAGCCAACTTTTGCATATGCTGTGGACTCTTACGCTTCCTGACAATGCCAACCCTGCAGGAACCTTTATCATCAAGTTCAGCCACACCACCACTCTCCTTGGCACCAGCCATCGAGAGCTTGCTCATTTCTCTCATACAAAATTCTGACTGCTCCACAACTTTCACCATACTAATAGCATCCTTTAGAGAAGGATTTTTAGCCACCCAAAGTCGTGCTTCAGACACCACATGCATAAACCTGAACAGAAGGAAGTTTGCAGCAACCTTAAGCCAAATTGGACATAATCAATACTTTTGATGAAGGAGGGGGTAAAGACTGCGTGTGAACTGAATTGCCTACTTGCTTAATGAGCTGCTTTTGTGGCATTCTCTGCAAGGCGAATGACAATTCAAAGACTCTGGAGAGTAGATGCCACATGGCAACACATTTTATTGTACTTGTCAGACTTTTCCTTCCAGAATCCTCGGGATTGTGCTGTGATGCTCAAGGGGGACCACCTCTCGACGGCCCCAAGTCTGGAATGTAAGAACACACAGACTTTTGGGATAGTCAAGTGAGGGAAGGAAAGGGTAGGGACTGCAAGGAGGGAGATCTGAGGATGACACAAGAATACTGGGTAAGTATACAGTGCTATAGGTATATGTAGAACATAGAAACTTATAACAACATAATCAAGACACTGTATGATTCGCATACCCCACCTGTAAAGGAAGAAAGGTGACAATATGTTGCCAGAAGAGAGTAGGGGTGGATGTGAGTTTTTGTTGTAACACATGAAACTATAAACAAAAGAGACACAAGTGTAAAAATTCTGATCTTGCTCGTCTTTTCTTCATATACCTGGTTATACGTAATAACTCCCCACCCTTACCTAAATACACATGTGGTAACACCTAAGACTCAGACATCATAGATGGTGCACCCCAACGCAGGATCTCTCTTCTGGGAAGAAGACAAAACAAAAGAACCTGACTTAGAAATAAGATCACTAGCCCCAGACTAAACTGGAAACAAAGATTTTGCAATTTCACTTCAGTCAAGGTCCCACATCATATGAACAATTTGACACTGCTCCTTATTGTTGAATCACAATAGAACGTCATCAAAGTTATAACATGGATTTGTAACAAGCAACAAAGTTATGCTTCACTTTGTGATATCCAAAATACTGAAATGCTGCCATAGATGGTCGGAAATGTTATGTGCGCCAGAGCCAGATTAAATGTACTAACATCCGTTAGTTAGATGTTTATGAGTGTAACTATTCCCCGCTTGGAACTGAGTGTTGGTAGCCTCAACCATCGGGGAGGATGCATGTGAATGAGCACACAATGCTCGTAAGTATTTAAGTACCTCCTCCGCAAGAGACCGCGCAATGCCGGTCTCAACCAACGGAGGAGAGCTAACAATTTGGGATGTTCAGATGGGGCCAGAAACCTCCTCCGCATTTACCGCATAATGCCGGTCTCTGCCAACGGAGGAGGAAGGACCACGAAGGTGATAAGCGGGGTTGCAGTGCACTGCTGCTTGACTCCCCCAGGAAATCCGTACACGGAAAGTGTGCCAGCTGGCACTCTTACCCCACACCTCAGGAACGTCCGTAGGAGAAGTCTGTCACATTCGGAAAGGAATAATCGGCAGGGTCGGTGGCTCTCTGTTCGGTTTTTCTCTGTTTCCGGCTGTGCGTAAGCGTCACGTGCAACGTGACCTTCAAAGCATGCCGGGAAGTGTAGTTTGTAAACCGTGTGCTCCTCTTTACGGCTTTTCGTCAGTCAGCGTGTCACTGGCCGGGATTTCCTGACAGCACATCCCCTTCCCGGGGAACGCTGAGTGACACCAGGCATAGAGGGGTGTTGACGATGATAACTAGCTACCAAACGGGGGCATGTACAGCTACCGCTGGTTCCCAGGAGTTTTCTTCTGGCCCATAACCTTTCCAGGAAATCAGATACCATAGCTGCCCTCGCACTTTCTTCGCATCTAATATCCCCTTCACTTCATACTCCTGGTCTTGCTGTACCCAAAGGGCACTGGTTTCCGTTTCACCGGACTATTTGAAGGTTTTAAGAGGGAAACATGAAAAACAGGGTGTATGCGAAAGTGGACTGGTAGGCGTAGTTTCACTGCTACAGGGTTGATATGTTTTATCACACGATATGGGCCAATGAACTTAGGGTTGAACACACTGTACTTTTTAAAACGGATGTTTTTGGTAGATAGCCAGACTAAATCCCCTTTCTTATACGAGGGACATGGTCTGCGATTTTTGTCTGCTTGGGCTTTATATCTTTCTTTGGCCTGTATCAAGTTACGGCGTGTGGCAAGTAACGTTGCACGCACATGCAACAGCCTGTCTCGGAGGTCGGGTATTTTAGTGTTGGTACTGGGGAGAATCAGAGGGTTGAACCTGGGATGCATACCATAGTTGCTAAAGAAAGGCGTGTGTTGTGTGGAAGAGTGGTTCGCGCTGTTGTATGCGATTTCTGCCACCCATAACCACTCCACCCATGCCTCTGTGTTATTATCAACATAGCACCTGAGGAATTGTTTGAGTGTTTGATTAAGCCTTTCTGTTTGTCCGTCAGTTTGCGGATGAAAGCTTGTGGAAAGTGAAGAGGCGATTTTTAGTTCAGAACACCATGATTTCCAAAAACGAGGAGTAAATTGGGCCCCTCTATCTGACACTATGACTTTGGGGAGGCCATGAAGCCGGACCACATGGGTAATCAGGAGTCTGGCTAGTTGTCCAGCTGACGGCACTTGCTTGCAAGCAATGAAGTGTCCCATTTTACTCAAGTAATCTATGACCACCACTATTGCTGTATTACCTTGGTCTTTGGGTAACCCCACAATAAAGTCCACGGATATTCTCTCCCAGGGGGCATCGGGTGTGGGCAGAGGATGTAGGAGTCCTTGAGCCTGTCTGTGGTCAGTTTTCATTTGAGCACATATGGAACACTCTTTTACCCATTGCAATATGTCTGGGCGAACGGTCGGCCACCAGAACTGCCGAAGCACTTTCTCCAACGTCTTTGCACCCCCGGTGTGACCGGCACACGGAAGGCTGTGACACCATAAAAAGACTGTGTCGCGTAAGTTTCTGGTAGGAACAAGCACCTGTGAGCCTTTCATGGGGATTCCTTGGCACATCTGCCATTCTTTGTGATGTCTCAACCACGTTCTCCACGTACAGGACTGTACCCCTTTTTTGATTGTCTGCAAGAATTTCTCCGTCTGAACCACGCATAACACTTTACTCGGTTCTATGACTGCTTGTTCGGGAGAATTAGAGTGGTGTGTTGGGTTTTCTTGTCTCGTGAGCGCATCCGCTTTTTTGTTGTCTACTCCTGGTCTGAAGGTTACTATAAAATGAAACTCCTCGAAGAATTGCATCCAACGGAGTTGTCGAGGGGTGAGATGTCTGGCTGCCCGCATAAACTGCAGATTACGGTGATCTGTGTAAACCGTCACCTGGTGAATTGCCCCCATCAGCCAATGTCTCCACTCCAAGAATGCCTCCTTTATGGCCAGAAGTTCCTTCTCTGCGATGGTGTAGTTTTGTTCTGCTGTATTTAATTTCCTTGACATAAATGCGATAGGATGAAGATATCCGGTTGTTTTATGTCTTTGAGACAAAACCGCTCCTAGAGCTACATCTGATGCGTCTGCCTCTACTATGAACGGCAACATAGGATCTGCATGAGTTAGAACAGGGGCAGACACGAATGCTTCTTTCAACAGGTCAAAAGCCTCTTGGGTTTCCTGAGTCCACAGAAAGGGTGTTTTCTTTCTTGTTAACCTTGTTAGAGGGGTGACTAGGTTTGAAAACTGTCGGATAAACCGTCTGTAAAAGTTCGTAAACCCTAGCAGGCTTTGAATGTCTTTAACGTTTTGGGGACGTGGCCACTCGGCTATGGCTTTCACCTTTCTTTTTGCCATCACCTGGCCGGAAGGAGTAAGTATCACCCCTAAAAACTCAACTGTGGTAACATGGAACTCACATTTTGTGATCTTGCAGTATAGCTGGTGGTTCCGTAAGGCTTGTAATACCAAACGCACATGGACGATGTGTTGTTCTTCATCAATGGAATATATCAGTATGTCGTCTATGTAAACCACAACGAAATGGTCGAGGTATTCCCTGAGCACCTCGTTCAGGAAGAACTGAAACGCCGCAGGGGCGTTACATAATCCAAAGGGCATAACTAAGTATTCAAACAGCCCGTATCTCGTCTTGAAGGCTGTTTTCCACTCATCGCCGTGGCGTATTCTAACCAGATGATATGCCCCTCTTAGATCCAGCTTCGTGTAGATGCCTGCCCCTCTTACCTGTTCCAACAGGACTGGAATTAGCGGAAGCGGGTATCGGTTTTTTATGGTTATAGTGTTCAATGCCCTGTAGTCGATGCAGCATCGTAAATCTCCGTTCGCCTTTGGAATAAAAAAAAGAGGCGATGCTGCAGGAGACCTTGAGGGGCGGATGAATCCCATCCTCAGATGTTTATCCAGGTATAACCGTAGATATTCGTTCTCTGGTACGGTAAGGGCATAGATCCGGCCACACGGGATCACTGCTCCTGGGATTAAATCAATCCGGCAATCGTATTCTCGGTGAGGGGGAAGTTGTTCCGCCTGACTGTCACTGAAGACATCAGTATAAGTTTCGTAGCATTTAGGTAATGCCACGT
Organism: Calotriton arnoldi; assembly: GCA_963921515.1. Taxonomy (NCBI): domain Eukaryota; kingdom Metazoa; phylum Chordata; class Amphibia; order Caudata; family Salamandridae; genus Calotriton; species Calotriton arnoldi. The sequence continues at coordinate 1,634,633 of CAWUFW010000849.1, read as the reverse complement.
CTTTTCCGCCGCAGTTGCGATGTGATGTCTAGAAGCTAATGCTTGAGACGGGCGACACGGTGACGGGGTGCAGTGATGTAGGCAATAAGGGGATTTAAAATCCACAGTTTTTCTGCCCAGTTTATGTTGGGTTCGTGTTTCTGCAACCACGGGAGTCCTAATATCACCCCGTACTGAGGGGCTTGTATGATATTAAAGGACAACCACTCATTGTGATAACCGCCATAGATGAGTTCGTATTCAGGGGTTTCATATTTTATGGGTCCAGAATCCAATTCTTTGCCGTCTACTGCGAAGACTGCTTCAGGGGTGATTTTGTCTCGAAGTGGTATACCCAGTCGCGTTCCTTCTTCTCTATCCATAAAACAACCGGTGGCGCCTGAGTCCACCATGGCCTTTAAGGGTTTCTTTTCCATATCAATGCACAGCTCCATATGGATGAAGAAGTGTTCTGTGTCTGTGACGGCAGAAGGCGTTAATGAAGGGATGACACTGCCGCGTGAGGGTTTCCCTTCTGCTACCATCAAGCGCTGTAGTTTTCCGTTCCCTTTTCCGCTGCCACGGTAGCTAGTTGTCCCATCCTAGGACGGCTGTATTTGGGTTTAACCGGACAGTCGCGAAGATAATGTCCTTTTTTCCCACAATATAGGCATAAGCCCTGTTTCCTCCGATGGTCTCTCTCACTGAGTGTTAGGGAGGCTCTCACCGCCCCGATTTCCATAGGTTCGGACGTTATTGGAGGTTTGTCGGCGTATAGAATACGAGCGTTCTGTGGTGTGCATCTCTCTTTCCTCTTATGTTCTCCTTTCCGCTCTTTTAACCTATGATCTAGACGCAGCGTCAGCTCAATGAGAGCAGTACAAGTGTGTGGTTGAGGATCTATTTGGGCGAGGACGTCTTTTAGCCCTTCTGAGAGCCCCTGGTAGAAAATGGCCGACTGTTTGGATTCTGGCCAGTTGGGTTCAGCCACCAGTCTCCGGAAATTGTTCAGATATGTAACCAGATCCGTGTTTCCCTGTCGTAACTCCAGCAAGTCTTTATCCGCAGAGAACGTTTCTGCCCTACGGTCAAACGTTTTCTCAAACTCAACCCTAAATTCGTCCCAATCATAGAGAAGGGGGTCGTCTCTTCTGACTATAGGAACAGCCCACTGTGCTGCCTCACCACCCAAGTAGGATATCAGGAACGCTACCCGTGCTTGGTTGTTTGTGAACGTTTTGGGTTTGCATGTGAAGTGGAGTAGTACTTGAGTGACAAAGACCTGTACCTTCTTAATATCTCCATAAAATCTTTCCGGAGGGGCCAATGGTACCTGAACTGGCATTTCAACAATGACTGATGTAGGGTGTGTGGTAATCCCTGCATCAAACGGGTTTCTTTGCATTCTGTCTACTCTGTTTTGCAAGTTCGCGGTTTCCTGACGCGTAGCCGCAAGCTCTGCCTGTACCAGTACCAGAGCCGCCATAACATCCTCCAAGGTGGCCATCCTTGCTCACAGCACAATCAGGAGGAATAAATACTTAGGCCGATTATTCTGTCAGACTTTTCCTTCCAGAATCCTCGGGATTGTGCTGTGATGCTCAAGGGGGTCCACCTCTCGACGGCCCCAAGTCTGGAATGTAAGAACACACAGACTTTTGGGATAGTCAAGTGAGGGAAGGAAAGGGTAGGGACTGCAAGGAGGGAGATCTGAGGATGACACAAGAATACTGGGTAAGTATACAGTGCTATAGGTATATGAAGAACCTAGAAACTTATAACAACATAATCAAGACACTGTATGATTCGCATACCCCACCTGTAAAGGAAGAAAGGTGACAATATGTTGCCAGAAGAGAGTAGGGGTGGATGTGAGTTTTTGTTGTAACACATGAAACTATAAACAAAAGAGACACAAGTGTAAAAAATCTGATCTTGCTCGTCTTTTCTTCATATACCTGGTTATACGTAATAACTCCCCACCCTTACCTAAATACACATGTGGTAACACCTAAGACTCAGACATCATAGATGGTGCACCCCAACGCAGGATCTCTCTTCTGGGAAGAAGACAAAACAAAAGAACCTGACTTAGAAATAAGATCACTAGCCCCAGACTAAACTGGAAACAAAGATTTTGCAATTTCACTTCAGTCAAGGTCCCACATCATATGAACAATTTGACACTGCTCCTTATTGTTGAATCACAATAGAACGTCATCAAAGTTATAACATGGATTTGTAACAAGCAACAAAGTTATGCTTCACTTTGTGATATCCAAAATACTGAAATGCTGCCATAGATGGTCGGAAATGTTATGTGCGCCAGAGCCAGATTAAATGTACTAACATCCGTTAGTTAGATGTTTATGAGTGTAACTATTTCCCGCTTGGAACTGAGTGTTGGTAGCCTCAACCATCGGGGAGGATGCATGTGAATGAGCACACAATGCTCATAAGTATTTAAGTACCTCCTCCGCAAGAGACCGCGCAATGCCGGTCTCAACCAACGGAGGAGAGCTAACAATTTGGGATGTTCAGATGGGGCCAGAAACCTCCTCCGCATTTACCGCATAATGCCGGTCTCTGCCAACGGAGGAGGAAGGACCACGAAGGTGATAAGCGGGGTTGCAGTGCACTGCTGCTTGACTCCCCCAGGAAATCCGTACACGGAAAGTGTGCCAGCTGGCACTCTTACCCCACACCTCAGGAACGTCCGTAGGAGAAGTCTGTCACATTCGGAAAGGAATAATCGGCAGGGTCGGTGTCTCTCTGTTCGGTTTTTCTCTGTTTCCGGCTGTGTGTAAGCGTCACGTGCAACGTGACCTTCAAAGCATGCCGGGAAGTGTAGTTTGTAAACCGTGTGCTCCTCTTTACGGCTTTTTGTCAGTCAGCGTGTCACTGGCCGGGATTTCCTGACAGTACTGATGTCCATTCCCCTCCACAGGCCTTTCTCATGGTTGCATAATGAGATACTAATCGTCACTGGATACGTTCCTATGCCTGCACCGCGTCACACCCAACACAAGACACTGACTGTACTCAAACATACCCGACTGCATGTCTGTCCATCTCGTCCAGATCGCTCATGGCCAGGTGCCCCCCACCCCTGCCTATCTGCACCTCGTGCCCCTTCTCATATTATATGTAGCAACCACCCCCTCACCATCCAATACCCCTTTGACCCGGCAATGGATCTTTTACTCCTTAGCACACCAACCCTCCACACTGCCTGCTTGCTAATCCCAGTGGCACCTGCCACCACAGAATATAAGTCAGACATCGGCGTGAACGGGTCCCAGTTAAATATTGCGGCTGATCACTTCTACTCACCCGCCTTGGCCGGCTTCGGGGGTGCCTTGTCCCTGGCGGGCTCCTGGGCGCTGCACACCCACTGCCTGTAGGGGTGCAGCGGAGAGCAGGCCTCCAGCCCGGCCCACAACCGGCCCCGCACGATCCTCAGCACCTCCCTCTTGCCTGGCATGTGGAATCAATCACCAGGATGTTCCAGATGGTGCAGGAGAGCTGCGGGTCACTCTCCAGCTGGTTGTCCTCGCTCGGCCGCCAGCTCAGCTCGTCGCACAGGGACTCGGGGCACCAGCAGAGGTCCCCGCCGTTGGACCAGTACACAGGCCTGAGGGAGTCGGCTGGCGGCTCCTGGGTGCCCTCTCTGGCCCCGTCCTGCTTCGGAGTGCTGTGGGGGTGAACCCTCAGTCACCTCGAAGCACTGTACTGACAGTGCGATGCTTGGCGGCTTTGACCACGAGGAAGGAAGAAATAAATCCCACAATGTTTTCCTGCGTGGAAGCGACAGGGCACAGAGAGGCAACACAGAACATGTGCGGCACTAGAGAGAAACAGGATGTGTATAAAAAATGGTGCATGGCACGCTGAATGTGAACAAAGCACGTCATGCCAGCAGAAGAGAAACTCAATGAAGAAAATAATGCTTAAGAGACTAAATAAGACGTAGCGTGTAACAACCGGAGTAAAAGGGCCAGTAGCCATGGGAGGTTACAAATGAAGACAAGGTTGTTCTAAGGAGGGTCTAACAAGCCTATTAAGGAATAAGAAGCCAGCATTTACGAAGGAGAAAGACACAAGCCACTGAAAAATATGAGCGGAGAGTGGGCGGGGCTTTTCTTCCATACTCTACTACAGCAGATCGCTAGAGCAGCGCATGCACGCTGGCCTAGGCTCGACCTAAAAATTTGAGAATATTTATCTGAGTAAAACAAGACCAAAATGACCAAAATCCAATAGTGAAGAGACGATATGATTTTTAAGAGAATAAATACAAAAATAGTGCTTAGAAGTCACTAGTGGTCAAAAGGTTACTTGAGATCGCAAGGAACCAGTGCAAATCCAAAGTTTTGGCCGCCTGCCATGTAGGCCAGGCCAGCTACGAGCCTCACGGAGGTCCCACTGAAAAAGTACCTTGAAAGGAGCATGCGTCAATGTCGAGTTCCCATTCATGCAGTGGGTTCCCACGTCATTGTCGTGCTCCGTAGAGATGAAGGCACTGCGTCATCATCGAGCTGCGCAGAGTGTCGTCGTCGTGACGCACAGGCTGTGAAACTGCTGTCGTCGAACAGCCTCTGCTCCAAAGGGTGAAGCATCGATTTCAACTGACACAGTGGTGACCATGCATTGGTGTTTGTAGAAAACAGCTGCTGAACCCACTTCTGAGGTCCAGCACTGGAGGGGGCACCTCAGGCAAGAGTAGGGATCACAAATGGCAGAGCCCATCAGCACCAGCAGGATTGCAGGTAGTCTTTTGTGTCCCTGAGACTTCAGAAAACAGGAGGCAATCCAGCAAGCCTAAAAGTGGAATTTCAAAAATAGTGATGTTCATCCAACTTTACCACTAAAGAGGATTTATCATTACCATCCCCAAGATATGAAACATGATTTAGATACTCCTTTCTAATCAGGAATTACAGCTTAAAAGTGTTTGAAGGAATTTCCACTGCTAGCCTATGAGAGCAGTAGGCCTCACAGTAGTGAAAAACTAATTTAGCTGTTTGACACTACCAGGCCATGTAAAACTCAGGAGTACATGTCCTACCTTTTAGTTACACAGCACCCAGCCCATAGGGTTTCCCAAGACCTACCTCAGGGGTGACCTATGTGTTACGAATGAGGAGTTTAAGGTTTGGCAAGTGGTTTTAAATATCAAGTTGAAGTGGCAGTAAACTGCACACACAGGCCTTGCAATGGCAGATCTGAGACAGGTTTGAAAGGCTACTTTTGTGAGTGGCACAACCAGTGCTGCAGGACCACTTGTAGCATTTAGATTACATGCCCTAGGTATATGTTATACCACTTCACAAGGGACTTATAAGTAAACTAAATATGCCAATCAGGCATATACTAATGTTAAATGCTTTTGGGGAGAAGCAAACGCACTTTAGCACTGGTTAGCAGTGGTAAAGTCCTATGGCGAATAAAAAGATACAGCAAAAGTGGAAGTAAGCAATCAAAAAATTGGGGGGAAGGCCTCCATAAGGATGACAGGTCTTACACATGTTCCACCCAGCTGAAAGTGGGGAGAGCTATCAAACCTCTAGGGAGCTCACATTACTAAGGCGGAAAACCCTGGACACACCGTCAGTATTGGCATTTTTCTACTTCTGCAAAAAGAACTATTGATTAGGGGTAAGTGGTGAACTCTGCTCCAGCGGAGTTTGCAGAGTTTTGCCAACTCTGCGTTCTACTGGGAGGAAGGAGTTCTCCCAGTGGAAAAACTCTGATTCCACCACGTTGTGCCGATTGCCCCCACCGCCCACCCCTAGCAATTAGTGCGCAGCATCACCTGGGCAGTGGAATCACCCAGACTGTAGCGCTAAAAAAAACCTTTCCTGCCACGAGCTTCCAGGGGAGGCTGCTAGCCGATGGGAATTCAATGCATTTATCGGTGGTAGCCGACTGAGACTTGGTAGAGGGGCTGGTAGGATTCAGTCAGGGGATCGTGTCCATCACTTGACTATTTGAGCTGTCCTATCCATTCAGCCTCCCATCCGTCTCCCGCCCAAACACGGCCAGCCGGCGTGTGGAGATAATTCAGCATGACACCACCTTTCCGAGAGGAGCCAACAACAGGTTGGATGTGGGGACTGCTGAACTCATTGTCTCTGATGAGGCACCGGGCTGTGTTGACGGAGAAAAGTCTTAATGGTACAACTTTCTAGAGGGTTAAAATGAGCAACACATAATATGGTTCCTAGGGAAATTCAGATGCCACCTTGAGGGCACCTCGTTTGATTGGAATAGGCACAAACAGGTCTTTAGGCATTAAAATGTTTTGGGGGGATAAGCAATTTCACTTCGGAACAATTGCAAGGCGATATTTATAGGGGCAGTCAGTGCATAAAAGACATGGAAATGGAACTCTATCTAAGGATCACTGCAGGAGTACATCAGGGAAAACTATCTATATAAAACACATCCCGCCCTCATCCAGTACTCAGGTCCCCACACTCATACCACTCCTGCTTCTGTTTGCCTGTATGACTATGTACCTGCTGGTATCGATGCTCTTGCTAGTCGATATACAGCTAAACGGACTCCCTGCCTCTGCCTGAGTGGACCATGGAGCTGTAGTCCATGCCTGTCGCCACCAAGGCTCCTAGTCACAGGGTAGTCACATAGAAGCATTCATTTCCCTTCATTCAAAGTGGTCTTCTGAACCTCTCCTCACTGTGGAAAGACATGAGGCGAGTCATACACAAACCAATCGGAGCGCTGGATGGCAGAGTTAAACACTAACCATGCTGCAGACAGAGGCCTGGTGGTAGTGTAAGGATGACAGTGGTCTGTTTTCTGCGCCTGCTGCCTGTGCCATCCAATGCAAAGCTGGGCTCCTGACGTCCGGGGCCCTGGCATCGGCCCTATCACAAGCACTGGGGAGTGCAGCTGTGGCCTCCTGAGGGCCAAGTCATTGCTGCAGTTGCCCCCTGCTGATGCAGAAGACCCAGGGGCTGCAGTGAGGTATGGTCCACAACCCAGTGTCCCAAAGCATTGGTATGCACTGTGAGAAAGGAGCGAATGGAAGGGTTTGAGTAGATCATGAAAGGGCTGTGTTGTTGTTCTAAGGGTTTGTAAAGAGGACTGTGCTTTATTTATTTAGGGTTTTTTGTAACGTAGTGTGGAGCGGAACTCCATGGAATTCCACAGAGTTTTATGCAACTCTGTGGAATTCCGCAAAGTACAACTCCTCGAACTCTGCCCACCCCTACTATTAAGGGAGATAATGCTGAACAATGTCAAACATTCACCCCTTGTACTGAGATCTGTGCCTAAATCCATTGTTTTATTGCTCACCATGCCATTCCAGTTTGCTCCCAGCCATATGCAGTTCAGTCTTGATCCTGCTCCCCATCGGAACAGTCCAGCCCGAACAGCAAAGCCAGGTTCTCCCTGGGCTGTAAACAGGCACCTCTGGACTGGTTTCGGGGTATCCCCCTCATCAGTCAGGCTAGCTTGACTCCAGGGGCATGGCGAGCAAGGGACTCACGTCTGGGCATATCCGTCCCACTCGGGATTGCAAATGCAAAAGGAACTATTGATGGACTGAATGCTGAACAATGTCAAACATTCACCCCCAGTATAGAGATCTGCACCTAAAGCCATTGTTTTCTTGCTAACCATGCATTCCAGTTTGGACCCAGCCATATGTAAATTAGTCTTGACTATGCTCCCATGAGAACTGTCCATCCCAAACTGCCAGGCCAGGTCCTCCCTGGACCGGAAACAAGCATCATTGGGCCGGTTTCAGGGTATCACCTCCCATCGGCCAGGCTAGCTTGACTCCAGTGGCATGGCGAGCACGGGACCCATGTCTGGGCATACCAGTCCCACTCAGGGTGACAAATGCAAAAAGAACTATTGATGGACGGAATGCTGAAAAATGTCAAACATTCACCCCCAGTACAGAGATATGGGCCTAAATCCATCATTGTTTTGCCCGCCATTACAATTTGGACCCAGCCATATGCAATAGCAGTTTTGACCCTGCTCCCAATGGGAACAGTCCAGCTCAAACTGTCAGGCCAGGCCCTCCCTGGACCGGAAACAAGCATCCTGGGACTGGTTTCAGGGTATCATCAGCCAGGCTAACTTGACTCTAGTGGCATAGCGAGCCTCGTACCCACATCTGGGCATATTTGTCCCACTCGGGGTCAGTTTCCCATGGGGAGCAGGGTCAAGATTGAGTTGCCTGTGGCTGGGCCAAACTGGGATGGCACGGTGAGCAAAGAAATTATGGATTATGCCCAGATCTGTGACTGGGGGTGAATGGTTGATATGTTCCGCATTCCATCCAAAATCTGTTCTTTTTGCTGTGGTCTACACCTGGTCTGTGTTCCACCCAAAAAACCATACCCTGTAGGAAAATTGACCACCTCAACAATTTAGGATTTTCACCCCTCATTTGCATGAGCCACCTGAGGGGCCTGTGGTCAGTCTGAATCATGAAGTGAGTCCCAAACAGGTATGGCCTCAACTTCTTCAGTGCCCAGACCACAGCAAAAGCTTCCCTCTCCATTGCACTCCACCTCTGTTCCTTGGAGAGTAATGTAAATAAATGTAAATACGTATTTGTAAAGCGCAAACTACTCACCCTTACGGGTCTCAAGGCGCTGGGGGCCGTCGTGCAAATTAAGTGAGCTATTGCCCAGAGTCACAAGGTGCTGAGCTGCTGCCGGGGATCGAACCGTGAGCCCTGTGCTCCGAAGTCAGCTGCCCTGGCCGCTGCACCACACCTCTTCCACCTGGAGATAAAGGGTGGTACAGGTTGGTCCAGGACCTCCTCTTTTAGCTGTGATAACAATGCCCCTATCCCATGTTCTGAGGCATCTGTCTGAACGATAAACTCCTTGGAGAAGTGAGAATTCTGAGCACAGGGGCTGTACACATGGCATTCTTCAGGGAGTGAAATGCAGTTTGGCATGCCTCCATCCAAATCACATTTCTGGGCTGCTTCTTAGAAGTCAGCTCGGTCAAGGTGGCAACAATGGTGCCATATCCCTTGACAAACCTCCTGTAGCACCCAGTGAGGCCCAAGAATGCTCTGACCTCAGTCTGGTTTTTAGTAGGCTCCCAGGCCATGATAGTCCCTATCTTGGCCTGGAGGAGCTGCAGCTTCCCACTGCCCACCAGATATCCCAAGTACACCACAGACCCCTGCCTTATCTGGCACTTACTGGCCTTGATATTCAGGCTTGCCTGTTGCAGCGCCTGAAGCACTTCCTGGAGGTGAAAAAGGTGGCCCTTCCAACTGCTACTGAAGACAGCTATGCCATCCAGAAAGGCAGCTGAGAAAGCCTCCATACAAGTGAGTACCTGGTTCACCAACCTCTGGAAGGTAGCAGGGAGATTCTTGAGTCCAAAGGGCATCACTTTAAACTGATAGTGCCCCTCTGGAGAAGAGAAGGCTGCCCTCCCCTTGGCACCTTCTGTTAGGGCGATCTGCCTGTACCATGATGTAAGATCAAAGGTACTTAAGTACTGGACATTTCCTAACCTGTCAATCAGCTCATCCTCCCTAGGGATAGGATGAGCATCAGTCTTTGTCACAGAATGTAACCCTCTATAATCCACACAGCACCTCAGTTCAAATGTGGTGCTCTCTGGGGCAGCTTTTTGTACCAGAACCACAGGACTGGACCAGGGGCTACTGGAGGGTTCTATCACCCCCAACTCCAACATCTAGAGACTTCAATCTTGATGCTTGCCCTCACATTATCCAACAATCTGTAATATTTATTCTTAACAGGGAGGTTTTCCTCTGTGTCAACATCATGGGTACACAGGTGGGTAGTCCCAGGAGTAAAGGAGAAAAGAGAAGAGTACTGCCCCAACACTTGGTCACTCTGCTGTTCAAGAGTTAGATCCAATGGATCCACTTTCAAAGTGCTGAAGCCCTAGTGGATTGGTCCGTGGTACTAGTGAACATACGTATTAGACATAATTACTGGAGCACAATATTTTCTGGTGCCAATAAAAAACAACCGTGTACAGGATCATGGTGGCAACAAATCGGAGGGAGAGAGAGTGAAAGAGAGAAAGAAAGAGGGGAAATGGCGATAAGAAGGGCGGGAAAGGTTCATGCGGATAAGCTGCGAGGATGGGACATCCATTGGATCTTGTATACACAGGTTGTGTTACTCAGGGTGCTTACTCACCATGTCACCGGTCGCCTTGTACATTGCACCCATTACCCTATGGGTGTTGAGTGTCTGATTTTGTCTTATTGTACATCCCTTCAGCCCTGAAGAAGTCTTGGGGTATTCCCCAGACGAAACACGTGTTGGCTGAGCAATCGATCAGAATTAAAAAGAAGAAGAAATAATACTCCTGAGTGTTCTTCTTCATGTGGAATTTAATGTATAACACTGTAACACCAACTTGTGAGAAGTTTTGATACAGAGAGATTGCTCTGCATACACTGTCGATGTGTGCACAGGCCCATTGTTGTTTTGCTGACTTTGTGTCTGTTTTCAGGGGTTCAGGGTTAGCCCCGACCTGTGGCACCGTCATATATTCATTGTAGCCACAAACCTACGCACACCCGTAGCAGGCGCCTTCGCATACCGCATACGCTGAAACCCAGTCCTTTGTAGTTATATTCCAATTACTTGAGGTTTAGGAAGAAAATGTTACTGGTCAGATACTGGATAAGAATAACACCTCTGTCATTAGCAAATTGGCATATAAAAATTTGGAGAAAAATTGCAAAGGAGAGATTATCCAGTCACCCGGTAAACAAAAGAGGCAATTTTATGGAGATTTGGCAACCAGTAGTGCAATATATTGGGATGCAGTGTCAAGAAGTTGTCGTGTGGTTTGTGGCCTCCTGGTCTGCCTTGCTACTTTGGCTTAGGCCTGGCTGCCATGATGCTTTTTTGCGCACGTTACTTTGTGCCGTTGTTTTTCCAGCCTCTGCTTCTGCCCGGCTATTTTAGAGCTGTCTGCATTTCTGTCTTTCACCTTTTCTCCTGTTCCCTTTGGGTTACGTCTGCACAACATGTACAAGGTCGAAAAACAACGTCCCTTCTTCTTGCTGATCTGGCCAGTCTCTCGCACTTAGACATAACACTAAGTACAGTTGCCCTGGAGAAATTCGTGTGCTTTTAATATTGTGATTTCATGGTTAGAGACACTTGGAGAAAAACCTTTCCAGAGAGAAGAGCTGTGCTTGTCTGATGATGTAAACCTTGCATCTAGATATTGAGGTATGGGGGTTCGCTAGACAAAGCCCAGAGGTCTTCTGTTTTTATAATAAACTAGCTACTAGCACGGGGAGGGTGGTATGGTCATTTAGCCCTATAACCACTGCTTTATGAAATGCTTTCTCCGTTTGTATTCTATGGAATTGTAACTATGCTGATTATATTATCCTTATGCATTATGCTGATAGTACTGGCACGTGTACTGTATCTTAGAGCACGGTAGTTGAAATAAACATTTTAAACTATACAGTGTCTCTTATTACGCACGTTGTGGACAGGTATGAATGAGTTATGAAAGGGTGTTCTTGCTCCTGCGAGTCCTGAGAGAGAGATACCGTGTTCTGGGTTGTCTAATCATTGGTATCTTCGCTGCTCATGAGACGCTACAGCTAGTCGGATTGGGATTGTGGGTACTACGGTTTATGGTTGGCTCACCACTATATTCCAAGGTCCTATTATCCTGTGCATAGCTCTGTGTATGTGCAGAATCCCCGCAACATGGCGCAACCAACGAGTGGGCTGCTTATCTGCGAGACGCTTGAGTAGTATTTGTGCTTGTCCACAACTCCTTCGCAGACGCTTCCGGAAGCGTGTGTGACGGTGATACCTCCTATATTGATGTTTTTATAGGTTCTTTCAAGCTTGAAGTTGTTAAAAGGTTTTTTAAATAAAACCCTATATTGTGCTGCCTCACATTAGGTTGTCGAAAATTTTTAGCCTAAAATGGCTGTCCAAATTGCGGCACATAGCCGCGCAGCGCTCCGGGCTCACTTGACAGTGTATAGAGTGCCTGACGCGGGTGTCGATCTGATCTTTGTGGTACAAGCGGATCCGGCTTACCACTTTGAGGTGTTTTACTCTTGGGTCACTTTTCCGGCGGTGGATGGGAATGATAATTTGTTCCATGAATATACAGCCACCGCTGTTCCTAATCACTATAGACCGTATAGGAATCTTGAAGTACCGATCACGGCATGGCAACACCGTGTTTGGTTTGATGGCGCCCTCCCCCAACCGGTTACCGCGGTTCGTTTAGGCCCCTTATCAATTGAAGGGGCCACTTGGCCTGTTTTGGCCGGGTATACCCCACATCCATGTTATATAACGGTGGCAGTCGGTGAACTGCGTAATTTGCATTCGTCTTTGATACGTGTGCATAGAGCTTTAGTACAGTTTGTTACAGGCAACATCCAGGGAGCCCCGCCTGGAGTTGCAGCCCATCCAGCTGGAGCAGGCGGTGTAACCATAAGTCCTGTCATGGTTAATTCAGTGATGGGCAAGCGCCCACAAAATAAGGATGATTTTCCTTATTGGCTTGCAGAAAAATTTGACCAGCTGGAGGCAGTTTTTCCAAACACTTCTCCCATGGAAAAACACAGAATTCTGACGATTAGTTTGCCAAAAGACTTAACCCCCGAGTTGGCAGAATGCAACAACTGGGATAAGGTATTCGCAGCAGTATATGCAAAGTGTTTCGGCACTCCTTCCATGACGGTTCTCCCCTCTGTAATTAAACGTGTGCAGGATGAGCATGGCCCTGAAGCGGCTGTGGAATTAGGGATGAGACTGGTGGGAGTGTTCGACGTAGTAGCTGATTTGATCCTTGCAAATGTCAAGGGCGATGCAGTTAACTTTCAAGTAGCTAATGCTTTGGCTTTGATCCCAGATCCGGACAAGCCGCGCAAATTACCGAAAATTATTGCACAGGCTTACAAAACAATTGCCCGCAATAGCTTGGGAGTTAAGCCTTTTGCTAAACCGCAAACACAATCGCAACAACAACCAAAAACTCAATCTGAGAAAGATGAGAAACCGTTCTTTACTAAAAAGAGCTGGAGGTTGAAAAAACAGGGTAAGCAACAGAAGAAGCCGGGGTCGCGAGGTGCATCCCCGGTTTCCGTCTCTTCTGAACGCACATATGATTTGCGCGATAGGGCAAGAATTAAATCTCCAGAGAGATTTCAAGTCCCTGATTCGCATTCTCCTCGTTCTTCACAGGCACCAACAACTTCGCAGGCTGGTGGAGGAGATCGCCAGGATAGAGGAAGGGGTCGAGAGGCTCCACAGGGACGAGACCAACCTCGACAACAAGCCCGAGGGAAACCAGAAGAATTTCAACGTTCTCGCCCACAGTTTCAGAAGAAGAAAGTTGCCGCTGTAACAATGAGATATGCCACAGATGGTGAGAACGAGACTCCTGAATTGGACGTGGGCGGTGACGCTCCTAGACAGCGCCGCGGAAGTTACCATAGTGTGGGAGGCGCTACATCCTCATTTGGAGGCGACAGCAACTGAAACATTCATTACTGTCGAGACAGCAGACACCAGAGTGGCACCCCCAGACAGACTATATAATATTGTCATTCAAATTGAAGGTGACATATAGCGTGTTATTAAAGGGATTTTTGGGGAGAATCTGACCTCTTCTTACGACATTTTGTTAGTGGAGGCGGATTGGCCGCCCCATTCGTACTTGCTGTGCGTAAAGGGGAGGAGGTAATCCTTCCGAGCTTTTCTCGTCATGTCCCCAAGGACAAAGCAGAGGCTCTCGCAGCTGAGTGGGCTGTGTCCCTGGCTCCAGCGTTATACTGCAACCACGTGGGCTGGGATGAAGATTCTCCCCCCCATGATATTCCTTTGCAGTCGCTACCACAGCCACAACCCCAATATCCCATCAAACGGGAAGCTAAAGGTCCCGTTTCCGAAATTCTGACCCAGTTAGAATATCAAGGAGTGATTGAAACATGCGTGTCACCAATGAATAATCCCCTTTTCACGGTTTCTAAACCCGATGGATCATACCGCTTAGTTTTGGATTACCGACATTTGAACTCTCATTGTCGGACCTTTGCGGTGTAAAACACACACAGTTCTGCGCTTGTAGACAGTCTTGTTCGTAAAAAATATAAAACTACACTTGACCTATCCAATGGATTCTACACGCACAACTTGGCCCCGGAGAGTAGCCAATGGAGCGCTTTTACCTCTGGTGGTAAATTATTAAAATTCCGGCGTTTACCTATGGGCTACCAGAACAGTCCAGGCGTATTCGCTGCCCGTGTTGTCTCTTTGTTAGACGGCATAGACCCAGATGCATGTTCGTACGTCGATGATATCTATCTGACAGACGGCGAATTATACCCGCATCTTTCCCGAGTGGACCGCATTATTCTTGAATTTGCGGTTTTAGGTTACAAATTTAACTTTGCCAAATCTCGCATTGCTGAATTTACCGTTTTGTTTTTGGGCTATGAGCTCAACAATGAAGGTAAGGGCTTAGCCCCCCATTTCCTGGAGAAATGTGCACTTTTGTGCCCTCCTACCACTCTGAAGAAACTTCAGTCTTTACTGGGTTTTCTAAACTTCGGGCGTACTTACATTCCTGAATATGCCCAGCGTATCAAGCCACTGTATGCCTTGATACAACCTAACTTTTTGAAGTCATGCTGGCTTCCGGAGCATTCCTCCATTCTGCAGACTTTGCAGACAGACCTACTTGAATCTAAATTCTTGTTGACTCGTGATAACCACACAAACCTGGTGATTAGAATCATTCCAGGGGCAGTGGGTTTCACGTACTTGACCTTCAACGAAGGTGACACAGTACCGATCGCATACAAGTCACATCTGTACACTTCCGCAGAAATGCGCTTTTCATCTGTGGAGAAGGTTTTGACTGCAGTGCAGATGGCGATTCTGAAGGAACGCGCACTGGCACAGGGAAAACGCATTCTGGTGGTAACACCATATCCTGCCCTAGAGGCAGTGACGAAAGCAAGTGTTCCGAACTCTAAAGCTTTGCACCCCCGTTGGATACAATGGGCAACATCTTTGAAGTCTCCGGATGTCACTTTCATCTTTGATTCTTCTCTTCAGACTCAGGAGTTTCTACAGTATGAATTCGTTCATCCTCCTCCTCTGTCCTTGCTACCGCTTGAGGAATACGAATGTATTATCTATACCGATGGTTCGGCACAACCGGCCATGGGTTCCAAGCATGCTTATTCAGCAGCATGTGCTATTGTTGCAGGTACCATGGTGAACGGTAAGTTCAAATCAACTGTAGTGCATACTCAAGCACTAGGAGACAGTACTGCACAATTGGCCGAGCTGCGCGCATTGGTGCTCGCACTTGAGTTCGCTAATCCGGATGTGACCACTCTAATTGTTTGCGATTCTTACTACTGTGTTTAGTCTTACAATGACAATCTGTTTTTTTGGTCGCAAAACGACTACAGAGACGCCAAAGGTAGCACAATTAAGCATAAAATGCTTTGGGTTCGAGTGGCAGATTTGAAACAACGCCTGCCTCTCACACAGGTGGTTCACACTCTTGGCCACCAGCGTGTGGGCGCACACACTGTCGGTAACGGTTTGGCAGACGAAGCTGCCAAATTAGCAGTAGTCACGTGCTCAGTCGCAGCAGTTACAAGATCCATGTCTAAAATAGATACTGATATTTTAGCAGCTATTGCTGCGACGAAGGAAGGTGCTAATTACCTTAGGGGTTTCCCTTCCAAATACTCTTATCAATTAGGTTCCGAACAGGCTCCTTACGTAAGAATTCCAGATGTTGGTGATCGGCTGATTCCCAACGCGGACCGCAGACTTTCCTTGATAACGGCCGCACACGAAGGCATGGCTTCGGCTCATGCTGGCGTGTCTGCGACGGTTTCCATCTTGCAGCAGCGTTACTGGTGGCGTGGTTTATACAAACAAACCCGTACTTATGTGCTTTCTTGTGACCTTTGTCAGCAGATTAAGCCTTCCACGGTTACACGGCCACCACAGACCCCGCTCTGCATTTCAAACAGACCTTTTGGGTGTGTTTACCTGGATCACTGCGGTCCATTTTCTTCTGACACTGCATACAAATACATCTTAGTTGCAGTTGATTCATGCACACGTTTCATCTGGGTTTGGCCACAACGGAGTGCTGACGCTCGAAATGTCATAAGGGATTTGCGTGTCTTTGTGGGAATTTTCGCCTGTGGCACCTTCCATTCTGACCAAGGTCCGGCGTTCGCCTCTAAGGCTTACAAGGACGCAATGGGTTCACTGGGGGTGCGGGTGAAATTTTCGTCTACATATCGGCCTGAGGGCAATTCGATTGTTGAACGAATGAACCGTGACTTAAAGCAATCCTTGACAGCTAGAGTCTTAGGTACTGGCAGGAACTGGCTGGCCCACTTGTATACCGTACAACGTGCACTTAATAATCTCCCTAGGAGACCTCTGGGTGGGCGGACCCCATACAAAATGCTCTTTGACATAAGAATGTTTGTGCCCGACCTTGATGGTCTAGACACGGCGGGGCAATCCGCCATCTCTGATGTAGATAACCATTCTACTATGTTACAGGACTTACAAGAAGCCCGAGACAAACTTGCAATCGCACATTTACCTTCAGCCACAGACGCTGCGCTGCAGATTCCGGTTGCCGGCTGGCTTCTGAAGATTGGAGATCTGGTTCGAGAGAAGGTGGAGAACAAAAAAGAATTTGGCCCCTCATATCGTGCACTAGTTCCAGTCCTTGGCTTGAAGGGAACTCGTACAGTCATCTTACCACCGCTTCCTGGTCGCAAGGAGAACAGATACATCTCAGTGGAAAATGTCAAGCTACAACATCTGGCCGATCCTGAATAGTGTTACACCAGCGGTCTCTTGTCCTGTCATTTCCCGGACAAATGTTTGTGGCCCTCCGGCCCGAACGGTCACTGATGTTGCTATTGAGATGGTAGACTTGCCTGATTGCTTACTCGACGACCCGGCCTCCCCCTGCAACGAGGAGACTGAGTATACCTACCCCGCTAATGAGTCGGTGGCACACCTACCAACAACGCCACTGAGCCCAACACGTTATTCCTTTGACTCGGATTCCACTGCATCACTTGTCCCGTCCAAATTCAGTATTTGTGTATCCTGGTTCAGAGACAATTTTTTGATTCCCCCTAGGACATACATCTGGTTGGTACTATTCCTGATTTTTCTGTTCATGTCCATTGGCTTTGTCACAGTGTTTTTTCTACTCATCAATGGTCACTATTTACCAGAACGCTCTGCAGTGAACTGTGTCGCTGGAACTTTGGCTCCACATTCTTCATCTCACATCATGAAGCGTGACCACACATTTGTGAACATTTCAGCTTTCCCAGTCGCTGATGGCATCGTATGGGATGCGGTAAATTTCCAAATTCATGGACCAACCAAGATTATTAATGTACCAAATGTCCTCCGTGTTTCAATGGGTGATGTCGTTAAAAGTAATATTCATTCTGATGATTGGGATGTGCATGCAGTTGAATCATTATTTACTGATTTGAAATATTATGCTGCTTTTAATGCTGAAGATTTGTATATGAATTCTGCAAGTTATGCCGATTTATATTGTTACCAGCATTGGGGCAACCACTTTGTCCATAAACCAAGTGCACTGCATGGTCCTTTTAACTACACCCAATGGGAACATTGTCCGACCCCTTTGCCAGGTAGCTCCCAGACTCTTAGAAATAAATTTACTTACTTTACAGACTTTGATAGATCGAACCCTGGGTCCTATTATTTTAAATTGAACACTTCATCGACTCAGAAAATCATGTTGACCCACACCAAATTGCTATATTCGGGTTCCTTTTTGAGCGCCTTAGCTGTGGGTGGTTATGAGTACTGGAGGGACACCGTTGACTTGTAATCTATTTGGGGCTCTAAACCATGGCAGGTGCAAGGCACAGAAGCCTTGCACCATGCTTGCCTTATCCCGGCCCAAATTTTATTTTTGAATAATATCATCTATCAGACTACGTGTTGGGGTTTGGCTACTTCCAAACAGTTGAATGCACCTTCCTTTCCTGTTTTGTCATCCACTACCAACTCAAGCTTGCATTTCAATATGTCCCTTGCATCAGTGCAAGCTTTGTTTCAGAACAATTCGTTTAATATTTCCACGATTGTTCAGACACCCTGGTTGGCTTGGCCGACGGCAGCAGACGCTTGCCAGCCACGTTTTCATGACTCAGCTCCTCGGTACAAACAGGATAGGCCAGACCCTAGGTTTTCTAACTCTCGTACTGTCACAACATATTCTGTTGGTAAATTATGTAAACAGTGGTTGCAGCACTCTTCTTTAGATTCTGTAAAGCAGCATTTGTCCCTGCTATCAGGCAACATTGATCTGTCGGATTTTGTTCTGGGGCCTCAGGGCCCTCGACCTAAGAGGTTTATTTATGAGACCTATAATGAACTCTGGAAGCCTTCGCAAACTGAAGCTGCTTCCCGTCTAAGGAAAATAGACCAAGCAAATTTGGAAAAGGTGCTTGCTGTTGTTGACAATAGTATTAATACCCTGTCTTCCCGCATTTACACGTTAGAGAATATTGTATCCTTTGTTGTTGATATTGTACAAGATGATGTTTCTGTGTTATATCATGGTCAGAATCAATTTGCGTTCAGTTATGCAGTTGGCATGGACTTTGCAAACACTTAAGATGGGTAAAGTTCCTTGGCACTTTTTGAACACCTCTGCCTTATTCCTGCCTTTTAATTTAACTGACAAAAAGCAGTTCATGTCCATGAAAGATGCAGCATACACTCTGTTACATATCGATAAAATAGAGCCCTTACCATTCTCTGTGGCGGAATTGGATTCTGCCGTGTGGCTAGTTCATGGGGTTATCGCCTTGCCTTTTTCTTTGTTTGAATTTAGTTTGTGCATGAAACATTATCCTGTGGGCCGTTTCCAGCCCTTGGGCAGTGCCTTCCTGCATGAACTTTGGTCCCTGCCTTTCATGTATAAATGCCTGAGGGACGGAAAGGAGGTTTTTCTCACAGGGGAGTCGTGCGATTCTACTGTGGGTCACTCCCTTATTTGCAAGAACATTAAATTGCACGGAGCTTGTAACGTTTCGGCTCCGAATCTTGCTTGTGTTTTAAAGGGCATTCCTGCTCCTGCTATTTCTCCTACTTTCACTGTGCTTGCAAATGGTAGCTATCTGCTTTTGAATAATCAAGACTGCTGTGGCATGCTGGCCGGCATACCCTATATTGTTACAGTTTCACACAGGGTTGTCTGCTGCAAAAATGTGCTTTTTCCTCCCCCGCACGACATCATAGATAGTTCCGTTTGGCCTTCCATTCCTACTCTGAAGGCGGATTTCAATAAATTGAGGAGAATAAAGGCGCTATTATTGAACCAGGAGGTTATGCTCACATCCGCCCGGGAGACATTCATTCTCCAGGTGGCGAGTACCCACAGTGAAATACAGGCCCTTTTGAACACTAACCTCCCACAACATTTCGGTGAACTGATTCACCGTGTTTTTAATGCATCACGCACTGAGGGTCTGGTGCACTTTTTTAAGGTTGTGGGCTCTGGCCTTGTAACCTCCTTTCAGACTATCTTTGGTGTAATACCGGCTTTTATTCATTCCATTTTTTCCAGCGTCTTTGGCGGATTTCCATTGATCCTCGCCTTGGCGGCTGGTATACTGCTTTTGGTCTGTTTACTTCGCAATGGCTGCACCTCCTTGGGCCCTTCTCGACCCAGGTCGACTCCAGATGCTCCGTGAGCGCATCCTCGCTGGCTTTGGCATCCTGCCATTGGCGACGCTCAGTGTGTCCTATAGACTTTCTTTTCGCTTTGCGTAATTCACTTGCGTGCAACTTGTGATGTCTTGCATCAGATATCCTTTCTCGTGGTCCTTGCATTATTGCCTCTCCAATACGTCTCTGTCTCGACCGGATTTTATCCTGCTGGTGGGTCCCTTAGAGGCCCATGAACGGGACTGTTCCGGTGCAGGCTACATGGCGCGTGCGGCTGCACTGGGGATTTTGGCACAATGGGATATCTGGGCGGCTGCTCAGAATCTCCTACAACAAAGTTATATTGAGTATCACGCAAGTTGTCCCGCAATGCTGTTCGCTGCTCCCTCTTGCGAGGAACATGACTGCAGTTTTGATTTATTGGACTGGATGGCGTTGCTTTTTTCCAGCAATTCCAATGATGTCCTCTTGGAAGGTTTGGAGTTTTTCTGCACTTACACTCTGTTGGATTGAAAGGGGCTTCACTTTCTGCGACCTGCCTCGCTGGATTTTTTTTTTTCCATTTTATTCTAAAAAAAAAATCCTCTCCCATTCATTGTCCTTCATGGGGCCTATTCCAAAACAAACGTTTCATTTCTGCTCCATCTATTTGAACTCTGTCTTCGTCCTATGTCTTAGCCAATGGACTGCCCAGGGGAGGGTGTCGTGTGGTTTGTGGCCTCCTGGTCTGCCTTGCTACGTTGGCTTAGGCCTGGCTGCCATGATGCTTTTTTGCGCACTTTACTTTGTGCCGTTGTTTTTCCAGCCTCTGCTTCTGCCCGGCTATTTTAGAACTGTCTGCATTTCTGTCTCTCACCTTTTCTCCTGTTCCCTTTGGGTTACGCCTGCACAACATGTACAAGGTCGAAAAACAACGTCCCTTGTTCTTGCTGATCTGGCCAGTCCCTCGCACTTAGACATAACACTAAGTACAGCTGCCCTGGAGAAATTCGTGTGCTTTTAATATTGTGATTTCACGGTTAGAGACACTTGGAGAAAAACCTTTCCAGAGAGAAGAGCTGTGCTTGTCTGATGATGTAAACCTTGCATCTAGTTATTGAGGTATGGGGGTTCGCTAGACAAAGCCCAGAGGTCTTCTGTTTTTATAATAAACTAGCTACTAGCACGGGGAGGGTGGTATGGTCATTTAGCCCTATATCCACTGCTTTATGAAATGCTTTCCCCGTTTGTATTCTATGGAATTGTAACTATGCTGATTATATTATCCTTATGCATTATGCTGATAGTACTGGCACGTGTACTGTATCTTAGAGCACGGTAGTTGAAATAAACATTTTAAACTATACAGTGTCTCTTATTACGCACATTGTGGACAGGTATGAATGAGTTATGAAAGGGTGTTCTTGCTCCTGCGAGTCCTGAGAGAGAGATACTGTGTTCTGGGTTGTCTAATCATTGGTAGCATCGCTGCTCATGAGACGCTAAAGCTAGTCGGATTGGGATTGTGGGTACTATGGTTTATGGTTGGCTCACCACTATATTCCGAGGTCCTATTATCCTGTGCATAGCTCTGTGTATGTGCAGAATCCCCGCAACAAAGTCACATGCCCATTCAGTTAAAGAATACTGCATTCATTTGATTTGGACACAAATGCTCATGCAACAAGAGATTCTTTAAAAGATACAGACTAAGTTCTGGACAGATAAATTAATTCTTCCAATTACTTTGGTGCAAGGCATACCAAATCTCACACAGATGCAGGAGGGAGGGATAAAGGAGGGAAGGGGTTTGAAGTTTTGAATTATTAAACTTTAAATCGAAAGTCTAGTAAAGATTGACCTTTCTCTTTCCAATTCCCTCATTGTCAAGAATATACAACGAGCAATCCACTGTTATGAAGTACAATTTGTGTAGCAAATTGCTATTGTCATTTGCTAGTGCAATGTATGATTTGGATTGTGGTAAACAATAAAAAGTGTTTTTAAAATTACTTATTAGTTATATAAAACTTTTTCAGGGTTAGGGTATAGTTAGTATTAGGGTTAGGTTAAAGACATACAGGAATTTATACACTTTACTCAATTCTTCAGAGCACATTGAAATATATTGCCAAATAAGCTTCACTCTCTGCATAAAGATTTACTTTATATAGCACTGTTTATTAATTCACCTCCCTCATCCTAGAACAACCAGTGCTAAAGTTGAAGTCATAGTTAATTTAAAATGGGCATATAGAGTGTAAAACCTGATATTGAGAGCTCAATCTGTAACAAATGAAAAGTATTTATTAAAACAGCAAAACGACTAGGATAAGAAAATGGGTAGGCAGCTTTTCTTACACATGCCTCCTGGTCATGAGGTTGAGAAAACGGTATGATCCCAAGTATCTTATGAAGAATGTTTCTACAGATTTATGAAGGCATTTCTTAAAGCACTGGACAGGAATAGAGAAGACCAGAAACTACAATATTTCATAATTAGCTGGTGGACAGTGCCCATGTACAACTTTATCGCTGTGGTGGGATGTTTACCTCCGGAGCCCAGTTGAGTGCTCAGACAAAATCTCGAATTAAACCATGAATCACGAGCCTGCAATGATATTGTTCAAAGTGCTCTGCTAATCTAGAGACCCTACATTCTCTAGAGCATGACTAAATGAAAGATTCAATTCAGCTTGACAATACATATATGAAATTCTTAAAACTGGTATCTGCACAATCTAAGGACAAAATCCCATGACAAGACAAAACCCTCCCAGTCCAAATAATGTCCCTCTTGATATCCTTTCCAGCAGGATTCCTCTGCTCACTTCTCCCTACCTTATCTTTTAAACCCTCAATTATTAAATATGTTACCACTGCTATACAGATAGAAACATGCCAATGTTTAATACAATTTTGAATGCCTCCCTACTGAAGGTCCTTTCTTTAACCCTTTGATAGCTGGTAAGAATACCCTAGATTTAGGAAAATCTATCTTGAGCCAACTAAGGACCTTATCTAGAGTCTGTTGGATGGGCTGCTATTCCTCCTCCATAGTGGAATGTGGTCAGTCAGAGTGGCAAATGGCCTTAATCTGTAAGGCTTTGTCTGTCATCTCCACAAGCAACTAAGGCAGAGGATCCATCTGCAGTTTCTTCCTCCTTCACTGATTTAACCTCACTACTTTGACTGTCATTTGTCCACCATGGCTGGTATATGTGAGATGCTGGACATGGCGGTCTCGACTCCTCTTGTTAAGTCTGCCAGATGTATGGGTGATTCTTTCCTGTAGCCACTGTGTTATTTAATATATCCAAATATCATGTGAAAGCAACAGGTGTTTATCTAAACTTCGGCAAGCTTGAAAGCGGGAAATCCTAGCACAGATAAACCTTTGTTGATGCCATTGAAAAAAAGCAAATCTTTTGAATGGCAGTTTGTCCTATTCTGAAATGGGCAACTTTTGGCATATTTTGGATACTTTCTCGGATCCTTCAGAGGAAACCACAAACCCTGGATACTTTTACAATCCCCAATAATGTAAGATTGAACTGCCCCAAATATAACATAAAGGCCTCAAGACTAAGCATAGCGGGTTCAATCCTCAACACCTCAGGTTTCAATTATATAGACATAGAAGGCAGAGGATGGTTATAGGTGATATCATGAAGCAGGTCTTTTTATAGCTTTGTTTAGATGATGGGGAGTTGTGAGTATGAAGGGAGGGAAAAATGAAAGCAAGGATGTGGGGGTTTTGGAGCGGGACATATTGTGAACTGAACTCCATGGCTTAATCCCACATTCCCTGAACATATGATACAAAGGGCCAACTCGGTGGTGACTCAGTGGGAGAAAGAGACAACATGAATCAACCTCAGATTGAAGACTAGGCAAAACTTGGAAACTTATAATCGAAAACATGTATAAAAAAAAACAGACAACTAGGAGTGTCATTTTTATGTTCAAATTCTAGTAAATACCTGTCACTATTTGTATTCTGGTGGTGCCTTTCGATAAGGAATCAGTATTAATAGACCATTGATCTGATTGTATGCCGAGCGGAATTGCAGAAGTAATAAGAGATGCAGGAAGTGAGGTTGCAAGGCCTGCACCATATTGTAACTGAAACAGACAAGGGAAAAATCAGTGGTTAACAAACTGGCCTGAAGTAGTTTGACTTGAGCATAATCGTTGTAAAGGGAATGGCTGCTGGAATTGTGCAGGAATAAATTATGTGGTAGTGTTGAATTTTGCAAACTTGCACAGATGATGGATTACGTAGAAAGTGCATTAAATGCTTATTCATAAGGGAAACTACGATCACAGAATCAAATAATTCCAGTGTACTTGTTAATGAGAAATCAAATACAAATAAAACAGTACACTGAGTTCAAATGTGGACAAACGTCTGGTTTCTGAGAATGAAACATCAGTTTTTCTCCTTTTGCTTTGGAAACTTTCTCATGTGAGTAGGTTTTCTAATGGAGCATATCTGAGAGGAACAGGGGGATTGGACACAAGCCATTGAGTTGTCTACTACAGCATCCTAGCTTTACCATAAGGGCAGTGCTTTATTTGTAAAAGATAGAGTGCCAGCACTCACAGCTCTGCACAGAAGCCTACGGCCGGCACTATTAAATATCAGAGACCGAATACTAAGGGGCCTATTATGATGGCGATCCGCCCGCCATCATACCACAATTCACCCCCCGCCATATTACTATGGCGGGGGTACCGCGACGGACGGAAAGACTGTCAGCCGCTTTTCCGCCGGTCGGCAATCGTCACGATTGCCGGCCGGGCGGAAAAGGCCCACAATATGGTGGGGGTACCTCGCAGGTCCCGCCATCCATATTATGATGTGTGCTGTGGGTATGCCTTTCCATGGCGGAGACTCCGCCATGGAAAGGCATACGGTAAATCACATTGGGGGCCCGTTGTGGGCCCCGGGGAGGTGGCGGGGGTGGGTGGCTGCACTTGGGGGGTACCTATGGTACCCCCCTTCATTGCCACACACAAGGTATCAGGCACCATGCGGTGCCTGTCACGTTGTGCATGGCAATGCACAACATGCCACTTTAACATTGCGGCAGGTGCTGCTTACATCACCGCCCGCCGCAATGTTAGAGTCCAGAATGCGCCCGCCAGTGTGGCGGGCACATCCTAATTGGCCTCGCGGGACTGCCGCACCTCTGGCGGTCGGTCCCTTTTTCCGTTACGGTGGCGGGCGGACACAGTCCGCCCGCCATCGTAATAGGCCCCTAAGGCCGCGTAGTTCTGGTTCCATACAAGGCCTCTATAATCCACTTCCAGACAGCCTCATCCTCTTTATTTCGATATTGCCAGTCCCTCTTTCTCTCTTTGTGACATTTTTTCCATCTTTCTCTTCCTCCTTCATTTTACTTTGTGGGCCCGATTCACAAAGGGCCTCTGCACTTGTGGCAATGAGAAACTGAAATGCGGAGGTCCCGACATGAGTCCGCCCCCCTGCCACGACTGCAGGGCTGCCGCCACGAGTGTGGAGGCCCTTTGTGAATCAGACCCAGTGTGTTTTTCTCTATCTTGCCCTCTGGCCTCCGCTAACAACCACCAGCTCAAATTAAGCACTGCTTGAAGACAGCCGCGGTCTGTGCAGATAACAGAGTTGAGGCGGTGGGGCCGCATTGGGGGGGGATTTCGAGGGACGATGCAGAGGGAAAATTAATTATTTCTTTAATTTTCCCTCCGCATCGTTCCTCGAAATCCCCCCCAACGCGGCCTCACCACCCCACCTCTGTTACCTGCACGGACCGAGGCTGCTTGAGGACCACATTCGCAAACATATTTCTGGTAGATCTCCTATGATTTAAGTAGATTCACCTTTTTAATGATATTCAGAAAAAGAAGAATCTATGAAAATAGTTGATTCATATCCCTAACCTGCGGACAATCTGCTTCTTCACAGTTCTTACAAAGCTGCACATACACTACAACTTTTTTCTGTACAATGAATACATTATCCCCGGGGGAGAACCCATTGAATTGTATCCCCTGTAATCAAGGGGTTTTGAGGTATTTTTCGAAGCCAATTACACACTTACCTCAAGCCGTTTTTTTTGGAGTAGGTGAGAAAATGCATGAGAAAAAAAGTTTTGTATGTTTGTTACTTTTCTAGTTGTCAAGCCTCGACTCTTGCAGTTACAAAAACCTTCTTCTTTTAATCTTAACTTTAAAGCTACGATAGCAGAAAATCTCTGCCAAGAGCAATGTGGGCTCATAAAATTTCATTGCAGAATGTAAATGCATTTCTCTGCACAGTTAAGCCCTTAACTCCCTTTCCCTGTGGTACTTCACCTATTTTCAGCATCCCTCCATAGTGCAAGAGCATTACCTCGCCCCTGCCAAATGATCTTACTAACTCTGCATATTCCCTTCCCCAATGAAGCTCAACAAGAGCATTGAAGAGGCTTCCAAGCGACATGCTTATCGCTGCGTCAAGTATCGAGAACAAATTAAAAAAACACGGTAGCAATGCCTCTATTAAATAATCCACAATGAAGCATGCTATCATTTTATTAAAGATTAAAATTGGCAAGTATTAATTCCTAAGAATGCTTAAATGCCTGGTCGTGTACCTTCGAAGTATCTAAATATAATAAATAAATAAAATATGTATAGTCGATATTTCACTGTCTTCCTTCCAGGTGCCAGTGTTTAGTTCGTTTTGAAGGGCCACACCCGGGAGCCAATTCTGGGCCTTTTCGGATTGAGCTCCTGATAACAATCCAACAACAAAAAAAATCACTTGAACTTGCTCCTGTTTTTTCAGGTTTTAGGTTCCATTGGCATTCAGTTAGAAGGGAAATTTGGGAAGATTGGGATTTACTAGGTTTTCATGTTTTTTCAGCTGTTCATAATTCAGGTATTGTAGGTTGCTAACAATTGGAACTTTGTTGCTGGCCGTTGCTTGCGTTACGATAGCAAAATTAGACGTTTTGCATTGAGTTGAGCAGGGCTGTTACGAGATAATCTTCCCTTGAGGAGTATTTTTTATTTCATGTGACAATCTTCGTATGTCTTTACGATCTGTAAGTAACAGCTTGTCCCTTTTTCTGAAGCCTAATTTCTGTGTAACCTGTCACATTAAAATTAATAATTTTTATTATGCTGATCAAGGCATAATCCTGATTTCAATACAGTGGTTTCCAAAGAGGCTTATCTAAACGGTATTAGTAATCTTATAAGGATTTGTTATAAGCTAGGTCACAGTCATAATACATTAGATAACTTCACATTAGCCATACTGAAATGTTCAAGCAAAGGACACAAGCTGAATAGTCGGATAACAAGTATAAACCAATACAACAGACAACTTAAGAGAACCAATGGTGTGGCCAATTCAAGAGCACAAGTACCATTACCATTGAAAAGCACCAGGAAAATGGCCAACTCCAGAACACCAATGCAATGACTATCACAAGAGTACAGGTGGAATGGCCAGCTCAAGTACAGTGATGCAATGGACATCACAAGACTATCAGTAGAAAAGCTGCACCACTACTGTGACAATTGCAAAAGCAAGAGTAGAAGGGACAATCTCAGAGCACCAATATGATGACCATCACAAGATTACAAGTGTAATGGTCAGGTGCTCTAATCACTGCCCTAAAGCATCAGTGACATGGCCAGTGAACAAACACAAATCAATAAAACAGCCAAATCAAGAGCGCTAGTGGACTGACCAACTCCAGAGCACCAGTGCCATGACCACTGCAAGAACACCAAGAAAATGGTCACCTTCAGAATACCAGTACAATGACTATCACAAGAGCATCAGTTTAATGGCAAGCTTGGGTACACTAATGACTACAAAAAGTGAATCAGTGGAATGACCAACTTGAGTGGCCAATTTAAGAGCCCCAATATGAGGACATCACAAGACCACCTTTGGAATGGCCAGCTCAAGTACACTCATGCAATGAAGATCGCAAGATCATCAGTAGAACTGCTGCTCAAGTGCTATGCTATGCTAAGGATTTGCAAAGTGCATGGCTACCACGCGGGCTTTCCAGAGTGAGATACAAGGTCCTTCACACAGAGGATCAAGCAAGCTGCTCATTTGAAAAGATAGGTTTAAGAAGTTTTCAAAATGTAGTTTCTTCCTCAATCATCCTCAAGGGTAAAGGCAGCAAATTCCATATCTTTGTTGCCAAATAGGCAAAAGACCACCATCCGCTCCCAGATTTTTGACTTATTTTTGGCACAGCAAGGAGTCTCTGATCTGCGGATGGTAGTGATCGTTTAGGGCTGTAAGGGATTAACAACTGCTGAATTAGTGGGGAACTGTTTTTATAAATCACTCGGTGGGCCAGACAGAGAGATTAAAATCTGATTCTCTTGAGGACGCCAGCCAGTGTAAACCTACCAAAGATGAGGAGACAGGATGGTGATTGTGAATCTTCAGGAGAATGCTGGCTGATGCATTTTGATCAATTTGAAGGTGCTTGATCACATACAGCGGATTTCCCAGATATAATGAATTGTCCTAATCGAGGCGGGAAAGCACTAAGCCTGGGACAATTATACTTTGACAGGCCTGAGAAAGTCAACTCAGCACCTTTCTTAAGGTCCTGAGTAGACCAAAGCAGCGGGTCAAGAGTTTCTTGGCTTGTATCATCATGGTAAGATTATAATATATCCAGAAACCCAGACTTTTTATTTAAGTTTTAGGAGTGGGTAGGTCTCCTAAGTAGTTGGGCCATTGTAGTTCATTCCAAAGGAAGGAGGTGTTGCCAACCACCAGCACCTCAACCTTATTTCCATTGAATTTAAGGCTGTTGCCAGAAATCCAGACAGTGACATCTCTGAGACATGTTTTAAGCTGGCTGGAAAGAGCAGTTGTGTCAGATGTTAGGGAGATGGCTATCTGGCTATCATCAGCATATGATGCCATTGAAAAACTACTAAACCTCCCATTGAAAACCCACAAAAGAGTACTAATTGCCCTCACTGGAATGGCCAGCTCACAAGTGTACACCAATACAACAACCATCAGAAGAGAACCAGTGAATTGACAAACTCAAGAGCACCATTACCATGAGTATTGCAAGAGTGGAATGGGCAACATAGGAACATCAATATGATGACCATCACAAGAGCACCAGTGTAATAGTCAGATGAAATGCACTAAAGACTGGCTCAGGAGCATTTGGGGTATGGCCATCTCACACGCACAAATGAATACATCAGCCAACACAAGAGCACCAGTGGATTGACCCACTCAAGAGCACCATTACTGTGACCATAGCAAGAGTAGAATGGGCAATTCCAGAATACCAACACCATGACCATCACAAGAGCACCAGTGGTCAGCTGAAATGCACAAATGACCATCACAAAAGCATCAGTGGAATGACCGGCTCAAGTGCACTTATGATCACAATAAAAGCGCCTGTAGAATGACCACTTAAGAGCACAATTTCTATGTAATCATAATGGAACCAGTAGTATAGCCAACTCAAGTGCGTTAATGAAATCATCATCTTAAGAGCATTATTAGAATGGACAACTTAGGAACACTGTTAGAAATTAAATTGAGATTCTGGTAGGCAGAGGTGTTCACCATGCACAAGCAGAAACCACAATCCTAGTCAGGGTAAGTCAGATACACACCATACATTAACCTGTGATCACTCTTTGGTAGCTTGGCAAAGAGCAGGCAGGCTTAACCTAGGAGGTAATTTGTGAAGTATTTCAAACAGTAACACAGTGAAAACACAACAAAAAACACCACACCAGTTTTAAAAATTAGACTACAATTTTACAAATAAAACAAGACCAAAATGACAAAAATCCAATAAGTAGAAGTCTGGAGACTTATAGTGCAAAATAGAGCTTAGAAGCAATGTGCGCCTGTGGGGTTATCTGGTCACATGGATTTGGGCAAAGTCAAGAGTTCAGGGTGACTGCAATGGAGCACAGGCTGGATACAGGAGCCACGCAAGATCCGCTGAACAAAAGTACCTTGATCCTGGTCACAACAGCGAGATGCGGGATGCATCCCAGCAATGTGTCAGAGTCGAGGTGATGCGTCGATTTTCTGCATGTAACAATGGTGATGCGCCAGTTCCGAAGATAAGGCACCTTTCTGAGATGCGTTGGTTCTGAGTGCGATGCACCGGGTTTCTCCATGCAATTAAGGGGATGCGTTGATCGTCCCTCACTGCAGTGGCTGCAATACAGTGTTTCGATGATGATGCACTGGATCCAAGTGCAATGCACCAGTTCTGTTCCCGTAACAGTGGTGATGTGTGGATTCTCCTTCATGCAGTAGAGGATGCATAAATTCCACTGAAGCAAGCACCTGGATCCACTTCCCATGGACCAGGCTCAGACACAGGAGCAGGAGGTAAGACTTTGATATCCAGGAGTCTTAAAACAGGAGGCAAGCCAGAATGCCCTTGGAGATCACTCTGGGTGCAAGTCAAGGAGTCCAGTTTTTTCTTAGCAAAGCAGAGGGTAGCAGGCAACAGGGCAGCAGGGCAGCACAGCAGAAAAGCAGTTCTTCCAGAACAGCAGTCTAATAGAGTGCCATTCCTTGTAGCAGCACAGCAGCCCTTCCTCCTGGTAGAGTTTCTTCGCAAGGCCAATAGTGTCAGATTTGGTGGGGTCAGAGACCCAGTACTTATACCCAGTAGTGCCTTTGAAGTGGGGGGACTTGAAAGAGGGGCTTTGAAGTACACAAAGGTCTTCGCTCCCAGCTCTGGCCGCAGACTCATTCCAGGGGGGTATGCAGTCCTTTGTGAGGGGACAGGACACAGCCTATTCAGGTGTGTCAGCTCCTCCCTCCCATCCTGACCAGGATGGCCCATCAGGATGTGGATGGCCACTCAGTCACACCTAAGCTCCCTTTGTGTGTGGCTGTCTAGAGGTAATGCACAAAGTCCAACTGTCACCCACACCAGACATGTATTGGAGACAGGCTGCCGGCACACAGGGCTAAGGGCAGACAAATCTCATCTTTCTAAAAGTGGAATTTTTAAAAGACTAGTGATAAATTCATCTTTACCACTAAAGAGGATTTATCATTACCATGCCAATGATATGAAACATGACAGTTCCACTCCTTCTCAATCAGGAATTACAGTGTAGAAGTATAATAAGGAATTCTTAATGTTAACCTATGGGAGGGGTAGGCCTCACAGTAGTGAAAATGAAATGTGGGTGTTTTTCACTACCAGGGCATGCAAAACTTAAAAGTACATGTCCTACATTTTGATTACACAGCACCCTGACTCATGGGCTACCTAAGGCCTACCTTAGGCGTAACTTATATGTAAAAAAAGGGGAGTTTAAGGCTTGGCCACAGGTTTTAAATGCCAAGTCGTCAGGGTAAACTGCACATATAGGATCTGCAATGGCAGACCTGAGACATGCTCAAATGCTACTTGAGTCGATGGCACAATCAGTTCTGCAGGCACACTAGTAGCATTTAATTTACAGGCCCTTGGCACATGTGGTGCACTGTACTAGGGACTTATAGGTAAATCAAATATGCCAAACAGGTGGATGTATCAATCAAACCATGTTTAGAGGAGAGAGCACATGCACAGCTCAGAATCCTAAAGCCCACAAAAACAAGGTCAGAAAAAGAGGAGGAGGGTGACCCTCTAGAGATGGACATTTTCCAAAAAACACCAATACAATGACCATTCCAACAGCGCTAATAGAATGATCATCACTCACACCAATGCAGAGATTACCCAAAACATCAGTGCAACGAGCAGCATAAAAGCAGTAGGTGCTACTCTGGGAACATTATTTTTCATTTTTGTAAATTTCTTTGTAATATATATTAGACATTCCCATTGTGTGCCAGCTGGAGTTTTAATAATATATATAATATTGAGCATCTGCACGAATAATTACATTTTTGTTTTTTCATATTTAAATTCTCAGAAAACAGAGGTATTGAATTGTGAAATGTCTTAACATGAGAGCTTTCATGAACTCTGTTGCTTGTATTAATAAACATTGGCGATGAATATAAAGTATAGTACACCAAAATTAAACTTATGCTTAAATTAGACACAGGTGACCACCTTAATTTGATAACTTTCAGAATTGTATTTGTTGACAGCATTCCTCTAAAGATTACAATATTATCATTATGAGTCATCATTATAACCAATCAACAGACTCCATTAAAAGGATACCTCCCCTTGTCAGTGCAATGGGCAGTGTTATCAATATTGTTATAGTTATTTAGCCACTGAATAGAGCACATGCTCTTGTTCCCCATTGAAAATAGTTGCTTGTGTATTGAGAGGTTGGGGATAAGGAGGCAGACTGGACAAAGTGAGGATATATTCACATTCAGGGAAAGGGTGCATGTAAAGGTGTCAGAACAAGACAGCTTTAAAAGGTTCAGGCAGATAGTGCAACACAGGTATCTGGTGTGATATCATGAACATGCACAGGATATCCTGTTGTAGTCAATTGCAACCCTCGTGGGATTCACCACTACTCTTACACACCTAGAAGATGCTCATAAAAGTTCTGAGAAGTAGGGCCTTCAGGTAATCAAGGATCTAGCACGGTTTCGAGAGATACGCACATTGGAGGGCATTAATTGTCATTCCAAAAGATGCCTATCTGAGCTCCAGAACCTTGAGGTGTTTATATGACTTAAAAATAATATCATAGAGAAAGGTCTAAAATCTGAGAACTGTACAATGGTTCTCAGTACATGGGAAAAGACTCAAAGTATATCGTTTGTCGCAGGATGTTGGCGAAGCAAAGAGGTGCCACATTACAAGGTCTGGGACGGTCTTTCCTCAACGACGGTATCATGTTTGTGGCAAGTATCTCAAGATCTTCATCACATTCATGATAAGCCAGCTACACCTAAAAGGAACTTCTTTTTACAGTCTAGAGGTTGTACAGGCTGCCACAGAATCTGAAAAAGCTCCATTTGCCACCCCCTGCGGGATGCACCAAATGCACTGAGGTGGGAATAGACAGCCTACACATGTTTAAAAGATGCCCATGTCTGCCACCCTTTTGCAATGGTGTTAGTAATTTTATATCCAGGGTCCAGCATTGCGACAATCAGAAAATCATTCATTATTTTTTTCCTAATTCTTCACAACAGAGTGCCGAACCGTATATTTGGAAGACTGGCACCCCTCCATCTTCCATACATGTAGGGCATTCTTAACAGTATTGTTAGATAAAGTTGGCGCTTCGAAGGGCTTGGCAGACTTTGGTACCCACTGCAATATTGGTATAAACCATAAACGCAGGAACTACTCAATAATTATAATACATTCGAATCAGAGCCCATAGGGTGTTGTGGAATAAGAGCTTTGAGTAATATCTAACTTCTTCCATGGTTGAGTCGGTTTTATTCTAGATATGAGTATGACTGACAAATATGACGACAAAAATAAACATGTCAACCATCCTGAGCGAAAGGGACGGTATGCAGCATAAACCATACCAACCATCAATATTAGATTCACTGGTCATTATGGGATTGAAAGGTTGCGAAAAATCAGTTAATGCTGCAGTCCACTTACCTCTACAATGTTATGACCTGTAAGCCCCGGCATACCCATCAGTGGTGCAGAGGGTGCAGGGTCAGAGGGGCACAGCTAGCTCGCCGTCAGCTGCAGTTAATGACAGGCCATCCACTCAGATTGATTTTCTGGCAGCCTGCCTGGGCTCCAGCTCATAGGGCCTCATTGCAAGTCCCCAAGATTGTGTCCAGGGATTCCTCCCGGAATTACAGATAACTGGACATGAGGGATTCCAGAGGGGGGGGGATTACCAGGGATTATGATGTGCACAATGGGGGTACTCTCGGAAATTGGGATTAACCACGAGAGTCTGAAATACCTGACCCGAGTCACCAGATCTGCAGAATTATAGTTGGTCGCCTTGATGGTGCCAGTCATTCCTTTCACTGACTCATCAGGGTCATCACAGAGCTCATAAGGAAGCCCTTGGTGTTATGACTTCCTGCTGGGGGTGCATCACCAACATATACACTGGAGGCTCTGCCTTTCACAGGCCAAACACCAATGGAGAGCACTGCTGGTCAGTGCAGCAAATTTAGCGAGTTAGGGTTGCAAGATGGTCACTCTCACGGCAGATGTAACTCCAGCATGTGAGAGGCTGCCTACATGTGTCTGTGACTGTCATGGAGGCAGGGCAGGCAAACAGCCAGAGGCATGTTGGGCAAAGCAGAGCTGCAGAGCTTCAGAGTGCCTCTAGAATGTGGGTCTCTATTTGGATGACAAAATATCATATGAACCTCTGAAGCTCAGTGACTGGATCCAGACCACCTCGGTAACTGGCTCTTGTTTTCACAATCTTAGGCCTTGAATATAAGTGCATATTTTATTGCACCTTATAATGACAGGGTGCAGTAAACTCCAACCAACTCTTTATTGCAACATCTTCGCAGAAGTGTTCGAGCAAGGATAGTTAATAACCAGGGGACATTGAATCGAGGCCTAAACGTATTTCGCCATATTTTTGTATTCTTTTACACCCACTCCTAGCTACTCGTGATAATTTCATAGCACAATACAGAATAAGTTAACTGAGCAGTGTCTAGTTAGAAGCTCCAAAGAAAGCATTCAATTATTTTCAGTTAGAATGCTGCAACATAGCTTTATTTGGTAATGTGAGAAAAAATGGGACCATATTTCTCCTACATTACACCCTTAGTACTGGTTGCAGAGAGTAATAAAATTAAGTTAACAGCTCTAGATTTTTTTTGCAGAAGGGGATAAGCATGTAATGCTCGTCTTTTTAGCCTTCAATCCAAATAGAAACTGCTCAAGACAATTGCTTGGATCTGCTGCATGTGCCCAGCAGCATTCGGGCAATGATAACAATGTCAAAATAACTCTGGTGATTAATATTCTTGCTGAAGAGAGATTGGGGTTTTGTCTAGGCAGTTTCCTTCATGATAAAGTAGCGCAGAGGGTTAACATGCCTGCTTTTGAGAACGTGTACCACACAAATCGCTTAACTGTATTTTATGTGGATCGCTCAGTATGTTGCTGCTTTTGACACGGAGATCCTTTTGTTACTTCATACTTACAACCCTAATATAGCACAGTGAGCTCTGAACTGCATGCAAACTGCATGGTATAGGTTAGAACGCACTGTTTTTTACCCAGTGTTTCGATTTCCTAATGTTGCTAAAAAGAGTTCATTGGGTAGAAAGCCAACCGCTGTGGCACGTTTTAAATCCTACGCCTATGCTTCTCCACACCAAACACTCTTAAAATATACTGCCTACTAGAATCTGTGAATTATGATTCCTAAACCTTGCAATCCTCATTGTTTTATGTAACATTTCCTATAAACTGATTTACACACCAATGATTCATTGGCTCTGTTTAAAGTGTGTGTGATGTAATCTGCTCTGACACCCTACACTGGTAGGAATAGCGCTTTAAAACAAATGAAATGCATGTGAGAGAGGAGCTATCAAGAGATGAGGGGCATTGGTAGAGCATGGTAGTGATCGAATTCGTGGAGGTTTCTGGTGGGGTACCAACAAAGATTGTCGCACTGGGCGCCACTAGCACTAAAGACTGCCCTAGCTGCATGTTCTTACCATCAGTAGTGTGTGTTCAGGAGATAGAACATTCTGTGTTGCAGCAGCCAAGCTGTGGAATTCCTTACATATTTACTCGTGTTTCCAATCTTCTATTATTGCATTTGAAATGCAGTTAAATATCTAGTCTTACACATTTGAAGGACTCTTTATCTTTGTTGAAGCTGTTGCTGATGTGCTCTAATCCCATAAATACTCCTGTTTTGGGGTTAGAAATATTTGTTCATGCTACTTGCTCTCTACAGAGCATGTCAGAAAGGTTTTTTTGAATGAAATGGTGCAGAGACAGAATATCGAATCAAAACTATCGATTTACACAAATATCGAGTTAAAAATATCGTGGGTCAAAAATATCGACAGACAAATTCTCGTGGTCAAGAATATTGAATTTAGGTAAGTAATATCGATGTTAAAAACATCGAAGTGTAAAATATCGTTTGCAAAAATATAGTTGTTAAAAATATCGATTTTTTTAATAATGTTATGTATTTTAGTATATATTTTATATGTATGTGATGTATGCTTTTTGTATACGATTTGTTTGTATTTTTAATATATGTGTTAAATTTTTAGTAGTAATTAATTTTTTTATTTGATTTTTGCGTTTTTAGTTCTGTAGCGGGCTGTGGGTTTATAGGGGAATAGGGTGGGAAGTAATTTAATTATATAAAATTAATTGATTATTTTTAGTAGTTACCAATATTGTTTATTTGAATTTTGCGTTTTTTTGTTCCGGAGCAGGTTGTGGGTTTAGAGGGGAATAGGGTCAGAAGTAATATAATTATATTAATTTTATTGAATATTTTTTATTTATTATTATTTGTTTAATTGAGATGTTATAGTGTTAAATGGGTAAAATAATGTATTATTAATTAGTTAATAAATGGTTGTTAATTAATTTTAATTAGTTAATTGGTCATTAATTATGGTAATTGTGTAATTAATTTTAGGTGTGTGTTGTGGTGTTTATAGGTGTAAAGGGTGGGAAGTAATTTATTTTTGATTGATGAATTAATAAGTATTTGTTAATTTTAATTAATTAATTGGTAATTAATTATGGTAATTGTGTAATTAATTTTAGGTGTGTGTTGTGGTGTTTATAGGAGTAAAGGGTGGTCAGTAGTGTGTGTTTAATCAATTATTATATAGTTGTTAATTAATGTTAATTATTTGATATTTATTTTGTGTATTTGTTTATTTTTTTGTGTGTTGTTTTACTTTTAAAGGGGTAAAAGGTGGGTATTAAATACATTCTTATATATTTAATTATTAGTTGTTCTTTTAAATATAAAATTTAATTGTGTTTTATTATTTTATAGTTTAATTTAGGTGTGTGTTGTGGATATTATAGTGTTAAAGCATGTGTACTCAATGAATGTTTTTTTTTATAAGTTTTTTTAATTGATTATTAACTATGTTAATAATGGAAATACATTTAATTAAAAATGTTGGAGTGTTTTGTTATTGGTGTGGTGTTATAGGGTAGGAAATACAATAAATACATTTATGTTTTAAATATTTTTTTGTTTGTTAATATTTGCTACTTTTAAATAAATATTTTTTATAAATGTATTTATTGATTTATTTTATATATTATTTGTAGGTTTTTGTTATATGTAATTAATCTTATAATATGTGTTCTTTTTATATGTTTTAAATATTTAATTATATATTTTTTAAATATTGTTTATTTATTTTTATGATTTTTAAAATGTTGTCATATTTTGGGGGTTTTTTCAATTGTTTAAGTGTTATTAGTAATTTTTGTTTCTCTGCTATCCAACACTTTCCCTAATGTTGCAATCACTGGAGTGGGAATAGTAATGTTTACCTCTCCGCTATCTAGCACTTTCCCTACTGTTGCATTCACTGGAGTGGAAATAGTAATTTTTACCCATCCGCTATCCAGCACTTTCCCTACTGTTGCACTCACTGGAGTTGGAATAGTAATTTTTACCCCTCCGCTATCCAACACTTTCCCTACTGTTTTTTTTTTTTTTTGTCCTCATTCACTATCAGACTGCAGTACACCCATTCTTCGCCCGTTAACCAAGTGGGGAGGGTCAAAGAAAAAAAAGACGACCCTCACAACATCGGGGGATGGGTAGGATAGCCACTGCCCCCCAGGGGATAAGTCGTTCTCAACTTTTCTCCGGTTAACCGGGAGCGGCGTATAACGGAGGCAAAACAAGGAAGGTAACCCATGCAGCTCTAAGAGAATTTAGGTGTAATCATAGGACCCTCAAATGCTGCGACCACCTCGATAAGAAGCTCCAAAGCTTCTCCTTGCTATTGCTTGCAGGAACCCTTAATAAATCCATTTTAGATACATAGAACAGGGAGTCAAGCCACTCAAGATGAGATGGAGGGGCATCCCCCACCCACTTACGGCAGATTTCCCTTCTAGCAAGTGAGATAGCATAAAACAGGAACTTTCTTGCCGGGCCCTGCATGGCCTCTTCTACTCCAAATATAACTAAAAAGAGGCTTACCTTGATGTTGGCCCCCAACAAGGTTACAATTATCTTACCCACTTCCTCCCAAAAGTTTGTTAAGGCTGGGCACTGGTAAACATGTGGATATCAGAGGCGCGTGCTAGACCACACTTCTTGCATTTGACGTCATCTTTCGCCATTTTAGACAATTTTTCTGAGGTTATGTAGGCTCTATGGAGTGAAAAAAAATGGTTACTTTTTAACCAAGCAGGTTTTACTGTCGAGAATAAAGTGCGCATTGATACTTGCCATGTATGCTGCAGCTTCTCCCTCGGCAAGTACTCGCCCCACAGATCCTCCGCCAGGGTAAATTCTCCGTCAATAGCGTCCAGAACAGCCCAATACCACGTGGAAACTTCCTTATTCCCCGGAGGTTTTCCCAGCAATTGGTCTTCCAAAGTATGTCCATTGCCCAATGGGAAACTGCAACTATACTCCCAACTTAAATCAAGACAGTTTCCCTCTGGTAAGTTGGTTCAGTTCTGCCCAAGGTAAAAATTCACCATTTTGGGTGAGCTCTCCCCAGCTACAAACTCCAGCTTCTCTCAAGGGGAGAGCTAACTTGTCCTTGAAAAAGTAGGGGGTCCCTGGGGAATCCCATACCGGGGCCACTCACTGGAGTGGGAATAGTAATTTTTGCCCCTCCGCTATCCAACACTTTCCCTACTGTTGCACTCACTTGAGTGGGAATAGTAATTTTTACCCCTCCGCTATCCAACAGTTTCCCTACTGTTGCACTCACTGGAGTTGGAATAGTAAATTTAATTACTCCGCTATCCAACACTTACCCTACTTTTGCACTCACTGCAGTGGCAATCGTAATTTTACCCTTCCGCTATCCAACACTTTCCCTACTGTTGCACTCTTTGGAGTGGGAATAGTAATTTTTGCCCCTCTGCTATCCAACACTTTCCCTACTGTTGCACTCACTGGAGTGGGAATAGTAATTTTTACCCCTCCACTATCCAAGATTTTCCCTACTGTTGCACTCACAGGAGTTGGAATAGTAAATGTAATTCCTCTGCTATCCAACACTTACCCTATTTTTGCACTCACTGGAGTGTGAATAGTTATTTTTACCCCTCCGCTATCCAACACTTTCCCTACTGTTGCACTCTTTGGAGTGGGAATAGTAATTTTTACCACTCCTCTATCCAACACTTTCTCTATTGTTGCACTCTTTGGAGTGGGAATAGTATTTTTTTCCCCTCCACTATAGAACACTTTCCCTACTGTTGCTATCACTGGAGTGGGAATAGTAAATTTGATTCCTCCGCTATCCAACACTTACCCTACTTTTGCACTCTTTGGAGTGGGATTAGTAATTTTTACCCCTCCGCTATCCAACACTTTCCCTACTGTTGCAACCACTGGAGTGGGAATGGTAATTTTTACCCCTCCGCTATCCAACACTTTCCCTACTGTTGCACTCACTGGAGTTGGAATAGTAAATTTAATTATTCCGCTATCCAACACTTTCCCTACTGTTGCACTTATTGTATTGGGAAACATACGTTTATTTTTTTTATAGAGTTTAATGTTTTAATTTATATTAAATTAATTATATATATGAATATTTTATTTTTATATAATTTTAAAGTTTAAAATAAAGATAGTAGTTAATAAATTATTTTTAAGTAAATATATGTATATGAATAAATTGTTATGTTTGTGTGTTTATAGTTTGTTAAAATGTATATTAAATTTTATTTATTTTATTTTATATATATTTTTTACACCTATATTTTTTACCTCAATATTTTTGATTCGATATTTTTGTACTTACCTGTTAAGGTATTGGAGTCGATATTTTTGCAGTCAATATTTTGTTTTCGATATTTAGAACATGGTTGTTTGTTACATCGATATTCTATCAGTGAATCAAATGAAATATTACAGCTTCCTTTAAAGAAATATGCACACCATTTTAATTAAATGCTTGTCTTCAACTCGTCACTCTTAGGGGGTCATTAGCATGTCGGGCGGATCGCCACCGCCCACATGGCGGTGGCGATCCGCCCGACATATTCCTCCGCCCGCATGCAAATTTCCCCCCGCCACATTACTATGGCGGGGGGACCCCGGCGGACGGAAAGACCGTCCGCCGGTTTTCCGCCCGGTCGATGAGTCGACCGGGCGGAAAAGCAGTTAATATGGTGGCGGTGTCTAGTAGACACCGCCATCCATATTATGATGCATGCGGGGTAATGCCTTTCCGCGGCGGCAATGCCGCCACGGAAAGGCATACGGTCTTCTACATTGGGGGCCCGTAGCGGGCCCCCAGTGATTCTGGGGGGTGCACATGGGAGGTACCTATGGTACCCCCTGCATTTCAATGTACAACGTGGCAGGCACCGCGTGGTGCCTGTCACGTTGTGCATTGAGAAGCACAACTTGCATTTTTGGCATTGCGGCGGGCGGTGCTTTTAGCACCACCCGCCGCAATGTCAGATATGCGGGATGCGCCCGCCAGTGTGGCGGGCGCATCCTAATGGCATCTGCGGGACTGCCACATGCATTGCGGGTGGTCCCATTTCCCGGGGGTATGGCGGGCGGACAAAGTCCGCCCACCATGCTAATGACCCCCTTAGTTTTTTTTTTAAACAGCCTATGAACCTCTAGGCCTGATTTTATTTATTGTCAGCTTCCTCTCCTAACGGGTCGAGCAAAACACAATCTAGAAAAATGAAAAAATTAAAATAAATAAACTAATTTTTTAGCAAATTAGTCATTTTGACTTACTAAAACATTAAGAGCCTGATTCACAAAGTAGTAAATCTGCCCTCATAGAATTACTCCTATGAAAGGGGTCAGATTTGCTCATATTTTGCCATTCACAGATGTGGTCGGATAGTATCTGCTATGTTATTGTTGGAAATAGCCCTTTTTGCAGGCTTACCCGAAACTTTTAGCCTTCCTCCTCTGTTTTTGAATTTGTTTTTACTGGCTTTAGGACCCTGAGCACTTTACCACTGCTGACCAGTGCTCTCTTATCTATAATGTGATGACAATTGGTTTATCGATGATTGGTATATTTGGTTCACTTATAAGTCCCTAGTAAAGTGGTATATCATATACCTATGGCCTGTAAGCCAAATAATGTTACTAGTAGACCTGCAGCGCTAATTGTGCCACCCACAGAAGTAGCCTTTCAAACCTGACTCAGGCCTGCCACTGCAGGGACTGTGAGCAGAGTTTACTGCTATCTTGACTTGGCATTTCCAACTACTTGCAAAACTTTACACTCCCTTTTTATTACATATCAGTGACTCCTAAGGTAGGCCTTAGATAGCCCTAGGGGCAGGGTGTGGTGTAAGTAAAAGGTAGGACATGTACCTTTTTGTTTTACATGTCCTGGTAGTGACAACCACCCATGTTCATTTTCACTACTCTGAAGCCTTCTCCTCTCGTAGGTTAACATTGGGAATTCCTTAAAAACCCTTTTTAAGTGTAATTCCTGATTGCAGAGGAGTAGCTGTTTTATACCATTGGATTGGCAATGACAAAATCTCTTTAGTGGTAAAGTTGGATCTGGTATTACTAATCTAGAAATGCAACTATTAGAAAGTGGACATTTCTCTGCTCTTAGCTCTCTTGCGTGCCTTGCAGCCTATCTCCAATACACATCTTGGGTGGGGTGACAGATGCACTTTGTGCATTCCCTCTAGACAGCCATAAGTACAGGACACTTGCATTTGCATTCATCTGCATACTGATGGGTCTTCCAGGGCAAGAGTGAGGGAAGGAGCTGACACGTACACCTGAATAGGTAGTGGCCTGGCCTCACTCAAAACACTGGCTTACCCCCAACAGATAGGCTGGCAGACAGAGCTGGTTTGAAAGGAGACTTGTGCACCACAGCAGCTTTGCTTTGTAGTCACCTCCACTTCAAGGGCACATTTGAGTATAAGTATTGGGTCTTAGAACCCCCTCTCACTAGTTCACTTTAGGGCCCTAAGGAGACTCTGCCAAGAAGAGGAGATGTGCTATAGGAGTGACTTAAAATGTTCAACAGAAGTGATGGATGCACACCAATCTTATTTGCTCTTTGTCCATCTTTATTCCAGAAAAAATCATCCAAAGGTGCGTGTTCACTGGGCTAGTGCCTTGCCCCGGTGGCACATCGATAATACACCATGTGGTATGAAGCGGCATTTCACTCCAGACCCAGTCGCACAGCCATATAGAAGGTTTACAACAATGCTCAAAATACTTCTTTCATTTTCCTCCATTTTCTCAGTATTATGTTCCAGTTTATTTAAAAGTGCTTATTCATGCTGTTATTCACATGTTAGGTGTCATGCTTTTTCAAAGTTTCAAATGCTTCAGATGTGCCCATCCAGACCTCTATCAAGAACACGATAGAA
The DNA here is from genome assembly GCA_963921515.1 of Calotriton arnoldi. NCBI lineage: Eukaryota > Metazoa > Chordata > Amphibia > Caudata > Salamandridae > Calotriton > Calotriton arnoldi. Next base: position 1,592,425 of record CAWUFW010000849.1, on the reverse strand, counting down.
ACGCATGATTCGTCCAAAGCAGTATTCTTTTATTTCAACCCAATGCATTTCGGGCTTCACAAGCCCTTCTTCAGGGGTAACTGCAATATCAAAAAAGCCACCAATACTGCATTGTCCATCATTTAACATATAAAGTAATCCATGCTGTCCATATTGCCCTGATTGAACCCTAATAACATGCTCAAGAATAATAAATAAAACCTTTTTTCTGTCCACGTTCATTTATACTAATGTCTTTTGATAAACCAAAAATACATCCCCAAGTGCCAAACTGGTCTGATTACATCCCCCCTCAACCCTGTGTTTCTTTATCCATCCCCTCTTCCCGACTACCATACTACACGCGTTCCACTCAAAGCACACAAATCAAACACCTCTTTCTTACTGCCATTCCAAGTCTCCCACGCGCTCGTGCTCCATTCACCTAAACGTGCTCATACGCACACTGCTCTCACTACATTCACCCCCACTCGTCTCTAACTCCCCGACTCAGCCTGTTCTTAATTGCACTCTCGCCAAACCTTTCATATTCACACTCTTAATAACCCCCTGTTACCACACTCACACATCTTAAAGTCTAACAAACTCTTAACATCCTCATGCTGCCTCGACCACAAATCTTCACGTACCTGCCAAAATTACTTCACACTTCCGTTCAAACATCCATTTCCGTGAACATATATCCTCCCCTACGCAACTGTCCGTTTTTAAACAACAATCCAGCACCCAAGTTCCTCTCTCATTGGTGCATACTAATTAACCCCTTGCCACTCCCTCTCTAAACACCACCGCGGTAACGAAAACTAAAACTCCCATAACCCAATGGGTACCCGTGATTGAAATAACAATATGCCAATTAACAAAAATACTGTTTCTTAAACTTGCTCAATAATGGATTATTAACATATGTTAACAGACGATGTTTCTACAACTCGCAATATCAATGTCCTGGTTTTTTCAATATCATGATGACACGAACTTGCTCTGTGGACAAGATGTTACACCTTACATGTGTAATGTTAACAAATCATAACTCTTTTTTTACCGCTGGGTGCAAACCGTCAGTAGGGCAATGGTTCATAAAATGTTCAACAGAAGTGATGGATGCACATCATTCTTATTTACTCTTTGTCCATCTTTAGTCCAGAAAAAATCATCCAAAGGTGCGTGCTCACTGGGCTAGTGCCTTGCCCCGGTGGCACATCGATAATACACCATGTGGTATGAAGCGACATTTCACTCTAGACCCAGTCGCACAGCCATATAGTAGGTTTACAACAATGCTCAAAATACTTCTTTCGTTTTCCTCCATTTTCTCAGTATTATGTTCCAGTTTATTTAAAAGTGCTTATTCAGGCTGTTATTCACATGTAAGGTGTCATGCTTTTTGAAAGTTTCAAATGCTCAAGATGTGCCCATCCAGACCTCTATCAAGAACACGATAGAAACGCATGATTCATCCAAAGCAGTATTCTTTGATTTCAACCCAATACATTTCGGGCTTCACAAGCCCTTTTCAGGGGTAACTGCAATATCAAAAAAGCCACCATTACTGCATTGTCCATCATTTAACATATAAAGTAATCCATGCTGTCCATATTGCCCTGATTGAACCCAAATAACATGATCAAGAATAATATATAAAACCTTTTTTCTGTCCACGTTCATTTATACTAATGTCTTTTGATAAACCAAAAATACATCCCCAAGTGCAATACTGGTCTGATTACATCCCCCCTCAACCCGTGTTTCTTTATCCATCTCCTCTGCCTGACTACCACACTACACGCGTTCCACTCAAAGCTCACAAATCAAACCCCTCTTTCTTACTGCCATTCCAAGTCTCCCCCACGCTCGTGCTCCATTCACCTAAACGTGCTCATACGCACACTGCTCACACTACATTCACCCCACTCATCTCTAACTCCCCGACTCAGCCTGTTCTTAATTGCACTCTCGCCAAACCTTTCATATTCACACTCTTAATAACCCCCTGTTACCACACACACATCTTAAAGTCTAACAAACTCTTAACATCCTCAAGCTGCCTCGATCTCAAATCTTCACGTACCTGCTAAAATTACTTTATACTTCCGTTCCAACATCCATTTCCGTGAACGTATATCCTCCCCCATGAAACTGTCTGTTTTTAAACCACAATCCAGCACCCAAGTTCCTCTCTCATTGGTGCATACTAATTAACCCCTTGCCACTCCCTCTCTAAACACCACCGCAGTAACAAAAATTACAACTCCCATAACCCAATGGGTACCCGTGATTGAAATAACAATATGCCAATTAACAAAAATACTGTTTCTTAAACTTGCTCAATAATGGATTTTTTTTTTATACATCTTTTTATTAACAAAAACAAAGGCTTTCTATACAAATGAAAACAATATACTTTACAGTGGATCAGCGGCTACAGTTATATATCATTGTTCACAATGTACAGTTCCCTTAATTCTCTGATGTCCCCAAGGTTATCCCAGTTAACCCAATAACCTCCTGCGCTTTTTAGTTGATGAGTCCCCTCAATCGGTCAGTAAATCACCTCTGTATGCCATCCAGGCCCCCCAGATCTTTTCCCATTTTCGTGGGCACCCTCTACTCTGGTACACAGTGTGTTCTGCCCTCTGGCACCAGTCAAGATCCTTTTTTCAGCCCACCACCGATGGAACCTCATTGGCACCCCATAGCCGGGCAATATTTCGTTTTGCCACTATGCACGCCAGCGCGAGCCAAGTTGTAGCCCATTTGGGCCACACTGCCTCCCCGGTCACCCCCAGGATATGCCACCTAGCATCCACCGGGACCGTGGAGCCCACCACCACAGACATGACCTGGGCTATGTTCTCCCAGTACCTTTGTATCAGGGGACATGCCCACAGGATATGAAAGAATGTCCCGGTCTCGTTACATCCCCGCCTGCACTTGTCAGACCCACAATAGCCCATGCGATACTCCGCAGTCCTAGGGACGTATGAGCGATGAGGAATTCAGAGCTGGACCAGGCAAAACCTGACCCGTATTGCTATTTCTCTGGGGCTCTGTAGGGCCTCTGCCCCGTCGTCATCCTCGAGAAGGCCGAGATCTTATTCCCAGGCCTCTCACAGTGGTCCCAGTGGGTCTGGCGTGTTGTTTAGTAGTTTTTTGTATGTGAGTGAAATGGCTTTGTCAATCATTGGGTCAAGCAGAAGCCTATCTTCTAACGGAGCATACTCTGGCAATCGTTCCCCATCCTTCAGATGACAGTATATTGCATGCCTGACCTGTAGGTATCGTAAAAATTCCCCCTCCCCCATCTGATATTCCGACTGCATGGCGGAAAAGTCTAGCATCTTCCCCTTTTTCCAAACATCACCCAGGAGATCTATGCCGATGTTACTCCAACCACGGAGGCCTCTCAGGTGCACGGTTTCCGTCATAAAGTCCCCTTCCCATAGTGGGGTTTGCTCCGTGAGTCTGGCTTCCCACCCCGTCATCTTAGTTGCCTTCCGCCACACAGCAACCACTGTTTCCGTGTGGGTCGGGAGAATTGAATTGCCCCTCTGCTGCTGGTAGAGGGCTGCAAGATAGCTGCCCCTCCCCAGGGTCATGCGATCCACCCGATAAGCTGGTTCCTCGGTGGGGGAGAAAACCCACCCATTAATGTTGACCAGCTGCGTTGCCCAATAGTACTTTCTGAGGTCCGGTACGGCCAATCCGCCCTCATAGACCCCCAATTTGAGCTTCCGTAGGGCGATTCTGGGGCTCCCACCCCCCCCACAGCAGGGTGCGCTGCTCTGCTTCCAGTGTACGGAAAAAACTCTCCGGGACCAAGAAGGGAGTATTCTGTAATGCATACAGTAGGCGCGGGAGGGCCATCATTTTAAAGAGGACGGCGCGACCCATGAGCGACACCGGTAGACTCTGCCAGTGGGCAACATCCCCCTTCAATCTGTCCAGTTGTGTATAGATGTTGAGGCGCATGAAGTCTGTTTCGGATTTCGTGATCCATATACCCAGATACTTAAACGTCTCCTTATGTGTCAGGTCCTTGCATGCCGATGTCAGCATCGGAGGTGCACCTGCGAGCGAGAACACTAGAGACTTGCCCCAGTTAATGCAGTAACCAGAATAATCCCCGAAAGACCGTAAAATGTGGATGAGTCTATGGAACGTTTGTCTGGGGCGGTGGGCATAGAGTAATACATCATCAGCGTAAAGGGATATGCGCTCCTCCCATCCTCCCCCTGTGTCGATGCCCCTCACCAGCGGGTCGCCCCACACCCACGACACCAGCGGCTCAAGCGCGAGCACGAACAGGATCGGGGAGAGTGGACAGCCCTGTCGTGTGCCTCTGCGCAGCTCGAAAACCCTAGACACAGTCCCGTTTACTCTGACCCGCGCCCGTGGTGCCGTGTACAGCAGCCGAACCCATGCTCGGAATTTCGGCCCAAAACCTAACTTGGTCAGGACCGCAAATAGGTATGCCCATTCGATGCTGTTGAACGCCATATGGGCGTCAAGGGACAGGAGCGCGGCCGGTGTTTCCGGGTGTTGGGATACCACATGCATCACACCATATAGGCGTTGGAGATTAAGCCGAGTGCTCCGATGGGGCATAAAGCCAGATTGGTCCGGGTGTATCGGGGATTGAATGACAGGGCTTAACCGATTCGCCAATACCTTCGTGAGCACTTTGGCCTTGAAATTAATTAAGGAGATAGGTCTGTAGGAGCTACACAGCTCCTGCGGCTTGCCCTTTTTATGAATCACGACAATGGTCACCGTTCTTAGGTCTTCCGGTAGTTGGCCTGCGACCTGTGTGTCATTGAACATACCCAACATATATAGGGTGACTGTCCCCACCACACATTTGAAGGACTCTGCCGGGAATCCATTGGGGCCCGGCGCCTTCCCCGCCTGTAGATCCCGTATGGCCCCTTCGACTTCCTCAACCGTCAGGTCAGATTCCGCTACCTCACGTTCATCCTGACCAAGCGCAGGCAGCGTTATATCTTTGAGAAACTCTGTACAGTCCTCCTCCCCTCTTCCCGTCTGCGACTGGTATACCCCCTCATAGTATTGTGCAAAGGCCTCCGCAATATCCTCCCCCACCGTCGTGTCACGCCCTCTATGGATTGTATACCAGGGATCCAATTCCTACTTTTGTCTCTCCTTTCCAGCCATGCAATAACCTTATTAGCTTTGTCCCCCAGGTCATACACACGTCTCTGTGTCGCTATCGCATGTGCACGTGCCAAATTCTCACCAATATCCCTGAGCTCCTTCTGTTTAAGCTGAATTGCATGTTTCCGTCCTGCCTCACCCTCCGAGTCTGGGCTCCTCCCCGCCTCAAGTAATAATATTTCTCGTTCTAGATTATCACATTGTGCCCATTTCTCCTTGCGCTTGGCCCCTACTTCTGCTTGCACAAAATCCCTTGATACTGCTTTATAAGCATCCCATAGCACACATTGAGATTGCACCGTCCCGACATTCTCAGCAAAGTATTGCTCCGTTCGTTTGATAGAGCAGTAAAAATAAAAAATTTAACCCCTAACAAATAATATAATTAATTAATTAAAAATGTTCGTTTAAATGTATTAATCAACATTGTATATGTGGGAATGGTAATATGCTAATGTACGTGCCAAATAATCTACTAATGAATGTCCGTGTGTCTAATCATAACATAAGAATAAAAAGCGTACTAAATAAAATAAATGCATGTTTGTGCTTCATAGAAATAAAATGTGTCGTTGCAAAAACAATAGTGATGGTAAGTAAGGAGCAGCTTAAATGTCGCTTTTTGCTAGGTAACAACTAATTGGGGTACGTAGACGGGAGGGAAACGAAAGGGATATTTTTCTCTATTTTAATTATGTTTTATTTGCCTCAAATTAGTGCTTCTAAAGTAGAACCGAGTGGCGAGATAAAATGGCCGCCAGTGGGAAGATGTGCGCAGGCGCAAGGGGACACGTGGTACGGGATGAGATTGAAGAAATCTGGAGCCTCGTGATGTCTCTGAGAGGCTAGGATGCAAGAAATGGTCAAGGCTGGTGTGACCTAATTGAACTGATAGTGTGCCGTGATGATCAGGAGAGAGTCCGTGGGAAAGGAGCCCAAGAGAAAGGACAATGACTGCGGAGTTCTTGAATGTGTCAAAAGAAGATACAAATGGACTGATCGAATCGGATGGAAATGTTTAAGCGTATGGGAAAGGAAATGATCCAAGGACCCTTGAATCCAAGAGAACTTGATTAAAGAATGAATAAGCTGACATGCATGGACCAATGAAAGAAAAGCGTGATATTAATGTTGCAACAGTTAGTTAGCAAAGTTAGAATTAGGGTATAAGAGGGCCTACTCTTAGTGGGAGGGGGTCAGTCGCGGTTGCAGTCACAGTCAGTTGCAGTTCGAGAGTCGTGGTTGCAGTAGAGGAGACGGGTTGCAGGTAGCTGATGCTGACGAGCTGAAGTTGCTGTTGCTGTCTTAACTTTACAGTTGAGTATGAGAATCAGGCTATTTCTAATCCCAAAGTTAGGTTAGAAATCATTAGGCTAAATTAGGAAGCTAGGCAGGTAACTAGGGTTTTGGCTTCATGACAAAATTTCCTTTCTGCAATAAATTGATTATGCTTAATAAAATTGTGAATTTAAGAATGAATAATTGAATAAAGTATTAAAATTCTTTCCATGCTTTTAAATTTATATAAAATTTAAGATTCTTTAAACCCAAAATGACTCAGTGGTTATTTTCCTAAATGATTGTGACCTGAGTAATTGGTTGATTGTGATTCAGCTGGTCTTAATCACTATGAACTAATTTCTTAAATGAATGATTCATCGACAAAACAATGAGCAGGAATATCTTAAGAAATAATTAAAAGAAAGTGACAAATTAAGGTAAATAGATATCCTTGCTCTTCCAGCGGTACACAAAATGGTGTTCTCCATTTAGTTCTCATGCTTCTCCTAGGAATACAGAATTTCATAAAGGTGTAAAAGGAAATCCAGGAGTGTGTGTGTGTGTTTAGGCGATGTTTATGGGCCCCATCGTCATGTGGATATGAGAAATATAGTTTGCCCCTGGATGACCTATAAGTAACCTGGGAGGAGGATAGTTTTTAAGGTAAGCGCTGCATCAGATTTCTTGGTAGCAGAGTTATGGTTTTCTATAGATTAGTTTAGTGATTATTGTTTATTGATTATTGATTATTTGATGACTAACACTATATGTTGAGTCGCGTTATGTTATATGTAAGTTTTCACGCTTCTGGGATGTAGGAAGTGGAACACGTGTGGCAAGAGAAGTCACATGGAATTTGGTACATGGTCTGAATTCATTTTGGTTATAACACAAGTTGTGTTATGTTAGGGTTTTCGGTGTGAAAAGTGTGTAAATGAAATAACAAATCACGTTTACTTGTGAAACTTTGGCCTTAATTCTCAGGAGCCTAGTCTCCACATGTGTCTTATCCCCAGAGAAACGAGTAAATTGTTTGTTTGAAAGAAGGGTAAGGTAGAGGGAAGTGCTACTTTATCGGCGAAAGTAAATAATTCTGTGGTAGGGTAGAGGTAAGCGCTGCCTACTGGAAAAACAGGATTATTGTGTAAAAGGACAAAGCTGTCACTTTGTTTAGCGAATCAGACTATGGAATTGTTTATTTGTTGTAACTAACGAAGAAAACTGTAAAAAGAAAATTGCCGATAAATTTTGTAAAGGAGGGGTAAAGAGTAGAAGTGACGTGGAAAAGTGCCGCGCTAGAATTGGTTAGTGCACTAGTCACGTGAATACAGAGCAGGAGTAACGTAGAAAAGTGCCGCGCTAGGATTGGTTGGTTCGCGGACGGTGGAAATTGTTCTGATTGGTACGTTAGTGTGAATCGCGCTGTAATTGGACGAAGTTTCGTACACAGAAACAGCGTTAGAGTAAAGAGAAAACAAATAGAAAACATGCCGTATTACGAGTATGAAAGGGAGAGAACGTCATGGACGACGAAATTGAAGAATTTCTTTAAGAAAGACAAAAAGGTTGTGACTAGAGAGGGACAAGTAATTCCTCCGCCGAAATCAGCAGCTTCACATATGATGCTGAAATATGGATATCATACGTGCATATGGTTGGATAATTGGGTAAAATATACAAAGAATGATGGAGCATTGGCTTTTCCTGAAAATGGTTCTTTTAATGTAGCGATTTTACGGAATTTAAAAGAAAAGATGCTTAAATTGGAACCTAGACCTAGACCGACACAGTTTGAGGCTTTAACAGAATGGGAAGATGAGATGTATGAGAAAGAAAGATTCAGAGGTATGAAAGGTTATGAGTTCGTGCCCGGAAGAATGTGGGGAATGAATCATGAGGACAGAATAAAACGATGGAGATGTGCTAACATGACAGGAGGTTTGTTTCCAGCTTTTACAGTTGAGGAAGGGACTAAGAAAAAACGGACTGAGAAAAAGAAACATTCAGAGAGAGAAAAGTATATGCATGAGAGCGAAACGGATGACGAGTTGCTGGAAGATATATTAAATAAAAATCCACCTCCGTATCAGCAGAATTCTACAGTGGTGACACCAAATGCGCCACCAATAGAAGCTATGCGAAATGAAAGTCCAGAAAAAAGACAAGAAATAAATAGGTCACAAGAACAAATAAGAACTTCCCAAATTGAGGGAATAGAAAATGATAGTGCAAGAGAATTGGCAAGGACAACAAAAGAACTAACTGAGAAAATTAGAGAATTAACAAAGAATATGGAAGCAGTTACCGTACCCGTAACAATAGGTCCAGTAATACCAGTTTTCGAGAATCAGAAAATTGATGAACGATCTTTGGTGATTCCCTTGAGTTCGCAATTCCAAAGAGAAAAGGAAAGAATAGAAACAAGTCCAGGTACGAGCAATTTGACTAGTGCTTACAGACCAAGTCCACCTGAAAATTTGACAGTAAATGAGTGTAGCAGTAGGAAAATGCCTATGGTAACTGAATCTGCAACAGTGACACCTGAAAAGAGTGGAAATTGGACAGAAATAAATAGTACTCCTATAGGTCCGACTCCTGATGAGTTAAATGAGTGGATAAAAGCTTTTAAAATAAAAGAAACGGAAGAAAAACCATTAGATGTGATCAGATTGAAGATTGACATGGAAGAATTAATTCTAGGAACGATTGGTACAGAAAAGATAAAGAATTATCAGGATGATGAAATAATGTTTCTGTGCAAAAGTATAACATGGAGGGCAAAGAATTTACATGAGAAACTAGAAGAAGTGGCCGGTGAGATTGGAATAGATTTTGCAAAAGTAAAAACGTTGCAGAAACCATACAGAGTAGATTTTTGTGAAAAAGATATTGAAAATTTGAATACAGCAGGAAGGCTGACACAGATAAAAGAGTTGATTGTTTTGTTGAGAAAATGGGGTGATGTGGACAGATGGAAGGTTAGATGGACAAAGAAGAATGAGAAAAGCGTAGACAAAGGTTCATTGGCTTTTATGATAACAGAAAAGGAACATGTTGTTAAAGAGTACCCTATGAGAGAAACTCCAGGTGGTAGTTATGTGCATGTTCCCTGGACTAGGCAGGACATCCTGTCATTTACAAATGACTTTCCAAAGTTAAGAGAAAAGCCAGTTGAGTGGTACCGACAGGTAGAAAGGTTTGTAAAGGTCTCGAAAGTGTTGTGGATAGATTTGGATGGATTGTTTGACATAGTGGTACCAACGGATCTATGGTCAGAATGTAAGATTACAGTTGACTGGCCAACTACAGAATATCCAAGAGATCCTAAGACAGGAGCTCCAGGACCAGATGTGATGAAGAAATACGATAAGGTGATTACCTTTTTGAAAAATAAGATTCCTCCAAAAGAGACAGATTGGGTTAAGATTGATAGAACTACACAGGAAAGCAAGGAGAGTGTACATGCATATTATGAGCGATTGTTGTTGGTTTTCAAACAGTATAGTGGTTATGAGGAATTAAGTGAGAAGGATATGAGTCATTTTGTATATCGATTTGTATTTGGCTTGAAACAAGAAATAAGTGATATGATTAAGCAACATATGATAAACTGGCAGAATGCAAGTGTAGATGAGGTGCTGAGGTATGCTAAGTATTGTAGTGATGAAATAGAGAGTAAACAGCGTAAGTTGAAAGAAAAAGCAATGTGGGCACAAGTGAAAGTGGCAGAGAAACAAGAAGCTCAATTGGATAATAATAATGGAAACGAATCAGGACAGAATAAGATGCGACCAAATATAGGTAAAGGAAAAGGACAAGTGAGTCTAGAAGAGGCAAAGAAGAAATGGCCATGTCATAATTGCGGAAAATTAGGGCATTGGAGAAATGAGTGTAAGTTCCCACCTAAACCTAATCCGGAACATCAATCATTAACTCCACAGGTGCAGAATGAGGTAGTTGTTCAACAAAGTCAGGTGCCACAACCACCACTTCCCAACACTGTTAACCAGCAAAGATACAGTACAGAAACAGGATTCTACGGAGGAGAGCAGGTAACACAGTTGCCGAGAGCAGCTAACATTTCCCAGTATTGGTTGCATCAGAGTGAAGATGACCCGGATGAAAGTTTCTGACGGTGCGCAAGAGAGGGGAAAGAGTGCGTGCTTGGCGCAACTCTAGAGGTAGATCAGTCTGGTCCCTTTGTGGATGGAGAAGTGAATGGAGCAAACGTAACATTCCTTGTCGATACTGGAGCTACCCGTTCTACTGTTAGGTCAGTGGAAATTCCGAACCTTCCTCTCTCAGGTGAATGCATCCAAGTGGTAGGAGTTGCCAATCAGCAGATTAAAACCCCACTTACTGAATTGGTAGAAGTAAAAATTGGTTCTTTTAGAAAAATGCATACATTTGTAGTGTGCGATTGTAGTCCTGTAAATCTTCTAGGTCGTGACCTCTTGTGTAAAATGAATTGCACAATTTATTGTACACCAGATGGAATTGGTTTTCAGACTTCAGATGAAGATGCTTTGTATAAAGTAACTTTGATGAATCAGGAACCTGAAATGAATGGGTTATTTCCTGCATTTGATGCAGGAAAACTTCCAGAAGAATTAAAAAGTACAGTGAAAGAAAGTGTGTGGGATTTTACAGGAGAAGACATTGGATTAATGAGAGAAGTTGATCCTGTAAAAGTGACAGTGAAAGAAGGGATAAGTTATCCAAACACGCCACAGTACAAATTAACTCCAGAAATAATTGAAGGAATAACTCCTGTGATAAATAAGATGATTGAACAGGGAATTCTGAAAGAAATCATGAGCAGTCCATGTAATTCACCTATTATGGGACTGAAAAAGCCAAATGGAACATACAGAATAGTACAGGATTTGAGAAAGATCAACAAAATAGTTGTACCATGCTGTCCAATAGTGCCAAACCCTGCAGTGATTCTATATCAAATTCCGCATGAAGCTGAGTGGTACACTGTGATAGATTTGTGTCATGCATTTTTCTCTATTCCTTTGCATCCAGATAGCCAGCCATTATTTGCATTCCGTTTTGGAGAGCGTATTTTGGCATGGTGCCGAATTCCTCAGGGGTATACAGAGAGCCCCTCAATTTTTAATCAAATTCTAAAGAAATCTCTGGAAGATTTAAAAATGCCAGAAAAATCAGTGATGGTGCAGTATATCGATGACCTATTGGTGGCATCGAAAACCAAAGAGGCATGTGTAAGTGACACAATTGCTTTACTGAACCATTTGGAGAAAAGAGGACATAAGGTGTCCCCTTCAAAATTACAGTTTTGTCAGAAAGAAGTCCAGTATTTAGGACATAAAATTGAGAAAGGAGTGCGGAAAATAGCGACAGAAAGAGTAAGAATGATTCAAGGAATGAGAGCACCAATGACTCAAAGAGAGGTAAGAATGTTTTTGGGAATGGTTGGATATTGTCGACAATGGATAAGTGGATTTTCTTTGATTGCAAAACCATTACAAAAATTGACAAAGAAAGATGTAAAAGACCCTTTTGAGTTAAACAAGGAAGAAATGAAATCTTTCAAAGAATTGAAAAAGAAACTGTGTGAGGCCCCTGCATTAGGCATGCCTGATTATGAGAAGGATTTTGAGTTATACTGCAGTGAAAGAGATGGATGTGCATTTTCAGTACTGGTACAAAAACATGGCACCATGAAGAGGCCTATAGCTTACTTTTCAGCTGTTTTAGATCCTATAGCAAAAGCATTGCCTGGATGTTTGAAAGCAGTTGCTGCTACTTGTGTAAGTCTGGAACAAAGTGAAGGTATAGTGATGGGGTATCCACTGAGAGTATATGTTCCCCATTCAGTAGAAATTCTTTTGACAAGAACAAAAACACAGTACATGACACATAGTCGGCTGACTAAGTACGAAAAAGTCATCTTGAGTGCAGAAAATGTGACCATAGATAGATGCATAAATGTAAATCCTTCGACATCATTGCCAGATGAAGAGAGTATAATTGAACAAGATGAAGTAGATCATGATTGTCTGAATGTGCTGGAATATTGCACAAAACCAAGAGCTGACATAAAAGATGAACCGTTAAAGGAATCCGATTATGTCATGTTTGTAGATGGTTCATGTTTACGCACAAAGGAAGGAGTGTTAAGCGCAGCTTATGCAGTATGCACAGTGGCAACTGTAATGGAAGCGTCTTGTCTGAAAGGAGTTAGGTCTGCCCAAGTTGCGGAACTAATTGCTTTGATTCAAGCATGTAAATTGGGGAAAAATGTACGAATCACGATTGTGACCGATAGCCAATATGGTTTCGGCATCGTACATGATTTTGGCCAGATTTGGTCACAAAGAGGATTTTTGACATCTGCAGGAACACCTATCAGAAATGGAGATTATGTTAAAAAACTGCTTGAGGCGATACAGCTGCCTAAACAAATAGCTGTAGTGAAGTGCAAGGCGCATAAGAAAAACGAAGATTACATAGCGGTTGGCAATAATTATGCTGACGAGATCGCTAGATATTGTGCGGAAAACATGGCGTCCCTGAACAGAAATAGAGAAAGGGAGCATGTCTCTTGTCCTTTACTTTTCACTAATGCAGTCGAAACATGGGATGAAGTAAGGCAGTTACAAGAAACAGCAAGAGATGAGGAAAAGGATTACTGGATTAAAGCAGGATGTAGAAGACAGGAAGATAATGGAGTGTGGGTATACAGAGATGAAAGACCAGTTATGCCTGATAGCATGATTGCAGACATGGCACGGATGTACCATGGACAAGCTCATATTGGGAGAGATGCAATGATCAGACTTTTTAGACAAACTTGGTATAATCCAAAATTCAGAGCCATTGCTGAAAGTCTTTGTCAAAGATGTCTTATTTGTCAACAATTTAACCCAGGAAGAAAAACAGTAGTGAGTCTAGGAACAATAGGACGAGAAGGAGGTCCATTCACAAGGATACAGATGGATTTTATTGAGATGCCCCCTAGTAACAGATTAAGATATGTTCTGGTGGTCGTCTGTTTGTTCTCTCGTTGGGTGGAGGCATACCCCACAAGAAGGAATGATGGAACAACAGTGGCAAAACTTATGCTACGAGAGTTCATTCCGAGGTATGGTTTTCCAGTCACAGTTGAGACAGATAGAGGAACACATTTTCAAAATGAGTTGATCCAATTGATTTGTGAAGCATTGAGTATTAAACAAAAACTACATTGTGCTTACAGACCCGAAGCTTCTGGGGTAGTAGAGCAGATAAATGGAACGATTAAAAACAGATTAGGAAAAATGTGTCAAGCTACAGGACTCAAATGGCCAGATGCACTGCCTCTTGTTCTGATGACCATCAGAAGCATCCCTGAAAAGAAAACGGGACTCAGTCCTCATGAAATGATCATGGGACGAGCAATGAGACAAGCCCACGTACCAGTCAACAAGTTATTGACAATAACTGATGATCTAATACTGGATTATTGCAAAGGACTGGCTGATGTGGTGCGTTCTGTGTTTCATCAGGTTGGACCGGATGCGACCACTCTTGAAAGAAAACCAGCCCACGACTTGAATCCAGGAGACTGGGTCCGTATTAAAGTCCACAGGAGAAGAAACTGTCTAGTTCCACGTTGGGATGAGCCAAGACAGGTAATCCTAGTAACAACGACTGCTGTCAAGTGTGCAGGAGTAAAGAACTGGGTTCATGCCAGCCACACAATCAGAATTCCAGAACCTACAGATCGACATGTGAGTCGGCGTCTGGAAGTGTGGGATAAAAGTTTAACGGCGGGAACAACCAAGATAAAAGAAAGGGTGCCAGAACTTGAAGATCGACCTGAAAGTCGACATCTGGAGACCCCAACGGAAAACACCTCTAGAGAAGAAGAGGAACAAGAAGAAGAAGAAGAAAGAAATTCAGAAGTTCCAGAACTTGAAGATCGACCTGTAAGTCGACATCTGGAAATATCTGACACAACTTCAGGATCTGACGATTCAGCTGCAAATTGGGAAGAATTCCGAAAGAGAACTTGGGGTTATAAACCAATTAGAGAAGAAACTGAGCAAGAAATTGAGTTAGATGAACAACCAAGTACAAGTTATGGTGGAAATCATTCAGAAACAATATTAATAGATGAAGTAGGGAAAGAAGTACACAAAAAGTTAGAAAATCGAGAAGAACCCCGAGGAGCAATAGGGATAGATAGAAAAACAGGAGAACAGGGAAATTCAGAAACAGGAAAGGAGGAAAACACCAAATCGGAAGAACCCCGAGGAGGGACAGTGATAAGGGAAAACGAAAAGGAAAAGACAGATCCACCAGTAGGAGATGACGAGATTATAAGTTTCAAAATAAGAGACAATAGTGAGACAGTTGAAACAGAAACAGAAGAAAGTGGAGGAGAGGAAAAAGCAAAGACTGAATCAAGAAAAAGAAATTGGAGGTCGGAAAGAGAAGAAAGAGAGGGTGAGGTCAAAAGGCCAAGAAAAGGAGATAATTGGCCCAACAGCTATGTAAGAAAATTGAGATATAGAATAATAAGAGCAGAAGATGAAGATGCTGAACAAGTAAATGAAGTAACAAGTCAAAAGGGACAAGAAAAACCAAGTGGAAAAAGATTACAAAAGTCCAAAAGGACAAGGAAAATAAATTCAAAATTTAAGTCACCTGAGTGGCTGTATATTGCACTAACAGATTACAAAGGAGAAGAAGAAAACACTCACGAAAACCAGAGACTGAGAAGTCGGATGGGAAAAGGTGAGATGCAACAAAAGGACTGAAGTGAAGACTTAAAGTGCTTCTGCCGGACGTGACAATTTTACTGGATGTGACAAATCACCGGAAGTGACAAACGAAAGAATTCTGGAGAGAATTAAAGAAAGTACCAAGCAAAGACTTTTTGAAAGCAGAGTGGCGTCTAAGTCATTTTGAGGTGTAGTGACACAATTCTCTGAAAATTTAACAAATAGAAAAAGAAAAATGGAAAATAATGAGAATAGAAGAGATAAATGTGATTTTATAAAGAGATGGTGCAAAATGTGCTGCTTTTGTACAGGGTTATTAATGACCATATGGATAGTATTAGCAATCACAATTCCTATTAGTGTAGCTGTGATAGAAGCAAAGAATGATACTAAACAAGAAAAAGAAACTAATATTAAAGAAAAAGTTGTTTTAAGAAGTAGTGCAGAGTTGCATAAGGATAGGTCAGTAACAGATTTCTCAAAGAATGTTTTTACAAAGTTGTTGTATGAGTACGTAAAAACAATGGAAGTGAGAGATTGTTATGTTTGTATGCAATTGCCTGCATCAGTATCTGAAGGTGTGACTTATCATCACTTACCTTTGACTTATGGAATAACATGTAGTGTAATAGCAAGTTTATTTTATAAAACAGGTAGATTAGAATCTTATTATACTGATATAGATAAGATATTTGCAAACATTCCTGTAGTGCCAGAACTTAACAAAGTGAAACCAGCAAAGGTCTTAGGAGAATTCTTTTTAGAACATAGAAAATTAACGTTAGAAGAAATAGTTAGTAACAACCTTACCTGTGAGTTAAGGAAAGAAGAAAAAGTATTTCTAGACATGGTTGAAGAAAGAAGAATGAAATTTCAAAAAGAAGCAATAAAAGAGGAAGGAAAACGTTTATGGACGTTTGAGGAAGGAAATCATGAAGGGAAAAAGATAAATGCAGCAATGACATTAGACTGGCCACAAACAGGAAAGTTGTGCATTAGGAGAAATAAGACAGTCTATGACAATTACTTTGTAGGTTCCAGTGTCTGCCATGACAATTATCAAATTCTGGGAGGTTGGGGATTCAAAGGTGGAAAAGATCCAATATTTCCAGGTATCTATTATATTTGTGGGAATAGAGCTTATTACAGGTTACCGGACCATTGGTATGGAACTTGCTATGTAGGCCTGGTCTTTCCAAAAATCTTTCACATGGACAGAGAAGAAAAGGGAACATACAAGATGATTAATAGATTTACACGTAGAAAGAGGGAAAGTTTTTCAGAAATTGTAGGAGATATTTTTGGAGCATTGATACCAGCAGTGGGAATATCTTTGAATGCATTTAAAATTCGGAAGTTATCCACAGTAGTAGATCGTTTGTCTACAGATACTGCGGGAGGGTTCTTAATGGTAAATACCGAAATGGTTGCCATGAGAGCTATGGTGATGCAAAATCGGCTTGCCCTTGATATTCTTTTGGCAAAAGAGGGTGGAGTCTGTGGAATGTTGAAAGTCCAACATTGTTGTACTTACATTCCGGATAACAGTGAAAATATACAGAAGTATATTACAAATATTACAAGTCTGCACAAAGAATTAGTCCCACTGGAGGTTGAAAGTGTTTTGGGAAAACTTGGTAGAGGGTTTTCCTCAGTAGCAAATTGGTTAACTAGGATGAGTAAACTAGTAATAGGGAAAGTTATAATAGTAGCAACTATAGTGATATTGTTAGCCATGACATTGAAAATAGTAATAACATGTATAAAGAGAAAAGTAAGACAGAATAAGATAAGAAGAAATAACAGAATAATGAGAGAAAGAGAGAGAGAAATGGGTGAAATTGAGTTGGAGAAAATGAAAGAAAGCATGTATAAAGAGACTAAAAGGCAAGATGAAGAAGAGACAGAGATATGAATAACAGAAAGTAAAGGATGAAAGACATGCTGCCTGAAAAGAAGTATGACTTGGATTTTATGTGGTGATTTAAAAATCACCAAAGGGGGATTGATGGAGCAGTAAAAATAAAAAATTTAACCCCTAACAAATAATATAATTAATTAATTAAAAATGTTCGTTTAAATGTATTAATCAACATTGTATATGTGGGAATGGTAATATGCTAATGTACGTGCTAAATAATCTACTAATGAATGTCCGTGTGTCTAATCATAACATAAGAATAAAAAGCGTACTAAATAAAATAAATGCATGTTTGTGCTTCATAGAAATAAAATGTGTCGTTGCAAAAACAATAGTGATGGTAAGTAAGGAGCAGCTTAAATGTCGCTTTTTGCTAGGTAACAACTAATTGGGGTACGTAGACGGGAGGGAAACGAAAGGGATATTTTTCTCTATTTTAATTATGTTTTATTTGCCTCAAATTAGTGCTTCTAAAGTAGAACCGAGTGGCGAGATAAAATGGCCGCCAGTGGGAAGATGTGCGCAGGCGCAAGGGGACACGTGGTACGGGATGAGATTGAAGAAATCTGGAGCCTCGTGATGTCTCTGAGAGGCTAGGATGCAAGAAATGGTCAAGGCTGGTGTGACCTAATTGAACTGATAGTGTGCCGTGATGATCAGGAGAGAGTCCGTGGGAAAGGAGCCCAAGAGAAAGGACAATGACTGCGGAGTTCTTGAATGTGTCAAAAGAAGATACAAATGGACTGATCGAATCGGATGGAAATGTTTAAGCGTATGGGAAAGGAAATGATCCAAGGACCCTTGAATCCAAGAGAACTTGATTAAAGAATGAATAAGCTGACATGCATGGACCAATGAAAGAAAAGCGTGATATTAATGTTGCAACAGTTAGTTAGCAAAGTTAGAATTAGGGTATAAGAGGGCCTACTCTTAGTGGGAGGGGGTCAGTCGCGGTTGCAGTCACAGTCAGTTTCAGTTCGAGAGTCGTGGTTGCAGTAGAGGAGACGGGTTGCAGGTAGCTGATGCTGACGAGCTGAAGTTGCTGTTGCTGTCTTAACTTTACAGTTGAGTATGAGAATCAGGCTATTTCTAATCCCAAAGTTAGGTTAGAAATCATTAGGCTAAATTAGGAAGCTAGGCAGGTAACTAGGGTTTTGGCTTCATGACAAAATTTCCTTTCTGCAATAAATTGATTATGCTTAATAAAATTGTGAATTTAAGAATGAATAATTGAATAAAGTATTAAAATTCTTTCCATGCTTTTAAATTTATATAAAATTTAAGATTCTTTAAACCCAAAATGACTCAGTGGTTATTTTCCTAAATGATTGTGACCTGAGTAATTGGTTGATTGTGATTCAGCTGGTCTTAATCACTATGAACTAATTTCTTAAATGAATGATTCATCGACAAAACAATGAGCAGGAATATCTTAAGAAATAATTAAAAGAAAGTGACAAATTAAGGTAAATAGATATCCTTGCTCTTCCAGCGGTACACAAAATGGTGTTCTCCATTTAGTTCTCATGCTTCTCCTAGGAATACAGAATTTCATAAAGGTGTAAAAGGAAATCCAGGAGTGTGTGTGTGTGTTTAGGCGATGTTTATGGGCCCCATCGTCATGTGGATATGAGAAATATAGTTTGCCCCTGGATGACCTATAAGTAACCTGGGAGGAGGATAGTTTTTAAGGTAAGCGCTGCATCACGTTCCTTATACCTGTCCTGGAACTCGCGATCCTTAAATAAATATGGGTCTAAACGTGGAGGAACCATCCACTCTCTCACAGGGCCCCCTATCCATACCTCCACTGGGGAGTGGTCAGATATGCCTCTGGCCCTGTGACTACCAGCTCTGAACAGACCAGCCGAAGTCGTGTGTGTAAAAATGTAGTCTAAGCGGGAACCGCTACCGTGGGCCGCCGAGATGTGTGTGTAGTGTCGTGTATCAAGGTTGTGAGCTCTCCATAGGTCTACTAGCCCCATCGCATTCACAAATGCCGTCAGTGGCTTTGCCACAGAGGTTCTGTGCGATAGAGTGTCCCTGTCAAGGTCCTGTGACATCGTCTCATTCATAATAACAAACGATTAGTATGCTGTTCCTAAGGGTATCGAGATATACAGGATCAAGGTTAAGAGGGAACCTGATGAGGCAACATTTAGTAAGCCCATAGGTGAGCATTAAGTTGAATTATGCTCTACCACTGCTTCCACCTTCTCTCTGTTTTTAAATGTTTTAAATGTTTTAATGTTCCGAATGTATATGATATCTGTGCCTGGTTTTCCACCGAGTGATGCACCTAGACACAATAATTGTTTGAACTGTTCACAATGATACACACACCACAGTACACGCCTTAGTGTACACCTTGATTGAACTATGAGATATACCATGATGTTGTATAGATTGTACATAAATCTTTACCACTTCATCCCTATCTAGGTTATCGCAGACGGTGGGACATTGCCTACTGCATCTTGACGTGGGAGGTAGGTTCCCCCTACCCACCAAGTGTAGATAGTACCACTTTTCCTGGTCCTGAAGAATTGCCAACGATCCTTAGGACAACACTGGCAAGAAGCATGTCGACCCTTTAGAGTAGGACGCAGACATCTGGACAGACAGTTTCTAGATACACGCCACTCTATAGATATTTTAATCAGGCAGTTTACCTCCCTGAATAAAATCCAATTCGAGGACTAACTGACCTGTTTTAACTCACCTGCACAACATCTACACCACCAGACCCCTTACCCCCACTGCACCAATCGGCAGGAACAAAAGATCTCCGCCAAAGAGCCCCATATTGGGTGCCCGTCGGGCATTGCAGCGCCGGCCCGAAGAGGAGCAGGCCCATATGATGAAGCATGACACCTAGCTCCCTGGGTGTGTGAGGGTTTTAGTTCTGAAGAGGGGTCTTCCCTGCGCCCCCTCTTCCCTCTTAACCTTGATCCTGTATATCTCGATACCCTTAGGAACAGCATACTGATCGTTTGTTATAGTGCTGTGGGCATGTATGCTGGACCTGATTAATAGCCCTTTTGTCCCTCCTTTTGTTGATTTATCGTCTCATTCATGTCACCCCCCATGATCAGAGTACCCGAAGGCATGTCTAGCAGGAGCCCACTAAGGTCGGGAAACGTCACCCCGTGCATCCTTGGCAGTATGTATACAGAGCATATATTCAGGGTAAGACCCTCCCACGTCCCCGTGAGCGCCACAAATCGACCCATAGGATTGCACCACGTGCGATTAGGTACCATTGGTAGGGAGTTCCTAAACAAGATCGCCGTTCCCCTTGAGCCAGAAGTGAACCCTCCGTGGGCCTGTAGGGTGTACCCAAACCGATTCAGGGCTAGATAATTATTTCCTTTCAGGTGCGTCTCCTGCAGGAGTACTATGTCTGGGGAATGTCTATGCAAATATTGAAGTACCATAGTATGCTTAATCCTGTCCCCTAGACCGTTCACATTCCATGATAATAAATTGAGTCGCTTAGCCCACTGTGTAGTCATCCGGGAGTTGTACAATCTCCCCTCTCCCACCCTTGTGCCTCCCTAGCCACCCACCACCATCCCACCCACATTTATAGACATTAGAAAGCATTGCAAAAATCAACATTCGAGAACAAACCTCACGCACTAACACCCTCCTCCCTGCTATCCTACCTAGTACCCCCACTCCCCTCCCAGCTACCCTGCTACGTGGGCTTGAAACTACCCACATCCCCAACTAGCAGAGCGCCTGTCGCCCAAAGAACAGTCAACCAAAATGGGGGGGTGCCGAGCCTCGCCCATCTATGGCTCCACAAGGCCCCGATCCAGACCGAAATCAGGAGATAAGCAGTTGAAATGGATCAGCAGATCTAGAAAATCAGTCATATTTAAGGCACGCACTTGCCACCATATCCCCCCCACATCATACTTAACGTGATGCAGTAAAGAGTCCCAAGCCCAGCAATCACAGCGGTGGGGTCATCATCCACGAGCCTCAGAGATCGCAGGGCTCGGTGATCTGGTTGTCGTGGGCGCCGGTCGCGCTTGTCCATTACTTCTCGCCCACTGGAGGAGCCCGGTGATCGTTAGCGGGTATCTCTCCATCCACCCGCCGTTCATGAACTATCTTTCTGTGATTGTGGCTCATCTAGCCAGGCCTGCACCTCGGATGAAGTTGTGAAGAACCAAGACCTCCAGTTGGAGATGATTTTGAGCTTAGCCGGAAAGAACATCATATACTTGATGCCTCTGTCTCGTAGTACTCGTTTCACTCCGTCAAAGGTTCATCGCTCCTGTTGCACCTTTAATGTGAAGTCCGGGAAAAACCTCACCATCGTATTCTCACACAGGAGGTCGCCTTGCTGTCGAGCCGCCTGTAGGATGGCATCCCGATCTTGGTAATTAAGTATCCTAGCAATGATAGTTCTAGGGGGAGCCCCTGGTTTTGGTGGTGGGACAGGAGCCCTATGTGCCCTTTCCACTGTGAAGAAGGCAGACAGACGTTTCGGCTTCAAGCGATTCAGTATGAGATCTTCAAGGAAGAGGTCCATGCTGGGGCCTTCTGCCCCTTCCGGGATCCCCACCACACGGATGTTGTTCCGGCGGGCTCGCCCCTCCTGGTCCTTCAGCCTCAGGGCCACTTGTCGGTGCTGATTGACCAACTGCTGAACCCTCTCCTCTAGGCCCCGAGTGGTGGATTGCAGTTCAGCGATGTTCATTTCCGCCACCTGAACTCTCTCCGATGTTTTGTTCATGTCGGCTCTGAGGAGATTCATTTCGATGGAGACTTTGTCTATTTTGGTTTCCAGCGTCGTTCCCAGCACCTGGATTGCCGCCATGATCGAACCGAGAGATGGCTCCAAGGCCTCAGCCCGTCCCCCCGCGGCCCCCTCTTCCACAGATGAGAATTTGGAAACTGCGTACCTGTCCAGTTTGTTGGTCTGCACCGGTGGGCCCCCCTTTGGCTTCATTGTAGTACAGTCCCAGTCGCCATAGTATCTGCTCACAACAGGCTTCCGGCAGTTCTCCACCTCTCACTACCCCACCAAAGTGGCTCCAGCCATCTGCTCGGGCTATCTTCGGGCAGCCGCCCGTTAGGATGATAACTGATGTGGGCCGCCCTCACCCTTTAGGTGTTCCAGCACACAAATCTGAGGGAGGGTGCCAGGATGAGGGCTTACCCTCGGGGCACCTCTGGTTGTGGACCCCTCTTAAATGCGGGTTCAGTCCACCATACAGCGACAATGGGGGCAGTACAGGAGAGTTTCTCGTGTTCAGTGGTCCCCGGCAGCCAGGCCCACACCCAGGAACACCGGTCGCACCCAGCAGCTGAGCAGGCACCGGACGCCCCGCTCAACCGGGTTCTCACCTCCAGGGGCCCTGTAGTTTGAGTCGGGCGCGTCGCACACGCAGCCCCTATTAAGTCCCGCACTGCGTTCTTCTCCCGTTTGGCTCCAACAAAGTCCACACGAGGGGGAGGCCCCGGCTGCTCACCTGCTCAAATCTCCCCACCAGGGGCCGCCATCACCCCCGATCGAGCCTCTCCAGCCCTCCGCAACGGTCCGCGGTCCCTGGAGGACGTCGATCCTTGTGTTTGCTTTGTTCGCCCTAAGTTGGCAGGGTATGCCCAGACGTGGGTCCTTTGCTCACTTTGCCACTGGATTCAAGCTAGCCTGGCTGATGAAGGGTGTTACCCAGAAACCGGTCCCAGGATGCTTGTTTCCGGTTCAGGGAAGACCTGGCTTGGCAGTTCGGGCTGGACTGTTCCCATGAGGCACAGGGTCAAGACTGATTTGCATATGGCTGGGTTCAAACTGGAATGGCATGGTGAGCAAAAAAACGATGGATTTAGGCCCAGATCTCTGTACTGGGGTGAATGTATGACATTGCTTTGCATTCTGTCCATCAACTGTTGTTTTTGCGTAAACCTACTATATGGCTGTGCGACTGGGTCTGGAGTGAAATGTCGCTTCATACCACATGGTGTATTATCGATGTGCCACCGGGGCAAGGCACTAGCCCAGTGAGCACGTACCTTTGGATGATTTTTTCTGGACTAAAGATGGACAAAGAGTAAAAAAGAATGGTGTGCATCCATCACTTCTGTTGAACATTTTATGAACCATTGCCCTACTGACGGTTTGCACCCAGCGGTAAAAAAAGAGTTATAATTTGTTAACATTACACATGTAAGGTGTAACATCTTGTCCACAGAGCAAGTTCGTGTCATCATGATATTAAAAACCACCAGGACATTGATATTGCGAGTTGTAGAAACATCGTCTGTTAACATATGTTAATAATCCATTATTGAGCAAGTTTAAGAAACAGTATTTTTGTTAATTGGCATATTGTTATTTCAATCACGGGTACCCATTGGGTTATGTGAGTTGTAGTTTTCGTTACCGCGGTGGTGTTTAGAAAGGGAGTGTCAAAGGAGTTAATTAGTATGCACCAATGAGAGAGGATCTTGGTTGCTGGATTGTGGTTTAAAAACGGACAGTTGCGTGGGGGAGGATATACGTTCACGGAAATGGATGTTGGAACGGAAGTGTGAAGTAATTTTGGCAGGTAAGTGAAGATTTGTGGTCGAGGCAGCTTGAGGATGTTAAAAGTTTGTTAGACTTTAAGATGTGTGAGTGTGGTAACAGGGGGTTATTAAGAGTGTGAATATGAAAGGTTTGGCGAGAGTGCAATTAAGAACAGGCTGAGTCCGGGAGTTAGAGATGAGTGGGGGTGAATGTAGTGTGAGCAGTGTGCGTATGAGCACGTTTAGGTGAATGGAGCACGAGCGTGGGGGAGACTTGGAATGGCAGTAAGAAAGAGGGGTTTGATTTGTGAGCTTTGAGTGGAACTTGTGTAGTATGGTAGTCGGGAAGAGGGGATGGATAAAGAAACACAGGGTTGAGGGGGGATGTAATCAGACCAGTTTGGCACTTGGGGATTTATTTTTGGTTTATTATAAGACATTAGTATAAATGAACGTGGACAGAAAAACGGTTTTATTTATTATTCTTGAGCATGTTATTAGGGTTCAATCAGGGCAATATGGACAGCATGGGTTACTTTATATGTTAAATGATGGACAATGCAGTAATGGTGGCTTTTTTGATATTGCAGTTACCCCTGAAGAAGGGCTTGTGAAGCCCGAAATGTATTGGGTTGAAATAAAAGAATACTGCTTTGGACGAATCATGCGTTTCTATCGTGTTCTTGATAGAGGTCTGGATGGGCACATCTTGAGCATTTGAAACTCTTTAAAAGCATGACACCTTACATGTGAATAACAGCATGAATAAGCACTTTTAAATAAACTGGAACATAATACTGAGAAAATGGAGGAAAACGAAAGAAGTATTTTGAGCCTTGTTGTAAACCTACTATATGGCTGTGCGACTGGGTCTGGAGTGAAATGTCGCTTCATACCACATGCAATAGGAGGGACTGCCACTTTGCTAACTGCTTTGCTGTGTTGTCCTGCTGTCTGCTAATTTTTGGGCTACAGGAGGGACTGCCACTTTGCTAACTGCTCTGCTAAGTTCACCTGCTGGCTGCTGCCTCTGACCTGGGCGGTGAGAAGGACTGGACTTGTTCTCTACAACCTTTTGCAACGTAAGTAACTCCAAGGGCTTATTTGCTTGCCCCCTGTTCAGAAAATCTCAGGGCCATCAAAGATTTCATTGACACAAATGACCGCTGTTAGGCTCTGCTAATCTGGAATCTGACTCTGCCTGACCTACCCTCAACCAGTCCCGGGCCTTTGAAGAGTGTTGGCAGGTGCTTTTAGGCAGCCACACGCATCAGCGCAGTGAACTGATCAGAAACCG
The DNA here is from genome assembly GCA_963921515.1 of Calotriton arnoldi. Lineage (NCBI taxonomy): Eukaryota > Metazoa > Chordata > Amphibia > Caudata > Salamandridae > Calotriton > Calotriton arnoldi. Next base: position 1,567,488 of record CAWUFW010000849.1, on the reverse strand, counting down.
CTGTGTCTGCCCGCTCGAGCGCAGACTATCGTGTTTATCAACTTCACTGAAGCAGCAGCATCCGAAGGCAGTGCAGCACGACCCGGTGAACTCTGCACGCATCAAGGAAAGACGGGCATATGCCCTCCACACTCCAATCACCGCATTGTATCTAGCAAGGGGAGACTCCAGCAACGCGGGTCATGATACCTAGTCCAACAGCACCTCTGCAATTCCCGAAAAAGGTACTGTGCACGAGGTCCCTGCCGCCCACCAGCGCTCTTGTGGGCGGCCCGAACGGAATGAGTCAATCAGTCTCCCACAAACTTGACATTGCATTTTAACTGTAATAACTTTGGGAGCATTGCTTCGTGCTGAACCCGGGAGAAAATCTACTCCCAATTCACAGTGTGGATCACTGTCATTTCCCCAGCTTAACTGTAAAGAACCTACTGAAAGGAAATGGGCACTTTCAGCACTGTACATTCTTGAAGTATTCGTAACTCTAGATGTCTTAATTGGGTTCTTATCATTTTTAACTTGTTTTGAAGAGTAAAAAAGATACTATTTTCATACCTCATTTTGATGTCTTTTTTGTGGTGTTTTCACTGTGTTACTGTATTCACATCTGCTTTAGACATTGCCTCGTATGCAGGGCCAGACTGGCCGTAGTGGGCACCAGGTTTTTCCCCAGGTGGACTGCCCGGGTGGGGGCCGTTTTGGACCTCTGGAGGGCCCCCTTTAACAAACCAGCTGCAGTGTTTTCCACAAGCACCCTCCCACCCTTCCCCCTCTCTGCGGCCGGTCCGACTCGATTGCCAGGGCTGGTTTTCTTTCCCTGCTCGTATGTTATGCCCGACAGCTCTGTGCCAAGCTACCAGAGGGTGAGCAAGGGCTGAATTGCATCCCCTACTTGGACAGGGTGCATATCTCTGCCAACTAAATTCCAATTTCTAACAGTTATGTTATGTTTTTCAATATTTATAAAGTGCTCATTCACCTTAGGGTATCATGGCACTAACCTTGAGAGAGAGAGATGAACATAGAGGAGGCTAACTTTAGGAGTGCAACTCAAATGATTTCTGAAAGAGACATGTTTTTAAAGCAGCCCTGAAGGTTTTTAATTCAGTAAGGGATCAAATGCGCAGTGTGAGGGAGTCCCATACGGTCATGGCTAAAATCAAGAACCTGCAAGCTCCAACTTTTGATTTGCAGGATCGTGACACCACCAGGGGATTAGGATTAGAAGAGCAAAGTTCCCTCTTTGAGTTGTATCTCACCACTCAACTGGTTAAGAAATCTGGGGCCAACCAATGCAAAGCCTTAAGATCTAAGCAGCAATTTTTAAGCTCAATACGTCACTGGCAACCAGTGGAGGCATTTCAGAAGAGGTAAGGTGTGTGATCTGCAAGAGGCCGTAAATATCAGTATGGCCGCTGCATTCTGAAGGAGTTGTAATCTTGAAATATCGCAATTTGGGAGACCAAAGTAAATGCAATTTGCATAATCCAATCTATCATCGATGATAGCTGCCATAATAGTCCTCATTGCATTATTTTATTTAATAACAGTAGCACTATGGTTTTTTTAAAGCCATCATAAACTATTCCTGTATTAATGGAGGAATGTAATAAATCCTTGAGTGGTCTTACTAAGGCAGGGGTTATAACCTGCATGACTCTAGGCAGGTATGGATCTTGGGAAGAGCCTGATTTTATTTGGTCAGCAAGAGTAAATATAAAAAAAATTAAAAGAGTAGCAAGGAATCTTGTTTTAAAGGGGAAAAGGTAGCTAACTGTATGCAGTCTTGCTCCTTCTCCTCTAACCTTTCAATCCCAATCATAGGGCTATCAGCAATAGCCTCTTTGATTGACCTTTTTTTCAGTGAAGAACCTATCCAGATCATAGCAGTGTTCTTGGGAAACCGCTGTAGGTTAACTGATTCTGTCCATAGACAAGAGGCTGTGCACAGTTTTGAATGTTTCTCTCTGGGGTTAGGGGCTTCACAAACCCTTTTGTAATAGTAGGTGATCTCAGCTTGTACAATCATTTTTTGTAGTTAATTAGAGCTTTCTTGTAATTAACATTACATATTTAATCATATTTACAGCACCATTTCCACTCCAAGTGCCTTAGGCACATTTTAGCATCTATTAAATCTCTGGAAAAGCAAGAAGCAGATGACTTTCCACTGATTTTCTGTCTGCTAATAGGCAGGGTAAACTCATTACCTACCCTATTAATCCAGTGTGTGTGGAATGATGCACCACTTTCATATTTCCAGCTGTACTGTTCAGAATTTCTTGTGACATATTTCACATAGCTCTCCTTCAGATGGGAAACTGTGCACACATTACAGTTCCACATTGAGGATAGACAGTCCCTCTGTGCAATTGCAAATTTTTTCATTTTGTTCTATTTTTGTTTTTATCCATGGGGAACATGTTTCCCCATAGATAAAACTCTTGCTTTAGTACCACAAAGTTTGGGAGTGTTGCTCTTCCTTTGGCCACCCTTAAAAAGGATATATGTCAGCAAATTGTAGTAACAGTTTTCTGACCAACTCTAGGGAGACAAAGGGTTTCATTTGCAAACTCTGAAGGGAAACCCTGACTTGATCCACCTACTCTCAAGGGGAGTTTCTCCATTAGGGCTCTGTGGCTATCCCCCACTCAAATTCCTTCACATTCCTGCACAAATATTGAATTGATCGGTTTAATAGAGAAACAATTGTATCTCTAAACAAATCAATGTTTCTCTGCTGTTTGTTCCAGGCTGTGTGCCCCAACTCGCTCTGAAGCAGGAGAGGGAAGCCAGGCAGAAAATCAACTTTCTGAACTGTGATGCACGACGCAGGGCTTACCGTTCTAAAGCCCTTCATTGCCATTGTAATCTGTAGTAGTATCCACTATAGGCCACGGTTTCGGGCGTCAGAGTTTCCATCCCTGCGTGAGGGCTGCCATCCGTCATTCACAGGCATACATCCCACTCTTTCCTATTCGTCACACGTAGGAGTGAATGTAATCATGTCTGATTTGGTGCCTTGTCCTCGGTACTGGTAAGTGTTATAATGCTAATCTTGTGTTATGTATATTGTGCTTAGACCCCTGGTCACGCTAACCTCCCCACTGTGACACCCCAGGCCCTGGCTGCGCATCACTGGCCCCTTCAGAAGTAAAACTGCTTTATTTGCTCCTCCGCAAAATTAATCCAAATTAGTCCAAAAGACGTGTGTTTGTTCCCTTGCAAAGTTGATCCAAATGTCTGAGTCAAGCATAAAGCAAGAAATATGTGCTTATAGTGAAGACAGTTATCTGCTGTTTGGCAATAAACTGGCCCTATCTTCATGCCGTTAACATTAATGCCAAAAACATGGATTGATTAATGAACAATGAATGTTAAAGACCTTAGGGCAATGCATGTCAGCGATTTAGTTCCTCTCTTATTTCACATGTTTTATTTACCTTGCATTCTCCAAGAGTGTTACCTATTTTATGATGTTGTATTTCTGTATTTTTTCCATGCATCTTATTACTCTTACATAGTGCATACTTTGAGTCGTGCCAGGTGTTTATGAGGGGCTTTGATTGAGAGCTCTGAGGCTGAAGCCAAGTCAAAGTGCCTGGCAGTGGGTTGACCTCTCTGCAGAGCACACATAACAATGGTCATGTATTCCACTTGCAATTGAAATTTCGTGGAAATGTGTGTGAAGGGGTACACAGATGTCAAAATATTTACAAGGCAAAAGCAAAAGGAAATTAATTGTTTAAATATGCGTGAGTGCAGGGTATGTTTGGAAGTGGTGAAGTGAGAGAGATGTGAGGAAGTGCATTTTGGGGAAGAGTGAAAAGAAGGTGCTGAAGAGAAAAGAGAGGTGGTTGAAGATGTGCAGATGGACGAGATATCCAGAGAACAAGGGAATACATATCCAACAAAAAGCGCACATAACTGAAGGCTGAAACACCATCCACAGTCCTTTATACTATTTAATTATCAGACTCACAATTTCAGGATTGAAACATTTCCAACATTAATTATTTATAACAAATCATTGTTGTTACTCATTTATCTTAAACAGCTAACAACCATTGACAAAGCCAATCATACTGACAGGTTTTAGGCGTATGTCAATTGTTGTGCTATATATCTGGATGCAATCACATCTCAGAGAGAAATCAAAATACCAGTCGGGTGGCACACCATGGGAATCACAGAAATTTATTACATGTTCCCTTTTAGAGAGCCCCCACTTTTTTCATCCCATTTAAAGACCTGCCTGCACATATTTCTATGAGACTGATTACAGACAGCAGCTGTGGGTGCTTCCAGAAGCCTGGTTAGAGCATTTTCTTCCATAGTTGATGCCACATGCAGTGCAAGACACTGGGCAAGCACACACTTTAAAGGGCTGAAGTTGTTGCGCTATACAATTTGCACATTACAGTAACTGTTGGATATATTAATGCAGTGAAATATTGGGCAGTCTTTAATCTGTTTAATATTTCAAGACTATACATTCTCACTGCTTTATGAGCCTTGCTTTATCACTAAATTAATTTGATTTAAAATGCTTCATTTGCCAATCTTTTTTCAATTTTTTCTCGGGCGAGGAGTCACCCTGGAACCACTTTTGTCATTAAGCTTGCTTGCATCTCTCACTACATAAAAGTCATACCCAATTTTACGCCCCTACAGCCGCCACTGGATTTGGGGCCCTGAACACCTAGATATCTGTCTCATGTTATTGAAGTTTGAAGGTTTGCTCTCTGATAGACAAAGTAAGAAAGAGTATCATCACTATTGAGGTGCTGCACTATGTTATTTCTCTTGGCCACCCCCAGGACAACTACGCTACCATCAGTGAAGAGAGAAACAAATGCTGCATTGGCAGATAATATCACTGACAGGTTGCTCAAATAAATTTGTATGCAACCTCTAACTAGCGCGAAAAGCGTTCTTTTTAGATAAATCAGGAAATTGTGTCTTGGAAGAATGCAAATGAATAAGTTGATAAACTGCAATTCACCATAATTTGGCAAAGCTGTGTAAAATAATTCCAACAGAATGTAATACAATACATTGAAGTTGACATGCTTAAGAAGCACCTTAGTGTTGCATTGATTTCAAGAGGATTCAGCACATTTGCAGAAGACTCTTTAGAAAGCCATACCCTGCATGCATGGCATGCAGAAGACGCTTTAGAAAGCCATGCCCTGCAGTGCTAGAGACCTGACTGATGATGACAAGAGTAGCACTGGTCACTTCGGCCGGGACCTTCCTATGGACAAACAGGCTGTAAGTGGTGTGTGTGTGAGTGTGTGTGCGCACATGCATGTGTGTGTGTGCCATTCTTAAATTCTTTTTATATCCAAGACATTCAAGGTCATAAGGCCATCCACGTGCACGAGCAGGTGATGAAGTGAGCAAAGAGCATCCATTTGCTGCTGCCAATGGCGATTTCATCTGGCCTCAACAGGCTATTTTTCTGAAAATGAAACAACACCATGAAACCTCAGGCCTTCGCGGCTATTTCAGTCGAGTCACCTAATGGATCACTATGCACGCCCGTAGTTAGGTCAAAATCATCTCGGATAAAAGCAACTGGGGCAGACCACAAGCCCCAGATACCTCTGCGGCAGGAAGCCGCCACCGCAACGACTGTGCCCAGAGGTGCTTGTTAAATTGGGCCTGGGCTCCTGCAGCATGGGGGAGGGACCGAGACTGGTGCAGACCACAAGCCCCAGATACCTCTGCGGCAGTAAGTCGCCATCGCAATGACCGTGCCCGGAAGTGCTTGTTAAATTGGGCCTGGGCTCCCACACCACTGGGGAGAGACCTCGACCGGGGCAGACCACAAGCCCCAGATACCTCTGCGGCAGGAAGCTGCCAGCACAAAGACCGCAACCGGAGGCAATTGTCAAATTGGGCCTGGGATCCCGCAGTGTGGGGCGCATGTGGGACATGCCCGGATGTTTGCCCGGGTGAAGACCGGGCCAAGAGCAGGCCCATCTGTGCCTATCAGCGGCCCGCTCTCTTTGAGGCCCAGTTGAAATAGGCCCTGCCGGCACACTTGTTTTCCAGATGTCCAGGTGAGCCATCGGCATCCATTGCTTTATTGATAATGGGCAAGCAAAAGGTTACAGGTACATGTACAACCTCACATAGTACTACTACTATTGACAGCATGTTGGTGAGAGGCGTTGGGGTAATCTCAAATGAAATTGTGTTGACTGAGCCTAGACTCGCTCTATATCTGAGGCATTCTCTAAGGCAACAAGAAGATGAGGCAGGCCCTCCCCGCCTGCTTGCTGATGCTACAGCCTGCTTAGCTCTTCCTGCCACCTGTTTACCTACTATTTCCCGGGCTAACAATGGGGCTTCTGGCACTGTACCAACTAATGCTCACACCTGGTTAAACTCATCCAAAGGTTCATGCATGAGCCAGCCTGAGCCTAAAAAGAGGAAAACAGGGGGGATGTGTTAGAACTGGGGGTCTCCAGTTGGCAATGGTTTGCACCTTTGTCCAAATAGGGACCCCTGCTTCTAGTCAGGATAAGGGGGATACACTCCTAAAATAACCCCTGCTCACCCCCTGGTAGCTTGGCACGAGCAGACAGGCTTATCTCAGAGGCAGTGTGTAAAGCATTTGTGACCACATACAGTAATACAGTGAAAACACTACAGATGGACACCACACAGGTCGTTTATGTAAAAATAAGTAATCTTTATATAGACTTATCACAAGACCCAATAGCAAAAATTCACAATACAGTACTCAAAAATAGACTTAAAATGATAGAGACAGTTCACGTTATCTTCCAAAATAGGATAGTCAATCAAATAAAGCTTGTAGCAACAAATAACTCCACTTGGAGTTATCACGACGTCGTGACCGGTGGAAATCCCAAAGTACGGCGCCGACCGCGAGGTGCGCGGCGTCGGGCCCGGAGTCGAGCAGACCCACAAAGAACAGTACCTGGAATTCGATGAAAACAAAGACGGTGCACGGCGTCGGGGAGGTGATGCTTCGTTGGCGCCGGCGGCGTCGGTTCCTTACGACCCCAGGGGAGGTGATGTCTCGGTTCCTTACTGCAGCGCAGGGAGGTGAGGCGTCGGTTCCTTACTGTGTCGGGGAGGTGACGTCACGGATGGCGGCGAGGCATCGGTTCCTTACGATGGTGCGGCGTCGATGGATTCGGGGGTCACCCACGTCGAGGATCGGCTCCGCGATGATGAAGCCCTGGCGTCGGTGAAGTCGGGGCTGCGGTGCGAGTCGGGACGGTGCGTCGTGAGCGTCACGAGCGGTGTCCTCGGCTCCGGTGCAGGCAGCGGCCTCGATGACTGCTTCGGAGTCGATGTCGCACGGCGTCGGCAGGCGTCGGGCCTACGGTGCAAGTCGGGGCGGTGCGTCGTGCTCTTCACGAGCGGTGCCCACGGCTTTGGTGCAGGTTACGGCGTCGCTCGCCGGCGTCGGTGTTGCAATTTCCCTCTGTTAGCAGCTAAAACAGCAGTTCCAGATGCAGGCAAACAGAAGGGGTGAAGTCTTTGTGTCCCTGTGACTTCAGGCAGGAGGCAAGCTCAGTTCAAGCCCTTGGAGATTCCCTTCTTCAAGATGACAAAGCACAGCAAAGTCTTTTCTCCTGTCCTTGGCAGAAAGCAACCACTGCAGGCCAACCCCAATCAGCAAAACAGCACAGGGGCAGTACTCCTCCTTCAGCTTCTCCGGTTCTTCTCCTTGGCAACAGGTTTCTTGATTTCCCAGAAGTGATCTAATTTCCTAGGGGTCTGGGTCCCCTTTTTATACACAGTTTTCCTTTGTTCTCTGAAGGCAGAGAGGCCTCTGCCTAGTCCAAAACCAGTTCTGGTCAGTCCTGGAGCACTTTGTTTTTCTGACTCCTTCTTTCCTTTGTGAGTGAGGGGCAGAGCCATCAGACGCCCGGCAGGAGGTGGAGCCAGCATTGTGGAAGGCAGGCACAGCCCTATTCAGACCCAGGTGCAACTCCTCCCTCCACTCTGGATGCAGATCTTTCTATTCAGCCCTGTGCTGACTCACCCTGTCTCCTGTAGCCACCCCCAGCCCCTGTCACTCAATCTCCAGACAAGGAATACACAACCTAGCAGAGGCAGGCTTGGAAGTTTAGGCAAGAAAATACCCACTTTCTAAAAGTGGTATTTTCAAACACAGAATGTTAAAACCAACTTCACTAAAAGATGTATTTTATCATTCTGAGTTCAGGCATACTAAATTCGTTTTTCTACCATGTTCCCTGGGTCAGTTCTGACTATAAGGTGTAATAGTCAGTCTGCCCATTCTGGCCTATGGGGAGCAGGTAGCCTTGCAATAGTGAAAAACGAAAATGGCTGTAATTCACTATCAGGACATGCCACACACACCAGGGCATGTCCTACCTTATACTTACAATGCACCCTGCCCTTGGGCCTACCTTAGGGGTGTCTGATATGAAGATAAGGGAAGGTTTAGGGACTGGCAAGTGGCTGCACTTGCCAAGTCGACATGGCAGTCACAGACTGCACACAGGCTCTGCAATGGCAGGCCTGAGACACATTTTACAAGCTGCTTCTGTGGGTGGCACAACCAGTGCTGCAAGCCCACCAGCAGCATTGGATTTACAAGCCCTGGGCACACGCAGTGCACTGTACTAGGGACTGACAAGTAAACCAATCATCCAATCATGGAGTCACTAATCCATAACACAATTTACAGTAGGGAGCACTTGCACTGTGGCACTGAACAGCAGTGGCACAGTGCCCAAAAGCATCTAAAACCAGCAAAACATAAGAGGCAACAGCAAAAAAATGGAAGGGATACCCACGCCAATGGTGCTAAGTCTAACACGTGTCCCCTCCAGCTGAAATGTGGGGAGAACTACCCTTCCTCCTGGGAGTTCTCATCACTAAGGCGGAAAAATCTGGACAGACCATCAGCATTGGCGTGTTCTGTACCAGGGCGGTGTTCCACCGTGAAGTCCATCCCCTGTAGGGAAATGGACCACCTCAACAGTTTTGGGTTCTCACCCCTCATCTGCATTAACCATCTGAGGGGCCTGTGGTCTGTCTGAACCCGGAAGTGAGTCCCAAACAAGTATGGTCTCAACTTCTTCAGTGCCCAGACCACAGCAAATGCCTCACGTTCAATCGCACTCCACCTCTGTTCCCGTGGGAGTAACCTCCTACTAATAAAGGCTACAGGTTGGTCTAGGCCCTCCTCATTCATCTGTGAAAGCACAGCCCCAACACCATGCTCTGAAGCATCTGTCTGCACAATGAATTCCCTTGAGAAGTTGGGCGCCTGAAGCACGGGCGCCGTGCACATGGCAGATTTCAGGGCATCAAAAGCCTTTTGGCAGGCATCAGTCCAGTTCACTTTCCTGGGCTGCTTCCTGGAAGTCAGCTCAGTCAAGGGTGCAACAATGTTGCCATACCCCTTGACAAACCTCCTGTAATACCCGGTGAGTCCTAAGAAGGCTCTCACCTCTGTCTGGGTTTTGGGGGTTCCCAAGCCAGGATGGTATCTATCTTGGGTTGTAGGGGCGCCACCTGGCCGCTCCCAACCTGGTGTCCCAAGTACACCACAGAACCCTGCCCGATCTGGCACTTACTCGCCTTGATCGTGAGGCCTGCCTTCCGCAGCGCCTTCAACACTTCCCAGAGGTGGTGCAGGTGTTCCTCCCAAGTGGCACTGAACACTGCGATGTCATCCAGGTAGGCGGCACTGAAATCCTCCAGCCCAGCCAACACCTGGTTGACCAACCTCTGAAAGGTGGCAGGGGCATTCTTCATCCCAAAGGGCATCACCCGGAATTGGTAGTGCCCATCTGGTGTGGAGAATGCTGACCTCTCTTTGGCCCCATCCGTTAAGGCGATCTGCCAGTATCCAGACGTTAGATCAAACGTGCTGAGGTACTGGGCAGCCCCTAACCGATCAATGAGCTCATCAGCTCTGGGGATGGGGTGCGCGTCAGTCCTGGTGACTGAATTGAGTCCTCGGTAGTCCACACAGAACCGGAGTTCAGGTGTGGCACCAGGCGCGGCAGCCTTTGGGACCAAGACCACTGGGCTGGCCCAAGGACTGTTAGAGGACTCAATCACCCCTAAGGCAAACATCTTGGAGACCTCCTCCTTGATGCAAGCTCTCACCCTGTCAGTCACTCTGTAAGTTTTATGCTTCACAGGAGGACTGTCCCCAGTATCCACATCATGGATGCACCATTCAGTGATACTGGGAGTCAGGGAGAACAGATCAGAAAACTGTCCCAACAGTTGGCGACAGTCATTCTGCTGTTCCGGGGTCAGGGTGGGAGAGAGGTTCACACCATCCACTGACCCATCTTGCTCTTTTGCATACAGGAGGTCAGGAAGAGGTTCAGTCTCCTCTTCCATCCCAGCATCTGTTGCTAAGAGCATGCCCACTTCAGACCTCTCAAAGTGGGGCTTCAGGCGGTTCACATGCAGGACCCGCAAGGGGTTCCTGGGAGACTGCAAGTCCACCAAGTAGGTGACATCACTCTTGCGCTCCACCACCTCAAATGGTCCGGTCCACTTATCCTGGAGCGCACAGGGCTCCACTGGGGCCATGACCCAAACCTTTTGTCCAGGATGAAACTCGATCAGAGTGGCGTTCTGATCATGCCAACGTTTCATCTCTTCCTGGCTGGCTTCCAGATTCGCCTCAGCGAGTTGTCTGAAACGCCGAGTCTGGTTCCTGAAGGCCAGCATGTAACTAAATACATCCTGGGGAGTTTTCCTGGGAGCTTTCTCCCAGCCTTCCTTGACCAGACTCAGAGGTCCTCTTACAGGATGGCCATACAGCAGTTCAAAGGGACTGAACCCTAAGGACTTCTGGGGCACCTCTCTGTAAGCAAAGAGCAGGCATGGCAAGAGGACGTCCCACTTACGCCTCATGGGTTCTTCCAGACCCATAATCATGCCCTTAAGGGTCCGGTTGAATCTCTCAACCAGCCCGTTACCTTGGGGGTGGTAAGGTGTGGTGAACTTATAGGTTACACCACACTCCTGCCACAGGGACTTCATATACTTGGAAATGAAGTTGGTACCACGGTCAGACACCACCTCCTTGGGGAACCCCACACGGGAGAAAATCCCCATCAGTGCACGTCCCACCACGGGGGCCGTCACTGTCCGAAGAGGGATGGCTTCCGGGTACCGGGTGGCATGGTCCACCAAGACCAGGATGAACCTGTTGCCCATGGCTGTCTTGGGATCCAGAGGCCCCACAATGTCAATACCCACCCTCTCAAAGGGGGTACTGACAACAGGGAAAGGTTGGAGAGGAGCCTTGTGCTTCCTCCCACTCTTACCACTTGCCTGGCAAGTCTGACAGGTCCTGCAATGAGTATCTGAACTCTTGCGCATTTGGGGCCAATGAAAGTGGGTGACAAGCCTTTGAAAGGTCTTGTCTTGCCCCAAATGTCCTGCTAAAGGCACATCATGAGCCAGACCCAGTAGGAAGGCTCTGAAGCGCTGGGGTACCACCAGCACACGGGCTGACCCAGGCTCAGCAACCTTAGGCTCACTATACAGGAGACCATTCTCCCAGTAGATCCAGTGTGATCCAGACTGATCACCTGCTGCCTGGCTTGCAGCCTGTTGCCGCAAGCCCTCAAGAGAAGGGCACTTCTTCTGCTCCTCGCAGAACTCTTCCCTGGAGGGGCCTCCTTCTTGCTGCCAATGGGTCAGCTCAGGCAGGTCCCCCAGTTCAGCCACTTGTTCCCCTGTTGGTTCCAGGGCATCCCCTCAAGGTCTGCCTCCTCCTGGACCGTGGGAACTTCGGGGCCGGTTTCCCGCGCCCCTGCCTCCTCTCTTTAAGGCAGGCACCTGGGCCCTTCTTCCAGGCTCCAGGTCCTCTTGAATACCCTTACCGGCTGCCATTGACCGAGTGGTCACACACGCCCACTCTGGCAGACCCAACATCTCCAAATGAGACCTCCGCTCCACCTTCGCCCAAGGGGAGCTCTCCAAATCAGTCAACAGGCATGGCTGGCCTCACAGCTACTTGAAGGATACCTGAGAACCCCCCCACTCAAAGGGAACCTGGGCTACCTTGCAGTGGCTCTCTGAGTTGTCAGCGGCAACTACAGGGTAGAATACATTGGGGACCACCTGCTCCTCAGACACCAGCCGACAACTGACAGCTGTCACACTGGCCCCGGTGTCTCTCAGAGCCTCCACCCTATGGCCATTGATGGTCACCCACTGCCTGTATTTCTTAGTGTTATCAGGCAGCTGGGTCCTAGGGACCATCTCACTGTCTCCTAAAGAGACCAGGGACATCTCTGCGGGACCCCACCCACCTTGGGCACCCAACTCCTCCCCCAGGGCTACACTAGCCATCTGCCGGGGTGGTGCACCAGTGGGTGCAGTGGTCACAGTATTGGGGCACTTGGGACTTCCTACAAAGTGACCCACCTGACCACAACTAAAACATGCTTTGGGCCCCTTCTGAACAGACTTATCTGTTGGGACCCATGGTCTTTTCTCAGTGGGAGGCTGGCAACCCTTACCTTGGTTCCCTTGGGGTTTACTTTGGGGCCCTTTTGGAACTCCTTCTGTTTACCCTTGTCCCCCACTCTTCTGCTGGGGACCCTGCCCACCTTTGGCGGAGTCTCCCACAAGACCCTTGTGGACCCGGGTACTGACCCAGCGGTCCGCCTCCTCAGCAAGCTTTCTAGGATTAGTTAGCTTACTGTCAACTAGGTGCTGGCGTAGCTCTGGAAAACAACTACTGGACAAGTGCTCCCATGCAATTAAATCATAGAACTCCTGCAAGTCATTTACTTTGCTACCCTTCACCCATCCATCCAATGCTCTGCAAAAATAAGACACATACTCCACCCAGGTACTAGACTCCAGCTTTTTGCAGTTCCTAAACTTCTGCCTATACAGCTCTGGAGTTAACCCATACCTTGTCACTAAAGCTTCCTTCAGGTGGGCATAGGACATCTGATCCACTGCGGGCAAGGCTAGCAAGGTTTCCCTTCCCTCACCTGCAAAGCGGCCCCACAACCCCGCTCCCCAATCCTTCTCAGGGACCCGGTGTGATGTCATGGCGATCTCATAGGCTTTAAACCATTGCCCAATGTCCTCCCCCTTCATGAAATCCTTAATAACCTCCTTGGGGATGTACACTTTACTTTCTACAGGCACTGGAGGTGTGCTGCCACCAGAGGGAGTGATCTCTAGGCTCCTAGCCTTTAGCTCTAGCTCCCTCACCACTCTCTCATGCTCTAAAAGCATCTTCTTTTCTTCCATGGCCAACCTCTTACTTTCTAACTCCAATTTCTTATGCTCAAGGCTATCATGGCTTCCCTGTTTCAGTTTGGCCATTTCCATTTCATGCATCCTGCTTTTGTCCCTGTCCTCCAGCTCCTCTGGAGACAGGCCCTTTTGAGAAACACTGCTGCCCTCCCTGGAAGGCACTCCCCTCCCAGGTAAGCCCAATGGCCCCTCAAGCTGCCCATCTAAATTCTCTGCCTCCTCCACAGGCTCCTCGGACTGCCCACTGGCATTCCGTGCTTCCAACCAGGCCCTTAACGCCTTGTGAAACTCCTCCTTCCTGGTGAGGCCTCTCATAGAGATTTTAAACTTTTTGCAAACAGCTTTGAGTTCTGGTACAGTGTAGGTATCAACCCTATCTTCTTCAAATTCAATATCTGCAGGTGCAATGGATCCTTTTTGCTCATGGTGAAAATTGGCAGTTCTCAACAAAAATAAGGGTTCCAAGGAAAAAAAATCCTATCAAAATGTATGTGGTCGCGTATTGGTCTGCACTCACTAGTAGTGTACACCAATCACTGTATATGAATCACAAATGCAAGTCCAAATCCTCACCGCTGACCACCAATGTTAGAACTGGGGGTCTCCAGTTGGCAATGGTTTGCACCTTTGTCCAAATAGGGACCCCTGCTTCTAGTCAGGATAAGGGGGATACACTCCTAAAATAACCCCTGCTCACCCCCTGGTAGCTTGGCACGAGCAGACAGGCTTATCTCAGAGGCAGTGTGTAAAGCATTTGTGACCACATACAGTAATACAGTGAAAACACTACAGATGGACACCACACAGGTCGTTTATGTAAAAATAAGTAATCTTTATATAGACTTATCACAAGACCCAATAGCAAAAATCCACAATACAGTACTCAAAAATAGACTTAAAATGATAGAGACAGTTCACGTTATCTTCCAAAATAGGATAGTCAATCAAATAAAGCTTGTAGCAACAAATAACTCCACTTGGAGTTATCACGACGTCGTGACCGGTGGAAATCCCAAAGTACGGCGCCGACCGCGAGGTGCGCGGCGTCGGGCCCGGAGTCGAGCAGACCCACAAAGAACAGTACCTGGAATTCGATGAAAACAAAGACGGTGCACGGCGTCGGGGAGGTGATGCTTCGTTGGCGCCGGCGGCGCCGGTTCCTTACGACCCCAGGGGAGGTGATGTCTCGGTTCCTTACTGCAGCGCAGGGAGGTGAGGCATCGGTTCCTTACTGTGTCGGGGAGGTGACGTCACGGATGGCGGCGAGGCGTCGGTTCCTTACGATGGTGCGGCGTCGATGGATTCGGGGGTCACCCACGTCGAGGATCGGCTCCGCGATGATGAAGCCCTGGCGTCGGTGAAGTCGGGGCTGCGGTGCGAGTCGGGACGGTGCGTCGTGAGCGTCACGAGCGGTGTCCTCGGCTCCGGTGCAGGCAGCGGCCTCGATGACTGCTTCGGAGTCGATGTCGCACGGCGTCGGCAGGCGTCGGGCCTACGGTGCAAGTTGGGGCGGTGCGTCGTGCTCTTCACGAGCGGTGCCCACGGCTCGGTGCAGGTTACGGCGTCGCTCGCCGGCGTCGGTGTAGCAATTTCCCTCTGTTAGCAGCTAAAACAGCAGTTCCAGATGCAGGCAAACAGAAGGGGTGAAGTCTTTGTGTCCCTGTGACTTCAGGCAGGAGGCAAGCTCAGTTCAAGCCCTTGGAGATTCCCTTCTTCAAGATGACAAAGCACAGCAAAGTCTTTTCTCCTGTCCTTGGCAGAAAGCAACCACTGCAGGCCAACCCCAATCAGCAAAACAGCACAGGGGCAGTACTCCTCCTTCAGCTTCTCCGGTTCTTCTCCTTGGCAACAGGTTTCTTGATTTCCCAGAAGTGATCTAATTTCCTAGGGGTCTGGGTCCCCTTTTTATACACAGTTTTCCTTTGTTCTCTGAAGGCAGAGAGGCCTCTGCCTAGTCCAAAACCAGTTCTGGTCAGTCCTGGAGCACTTTGTTTTTCTGACTCCTTCTTTCCTTTGTGAGTGAGGGGCAGAGCCATCAGACGCCCGGCAGGAGGTGGAGCCAGCATTGTGGAAGGCAGGCACAGCCCTATTCAGACCCAGGTGCAACTCCTCCCTCCACTCTGGATGCAGATCTTTCTATTCAGCCCTGTGCTGACTCACCCTGTCTCCTGTAGCCACCCCAGCCCCTGTCACTCAATCTCCAGACAAGGAATACACAACCTAGCAGAGGCAGGCTTGGAAGTTTAGGCAAGAAAATACCCACTTTCTAAAAGTGGTATTTTCAAACACAGAATGTTAAAACCAACTTCACTAAAAGATGTATTTTATCATTCTGAGTTCAGGCATACTAAATTCGTTTTTCTACCATGTTCCCTGGGTCAGTTCTGACTATAAGGTGTAATAGTCAGTCTGCCCATTCTGGCCTATGGGGAGCAGGTAGCCTTGCAATAGTGAAAAACGAAAATGGCTGTAATTCACTATCAGGACATGCCACACACACCAGGGCATGTCCTACCTTATACTTACAATGCACCCTGCCCTTGGGCCTACCTTAGGGGTGTCTGATATGAAGATAAGGGAAGGTTTAGGGACTGGCAAGTGGCTGCACTTGCCAAGTCGACATGGCAGTCACAGACTGCACACAGGCTCTGCAATGGCAGGCCTGAGACACATTTTACAAGCTGCTTCTGTGGGTGGCACAACCAGTGCTGCAAGCCCACCAGCAGCATTGGATTTACAAGCCCTGGGCACACGCAGTGCACTGTACTAGGGACTGACAAGTAAACCAATCATCCAATCATGGAGTCACTAATCCATAACACAATTTACAGTAGGGAGCACTTGCACTGTGGCACTGAACAGCAGTGGCACAGTGCCCAAAAGCATCTAAAACCAGCAAAACATAAGAGGCAACAGCAAAAAAAATGGAAGGGCTACCCACGCCAATGGTGCTAAGTCTAACAGGATGCATAGGGAGTTGCTCTAGCATCCTCAAGTAAACACCAGCCCTTACGAAGTTTTGGACAGAGCCTGCTTTTACCCTGGGTTAAACCCCAATATGAGACTCGAGCATCACAGACAGAGTGGCCTCCATGTGTAGAAGAACAGGCCCAGGGATTATTAAACAATGATATTTGCACTTTGATTACCCAATTTAGTCTGATACTGGACCAAAAACTGAGCCCCATTTCATTACACTTGGTCTTGATGGAAGGACTTCTATGTGGACATCATGAGTCAGCTAAGGCACCTAATATCAGGAGTACTGTATGCCCTACACTTCCGTCGACCCAATTTAATTGTCACCAAATAAGGATGGATGGTGCTCCTACTACAATGAATAATTTACAGGGGAATTCTACACGAGCTATCAGAAGCCAGTTATGCAAGGATTAGGCTACAGTGATTATCGATACGTGCATCACCATCCCAACTGAAGAGACAGAGACTGAGAGGAGTAATCATAATGGCCCCTTGGAGGAGCTCCAGAGTCCATTGTTCCCTATAAAGCATACTGGATCTACCACCTGCAGCTTGCCCATTGGTACTGGTACTTGCTGATGTTCCTCCAATGAAGTCGGGCTCAGCTGAGTTTTGGGTACAACTAAAGAAAAAAACTGTACATTGGTTAAATAGACATAAGTACTTTGATACCAGGAAAGTGGAGGAAATTATTATGGTACAGAGGGTTGGTTGGATGGGCCAAAGGCGTAAGGACATTTCAGGTGTTTGCATAGTGGTAAACTTTAGGGCTCAAATATATGTGAGCAACATCTTGTAACAGAGAGAATCATCACATCACATCAATTCGCAGATTGTGTCACTACACCTCAGTTATTTTTATGAGCCTGCAGTTCGGCCGCCTTTTCTAGACGCCTCCTCCAGGGAAATGTACCCATTAACCTGCACAAACAAGTTTGATGTACTTAATAGTTTAGAAGATGTTGCATGACTAAAGCGGCTGTGGCCCCTGAGCAGTGATTACCTGGCTTTCCCATGGCTGTTAACCCCATTGTTGTTACTTCCCCTGCTGAAAGTATTCTGATATGAATTGTGAGCTGGAATGAGGCAGGACTCGGTTCGAAGTTATGTTTGCCTGATTGACTTTCATTTATCAAAAGTTACGGCATTATCATGTTGCAGGAGACACATGGGAGATTCTGCCTTCTCTTATTGATGGGTTTAAATGTTATAATATCCCAGCTACTAAATCACGTTGCGGCCAAGGGGCTGGTGGGCTGGTAGTGTGGCTGAACATAGCTCTAGGTGGCAACATGGTTGTTCTGGAAACAGCTAATACTAGCTTTCAGGTGTTACGTCGGAGAACTCATCTCCACATGATTAATTTTTATAACAACGATTTTGTCAATGTACCTAATCCAATTTTTTTAGAATTGCCCAACTATTGTTAATGCAGCAGTCACCTGCTCTCCAGGTTGTTCTACCCTGGTGACGATAATTCCCCAGGTCCGCTGGGAACTAACAGAGTGACAGTTATGGACGGACTACCCACTGTCAATCTGTAAGCCCCCAGAGGGAAAGGGGATGGGAACGAGAGAGAGAGAGAGACAAGAGATACGAAGATACCAGGCATCTTCGCAGGGTCAAGAGGGCTCTTCTAAGAAAGTCTGGGTCCTTCTGGAATTCCAGATTCAGAGCTGTGGTATAGGGAGACCTTGTTCAAGAACACTGTCTTTGTGACGAGCTAAGAGGCAAGGGACAATATATGAATGACCAATCCAATAGTAAACAGTTAAAGCATATATATATTCTTGGCCTTTGCTCTTTATATCCTACCTAACGTATGTAAAGGATATAACACAGAAGGTGGGTACTCTTTGCAAGAGCTTCTTTAACCATATGTCAATGAAGTAGTTCTGATTAAACAAATGAGTATCCTATAAAACAAATCAACATTTACATGAGGACAACAAATTGAAATGCATGCTCTGAAAATATGTTGTCGATTGCACATATGTTTAGAGGATTATACCTGAGCCCTTCAACAATTGGCTTCACCTTTCTTGCGCATTGACCATTCACAATAGTTCAAGAAGATCAAAAGGGAAAAGAAAATAATAAATAAACAAGAAATCTACAGTGGATATAACTACCAAGGTCTCTTATTTTTGAGAGTCAATATTTCTTCACATAACAGTTTTTTAAAGTGTCCTTTTCCTTCGGTATTACGGTTAGAAATCACCGCAATTACTTGTTAGTTCAGGAAAATAAATGGTATGCTCTGAGTTCAGTTATAATGCCCAAAAGAGGGTGCTCAAGTTGTCAAAGTAGTTTCCAATGCGCGCTCCTTAACTAAAATAAAGATTCCACTCACCGCGGTCAGAGAATTGTTCTGTTTACCTTGTCTGAAAGACTTAACTTCTTAACTGGATTTACGTTAATGGAAACTGGAAGAGCAGGACGGAAGGTTTGTCACCGAAGACGGGAAGATCTGAGAAGGCGAAGAGCCAGACGAAGATGCCGAAGCCTGGAGGGGGAATGGAAGAGACCGGCCGTCGAGACGGAACTGGAGCCAGGTCAGTGCTGGGAGAAACGAGGCCAAGCCGCAAGTAAAAGCGGGAGCAGTTTAAATACCCTCGCTGTGCAGCTGGTGCTTTGCATACTCGTGTTTGCACGTTTGACGGTTTACACGTGCAAGAGACAGTTGGCGGTTTGTGACATTAGCATACTTTTTTCGTGACACATTTTGCCAGTTTACTCCTGTCAGAGATTGTTATTGAACTCTTGTATTTCCATGTCTCATCTTCCTACATGACAGAGTGTGCAAATGTAAAAAAATACCAAAGGTGCAATGTTGTATTTCTGCAATGTTCACCATTGTCACACAGTAACATCCTGGAACATAGTCACACCATCTCTATGTCACCTGACTACTGTTTAAGGCGAGCATGGGTGAGGGGAATCATACCCATAACAGTTACCCCCCCAAAGGTCATTTCACTGGACGTGGTTTGTCAGGATGGAGGGCATGAAAACGTCTTACCAACCTAGGGACATGCAGATTAGAACCCAGTTTCCATGATCGCTCAGAAGCATCATACCCCTTCCAATCAAGTAGATAATACAGTTTGCCTTGTATTCTTTTAGCATCAAGAATACGCTGTACTTCATATTCTGGATGATTATCCACCAGGATTGGAGGTGGAGGAGTGTCCTTTCGAGTCAATGGGAGTTATGGTTGTATGAGTGATACATGGAAGGTAGAATGTATAGAATATTCTTCTTGCAACTGTAACTGAATAGTGATTGGATTCAGGATTTGTTTAATGGGAAAGCGACCAATATATTGTGGCTGTAATTTCTTAGGGCCATCCAAATGAATATTAACGTGGATAGCCAGACCAAATCACCAATTTTATATGTTGGTTCCGGAGTTCTGTGTTTTTCAGCTTGTATCTTTGTAACAATTTTATTTTTTGCTAAACTAAGTCGTGCTTTGCCCTGAATCTCTAGTAACTGATTTATTCGCTCAGAAACGGAGATCACAGAACTAGCGTGAGGTAGTGGTAATGTAGGAATTGAGCGAGAGTGGAAAGTGGTAAGAAAGTAGAAGGGGGAACACCCCAAGGTGGCATGAATACTGTTGTATGAGAATTCGGCTAAAGGGAGTGCTTGATCCCAGTGTGAAGTCAAGGTAGATGTTAGACAGCGTAGACTCTGTACCAGGTATTGATTAACTTTCTCAGTTTGTGCATCTGATTGTGGATGGAAAGCAGAAGTTAGAGCTATCTCTATTCCCAATTGTGAACATAAGGCCTTCCAAAACTTGGAAGTTAATTGGGGACCACAGTCAGAAATCATTTTACTTGGAAGGCCATGTAATTTAACTAAGTGATTTAGAAAAATATCTCTAATATCTACCGCAGTAGGCAGTTTTCTTAGGGGAATAAAATGACTAATTTTGGAGAGTAAGTCCACAACTACTAAAATAGTAGTACAATTGTGTGATTTTTGGTAGGTCTGTAATGAAGTCAACACTAATAGTATGCCACAGTGTTGATGGAACTGGCAAAGGATTCAATAACCCAGCCAGAGCTATGTGTTGTGATTTATTGCGAGCACAAACAGGACATGTCTTAATATATTTTTGTACATCATTCCGAATATTGTCCCACCAGAAATTTCGTAAACATAACTCTAAGGTTTTATATCTACCTGGATGTCCAGCTATTCCTGAATCATGGTGCGTGGCTAGAATTTGTCGTCTCAATGTTTCCTGTGGAATGAACAATTTGTCATTAAGGAAAATATATCCATCTCTTATCGAATTCTGGGATTTTTGTAGCCATTTTTTCTCATCTATAGTCTGGGAAGCCAACTTAACTTCTTTTAAGAAGAAATCAACTTGTGTTACAGCACTTATTTTGTCAGAAGATATGATACTTTGTGCGGGAGTACACTGTTACTTACCTGCTCCTTCATCAAGCCGAGTCAAGGTGTCAGATAATATTTGTTTCTGTCCAGGACGATATGTTATTAGAAAGTCAAATTCACTGAAAAAATGCAACCATCTCATTTGTCTAGGAGTGAGGGCTTTCACAGAAGTAAAAAACTGCAGGTTTTTATGATCGGTGAATATTGTGATGGTGTGCTTAGCTCCTAGAAGATGATGTCTCCATTCGGTAAATACTTCTTTTATAGCAAGCAATTCCCGCTCTGCCACCGTATAATTTTGTTCTGCTTGAAGTAATTTTCGTGTCTAATATGCCGATGGATGTAAATGTCCTATATTGGGACTCTTTTGTAAAAACACCCCTCCTAGTGCTGTTTGAGAAGTATCTGCTTCCACAAAAAATGGCTGGTCTGGGTCTGGGTGGCAGAGAATAGGGGCAGTAGTAGTAGTAGTTGTCTTTAGATTCTGGAAGGCGTTTTCAGCATTTCCTGTCCAAATAAATTGTTGTCCTTTTTTTAATAGTTGTGTAATGGGCGTGACAATTCCAGAAAAATTAGCAATAAATCTGCTATAGAAATTGGCGAAGCCAAGAACTCACTGAACTGCCTTAACTGATTTTGGGGATGGCCAGTTGAGTATCGCCTCTACTTTTTTGGGGTCCATCGTGTTGCCTTCAGGGGACAAATAATATCCTAGAAACTCCACTGATCTAGTATAGAAAACACATTTTTCTAGCTTGGTCTATAGAGAATGTTCTCTAAGTCTTTGGAGAATGGAGCGAACATGATGGAAGTGTTCTTGTTGTGACTTTGGAAAAATTTGGATATCGTCTATAAAGACGATCAAACAGATGTCTAGAAAATCGTGAAGGACTTCATTTATGAAATATTGTAATGCCGCCGGAGCATTACATAAGCCGAACGGCATAACTGTATATTCAAATAGACCGAACTTGGTGCAAAAGGTGGTCTTCCATTCATCGCCTTTTTTAACGTGTATAAGATGGTAAGCACCACGAAGATCCAATTTAGTGTATATGGTAGAGCCTTTGACTTGGTCCAAAAGAACCGGAATAAGTGGTAGTGGGTAGCAATTTTTAACAGTAGCTTTGTTAACTGCACGATAATCTACACAGGCCCTGAGATTTCCAGATTTCTTGGCCACAAAACAAAGAGGAGAGGAGACAGGAGATGTGGAATATCTAATAAAACCAATTTCCAATAAGTCGTCTAGGTATTTCTTTCACTATTGCATCTCCAGTTCAGTGAGCGCGTAAATTCTGCTGCAAGGTATTGCGACCCCAAAAATGAGGTCTATTCTACAATTGTACACCCTATGGGGTGGCAATTGTGTAGCTGGACTGGGTCGAAAACATCAACAAAATCATGATATTCTTTGGGTAACAAGGAAGAAGGGCTCAATTGTGTACTAGCACAGTGCAATGGAAAAATGGGATCTTGTGTTTCCTGATAACAGTGTGTTCTACAAAACGCAGAATCTAGGATTACTGTTCCCTGGATCCAGTCAATTTTTGGGCTGTGAAGTACTAACCACGGTACACCAAGTATTACCCCAAAAGTTGGAGTATCAATGAGGTCAAAAACACTCTGCTCTGTATGACCATTTTCACACACTTAAATTAAGGGTGCAGAGTGAAAACGAATAAGTCTTGAGGACAGAGCAGAACCATCAGCCGCTCTAACCGGCTCAGGTTCTTCTTTTGCTACTTGTGTAATTCCTAATTTTTTTGCTAAACTTATGTCAAAAAAATTGCCAGTGGCGCCTGAGTCTAGTGAAACCGAAAGACTGTGTCATTTTTTAGCAGAAATAATAAAAGCGATCCGAATAGTCATATGTCGAGGGAAATGGTTGATAACATTAGTGGGATAATGTGAAATCTTTGACTCTATTTCTCTCTAAGGGATGATTTCAACTACCTTCGAGACTTTTAGTTTTTTGACTCAGATTGATTTTTGTTTATGTTGGCTACTACTTTGTTCTTTTTAGATTTGATTGGGCATTCTTGAGCAAAATGTCCAGCTTTGCCGCAATACAAACACAGATTTCCCTTGCAACGTCGTTCTTTCTCTTCTTGAGATAAAGGGCCTTTTACAACACCGATCTGCATTGGTTCTGGACCGATCTGTTTGTCTTCTGTTTCTTTCTTATCGGATTTTACCATAATAATTAACCCTGGGCGTAGTTCGCGAAGTAGCGCTACGTGAAGCTACGCGAAGTGCACTTCGCACTACGCGAGCTAAGCGTAGCACTACACGAGCTACGCGTAGCACTACGCGAACTGCGTAGTGCGCTGTTCGCGATGATTGCACAGTGCCGGATGCTTTTCAGCACTGTGCAATCATTGAAAACGGCATCTTGCACAGTGCGAGCTGTCTTTTACTGCCGCTCGGGTAGATTTTTACTCGAGCAGCAGCTTTCTCAACGCGGACTGGTAGTTTCTCATCGCGAGCGGTCGCGAGCATACGCGACCACTCGCAATGAGAAACTTGACCTCCCCACGTTGAGAATCTCGCCGGGAGGGTTATTTTCCACGCTCGCGATCGGCAACTTGATGTTGCTGATCGCGAACGAGGAAAAAGTCTCGCCGGGATGTCATTTTGCTTGCTTGTGGTCGCCAACTTGACGTTGAGGACCGCGAGCAAGCAAAAAATGACCGCTGCACTACGCTACGATACGCTACGCGTGTTTGCACTGTACTACGTGCAATTCGCGTAGTGCGAAGTAGCGCAAACTTCGCAAACTACGCGAGCGTAGCGTAGTGCTTTGCCCAGGGTTAATAATAATTCTAGTGTCTGTTTGTGGTCTTTCACTTTTTCTCTCTCCCAATCTTTGGTCTAATTTTACAACAACATCTATGAATTCTGAATAATCTACTGGCAGTTCCACAATTTGAGCTAATGAATCTTTTAAATTGTACATAAGCCATCTATAAAATAGTGAAGTGCTTTTTTCTTCTGGCCAGTGTGTTTCCGATAGGAGACGATTAAAAGTAGTTATATAGGTGATGAGATCTTTAGACCCTTGACGTAAATTTAAAAGCTCGTTGTCACTAGACTGGATGAAAACGTGAAGTGCGAACAAGCGTGTCATAGCATCCTTAAATTAAAGGCATTACAATTGTGCAGAAGGGGATCATTATTTTCAATCAGAGGTGCTGTCCAGTTGGCAGCTACACCGCTTAAGTAAGAAATTATAAAGGCAATTTTATTTTAATCAGTAGCGAAGACGTGGGGCTTACATAAAAAGTGCAATTGACATTGACTCATAAATGAGGCAAAACAAGAATTATCCCCCGGGATCGGGTGGGACAAAGAGGGGGTGGGATTGCAATAATTTACAAATTATCTATGAAATGCCGCATGGAGGAAGCCGACATAGATAAATGTGAAGGGTCTTTTTTCACACTTACCGTTGCTGATAATGACACCATAGCAGGCTCCTTGATTTATTGCCCCCCTGGCCCTGAAGCTCAATTCATCACTAGCCTAGGAGAAAAGTGATACATACAGCAATCCGCCACAATAGATTCCTCGTTCTAGGGGATCTCAACATACACTTTGATGAAGTTGAGAAATCAGAGGTACAAACTGTTTGTAAGGACCTCATGATGTTCAACTTAGTCCAAAAAGTTAATGCTCCCACACACCAAACAGGTCATATCCTGGATCCAATTTTTACAAATATAACCAATATTGAATTAGGAGGATCATGGCCAGTTCCATGGTCCGATCACCATATAATCCCCTTCCACATTCCACGTCGGTTTTTAACAGTCAGTAAACCCAAAAAGACAGTGACCCACAGGAAGTGGGATAATTTTAATTCAAACACGTTTACACTGGCTCTACAAAAAAATGAACCTATATTGGATAAGGACATTAATATAGCCAACAGACAAGTAGAAACCTGGATAACGGAGGCACTCAATGATGTAGCACCATGGACCACTAAAAATGCCAGAAGAGCCAAAGCATCTGCACCTTGGTTCAATGAAACCTTATTAAAGGCCAAACAAAAATGCAAACAGTTGGAACGCAGATGGCGTAAAAACTATTGTATTAAAATTAAGGAGGAGTACAAGCAAGAACAAAAAATGTATTACAAACTGATAAAGGAAAGTCGCTGCGACTTTTATACCAGGAAAATTGAAATGGCTAAAAACTCATCAAAAGAAATGTTTACCTTACTAAAATCCCTACAATCAGATGATAGATTAACAGAACCCCCACATACATCAGAGGAATCCTGTAACAGAATCGCCAATTTTTTTGCAGAAAAAGTGACAAAGATTTATGACGCCTTTCCTCTGGGGTGGCGTAGTGGGCAAAAGAACGATGGATTTAACCCAGATCTTTTGACTGGGGGAGAATGTTTGCATTGTCAGCATTCCGTCCATCATTTGTTTGCTGTAACACTTTTCGCCCTAAGTGGGATGGGTATGCCCAGACGTGGGTCCCTTGCTCACTGTGCCACTGGATTCAAGCTAGCCTGGCTGAAGAAGGGTGACATACCCTGAAACCGGTCCCAGGATGATTGTTTCCGGTCCAGGGAGGACCTGGCCTGGCAGTTCGATCTGGACTGTTCCCATGGGGCACAGGGTCAAGACTGATTTGCATATGGCTGGGTCCAAACTGGGGTGGCGTAGTGGGCAAAAGAACGATGGATTTAACCCAGATCTTTTGACTGGGGGAGAATGTTTGCATTGTCAGCATTCGGTCCATCATTTGTTTGCTGTAACGCCTTTCCTCTGGAGGCACGTCAGGGCATATGCACCAAAAGCACTACAGATATAGCAGTCAAAGGAGTAACCTTAGACGAGTTTAAAGTGCTAGAGCCAGATGAGATGAGGAAGCTAGCTAACGGAATCAAATCAGGCTCCCCGCAGGACCCAGCACGCCCTGAAATTCTGATACAAGGTGAGAACTGTATTATGCCATTCATATCAGAACTAATCTCCCGCTCCTTTCAATCGGGAACAGTCCCCTACAACTGGAAACAGGCCATTTTTTTATTTTTTTATTTTTTATTTATTTATTTGAGTTTTATATAGCGCTGGCTAGACCCGGAGGTATCAGAGCGCTTTACATAAGGTTCCACAAAGTTACAAAATTACATAAGTTACAAGTTACATCAGTTAATAGAAAAACATTTCACGAACGTAGAAGATGAAATAAGTGGAGCTTGGAAGGGAAAGGGTGTAGGGTAAAGGGGTAGGAGGGAAATAGGATGGAAATAGGATGGAGAGACGAAGGAGAGTCTGCCCAAAGTCCGGCTGGGTAGGTGACGGCCGAGGGGAAGTCCACAGCCCATCTCCTCTATAGCTATCAGGTAGCTCCATCGGGCATCGGTCAAAAAGCTAGGTCTCCACGGTCAGAGGTAAGCTCATAGATTAAGTATCCTGACGGGTAGGCCGGATGGGGGATGGATAGGGAGTAGCCATTCCGCAGCGCCTGGTCACTCCTTTTTGTTCTGTTTTTTTTGCCTGTACTTTCTCCCCTTGTGTCTCAGCAGTTTACAGGATAGTCCACGTTCGTGCTGCATAGGCCTTTGCCGGTTACCACTGCTCTGGGGGCCGCCAGGCCGGGTGTTGTTGCCTTCGTTTTTATGAAGTGTCTCCACCGGGCGCCATTTTAAAGTCAGGCGCCCGGCTTCAACAGCTCCTTGCCGCCTCTCAGTCACTCAATGATGAATATATTCAGGCCCCCAGGCTTAATTACGTCCCTGGTGAGACAGCAGTGGCCCCGGGACTTCACAGGCGTTTCTTCGCTGGGCGCATTACTTTATAGGGAGATCGGCACCATCCGTTCGGTCGCGCCCCACGTCTCCCACTCTCCACTCACCAGTACCACCTCCGGCGGTGATCGTCTTCTCCGGGGGTGCTCCGTGCTATGCTCTGTGTTATTGGAGCTCAGCGGTGCCCCGCGGGAACGAGCTGCGGCACGCCCGCCACGTCCATCTTGTTCATATGGCTTCGTTAACAGTTCAATTAGGGGAGAGCCAGCCAACTGCTATGGTCCGTCCATTAAGAAAAAAAACACAAATAGACCATGAGGTATTAGAGAATCTACGGCCCATTTCGCTCCTACCTTATTTTGCAAAAATTGCAGAAAAAGTAGTCAATCTACAGCTCACTAACCATAGCAATAGGAATGCCCTACTGCACGAATCTCAATCAGGCTTCCGAGCTGCACACTGCACTGAAACTGCGCTGCTCTTGGCTACTGAAACCCTAAGACAACGAGCGGACGAAGGTCAAACTGCTGCACTGATCCTGTTGGATCTCAGTGCAGCATTTGACACCGTCTCACATGGGCTCCTTCTACAGAGATTGGAATCATGTGGAGTCAAGGGCTTGGCCCTAAGATGGATGAGTTCTTTCCTGACATCAAGGGGCTTTCAGGTGATACAAGATATATTCTCATCTAAAAGATCTCCCCTTCTACAAGGAGTCTCTCAGGGCTCAATATTGAGCCCTACATTGTTTAATCTATACATGGGACCACTTGCCAGCATAGTGGAAGGTCACCGGGTTTCCATTGTATCATACGCTGATGATACTCAGCTTATCATCACACTGTCTCAAAACCCGGACATCACCGCCCACCAATTTTCCCATTGTATGGAAGAGGTTACAGCATGGATGGCAAATCACTGCCTTAAACTTAATGTCAGTAAAACAGAGGTGATGATAGTGGGAGGAGCGCCATCGGTATGGACATCTGCTTGGTGGCCTCAGACGCTGGGCCAACTCCCAACTCCCAAAACAGAAGTCAAGAACTTGGGGATATGGCTTGACTCCAAATTGACGTATGATAGCCAAATTCGAAAAGTAACGGGGAAATGTTTTGGAACACTGAAAACCCTTAGGAAGGTTTTGGACCTACTTCCAATCCAGGCCAAAAAAAACGTAGTACAAGCAGTGGTTACCGCTCAGATTGATTACGGAAATGTTCTGTATCTTGGCGTATCCAAAAAAATACTAAGAAAGCTACAATCAATTCAGAATGCAGCTGCCTGCCTAGTGCAGAATCTCCCCAAAAAATCTTCTACTACAAAAGCCTTAATCAATCTACACTGGCTGCCTGTGGAAAAAAGGATATTGTTTAAGGCAATGTGTTTCTGTCATCGCATTCTGGCCAATAAAAGTCCAAAGTACCTACAAACCATGATAACAGCATACTTTCCCAGGAGAACTTTAAGATAAGAGGGAAAGGCGCTAGTAAATGTGCCTAGATTCAGGAAAGCCAGAATGGGTGGAAAATCATTCAGACTTTTAGCTGCCAAACACTGGAATTCGTTGCCTGTTGAGATGAGAACTGAACCATGTGAAGCTGCCTTTAGGAAAAGGCTAAAAACATGGCTTTTCCCAACAGGTATCTAGAACTGGCAAACATGCGAACTGTATCTCCTACCCTTTCTTTGTCATCTGAGAATCTGCTATTAGCGCGGGGACACACTGGCGGTGTAACCAAGCGCTCTATACATGGACAAAATGGAAAAATGGAAAATAAAACGTTCTGGATAGGCCAGTGGGACTGGAGTCGGGGTGACAACTGTTACCTGAAGGTTTTGATCTGGGCTTTGAGAGGATGAAGTTTGAGGGGAAAGGGAGGGAAAACACATTTGGGTGCTGACAGAATGGGGCGAGATTCAGGTGTCTTAGTTTCTCTCCATTGAGTAAAATCACTCCTACTTTTTAATTATTCCTCCCTCAATGTATGATTTTTTTGTTTTAAATGTTGCATTTCTAATTGTAGACTCCCAATCGCTTCAGTTAGATGTGAGGTCTCTTCAGGGAACTCCATGTCTAGATCATCGCCAAGGTGAACAAGTGGGGCTTGGCCTTCTGTTAATGTGGCACTCACCTGCTCTCCAGGTTGTTCTACCCTGGCAACGATAATTCCCCAGGTCCTCTGGGAGCTAACAGCGTGACAGTTATGGACGGAAAACACACTGTCAATCTGGAAGCCCCCAGGGGGAAAGGGGATGGGGACGAGTAGAGAGAGAGACAAGAGATACGAAGATACCAGGCATCTTCGCAGGGTAAAGAGGGCTCTTCTGAGAATGTCTGGGTCGTTCTGGAATTCCAGATTCAGAGCTGTGGTGTAGGGAGACCTTGTTCAAGAACACTGTCTTCGTGATGAGCTAAGAGGCAAGGGACAATATATGAATGACCAATCCAATAGTAAACAGTTAAAGCATATATATATTCTTGGCCTTTGCTCTGTATATCCTACCTAACGTATGTAAAGGATATAACACGGAAGGTGGGAACTCTTTGCAAGAGCTTCTTTAACCATATGTCAATGAAGTAGTTCTGATTAAACAAATGAGCATCCTATAAGACATATCAACATTTACATGAGGACAACTAATAGAAATGCATGCTCTGAAAATATGTTGTCGATTGCACATATGTTTGGAAGATTATACCTGAGCCCTTCAAAAATTGGCGTCACCTTTCTTGCGCATTGTACAATTCACAATAGTTCAACAAGATCAAAAGGGAAAAAAAATTAAAATAAACAAGAAATCTGCAGTGGATATAACTAACAAGGTAAATACATCAATTTGATCCAGCACTCCTTATTATAACATTCTTAAACGTTTGTATTTAAATTGCACAAAAGATGCTTCCTTCAAATATTATTCTGTCACACAGTTAAACACAACATCAATTCAGCAGGTGTATTTCTGTCTCTTTATTCGTAATTCTCCTTCACAATAGATAAAACCGTAGCCAACACGTTTTTTCCTCTCGGACTTCTTCAGGGCAAAAGAATATTGTTGGCCTTCTATCTTGAGTGTTATGTGTGTTGTTTTATTCATTTCTTGATGGTAATAACAGTGGTGATCTCGTGAAATAATTCTCTTTCCGAATTGGACCGTCAATTAAAAGAATATTATGGTGACCGGTCTTTTATTTTGACCATTGGCCAGGGCGTAGCACTACAGTCGGTGTTACTCCATTCACCAACTTCCGATTTTCGGCAGCGGGTGACAAACGTAGTCTCGGTAGATCGTGCGCAAAAGGTATAACTAACAAGGTCTCTTATTTTTGAGAGTCAATGTTTCTTCCAATAACAGTTTTTTAAAGTGTCCTTTTCCTTCGGTATTACAGTTAGAAGACACCGCAATTACTTGTTAGTTCAGGAAAATAAATGGTATGCTCTGTGTTCAGTTACACTGCCCAAAAGAGGGTACTCAAGTTGTCAAAGTCATTTCCAATGCGCGCTCCTTAAATAAAATAAAGATTCCACTCACCGCGGTCTGTTGTTCTGTTTACCTTGTCCGAAAGACTTAACTTCTTTGTTCTTTCTTTCTTTTACAGGATTTATGGTAATGGAAACCAGAAGAGCAGGACGGAAGGTTCGTCACCGAAGATAAGAAGATCCAAGAAGGCGAAGAGCCAGACGAAGATGCCGAAGCCTGGAGGGGGAATGGAAGAGACCGGCCAAGAGAAGGAACTGGAGCCAGGTAAGTGCTGGGAGAAACGAGGCCAAGCCGCGAGTAAAAGCGGGAGCAGTTTAAATACCCTCGCTGTGCAGCTGGTGCTTTGCATACTCGTGTTTGCATGTTTGCCGGTCTACATGTGCAAGACTGTTGGCGGTTTGTGACATTAGCATACTTTTTCTTGACACGTTTTGCCAGTTTACATGTGTCAGAGATTGTTAATGAACGCTTGTATTTCCATGTCACATCTTCCCACATGACAGAGTGTGAAAATGTACAAAAATACCAAATGTGCATATCAATGTTGTATTTCTACAATGCTCACCATTGTCACACAGTAACATCCTGGAACATAGTCACATCATCTCTATGTCACCTGACTACTGGTTAAGGCGAGCATGGGTGAGGGGAATCATACCCATAACAACTATCTTACTAAGTTATCTGACAAGGTTGTTACCTAAGGCCACATACTGTATTTGTGTCTGGCTGGAGATTTCAATGTTTGTCTCCCTCCATGTCGAAATACTCCAGCTCCTACTGGAGGTGGGTTGGATCCAAGAAGCCAGGAGTTGGAGATGATAGTAGCATCCTTTGATTTAGTGGACATAATGGGAACTGAAGGGAAAGATATTATTGCCCACCAACATGTAAAGGTAGAGGGGTACCTTCCACAATTGATTATATATTTGTCAAAAAGAGTTTGGAGGAGGTTCTGATGTATAGATCTGTTGTTTTATCTACTTTTAGCGATCATAATCCCTTGAGGTCGCTCTCTCAATGGTTTTTAAAAAAGCGCTTAAGAGAGAGATTGGGGCTAGTAACCTTCAATCTTCCACGGATAATTTAAAGCTGATATGGAAAATGTGTGATCCTGCCCGAACTCAAGAAGCAATTCTAAAAAAGAATATGAGACTAGTGGAAGTTTGTTTGTCGGAAGTGGACAGTGTGCCCAGCGTGAAAAACGCTCTTCTTAAACCGGGAACGCTCTTTTAATAAGCTACAAGGCTGGTTTGATCATGAATGGACCGTGGCTAACAGGGAGTTGAGAGCAGTACTTGGGGAAACACCTAGAGATCAAGCACTAGTTACTATTCTGAGGAAACAATAAAATGCGGTCATGGCTAAACAATGGCAGGTAGTTGTAACAGACCAGTGAGACACACCAGCACAGACAGCCCGTATGAAAAATAGCAGGCATTTTTGGGCCACCATCACGGTTATGAAACCTAAAAATCAGTTAGTTTCCCCAGTCTCCTGCCACATTGCGAGTGAAGCCTGGGAAGCCCATTTTAGAAACGTTTATGCTGCCCCCTCAACAGAGGATATTTCTAATATTGATAGCAGGAAATTATCAGATGTTAAAATAACAGTGGCTGAGGTGCAAGAAGCCACCGCACAAAGTGTAGGGGGAAACCGTGTTCCGATTGACTTATTTACATATAACACTAATCTTTGGTCCCCTACCTTAACTAATGTGTTTAGCAATCTGGCACATTCAGATGTGCCTGCCTCCTGGCATACCTCAATCATTGTCCCTATATTTGAGAAGGGTAATAGAGATGACCTCATCTGCTGCAGGCCAATTTCGCTGATTGATACCACTGTTAAAATCTTGGGGCATGTTATATCCAGGAATGGGCCCAAGCTGAGTCCATTCTGCATCCCTCCCAGCATGGGTTCAGAAGTAAGATTGGGACAATCGAGCAATGTGCTAACCTGAATCTGGTAATTGGCAAATATACTGTTGCAAAGCGCATGCCTCCGTATTTGGCTTTTTTGGAATTAAGTGCTGCTTTTGATTGTGTCAATCGACCCAAATTATGGCTGCTGTTTCGGGTTTTGGATGTCTCCCATGTTCATTTTCTTGCATAGTTGCACATGGATATGAGAGCTAGGGTTAGAATTAGTGACAATAGAAATGTGTCCAATTATATTGAGATTGGCAGGGGCGTCAGACAAGGGTGCGTGCTTGCCCCTCTTTTGTTTATTTTATACATTAATGATCTGCACCCGTTTTTAGCAAAGGTTACCAGTGATGTTCCCACAGTCAAAAGGGATCGCCTACCTACACTCTTATATGCGGAGGACGCTGTGCTTATGGCTCGTACGCCTAAGCAGTGAGCCTCCTAGTACTTGCCTTTGTTGAATTTATGGCAAATCAACTCCCTTCTTTGAAAATGGGTGAAAACTGTTTGACTAGTGTCAATAGTTTTCATATTTGGGAGTCATGTTTTCTGTTTTGGGAGCATGGGCACCTGACATTGTACATCGCAGAATGCAGTTTTCAAAGGCAATTGGTACTCTTTTTATGTTTTCCTCAACCTTGGGGAAGGGGGCAATTGGTACCTATGCTGCAGATTTACAAATCTCAATTTGTTTCCAATGCTACCCATGGAGCTGAAATATGTGGGGTTGCAAACTGTGAAGCCATACAATATGAAGAAAATAGGTTTTGAAGGCAACTGCTCGGAGTACCAAATTCTACCCCACACGCCATCTGCTGTGATGAACTGAATTTTCAATTTATAATTGATTTTATCAGGGTGAAACCCTTAATATTTTGGTTGTCAATCTGGATCAATGAGAAGGCATCACTAACTAGAGATATGATACTTGATTGCCTCTCTTGTGACAACAGCCTCCGAATTCTGTGGTTGGCATATGTTGAATCAGAAATGGGTAAAATTGGCATGCAGAGGGCTTTTGTTGAGCCAAATTCATGTTCAAGTTTAAACAAAAGAAATGTAGCCTTAATTTTTTATGAATCTGCACAGGAAAGGCTTTTTAGAAGTATAGAAGGGAAATCCCAGATTACTGCATATTTGTCTATGGGAGTCCCAGATTGCCCCCTATTTATTTGCGGCAGCCTTGTGGGAGTTGGGAGGGTTCTCTGTTATTTAGGTTTCGAGACAATACTGTTAAATATCTATTGTGCTTCCCCCTTCGTATCAGTCAAATCTTGCTGCTATTCTGTGCCCATGTGATGGCAAACTGGGCAAACAATGATACATTTTTTACTGTTTTGTAAATTCTATGAATTTTACACCAGGTTGTTTTTAATTCCTTTGTTTAAAAAGAAGTATCACAATATTAGGCACTGTAAAGCCGTGTTTTCATTGGTTATGCAGTTATCTGATGTGGAAACCTGTTTACATGTATGCTTATTTTTAACTCATGCTGTAAGGGTACATGGCACTTTACTATTTTAAAATTTGCTGCTATTTGTCATTTCTGTCATACTTATTCTCCTTGAATATGATTTTAACTGTATGAAATGTTTTATTTGCCATATTTATGTTTATTTTATGAATGAAAATCTTGTTAAAAAAAAGTGTTTGAAACTGAAACTGAAACATGCAAGGATATATTATGTCATGAATTGTCATATTTTGATCTTGTTGAACTTCCCTATGATCAGAGTGGAAAGAGGGATATGAAGCACAACAGCAAGCTGGTATTTGTAAAATCATTTGCAATGTCTAAACCTGTGAGACTGTAACAGGCTCTTCAGAAACGACTCCATGCTCTATCAGCCTGTGACCCAATGTCTGCAATGAAGGATAAATGAAAACTATAATTTGTGCACTCACACTCATTTCACAATGATTATGGCTTGACAACATGGCCAGCAAAATGCATGCAAAAGACATTTGGGTGGTGCTAAATTCTCTATACTGGGCAATCCAAGTATCCTTAAAACAGGTGGGACTCTTGTAATCCTTTCCAGTATTTTTGTTGAGCATTCTCTCTTGTTTGTGAACCCTCTCGGCCCTTAGAGACCGTTGCTGCGGTAGCAAGATTTTGGGATTCCTAATCCTAACTTCAAATACGTTGAATGTGGTGGACCGAAAGCAAAGAGTAGTGTTTGAAATTACACTGTCCCTAGCTTCTACTCTAATGCAGAAGTAGTGAATGCTAGTTCATGATGTGCTAATGCTTTGTGGCAAAGGCCACGCCCTAACACGACAACCTAGGATATTTCTATGAATGCCTTGAGGGGGGCTTTAGACCCCGCCAGGTAGCCAGGCTTCTGACTAGTGAGTCTATCATGTCTATGAAGTTGTAGCTGCCAGCAGCTATATGTCCTTGGACAAGAGACAGGTTATTATGCATACAATTTTCAGAATAACTTTAAATTGTATTTACTGATGCAAATACAAGGTATTGACTAAAGCAATCTTGCTGTTTTAAATTCAGTTAATAAATACACTGGAGTTTGAACGTGATTCTCTTGATCAGAATATGCCCACCACATTCAGAGAATAAATATAAACGTTTACACAAACAAATCGTAAAATTAAAATAGTTTCAGCCAGGTAGATTTTATGCCACGCCTTTTGTTACGCAACAGTCGACATAAGTTGCATGAATAATGTAAAATGGTGGCGTGTGACATTAGGCACTGTGTCTCAAAGCTACGCCTTATGGTGCAACCCTAATATTGACTTCAGCTCCGTAGACTTGTGCTCCGAAACCTTTGTCATAAACTTGGCAGGAGGTACGATATGCCATGGGTATTAAAGGCGTGCCACAACTGTTTGGGAAAATCTCACATCATTTGTTTTTCTTTTTTTTTGTAACTATTATGTACAACGGCTGCAATATGACTCACGCCTTTTTGTTGTCATAATTACCGTGTAAAATGTAAACTGACTATCGTGTTTTTTGAGGGTAGTAATCCTCGAATGTCAAACGCTGTTCAGGTAACTGTCATGATAGCATAATCCTACTTTTCATCCAAGTCTGCTTCTGGAGTGCAATCTATACAATAATTATTTTGTTAATTGTTATTTAAACATATTTGATAGCCAACTAATCTAAGTACTGTGCAGGGCTGAGGCGATTTTGCTTGGAACAGTAAATAAAGATTAAATAAAACACACAATGTGCTCCTGACCTTTTGGCAATTTTTATATAATCCTGATGCCACAGACACAGCCTTGTAGGCGCAAGCTTTGCTAGCCACATTTGATAACTGATTTGGTCATTAAAGAGCAATACAGCATTATGGAGAGATAGTTTTCAGGCATGTTAAGTACCGTCCTGATAAGCAAATTATTAAGGCTCTTGCGGACCATGGAAACATCACGTTTGTAAATGTGTCCAACATTTTCCTGACATGTGACCCGTCATGGTAAAGGACCACGGGCTCATCAAGAACTGGAACAGGAAGGAACTTTCACTGAAAACCTATTGGCTGAGTTCCGGGTGCAGTGTAGTTGCAGAAACGGCAGAGTTCTCTAATAAAACAATGCCTAGCCTCCCTAGAAATCAGCACTTAATGTAGACAGCCCTCAAAAATGTGGTGATCACTTAAGCATCCTTGACTCTCTGAGTAGACTTGGGCATGCAGCCCAAGAATGTGGTGGTCACTAAGTTCTCCTATATATTCTGGCTAGACCTGGACATGATATAAAGGCTCATGCGGCGTGTGTCTAGGTGGAGTCTAACACACTAATTCCAGCAAAAATAAAGTATAAATGTCCTGCTATGGGTTCTGTTTACATCACATCTCACGTAACTATAACTCGTGCCCTAAAATAACTAGGACTTGTGCCCACCATGTTACGTTATTTAATATGTATCTGTAACATAAACCATCACCGGCGAGGGTATCCTGGTGCTGAGCAGGTGTGTGCACCTAGCCCTTGTAGGTAGGTTAATTGAAAGGGACAAGGACGGCCCGTTCACGGTCCTAGCTCTCCCTTCTGTTTTTCTTCTTCGATTAATTGAAAAGCCAGGTCTTCCGTTTCTTGCAGCATCCAAGAAGAGAGGAGAAGGCTCTGATGTGGAGTGGGAGGCCTTTCCACACTTTAGGAGCGATGTAAGATAATGTCCACCCTCTTAATATGGTTCTGTTTATGAGTGGGCTGTGTTCAAGTAGGAGTCTTGCAGAGCACAGGTGCCTCGGTGGTTGGTGGAAGGAGTCACAACTGTTCAGGTAGGTAGGGCCTGAGTCATATAGTGACTTGAATGTGTGTGTGAGTAGTTTGAATTGAGCGCGTTTCTGTATCTAGAGCCATTTGAGCTCCCCGAGGTGTGGTGTGATGTGAGTTCTGTGTGGGAGGATGAGTCTGGCTGCTGAGTTTTGGATGGTTTGTAGTCTTCTAGCAAGTTGCTTGGTGATTGTGACATTGGCCAGAGGGATCATGTATGCATTGAAGAGGGTGGGGCTGAGCGATGAGCCTTAAGGCGCTTCAAAGATGACTCTAAAAGCTTCCAAAGAGTAGGGTGTCATGCAGAAAACTTGTGTTCTATCCGTTAAGCTGGAGCAGATCCAGTGGAGATGATGGTGGTGTGTGATATCGTGTCAAATTCTGCAGAGACGTTCAGAAGATGAAGGCTGCCGTGTCTCCTCTGTCAAGTATTATGCAGATGTCGTCTGTGGCACTGATGAGTGCTGCTTCTGTACTGTGAATGGGCCTGAATCCGGACTGTGTGGTGCTGAGGAGCTCGTGGTTGCTGAGGTGGTCAGTGAGGCATCAACTGATTAGTTTACCAAGACCTTTTCCAGGTATGGTAGGAGGGAGATAGGTCTGTTGTTGGAAAGCGTGGCTGGGTCAGTGGATGGTTTCTTGAGTAGGGGCATGATGGTGGCATGTTTCCAAGTTTCTGGGAATGTGACTGAGTGTATAAAGACATTGAGGATCTGTGTTATTTGTTTTGCTGATCAGTGGGATTCCTTTTGTGAAGGGGTGGTGAGGGCAAGGGTCAGATGGAGACCCAAAGTTGATGGCCTTCATGGTAGCAGTGATTTCGGCGGTGGTGACGGCAGGCCACGAGGTCAGGGTTTGGGTATCGTCCATGATGGAAAATTGGTTTGCAATGATGATGGAGTCTGGTTGAGGGATGAAGTTGCTGTAGATGGAGGGGATTTTGTTCAGAAACATTCTAAGAGCATGTTGCAAAGGTCTTGTGACAGTGCAATGGTGCTGAGGGAGGCAGAAGAGGGGCATTGAAATCTCTGATAATGACAAAGTTCTTTTTGCTACTGTTAGTGCTGGCATTGATGTGATCTGTAAGAGCTGTGTGCTTGGTGTTCCAGATCTGTTGGGGGCAGTGTCTTAGAGCTGATTTGAAGATGTTTGTGTCTGTGGGTCTCCATTTGACCTCCATTTGCCCTCCAGTTTCGTGCAGTGGCAATTTGTCAGCCTGAGTTCCTCTGTGTATCAGCTGGCCTGTGGTCGGACTCTTACAGATGGGTTACGCTTGAGGGGAGCCAGGGTGTTGTAAATGTGGTAATCCAGCTGTTGAGGTTCTTTATGTCTTTTGGCAAGTTGCTGGTATGCTACGGCCAGTGCTCAAAGAGGGCCGTAGCCCACTTCTCTTCTGTGATGCTTTCCCAGCTGCAGCAAGCAGTTCTGATGGTGGTAGGTCTGTGGTGGTGAGTAATGGGTATACTGAAGCTAACAAGGGTTGGGTCTAGTCAGGTCATAGTTGCTGGCTTGCTGACTGTGATTTTGCTGATTGAGGAGAAAATCAGGTCCAACGGTTTCTGGCGATGGGGTGGGTTAAGTAATGTCCTGGGTGAGGCCAAAGTTCCTGAGGTTTTCTAGAAGGGCCATAGAATTTGGTTTGGTGTGGTCTTCTATGTGACAGTTAGGATATCAGAGGAGGATGAAGGTGCTGGTGTTGATGATGAGGGGTGCCTCGAAGTCCGTGATGTCGCTGGTGAAATTGGTGGGGGTCCTGGTGGTCTGTATAGCAGGCTTCTGTCCAGGGATAAGTTTGCTGTGATGCATGTCTTAAACAGGAGGCACTCAATGTAGCTGATGTGCATGTTTGTGTAGATGGGGCAGCTGATGGTATCTTTGAATATGAAGGAGAATACACCTCCAGGCTTGTGTCAACGGTCTTGCCTGGTGATCCTGTAGCTGGAGGGGAAGGCAGTAGCGATGTCTGTTCTGAGTTTGGATTTTTTTCTGTGAGTAACATGGTAAAATTGGCTTACATCTGATTGGCATATTTAATTTACTTATAAGTCACTACTAAAGTGGAATACCATGTACTCAGGGCTTGTAAACTAAATGCTACTAGTGGGCCACCAGCATTCATAGTGCCATTCACTTAAGTAGCCCTTTATAACATGTCCCAGGTGTGCCATTGCAGCCTTAATGTGGTTTTAAACTGCCAATTCTACTTGGCAAAATAACCCTCTTGCCTGACCTTAAACTCCTCTTTTACTGCATATGAGTCACCCCTAAAGTTAGTCCTAGGCAGCCCATAGGGCAGTGTGCATTGTAATTAAAAGGATGAACATGTATTATTAAGGTTTACATGCCCTGGTAGTGAAAAACTCCAAAATGAATGTTTCACTGCTGTGAGGCTTACCTCTCCCGTAGGATAAAATTGGTTAGCATTATTATATTTAGGGCTCCCGGTTTAATGGTTCTTATGTTTTTTAACATTTCCGTATGTATTTATCCATATTTGTTTTTTGGCCATCTAATTGGTATTGGTGCTCGAAATGTGAATTCACCTTGAAAAAACAAAGGCAAGAGGTGCTTGGCGATACAGGAACAGTTTGTTTAATTTAGCTCTTCACCCAGGAGCACAGTTGCAGAAGCGGGTGTGAGAACGGTCTCAAAGTACAATCGATTTGAGCGCCATTATATACATTTCTTGGAGCATCATAAAACAACTTATAGATCCCTTTTTGGAAGAGGAATGTGATCACAGTCATGGAGTCATAAGTTACTCTCACCTGATAACATAATGCAGGTGGGTCTCGACCTTGCGTGGACACAATGAGGGCCAGTGGGCAACATGTGCAGATGTCCAGCATGGGGAACGCAGGATCACTGCGTGTGATGTGCCCTGATTGGCTGCGTGTTCCAAACTTCATGTGTCTCTACCTTTATGGTGTTTTGGGAACGCAAGCCCCTCTAGCCATGTGTGCTTTTTTTGGGGCCTATCTCCCCGGGCCAATGTGGTTTAGCTGCCTATCTGTGGGATTAATCTGGGTTTTTAACTGTTCAATCGATTTTCTGCTGGTTACATGTCCCTCCATCTGTGATCTGTCAAACAGTTGCCCCAGGCCTAGCTTGCATGGCCTACCTGATCACCTATTTCTGACTCGGGGTTGATGGAGACGTCATGTTGGGTGATTTCAACAACAGTAATTAGATTTCGTTTTAATGCACAAATGTATCATTGCATACATCAACATCAATATTAACAGTATTTATACATATTTGTTTTGGGAAAAAATAATATTTTTCCCAATTTTTTTAAACTGATGAGTAGACATTCATACTTTGATGCCTGTCGCTTTTAAGCAAATTAAACAGCCAAATATAAAAAAGCACTACAACCACAGGTAAATATAACCATTATCCTTCATGTATATATTAACATATGCCTGTTGTTAAGAAAATCATATCCTGTTTTATAATTCCCCATTCTGTCTATTAATTCAATTCAATTCAATTACTTTATTCAGATAAAACATATCCATAAAAGAACAAATCACACATTGATACATAAAACACACAAATTCATGATAATCATAAAAACATTATATAAAAACCAATGCAATAGGAATGTTAATTATACAGTACACATCGTATTGCGTGCACGACAAGCAGTTGTCAAGAAGACACCCACGCGAAATGCTAATTCATCATCTTCCAAATTGACGATGGTCCTAAATGCATCTTTGTAATACGCAAGTGGATATCTTTTAAAAAAGGTATTAAGAACAATTTGGCATATTGTATATAAAACTTACAGAAAAATAAAAAGTGTGATATAGTTTGCCTTGACCCACCGTCACACGGGCATGACAAAGAGTCAAGGTTAGTAAGATAACCAAGGGGGAAACATAATAAAAACTTCACTGTGCCATCCCTTATGTGAAAGAGGAGTCCCCGCTCCCAACGGTCCAAGGGTTTAGTGAGATGGCTAGCCAACTGATATTGAGCATTCTCGATGGACATGAAAGTGGCTACGGATGGTTTCCTAGACTCCATGTCAAGTCTGTCCTTTCTATAATGTGGGTATAGGGCCAACC
This sequence comes from Calotriton arnoldi, assembly GCA_963921515.1. Classification (NCBI taxonomy): domain Eukaryota; kingdom Metazoa; phylum Chordata; class Amphibia; order Caudata; family Salamandridae; genus Calotriton; species Calotriton arnoldi. The sequence goes on along the minus strand of CAWUFW010000849.1, from coordinate 1,527,310 downwards.
ATAGGTCTTTTTTATTTACAGTATCTATCTCATGGGGGCTGTCAAAGATGTGTTCGTAGTCGATCCTACTTAAGCAAGATCACACCTCAGCTAGCCATGGGCTATCCATGCCGTTATCGCACTAACCCCTTCCATGCGCAGGACGGCTGGGAGCCGTCCTGTGCCACGGTGCTCGTGTGCGCAGGACGGCTCCTGGCCGTCCTCGCACATGGCAGGGGAAATCCCTCTGGTGTGGGCACCAGAGGGATTTCCTTTTCCCCCGACAGCCTCGGGAGCTAGGGAAGGGCTTCCCCAGCTTCCGAGGCTGTCTGTGTTGTTTCAGTGCAATGAAGATCAGCGCGCACGTCGTGCTGACTTCATTGCACAGAAACCGAAACTAAAATGAGCCTTGAGGCTCATTTCAGTTTCACTTTCTACGTGCTCAGGGATCCACCCACTAGGCACCAGGGAGGGGGGAGCGGCCCCTTGGGCAAGGGCCTATGATCCCCCCATACATTTTGGGCTAAATTCAGTCTTTCTGCCCCCCCTGGGGGGCAGAAGGGGTCTCCAGCCCCCAATCTGCCCCCCAGGGGGGCAGAAAGCCCACAAGAACCAGGGATTATTTTTTACCACATAAATTAGGGGTGGGGGCTGCCCAATTTGGGCACGCCAATGCCCCCATCCCCCCCTGCACAATTAGAGTCTTTCTACCCCCCCTGGGGTGCAGATGGGGGCACTAGCCCCCAATCTGCCCCCCGGGGGGGCAGAAAGGCCACTAGACGGCTTTTTTTTTACGTTTCATTTCGTGGTGGGGCTGCCCAACATGGGCATGCCAATGCCCCCACCCCTCCCCTCACAAAATTCCAGTCTTTCTGCCCACCCGGGGGAGCAGAAAGCCCACTAGAAACCAGGGATTTATTTTATTATGTAAATTAGGGGTGGGGGCTGCCCAATATGGGCATGCCAAAGCCCCCAACCCCCCTGCACAATAACAGTCTTTCTGCCCCCCCTGGGTGCAGATGGGGACAGTAGCCCCCAATCTGCCCCCGGGGAGGGCAGAAAGCCTACTAGGCACCAGGGTTTTTTTTATACAATGAATTTAGGGGTGGGGGCTGCCCAAGATGGGCATGCCAATGCCCCCACCCCTCTCCCCCACAAAATTCCAGTCTTTCTGCCCCCCCTGGGGGGCAGATGGGGGCATTATCCCCTTATCTGCCCCCCCGGGGTGGGACAGAAAGCCCACTAGCCACCAGGGATTTTCTTTTTCAAAAGTTCGGGGTGGGGCTGCCCAGAATGGGCATGCCAATGCTCCCACCCCCCAAAAAAGATTCCACAGCCTTTCTGCCCCCCCCAGGAGGCATATGGGGGCAGTAGCCCCTGATCTGCCCCCCGGGGGGCAGAACGTCCACTAGGCGCCAGCGATTATGCTGGCTTTTCTATTAGTAGGGGTGGGGGCTTCCCAGAATGGGCATCCCAATGCCCCCACCCCCCAAAAGAATAGCCAGTCTGTCTGCCCCCCTTGGGGGTATATCGGGGCAATAGCCCCAGATTTCCCCCCTCCCCATGGCGGCAGAAAGCCCACTAGGCACTGACTTTTTTTCAGGATGTGCCTACCTGTGGATTTTGGGTCCTAGCGCAGCCGGCACCTAGGGAAATATAGCAAACCTATACATTTTTGAAAACTAGACACCCAGGGGAATCCAGGATGGGGTGACTTGTCTGGCTCTCACCAGGTTCTGTTACCCAGAATCCCTTGCAAACCTCAAAATATGTTAAAAAAAACACATTTTCCTCATATTTCTGTGGTGGAAAGTTCTGGAATATGCATGGATCCACAAAATTCCACACACCGCGCATTCCCCAAAGTCTTCCGAGAAAAATGGTACCTCACTTGTGTCGGTTGGCCTAGTGCCTATGACAGGAAACGACCCAAAACGCAACGTGGACACACCACATTTTCACAGTGAAAACGGACCCTTTTTTTGCAAAGTGCCTAGCTGTAGATTTTGAACCCTAGCTCTTCCAGCACCTAGGGAAACCTAGCAAACCTATACATTTTTGAAAACTAGACACCCAGGGGAATCCAGGACGGGGTGACTTGTCTGGCTCTCACCAGGTTCTGTAACCCAGAATCCCTTGCAAACCTCAAAATTTGTCAAAAAACCCACATTTTCCTCACATTTCTGTGGTGGAAAGTTCTGGAATCTGCGTGGATCCACAAAATTCCATCCACCGCGCATTCCCCAAAGTCTTCTGAGAAAAATGGTACCTCACTTGTGTGGGTAGGCATAGTGGCTGCAACAGGAAATGGTCCAAATCGTACTGTGGGGGGGCACCTGGTTTTTTGGCCCCGGGCTCGCTGCCATCTAGGGAAACCTACCAAACCCAAACATTTCTGAAAACTAGGCACCCTGGGGAGTCCAGTGAGGTATGGCTTGTGTGGATCCCCCAACGTTTCCCTACTCAGAATCCCCTGCAAACCTAAAATTTAGCTGAAAAAAACACATTTTCCACATATTTATATGTGGAATTACCGTGCCGGCACAAATGTCCTACCCCACAGCATTCTCCTTAGTGTCTCGAGTAAAATGATACCTCTCTTGTGTGGGTGTCCAATGCAAAATTGGCTAAAAACATATTTTTTTTTAAATGTAGCGCTTAGAATTGTCGGTGCTATACCCTAAATCCCTATGTTTTGGGCCCTCCCCAGTCACAGGCCCTTGCCCCACCCACACAAGTGAGGTATCATTTTACTCAGGAGACTGAGAGGAACGCTTTGGGGTAGGACATTTGTGCGGGCACTGTGATTCTACCCAAAAATATGTGGAAAATGTGGTTTTTTTCAGCAAAATTTGACGTTTGCAGGGGATTCTGGTTAGGAAAACATTGGGGGACCGACGCAAGCCATACCTCACTGGACTCCCCCGGGTGTCTAGTTTTCAGAAATGTGTGGGTTTGGTACTTTCCCAAGATGGCCGCCCTGCCCGGGGTAAAAAACCCAGGTGAATCCCCTTGCAAAACCAGGTTGTTTTGTGATAGGTCATTTTGATGTCTCCTCAATACAATTTGGGCCCTTGCCTGTCGCGGGTACTTGACCCACCCACGCGAGTGAGGTACCATTTTTATCAGGAGACCTGCGGAAATGCTGGGTGGTAGGAAATTTGTGGATCCAAGTAGATTCCAGAACTTTCCCACACAGAAATTTGAGAAAAAAGGGATTTTTTCCAGCTAAATTTGAAGTTTGCAGGGGATTCTGAGTAGGAAAACGTTGTGGGACCCACGCAAGCCATACCTCACTGGACACCCCTGGGTGTCTAAATTTCAGAAATGTGTGGGTTTGGTAGTTTCGCAAGATGGCCGCCGAGCCCGGGGCCAAAAACCCAGGTGACCCCCTTTGCAAAACCAGGTTGTTTTGTGATAGGTAATTTTGATGTCTCCTCAATAGGTTTAGGGCCCTTGCCTGTGGCGGGAACTTGACCCACCCATGCGAGTGAAGTATCATTTTTATTGGGAGACCTGGGGGAATGCTGGGTGGTAGGAAATTTCTGGATCCACGTAGATTCCAGGACTTTCCCAGGCAGAAATTTGATAAAAAAGTGATTTTTTTCAGCTAAATTTGAGGTTTGCAGGGGATTCTGGGTAGGAGACCATTGGGGGACCCACGCAAGTCATACCTCACTGGACTCCCCCGGGTGTCTAGTTTTCAGAAATGTGTAGGTTTGGTACTTTCCCAAGATGGACGGCGAGCCCGGGGTCAAAAACCCAGGTGACTCCCCTTGCAAAACCTGGTTGTTTTGTGATAGGTCATTTTGATGTCTCCTCAATAAGTTTTGGGCCCTTGCTTGTCGCAGGTACTTGACCCACCCACACGTGTGAGGTATCATTTTTATCAGGAGACCTGGGGGAACGTTGGGTGGTAGGAAATTTGTGGATCCACGTGGATTCTAGAACTTTCCCAGACAGAAATTTGAGAAAATTGTGATTTTTTCATCAAAATATGAGGTTTGCTGGGGATTCTGTGTAGGGAAACAATGGGAATCCGAGCAAGCCATACCTCCCTGGAATCCCCTGGGTCTCTAGTTTTCAGAAATGTGTGGGTTTGGTAGGTTTTCCTAGATGGATGCCAACACCGGGACCAAAAACGCAGATGCCCCCTATGTATCCGAAAATGACCTGGTTTTGCAAGGGGGGTCACATGAGTTTTTGGTCCCAGGCTTGGCGGCCATCTAGGGATAACTACCAAACCCACACATTTCTGAAAACTAGAGACCCAGGGGAGTCCAGGGAGGTATGGCTTGCTTGGATCCCCCAACGTTTCCCTACACAGAATCCCTAGCAAACCTCATATTTTGATGAAAAAATCACAATTTTCTCAAATTTCTGTGTGGGAAAGTTCTAGAATCTACGTGGATCCACAAATTTCCTACCGCCCAGTGTTCCCCCAGGTCTCCTGATAAAAATAATACCTCACAGGTCTGGGTGGGTCAAGTACCAGCGACAGGCAAGGGCCCAAAACGTATTGAGGAGACATCAAAATGACATATCACAAAACAACCTGGTTTTGCAAGGGGAGTCACCTGGGTTTTTGACCCCGGGCTCGGCGGCCATTTTGGGAAAGTACCAAACCCACACATTTCTGAAAACTAGACACCCGGGGGATTCTAGCGAGGTATGGCTTGCGTGGGTCCCCAAATGTTTTCCTACCCAGACACCCCTGCAAACCTCAAATTTAGCTGAAAAAATCACTTTTTTAGCAAATTTCTGTCTGGGAAAGTTCTGGAATCTACGTGGATCCACAAATTTCCTACCACCCAGCGTTCCCCCAGGTCACCCGATAAAAATGATACCTCACTCGCGTGGGTGGGTCAAGTATGGCTTCCGTGGGTCCCCCAATGTTTTCCTACCCAGAATCCCCTGCAAACCTCAAATTTAGCTGAAAAAAATCACTTTTTTCTCAAATTTCTGTCTGGGAAAGTTCTGAAATCTACATGGATCCACAAATTTCCTACCACCCAGCGTTCCCCCAGGTCTCCCGATAGAAATGGTACCTCACTCGCGTGGGTGGGTTAAGTACCCGCGACAGGCAAGGGCCCAAAACGTATTGAGAAGACATCAAAATGACCTATCACAAAACAACCTGGTTTTGCAAGGGAGGTCACCTGGGTTTTTGGCCCCGGGCTCGGTGGCCATCTTGCGAAACTACCAAACCCACACATTTCTGAAAACTAGACACCCGGGGGAGCCCAGCAAGGTATGGCTTGCGTGGATCCCCCAATGTTTCCCTACCCAGAATGCCCTGCAAACCTCAAATTTAGCTGAAAAAAACAAATTTTCCACATATTTTTGGGTGGAATCACCGTGCAGTCACAAATATCCTACCCCACAGCGTTCCACTCAGTCTCTCGAGTACAATGATACCTCACTTGTGTGGGTAGGGCAAGGGCCTGTGACTGGGAAGAGCCCAAAACATAGGGATTTAGGGTATAGCGCCGACAATTCTAAGCGCTACATTTTTTTAAAAATGAGTTTTTAGCCAATTCTGCATCGGACACCCACACAAGTGAGGTATCATTTTACCCGGCACACTAAGGAGAATGCTGTGGGGTAGGACATGTGTGACGGCACATTGATTCCACACAAAAATATGTGGAAAATGTGGTTTTTCTCAGCTAAATTTGAGGTTTGCAGGGGATTCTGGGTAGGGAAACGTTGGGGATCCACGCAAGCCATACCTCGTTGGACTCCCCGGGTGTCTAGTTTTCAGAAATATGTTGGTTTGGTAGGTTTCCCTAGATGGCGGCGAGCCCGGGGCCAAAAAATCAGGTGCCCCCCCACAAAACCAGTTAGTTTTGTTAAAGGTAATTTTGAAGTCTCCACAGTACCATTTGGGCCATTTCTGTTGCAGCCACTATGCCTACCCACACATGTGAGGTACCATTTTTATCGGGAGACCTGGCGGAATGCTGGGTGGTAGGAAATTTGTGGATACACGCAGATTCCAGAACTTTCCCACACAGAAAGTTGAGAAAAAAGTGATTTTTTTCAGCTAAATTTGAGGTTTGCAGGGGATTCTGGGTAGGGAAATGTTGGAGGACCCACGCAAGCCATACCTTGCTGGACTCCCCTAGGTTTCTAGTTTTCAGAAATGTGTGGGTTTGGTAGGTTTCCCCAGATGGCCGCTGACCCTGGGGCCAAAAACTCATGGGATCCCCCTTGCAAAAGCAGGTTGGTTTGTGATAGGTAATTTTGATGTCGCCTCAATTGGTTTTGGGCACTTGCCTGTTGCGGGTAGTTGACCCACCCACACAAGTGAGGCACCATTTTTCTCGGAAGGCTTTGGGGAATGGGTGGAATTTTGTGGATCCACACAGATTCCAGAACTTTCCACCACAGAAATATGAGGAAACTGTGTTTTTTTAACAAATTTGGAGAGTTTTCAAGGGATTCTGGGTAACAGAACCTGGTGAGAGCCAGACAAGTCACCCCATCCTGGATTCCCCTGGGTGTCTAGTTTTAAAAAATGTATAGGTTTGCTAGGTTTCCCTATGTGCCGGCAGAGCTAGGGTTCAAAATCTACAGCTAGGCACCTGGCAAAAAAAGGGTCAGTTTTCACTGTGAAAATGTGGTGTGTCCACGTTGCGTTTTGGGCCGTTTCCTGTCAACGGCACTAGGCCTACCCACACAAGTGAGGTACCATTTTTCTAGGAAGACTTTGGGGAACACGGGGTGGGTGGAATTTTGTGGATCTACGCAGATTCCAGAACTCTCCACCACAGAAATGTGAGGAAAATGTTTTTTTTTTACAAATGTTGAGGTTTGCAAGGGATTCTGGGTAACAGAACCTGGTGAGAGCCAGACAAGTCACCACATCCTGGATTCCCCTGGGTGTCTAGTTTTCAAAAATGTATAGGTTTGCTAGGTTTCCCTAGGTGCCGGCAGAGCTAGGGTTCAAAATCTACAGCTAGGCACTTTGCAAAAAAAGGTTCAGTTTTCGCTGTGAAAATGTGGTGTGTCAATGTTGCGTTTTGGGCCGTTTCCTGTTGCGGGCACTAGGCCTACCCACACAAGTGAGGTACCATTTTTCTTGGAAGACTTTGGGGAACGTGGGGTGGGTGGAATAATGTGGATCCACGCAGATTCCATAACTTTCCACCACAGAATTGTGAGGAAAATGTGTTTTTTTTTAACAAGTTTTAGGTTTGCAAGGGATTCTGGGTAACAGAACCTGGTGTGAGCTAGTCAAGTCACCCCATCCTGGATTCCACTGGTTGTCTAGTTTTCAAAAATGTATAGGTTTGCTAGATTTCCCTAGGTGCCGGCAGAGCTAGGGTTCAAATTCTACAGCTATGCACTTTGCAAAAAAAGAGTCCGTTTTCACTGTGAAAATGTGGTGTGTCCAGGTTGCGTTTTGGGCCGTTTCCTGTCGCGGGCACTAGGCCTACCCACACAAGTGAGGTACCATTTTTCTTGGAAGACTTTGGGTAACACGGGGTGGGTGGAATTTTGTGGATCAACGCAGATTCCAGAACTTTCCACCACAGAAATATGAGGAAAATGTGTTTGTTTGGACACATTTTGAGGTTTGCAAGGGACTCTGGGTAACAGAACCTGGTGAGAGCCAGACAAGTCACGCTATCCTGGATTACTCTGGGTGTCTAGGTTTCAAAAATGTATAGGTTTGCTAGGTTTCCCTAGTTGCCAGCAGAGCTAGGGTTCAAAATCTACAGCTAGGCACTTTGCAATAAAAAGGGTCCGTTTTCACTGTGAAAATGTGGTGTGTCCAGGTTGCGTTTTGGGCCGTTTCCTGTTGCGGGCACTAGACCTACCCACACAAGTGAGGTACCATTTTTCTCAGAAGACTTTGGGGAACACGATTAGGGTGGAATTTTGTAGATCTACGCAGATTCCAGAACTTTCCACCACAAAAATGTGAGGAAAATGTGTTTTTTTTACAAATTTTGAGGTTTGCAAGGGATTCTGGGTAACAGAACCTGGTGAGAGCCAGACAAGTCACCACATCCTGGATTCCCCTGGGTGTCTAGTTTTAAAAAATGTATAGGTTTGCTAGGTTTCCCTAGGTGCCGGCAGAGCTAGGGTTCAAAATCTACAGCTAGGCACTTTGCAAAAAAAGGTTCAGTTTTCGCTATGAAAATGTGGTGTGTCAATGTTGCGTTTTGGGCCGTTTCCTGTCGCGGGCACTAGGCCTACCCACACAAGTGAGGTACCATTTTTCTTGGAAGACTTTAGGGAATGCGGGGTGGGTGGAATTGTGTGGATCCACGCAGATTCCATAAACTTTCCACCACAGAATTGTGAGGAAAATGTGTTTTTTTGTTTTACAAGTTTTAGGTTTGCAAGGGATTCTGGGTAACAGAACCTGGTGAGAGCTAGTCAAGTCACCCCATCCTGGATTCCCCTGGGTGTCTAGGTTTCAAAAATGTATAGGTTTGCTAGGTTTCCCTAGGTGCTGGCAGAGTTAGGGTTCAAAATCTACAGCTAGGCACTTTGCAAAAAAAGGGTCCGTTTTTCAATGTGAAAATGTGGTGTGTCCACGTTGCATTTTGGGCCGTTTCCTGTCGCGGGCACTAGGCCTAACCACACAAGTGAGGTACCATTTTTCTCGTAAGACTTTGGGAAACGCGGGGTGGGTGGACTTTTGTGGATCCACGCAGATTCCATAACTTTCCACCACAGAAATGTGAGGAAAATATGTTTTTTTTGACAAATGTTTAGGTTTGCAAGGGGCTCTGGGTAACAGAACCTGGTGACAGCCAGTCAAGTCACCCCATTCTGGATTTCCCTGAGTGTCTAGTTTTCAAAAATGTATAGGTTTGCTAGGTTTCCCTTGGTGCTGGCAGAGTTAGGGTTCAAAATCTACAGCTAGGCACTTTGCAAAAAAAGGGTCCTTTTTCACTGTGAAAATGTGGTGTGTCCACGTTGCGTTTTGGGCCGTTTCCTGTCACGGGCACTAGGCCTACCCACATAAGTGAGGTATCATGTTTCTTGGAAGACTTTGGGGAACACGGGGTGGGTAGAATTTTGTGGATCCACGCAGATTCCAGAACTTTCCACCACAGAAATGTGAGGAAAATGTGTTTTTTTTTTACAAATTTTTAGGTTTGCAATGGATTCTGGGTAATAGAACCTGGTGAGAGCCAGCCAAGCCACCCCATCCTGGATTCCACTGGGTGTCTAGTTTTCAAAAATGTATAGTTTTGCTAGGTTTTCCGAGGTGCCGGCAGAGCTAGGATTCAAAATCTACAGCTAGGCACTTTGCAAAAAAAGGGTCAGTTTTCACTGTAAAAATAAAGTGTGTCCACGTTGCGTTTTGAGCCGTTTCCTGTCACGGGCACGAGGCCTACCCACACAAGTGAGGTGCCATTTTTATCGGGAGACTTAGGGTAACACAGGATTGTAGAGCAACTGTTATTACCTATTGACTTTTGATGCATTTCTGCCTTCCAAATGAAAGACAATGTGTAAAAAAGAAGTCATTTTGAAAAATGACCTATAATTCTCATGCTAGTTTGGGTACTCACAATTTCGGAAATGTGCAAATATCTACTGTTTCTAAACTCTATATTTTGTTCCAATTTCATAAATACATAGGTGTCTCTCATACCGATTTTTCCATGTATATATTTTCCCAAATTAATTGCTATATACCCGGTACATAATAAAAAACCATTGCAAGATGCTGCTAAGTTATTGGCTCTGGGTTCGTCGGGTTCTTGGTGCACCTACAAGTGCTATATATCCCCACAACCAGAAAGGTCCAGCGGATGTAACGGTATATTGCTTTCAAACAGCTGTCATAATTAGAAGAAGTTACAGGTGAAAACGTTGACACAAATGGCTGTGTTTTTCAACTAATTTTCAATTTTTCCTATATTCAATGGTTAGTTTCTATAAAGAAACCTTGAAGGATCTACACAAATGACACCTTGCCGATTTCAGAATTTTATCTACTTTTCTAAACTGTATAGCTTTCCAGGATCCATTATTGCTTTCATACCCATTTCTACCATTAGCTGGAAGGAGGTTGAAAGCACAAAAATAGCAAAAATAGGCTATGTCCCAGAAAAATGCCAAAACTGTGTAAAATTTTTTGGTTTTCTGACAAAAGTCTGCTTGTCCCTGAAAGCTGGGAAGATGGTGATTTCAGCACCACAGCCCCTTTTTTGATACCATTTTCAGGGAAAAAAAAGATTTTGGCTAATTTCTGGGTCCCCTCCAGGGGAATCCACAAACCCTGGGTACCTTTAGAATTCCCATGATGTTGGAAAAAAAGGACGCAAATTTGGTGTGGATACCTTATGTGGTCAAAAAGTTACAGGGGCCTAAGCGCGAACTACCCCAAATAGCCAAAAAAAGGCTTAGCCCAGGGGGGGGAAAAGGCCTAGCAGCGAAGGGGTTAAGGCAATCTCTTATAAATTCTCTTGTGAGAGACGCCGCTGTATTTTTCCAAATGGCTACCCAGAATAGAGCAGGGCGAGCCCCTATGTAGTCCTCAATGTAATGTAGGTTTAATTCACTGTGACAAACATATTGGGGCGTAGAGATAGGGGCTCCCAGAAGTCTACGGCAGAACCTATTCTCCTCATGCTGAATGGTACTGGTCTTTGAGAAGCCCCATATCTCTGCGCCACAGGTATACACTGAAATTGAATTCTTTTTTTAATTAGCTGAAACAACCCCCCACCTCCTGGGTTGGTGGAGACTACGAACCAAATTAATTGCTTTAAAAAATTGTTCCTACAGTATGCCAAGTGGTCAGTCCATAATCCATTAGCAGCAAAAAAAAACAGCCCTAAGTAGGGAAAAGTGCTAGTGCAATATAAACTCTGGTTGCCCACAGAAATAATATTTAAAGCACGCTTCCTCGGGCAGCAAGCCATTATAAAAGATTTTTTTAAATGAGTACATAAATCTAAAGCGGCCATAAAATCAACAAAGCCTCTCACTAAAAGACGCAAGGCATTAGGTGTGTGGCCCATTAGGACTCCGTTGCCAGCGTATAGCAGGGCTGGAAGTGTCTGGCCATTAATTCTCGGAACGTCTTTAGTAAGCGCAGTTAGGGAGGTATGTAAGTTGTTAATATATAGAATAAAGAGTAATGGGGCCAGAACGCATCCCTGCCTAACACCTCTACAAACACTAATATCATTAGAGACCTCCCCACCCGAGTTGATTCCGATCCTGGCTTTCAGATCCCTTTGCAGATATGCTGAAAAATGTACTAAAGCCTCATCCAACCCATATTCTAATAAAATGGACCACAGGCGGGACCGATTAACATAATCAAAAGCAGAGGTCAGGTCCATAAAAGCTAAATATATAGGTGACCGCTGTGCAATTGTATTTTTCCCAATTATTAGGTTAAGGTTAAGGCATTGTGCCTACCTTGTTTCTAAAACCAAGTTGAGAGGGTGTAAAACAGAATTCCATTCGGTCCAGATTTTAATCTTATTATATAATACCCTTACTAGGATTTTCAATGTGGTGTCAATCAGGGAAATAGGTCTGTAACAACCTGGGGCCCGATTCCGATGCGGTTTGGAAATCATTCCGACCAAATCGGTTTGGGAATGGTTTCCGACCGACTTCGATTGGGCGAGTCTGACCGACCGAGTATGATGCATCCGGATGCTTCCAGATACAATTTGGTGGGACTCCCATTGACTTCAATGGGAGCCTTCATTCCAACCGAATGCATAGGCTCCCATTGAAGAAAGGGGTGGCTGTGGAAAATCGGGCACCCTGTGGTGGGGACCCCCGGGTACCTACCACACTGCATGGCTGGTAAGGGGGGACCCATGGGTACCCGCACGGGCCCGATTGGGAAGGCTCTTTGTGCAGGGGGGACAGCTACGGGCTGCCAAAGTCTGATTCCGACTGCCAATTCGAGTCGGACGGCACGATATGGAAAGGCTGTCTGAATCCAGCATCGTAATCAGTCGTCCGGAAATGCGGCGTGTAGAGACATACGATTCTGCTCCGTACAGCTCGGTCATTCCGAATGCCGTCGGGTTCGGATTGGGATATTCCTAACGCCTAACTTGCATCATACTCCGTTGGTCGGAAACCTTTCCGATTCGGTCTGAAAAACATGTTCCCGATCAGATTCGGATGTAGCAAATGCCGTTAGGAGGCCTTCCTAACCGCATCGTAATTGGGCCCCTGGTTGAGAGTGGTCACCTTTTTTAAAAATTGGGACGATGATGCTGGTTGACCAAGTGCTCGGTAGTGGGGAGTGGGCTATGTTACTAAACATGTTTAGCAAGAGCAGGGCCCAGAAATCTGGTTTGTGCTTAATAAGATCTATAGGTAACCCGTCAGGGCCTGGAGCTTTATTACGCAGGCTCTGATATATAGCTTTCTCTGCTTCGTACAATGATATTGATACTCCTGTAGGGGCGGGGAACTCTGACAAGTCTTTGTCGTATATGGAAGCTGTATATATCATAGAAAAGTGAGCTTCCCAAACCTCACTGGTTCTATTACACCTAATTGGTGTTAATGTTTGTCCCATTGCTCTCATATCCTTTACAGCAGTCCAAAAAAGTTTGCCATTCTTTGAGCTAGTAGAACTAGCTAGTGCGTCCCATCGATCATTCAGTAATTATTTCTTCCTCAAGGAAATAACTAACTTGTTCTTCTTCCTTAAAGACTTGATTGAGAGATGACACCTCGGTTTCATGGATACGGCCTTGCATAACTGGCGGTTTACCACTGAGCACTCGCTATTAAAGCTCCTGGGGCCATGAGGTGTAATGGCAGCAGGTTTTAATAGTGCAGATTTGATGGCTGCACAAAGTTTGGTGAATGCAGTGGTTACCTCGTGACTGGGTTCCTGCACTGTCAAGCATGAATCAAAGAGTCGTGGATTTTCCCTGACCACCCTAAGAAACAAATCTGCACTATTAACCCCTCACCAAGCCAATCTTAATTTGTCTGTCGAGCGTACCAAATTCCTTGCGCCACACTCTGTTCTATACACGGGCCTGGAGGACAATCTCAACACCAATTTGATTGGATTATGATCTCCGTGATTTGTAGAAAGAACCTCGGCGTACAATAAAAAGTCCCCTAGACTGGGGGAGATAAAAATGCAGTCGATTGTAGTGGCACCACCCCTGCTTGTAAATGTCGGTTCAGGTAAATTATCATTGTTAATAAGAGCAGCGATATCAATAACATTACTTAGGTCGTGGGTTCGCAGATGCTCCATCAGCTCACACCCCTGTGGCAAATTTGTGTTCTACTGGAAGGCCTAGGGACTGCAGAGGCTTCTTGTGGCAGTTTAGCGTTGAAGTCGCCACCCCCCCAGACAGATGCCTGCTGTTTTGTCAAAACCCTTCAAGCCCCTTAGGGAGGTAACAAAATCAAACAAATTGATAAAATGTACATTGGGGGAGCTGTGAAAATCATTATTATAAAAATTAAACAAGTACATAGATACCTCCCTTTTGTATGGTAAAACTTGAAATTTGTCGTTATGGGTTTGTAGAATCTTAACAATTCCTCCAGCTACAATATTCACCCAGATGGAAAGACCATGGATGGTCAACCAGATTTGGAGGATGAGGCTAAAACGTTAAAACATTCAAACCCTTCAAGATATATGTCTTAGGTAGTCCAGGTCTCTTGAAACATTAGAATGTCGTACTGCCTAACTAGCTCTGACCAATCTACTAGAACAATTTTTGATTGTAGGCCAGCAATATTCCAGCTGAGTATATTCAGATCCTGAGCCAGTTATAGCAGTTTGATCATGTGTATTGATAGCATGTGATGGGCGTATACATGCAGAATTAACCCCACAGGTCTGAACGGGTGATGTTAGTCAGTCCTGGTCATCTAAATCTGACACCACATTGAAATTATTCTGAATGGCTACGGGGGTTGAGCCATAAGGTGGGCCTCTGGGGATTGGCTTATAAAAGAAGCCCAGTAGTAAGAACCAAATTTTAGATGGACTAGAGGTGAGAATCTCCTGTTTTTTCAAGAGTGCCCTTACCATTGACGGTCGATGAAAATTAATGACGATACAATCCCCTTCTATGTTTTTAGGAGAGTCGCCTACCCACCCAACCCTCCGCAACATGATTATCTCCTTCATGTTAGAAACATTAAACTGCTTATTCTTAGACAACGAATCCACACATTTGTTACGTAGTTGATCTCAAGTTTCACTCTGCTCTTTTTTAAGGGTAGGTATCCCTGCCAGCACCAGAACATAGGGGCAGGCTGCCAGTGGCAATCCCAGCACGTCAATATTTGGCCTAAGGTGGGTCCCACTCAGGAGGTTAGGTATTGCACTACTTGATGGACCGGGAGTCAATGGATCACTGTTAGACCTAAGAGTGGATTTAAATGAGAGAGCAGAAGGGACAGATAAATCAGCCCCAGCTGAAATTAGTAGGCCATCTTTGGGTCGGAAGAGCTTAGACGTTGTGTTGGCCTTGGGAAGGAGTCACTCACTTAATTGAGTATTCAGTACACGTCTTACAAGAGGATGCAATTAAGGTTCCGTCAGGTGGGCACTTGGTGCTGTGGGATAGACTATCTGTGGATGAAGCAACGGTTGAATACTTAGACACTATTGCAGAAGTAACAGTGTTGGAATGGACTGTCTTTTCCCAATGGCTGAGTCTGCTCATTAGGGTAACCAGGTGATCCAGGCATTTCCATAAAGGAGTAAGTTTCGTGTCTATCAAGTCACCTATCCCGAGCATACTGTGTCAATAAAAGCCTCCCCATGGTCCGATACGCCTGGTGCTGCTTTAATCTGGGTATAGGAAGAATTACTAGCCTTGTCATTCAGGGTTTGAACGTGAAGACTGATGCTAGATGATGACTGCATCCAGGAGGTCAGGCCACTATGGGATGCACTAGGGCATGGGGGCTGTTTACTTTTAGTACAAACAGATTTCCCTGTTGTCCTTTTGCGTTTAGTATCCAAAGCTGGTGCTGCCAAGGGGGCAACCATGTTCATCTGCGTCTCGGACAAATAATGCCCAAGGCCATCATTGGCACACCCCTAGGGATGGGCTCATTACTGGTGCTGACCTCCAGTTGTATAAGGTCACGAGGTGCAGGGATAGTAGGAGATGCCAGAACAGGATCAAGTGAAACCCCTCCAAATGCAGATACAGTCTGTGTCGCCGCGCATCCCTGTGGCAGTCTGCGCTCAGTAAGCTCAATTTCATTGGACACGATGTAAACCACCCTCTCCAACATACTGTTAAGAGTAACAGAGGGGCACACAGGTGGGGGGCCTGTTTGTTTCCCCATAGCTTCCTAGGTCAGCCCTGTTGTCGTAGACAAGCACTCACCTTCGGCCTTGAGGCTGACGCTGCTTTGCCATAGGAAAGAGGGGGGCCTAGCCCAGCCTCTAACGGCCACTGACGGGCACAGACGGGCCCACTTTTGGCCTGGTCTACACACGGGCATGCGCCCGGGTGCGTCCCGTGCACGTCCCGCACTGTGGGAGCCTAAAACAGCATTTACCTGCGCCTCTGGGTGCGAAAAACATGATGCAGGTGGCAGCTGCCCCGGGCAACACTCGGGCTTGTGGTCTGCCACTCCTCCTTCACAATTATGTCTATCTGCTTAGCTGTTGACCTGTGATTCATGAAAGGCAACATGGAGAGCCACTCAAAAGAAGCACAATTCTCAGCATTTTTCCACTTTTAAAAATAAATGTAGACACAAAATGTATTGTTTTTTGTCTGTATTTATCTTTAAAAATCATTTAAAATGGAAAACTGGGAGCCTTAATTATATTTAATAAGTGCTAACTTTTGATTAAGAGCAGGTGCAAAATTACTTGGTGTCTAAGAAATTGTAATTTACAATCCTCTTTAATGGTAATGATGAATTTTAATTCACAATTTTGAAAATGCCACCTTTTAGAAACTTGTCATTTTCTTGCTTTAGCTATTTGGTGCCTGCAGCCTGTTCCTGGATCACATGACTGAGTGTAGTTGACAGTTGGACATTGTATATTCCTCCCAGACAGTCACACAACAGAGAAATTAGATCTGCCTGGACAGGCCATCATTGAGAGGATGGGGGCGGAGCTGGACATAGCCCCACCGGCAAATCAATAGGCTGTGCCCTGATGTCACACAAAGGACTTCACACTACCTCATTGTGACTGTAGTCAGGTTGGAACCAGGGCAGGGGAGGCAGAAAGTGCCAAGCACTTTAAAGGAAAATCTCTAGATACTTCTCCTACTTCAAAGAAGGCACCAGTTATAAAGATAGGACACTCAGACTCACACTTCAGTTTACTTTCTGGACCTGTGGAAAGACTCTAAGAGGATGGTCTGCTGCTGTGGCCTGCTGTGTACTCCAGAAGACTGCTATGCTGCACCTGGAAGGATTGCTCTACTGCCTGAAGCCTGCCTCAAACTCTCAGAGGCCAGCCCTGCTGCTTGAGCCCTGTTCCACTATTGGAACCCAAGACAACCAGAGTGACACCAAAGGATTGTTGTCTGGCCTCCTCATCAGAGCCTCAGGGACAGAAATGGCTCCAACCATCTTGAACCCTCACCTGGACCCAGCCTGAGAGAGACCTGAACCGCCTCATGGAACCCTAATCCGCTACAACTTGCAGCTTCGCCCCATTGGAGATTTTCGATTTCCAAAATAGAGACTAAGTCTGAACGTAGAATTCTTCACTGTGACTTTGTCCTGCGGCTCCCCGATGCGATGCCTCCGTCTCCTCGGACACCTCCTACATCCTTTTTCTACTAATCTTTAACCTTCTCAGACATTTTTCCACAAAATTTCTTCTAAGAGAGAAGGGAATCGCTGACCAGGCTCAATCCACTTATTGTACCCTACCCGTGCTCCACCGCAAAAAGCAATATGTTTCAACTTTGAGCCGCTATTGCATGACTAGATGTTCACAGTTGGAGCTTTGATGTTTTAGGCGCTAATTCATAACTCTGATTCTAATGATTGGATTTATGTCATTTTGGTGTCAATACTTTATTAAAAATTATTCTATTTTTTCCAAATTTGTGTGGTTTTTTTGTGTTGTGTTTTGACTTTACTACTGCTTATGTGTTGCATAAATACTTTCCATATTGCTTCTAAGTTAGGCCTGACTGCTTTTTGCACCAGAGTTTCAAAAAAGGGGAAACCCAGTAACCCAGGGACATGTGCGAAGCAATATTTATTCAAAAATGTGGTCCCCAAGGGGAAAGTGTAGTCCTGGACTTCCACAGCAATAACGATATATCAAGAGTTAAACAGAACTGCCTTAAATTATGCGATAAGTGCATTGATTGATTGGCCAAAAATGGCACAGCATTCATACTTTGTCTCTTCATACTTTTTTCATTTTGCATTTTTCTAAAATTATCAATAGGTCAAAAAAACAGGTGCTCCTATAATTTGTCGGTGCAGTGAAAGTGAATGAAGTGACTAAGTGGTGAGCTTGTGTTATATAGAGAATATATACATGTGACTGATTGTGACAGTATGCAGTTACAGTTAACCTTTTCGGTGCTCATGACGGCTCCCGGCCGTCATGAGTCATGGTAGGCGTGTGCTCATAACGGCCGGGAGCCGTCAGAACATTGACGCTCCGCCCATGCGCTGTTAATTCCCCGCCTGTGCGGGAGAATTAATCAGTGGGCGTAGTTCTGACGGCTCCTGGCTGTCATGAGCACACGCCCCCGTGATTTATGACGGCCGGGAGCCGTCATGAGTACTGCAGCGCCACGCCCAACCCCGCCCCCTCTCGCACTGCGGCGGAATTTGCGGCGAAGGGGTTAACCGACCCAATCACATTTTTAAATCAGTCCACATAGAGTTTTGTCGATGTTTTGACCCCTCAGTGTAACAATTTAAAATAGGGTCATCATCAGAACAGAGTAGTAAAGGGAGACACCTAGAATTAAAGAATACAAAGGTGTAAGGTACAGGGTTATGTGCATTTTCCATAGTTACATGTTAATCTGCAATGGCCATGATGTTGGCAACATATGAGTGGTACATACCAGTTGAATAAGGGTCAATGGAGCCGTAAGTATGACTGTATCACTAGTAAACTGGAACCAATTTTCGTTTAAGCAGTGTCGAATTTGCTGAAAGAGAATTAATTGTAATCAATGATAGATGTGGCTTAAGCTTAGCGTTCAACAAGATAAATGTATCCAATGGGAGCCTACCCATAAGCTAGGTGGATTTTCTATTTTCTTTGTTCCTGGCTCTAAATGCCGTACTCAATGTAAATGCTATAAAGAAATATGGTGGCATCTAGACATTATTCTTACAATAGAAATGGAAAAGCACCTCAGTTGAGTATTGACCACTCAACTAGTGGTTCAATAGTATTCATTCACTTGGAGGTAATGGAAAGGAATTGTTCCACAACCTAGAAAACAAATATATTAAAAATATATATAGTTTTTAGTTTAATTTGATGTAAGGCACCTATTTGGTGACAAATTAAGCGGATTGACTTACGCCAGGTTTTTATACAAAACGGTCTGTTTCCTTCAAGGGTGTGGATCTGGGCTTAATAAAGCTAAATGTGGAAGAAATTATTATATATATTGATTAGGTCATGTGCAATATTAGGCTGTAGTAGATTGGGTGGCACTGTCCACAAAATGAGGCCAATGGTAATGAACTCACATTCAAAGCATATTGAGGTCTCTTATGGCATGAATCACTGGCAACATACTTTCCCATAAGTATCAAGAGATGCAGATGAAGGCTAGATTAAATCAGGATATCAAGTGTGAAACCTGTGCTGTATTTATATTTGTTTTTTACATGAAGCATTTAACTGGAAATCATTATATCATAAGCTTAAAATTGATACTTGCGCAAGTTATAAGATACAGCTGTGTGCCTGTCACTTTGTTTCTGTTATCCTGTGATAAAAACAGGACTGCGCTACATTTAGTTAAAAAACACAATGCATTAGGAGAACTCTAACGGAATAAACTCACCCCGGTGGAGGAAACCTCTTAGTGGGAAATCACTGTTGGGAAAATATAAGGGGAAAAGCATTCAATCACTGCACGCTAAGCATCGACTGCCTAATTATGGTGCACAGTTGGCACTGTAGGGAGACTTACTCAACATGCGGTCGCTTCTATAGCACCATACTTGTGTCTTGCAATCATGATGGAACACCTTGGGAGAGAGGGTGCAGCGAAGACACTGACCACTTTTTGTGTGTAAAAGGCTGCTTTATTGAAACAGGTGCAAATTACAATCAATTAACTTGGCAACTGCCTTACAAAACTAGCACCTCGCTATACATGTGATAACCTATCACCTGGTATCACCCCCATCCATACGATCCCCCCAACCGGTCCCACCCTGCAAAGAACACATTACAAACATTCCCATGTATTGCAATTAAAAATTCCACAACTCTATTAAACCTATATCCTAAGCCTGTAAATATAAAACTGTAAATAACCAAACATCCAAAACTGAACCTTAAACTACCTGCCTACCCTTTCCCTGCCCATGGTTCCTAACTTTCAACTCCAACCAAACTTCTGCCAACCCCTGGCAAACTTTGCATGCCCCTGCTGAGCACCTGTTCCAAGCGACAACTACAACTTACCCCTTGCGCACCTGTCTCAACTAAAAAGGCCAAAAAGGTGGGGAAAACGTCCACCCCGCATACCAACAAACCACCACCCCCCCACCGAAATCCACTATTTTGTGGGTCGGGAGAGTGGGAAAAAGCTACAGCTAACCCTACTCCCTGCTACCAGCCACCAGGTCACCAAGCCTAAAATGGTGGCAGGGAGCCAGAAGAGCCCTGGCTAAATACCCCTTGGGCTACATTGGGCTACCCCGAATGTAGCCCAAGACATACAAAATGGCAGTCCGTCAGACTGCACCACCCTCCCAATCTGCCCCGTGGCAGACCTCCCTACTGTCGGCTACCCCCAAACCCCTATTGGGAGAGAGGGGGCAGCCAAGACACTAACCACTTTTTGTGTGTAAAAGGCCGCTTTATTGAAACAGGTGCTCATTATAATCAATTAACCTGGCAACTGCCTTACAAAACTAACACCTCGCTATAAATGCGATAACCTATGATCTGGTCCCACCTCCACCCCTATGATCCCTGCCCAAGGTTCCTAACTTTTAACACCAACCAAACATCTGCCAACCTTTGGTAAACTTTGCATGCCTCCACCACCCAGAAAAAGGGGGGTACACACTACCCTTTTTCTGCCCCCCCCACCCTGTATCGCCCACACCTGACATTTACCATTGCCTATGTACATTCAAAGTTCTGGCCAAAACGTCTCTGCTCTCCAAGAGATACAAGTCCAAGCCCATTCTAGATAGATGAACTCCATTGTCTCGAAAAAATTCCACCGTATCAAAATGATTTCCGAGTGGCGCATTCTACCAAAACCGAGTCCTCTACAAAAATGGGCCATTTCATTATTCACCTTCCGTCTTGCCCTGTCTACAGCCCCCGGCTTAACTGCCCCTCTCCAAGCCCTCCGAGGCACAAACTCCGTCCATAACACAAAGCATCCTGCCCACTGCTTCTTGATGAGAGCCAAATCTTTTTTCATACTCTGCATTAGCACCACTCCTTTCTCCTTGCAAAGGCCATTCTCCCCTAAATGCAGGACCAGAATATCAGGGCACCGACCGCTCACCAACATGCTATTCAAACAAGGGACCATGTCCTTCCAACACATGCCCCCTTTTCCTCGCCAAGTAATTATGAACAATGGCTCATTAAAACCTAGGTTTTGACCGAAACAACTGTGCTGGGAATGAACTTACGCCCATTTGATAAATGAGTGTCCCACGAACCAAATGGCCATTTCCTCCTTCCCTGGGCCGGACACAGAACCTGCAGAAGACAAACATGGCGTAAATTTCACATATCGGAGTTGACCGCTCCTAACCCTCTTACAAAATGCCTGTAGCACTGTGACGACCAGTGACCGAGCCACCTAATTTCTTCCTGCGCCCAACCCCTATTGCCTGCTTCTGATGCCACCCCGATTCAGAAGGAGTGTGTCCCAAAACCAGATGCATCTACCCCCAGTTTGAGCATGGCTTTCCGCATTATTGTTATCAACTGATATACTGTAACTCTCAGGAGCCGGGGGCATCCAATGCTTGTAACACAACCCATTTGCCCTGTCCCCTTAGGTCTGTTTTGGAACGACTCAACCATACTTATCTATCGTGCATGACTATGTCCTCCCAGCGTACCCCCACCCCTTACTTCCCTAGCAGTTCTGACACCCTAAATGCCCCAAAAAACATCTAGACCATCAACATAGAGAAGAGGCTCGTTTCTTCCTTGTCTCTGCATACCTCCGGCAATGCCACAAGAAACCGACGCAACATCCACCATGATATTGGTTTCCTGGTCCTGGCTACCGGGCCCTGTTCCTGCGTCTAGCCCTCCAGCATCCTCCGCCCCAGTTCCCCTGCCAATGGGGCCTAGCCCCAGAACAACTTTCCCATGAATGCAATTCATGCCAATTTCCCAGAAATTGTGACCCGTGATAGTCCTTTGCCAATGAGGTCCAATATAAATTGAATTACATCCTCGGACCACATCTCGTCGCCAAGCACCCGAGCGCAAAAATTCCTTCCATGCCAAAATGTATGTCTCTCTTGTGGATTTTGCAAGCGACCCTTCCACCATTTGTAGCATCCAACGTTGCCTACGTACCACAGATTACGAGACATGGGGGTCAGGGTCCCGTCGGCGTCCTTGGCCAGCCTACGGAATCTCCCCACTGTGAACGAGACAAAGCATCCGCGATGTCATTGTCCACCCCCAGTACATGCAAAGCTTTGAAGGCAATATCATAACGCAAGCATCCCAGTACAAAGACCCTCAACAACTTCAGAACCTGCTCATCTCAGGTGGATTGCTGGTTTACAATTTCAACTACCGCCATGTTATCTACTCAAAACAGCACTCTCTTGTGTGCCAGCTCCTCCCCCCACAAAGTCACTGCAACTACCTGGGGTAAAACTCTAAAAACTCGATGCTCCGGCCGCTGTTACGCCAATGAGTTGGCCTTTGTTCGCCGCACCACCTCCCTTACCAAAACAGCCCAAAACCCAGGCTACCCGCAGCATCCGAAAAAAACTTGCACATCCCACTCCATGTCCCCCTCCCTTGCCAGTGGGACCCCATTTAATGATTGTAAAAATATACCCCACATCCCCAAGTCTTCCATGACTCCAGCCGACAGCCTCATGTGATGATGGGGTACGTGTTTTCCTCACAAGGCGCATCTCAACCTTCTGCAAAATGTCCTTCCTGCTCTCACTACTTTACAAGCGAAGTTAAGATGACCTAAAAGCACCTGGACTTTTTTGACCTTCACTTTCTCGCGAGACAGCATATCCCACAGCAATGTTAGCATCCTGTCCTTTTTAAACTGCGGCAAGTGCGCATCCATTTTCGCTGAATCGATCTTGATTCCCAAAAATGACAGCTCTGTGTTAAGGCCCATCTTCTTTTCTGGTGCCAATGGCACCCCAAGCTCCCCCATCAGCTCTTGGAAACTTTCCAGTGCCTCCTGGCAGCCCGCGGAGCTAGGGGGGCTCCACAAAGAAAAAATCGTCTAGGTAGTGAGTCACCAACTGGTGACCTGTGCGCTATGAAAATAGCCACTGCAAAAATGTGCTGAAGCATTCAAAAAGTGCACACGAAATAGAGCAGCCCATCGGCAATGCCTTGTCCACGTACCACTTTCCATCAAAGTGGATGCCCAAAAGCTGAAAATCGCCTGGGTGGACTGGAAGCAGCCAAAATGCAGATTTATTATCACATTTTGCCATCAGTGCCCCTGCACCCGCCGTCACTATCAGTGACATGACCACGTCAACTGATGTATACGACACTGTGGCCCCCTTCTCGTCGATTAAATCATTAACTGTTCCACCTTCGGGCCATGCCAGATGCTGAATCAAGCTGAACTGTCCTGCCTCCTTTTTGGGAACTATGCCTATTGGGGATATAATCAGATTCTCCATGGGCCAGTCCACGAAAGGACCAGCCATCCTACCCTCCCATACTTCTTTGTCTAGCTTGTCCTGTACTGCTTGTTTATGTTCTGTGGCTGAGCGCAAATTGTCTGCCCATCTCCTGATCTGTGATCCAGTGTAACCCAACCGAAACCCCTCCTGTGATCCCACCCTCAATATCCTTGCCCCTCCCTGATCCTCGTAATCCTACAGCCAGAAGACCAATCTGTCTTGTTTAACCGGAGTATGAGCCCTTTGGCCCAACCCCCTGTGTGCCCTTGCCTCCTCTAGAACCAGCAAACTGTTGCTGGAGTCCCCCTGCATTCCCCCTTGCTTGCTGCCAATGGCTTCCTCCCTGCTGATACCCCCCTCCTGCCCTGAAGCAATTGACCAGGGCGTGCTGACCCCCACATTTCGAACAGTCATGGCGAAACTTACTGTAATCGCGTGTGCACAGCCCTTTATTGAAGTCCCAGCAAGCTCCTCGGCCCCAGGCTGACTCTTCCCAGCTCCCCCTACCCCTCCCCGGGTCGGTTGCCCTTGAAAAGGGCTGGTAAACTATTGGCAAACCACTGGCTGTGAATATTGTCTTCCCTCCTTTTGCTGCCCCCATCGTGTGTTGCCAAAGGTCGGTGTCTAACTCCCCCCATTTTGTTTCGGGATCTCATGCCAATTGTGCTCTGAACTCTTCATCATATTGGGCCCACGCATATCCCCCTCCTGTGATTTGCGCTTCCTAATGACATCCATGTATTTAAACATCGCCACACAGCGCTCTGGATACTTATCATAATAAACACTTGCCTAGATCAAGAACGCTGCTGTCCAATTCTCAATTGTCAGTGGCACATTAGGCCATTTGGCCAGTTCATATTTTCTCCTCTTTAGACCCTTCTTTGGATCTCACCTCCCTGTGTAGTAGCTTAAGCATCTCCACTTATTCCCCTTTCCAAATGCGCTCTTTAGTCACCAGCATTAGGTGTGCCCCCAATGGTTTTGTGACCCCCCCAAGCAAGGACGTGTTTTAACTTTCAATTCCTTACTCTCTGGGCCTTCTTTCTTGCCCTTCTTGCTATTTCCTTCTCCTGCCTCCTTGTCTGTGTTTGTACTACTCTCTACATTTGCGCTGCCTATGCCACCTGCCTTACTGGTGCCCACCCCTATGTCCATGACATACTTCCCTTTTCGTAACCTATCCCCCCTTCCTCATGCATGTGCCCGTGCCTGTACCGATAGAGACCATAATAGATTTCCCCTTCGTGCCTCTGGCCTTACCTGGCTCCAAGGTGGGTGCCCGTGCTGTTGCAGTCTGCCTAGCCTGTGGCTCTGTCCTTTCCGTTGCTCTTGCTGGCCCCACCGCAGGCCATGACGCCCTTGCTGGCTTCGCTGCCGGCGCCTGTAACACACTAGGTGGAACATTAGAGTGCCCACCGTACCTCTCATCTACCTCCCTTAGATTGCCTTCCCCGAGGCTCTCTTCATCAAAATCCAAAACTTCTTCACCCTGACAAGACTCCTGTGGCCATTCGTGGCCCCTACCCTTCCACCTTGGGCACCCATCTGGTTATCCGGGGGGGAGACTGTACCTTTCGGTGCTCTTCTGGCACTCCCCCATGCCAATTGTTCTTCACCTTTGTCCCAAAGGACAAGCAAGACCCGCAGAGTGTTGGGGCCAGCGAGGTTGTTCTGGGCCTACTTGTGCTGGCCATGACGGTCTCCCCCACCGCTATCAGGTGCGCCGTTCTGGGCCCAGCCCTCTCTTCTCCTCAGCACCACTGAGCCGCTCCCAGCTCTGCCGAGTCAGCTGCGCCGCGCCCCTTGTCGCCCTGTAAAACAAATGGCCGATCTGGTGTACTGGGTACCTGCCACCAACCTACCTGCCCTGCCCTCCTCTTCCTACTCTGCCCTTTATCCCCCTGCCCCATTTCCTCTCCCACCCAGCTCCATCACCTGTTTCTCTTCATCCTCTCCTCCCTCCCCACTCCATTCCAGCATTGCTGCGACAAGCCCAGATGCTGGCCCCTGGACCTAGTCTGACCTATCCCTTGTCTGTGGCTTGGAAACTCTGATACCTGCCCCTCCCCCACCACATCCTCTGTGCCGTTGCTCCTCTGTCTCTTTGCAGCGACCCCCCTTTTTCTAAATAAGCATTGAGTTGTGCTACTCTGTCTACCCTCTCACCTCTTCGCCCCATGATTGGAATATTTCTAAACCCTCCCAAGCCTGGATGCCCCATGATGGCTCCTCCTCCCCGGAGACCTCATCTCCCTCATCATCCTCCCCTCCCTGCTCCTTATTCCCTGAATCACCGCTCCAACCAGGTACTAGCCAAAATTCCTGACCGGGCCCTGCCTCTGGGCTCATGTCTCATATTCCCTCACCACTTTCCTTAAATTCCTCATTCGAGAGTGACTTTCCCCCCGAGATTCCAGTGGAGCCAAGACCCCCCTCCCAACCCTCCTCATCTGGGCGTCTTCCCTGCTCAGCGAGTCCCTCCCACAAGGCTGCTCACCAGGCCTTGCCTCTCCTGCTCTGAGAGCCACTTCAGCCCTTCATCTCAGCCGCAGCAGCCAGGCCTCTTGCTCTGGCCAACTCTTGCATCGCGGGCCCGGTCTGATGCTCCTCGTCTGCCTCCCTGACTTTGCCATCCGGCGCGGCCTCATTATTCCCTCATGACGGGCCAACCTCGCCCTGTCTCCTCGCACACAGATGGTGCCACAGGCAGCGCACCGGCTCCTTGCTGCTGAGTGCCCCGAAGGGCCGCTCTTCTGGCATATGAACGGCCCCTTTCACTTACCCTAGACACAGTGATCACGATGGCAGCCATGAGCTTTTGCGGTGGGGAGCATAGTGTGATTGCAGCGGCCAACCCTGCCAGCGCCTCACACGCTGGGTGCACTTATCTTGCAGTCTCTGGCACCACCAAATCAAACTCCCCGCCTCCTTCAAGAGGCGCAGCGCTTCCCACACACGATCGTCCTCCATATCCAGGTAAGAGGATACGCTGCTAACTCCCTGACCTGACACAAAAATAAAAGCTACAGCTAAACCTACTCCCTGCCACCAGCCACCAGGTCACCAAGCTAAAATGGTGGCAGGGAGCCCAAAGAACCCTGGCTAAATACCCCTTGGGCTACATTGGGCTACACCGAATGTAGCCCAAGACATACAAAATGGCAGTCCGTCAGACTGCACCACCCTCCCAATCTGCCCGGGGGGCAAACCTCCCTACTGTCAGTTGCCCCCCATACCCTTATTCGGGTGGGGCCGCATCTTTAACAGGGGGCTCCTGTACAATGATACACCCTGAAAATATAAAAGGAAAAACATTTAATTTCTACTAGAATAGTGCAGACTGCATAATTTCTGTGTGCAGTCGAAACTATCCGGCAATGTACTTAGTGTGCAGTCGCATCTGCGGCACCACAGCACCGTAGTGGTGCCTTGTAGCCGCAATGGAAAACCATTCAGGACGGG
The DNA here is from genome assembly GCA_963921515.1 of Calotriton arnoldi. NCBI lineage: Eukaryota > Metazoa > Chordata > Amphibia > Caudata > Salamandridae > Calotriton > Calotriton arnoldi. Next base: position 1,500,838 of record CAWUFW010000849.1, on the reverse strand, counting down.
GACGGTTCTGTAGCAGCGGGTTCCTGTATAACCTGCTGCGAGCGACCCGGAAATGAGTTCGAACCAGCGTGACGCCCACATGACTTTGTGCTTAAAGGGAAAGCATGATTGCGGGTCTATAATGGGGTCATGTGTGTTGATAGGACAGGAAGTGTATTACTGGTTATTCGCAGATTAGGAAAGTGAAGCCAAGTAGTATGACAGGACAATTAGATGAAAATTAATCATTATCATTAGCCCATGTAAATGATCCATTTTTTACATACAGAAAGTGTATTACTGGTTAAAAAAGCGACACCAAGATGTATAGCAGGACAATCAGATTAAAATGAATGATTATCATTAGACCATGTAAATGATCTATTTGTCACATACATCAATCTGGTAATACATTGGAAAAAGCATAGTAGTCAATCTACCACCATTATAGAAGAAACATTCTGATTATACATTGTGGTAGTAGTTCCTTAGTACCTAAAGGCAAATCAAGAGGAAAAAATTGTTTCATTGTCGCAATAGAAAAAAACAACCTAAAAACATTAAAAGCCAGATAGCGCTGGCATTCAAAGCCAGATTAGGTTTGTCATATGGAGTAATTCTGTATTCATATGGAGGTTGATTGTCTCCAATCTTCCAGTGTATTTAAGCCCAAAGTAATAGATTTACATTTGTCCATCCAAAAAAGTTCTCTTCTAGAACGCAGACTTGCCTTGTCCCCAACACGTGGTCCAAGCATGATTTGTTCAATCACTTGCCATCTGATATAATTGCTGTTGTGTTGGCTTTGATAGTGTTCAACGAGTGGTGCTCCAATCATGCCGCATTTGATCCTGTTCCTATGTTGAAGGATTCTGCATTTCACCTTCTGCATTGTTTGCCCAACGTAAAGTAAATTGCAAGGACACCATATTGCATATATCACTTCCTGTGTATTCACATCCACATTTTGATGGACATTCTTGCTGGTATTTAGGCAAAACTTACATGCCACACATTGATTACATTTGAAATGTCCCACTATTGCTGGTAATCCCCAAATAGTATTCAGGGTAGTCTTAGGTGGCAGGGGAAGGGCTGCCCTGACCAGTGAATCTTTCATTTTTTTTCCGTGGTAAGGTGTTCCTCAATTAGTCCCTAGTGTTGTTTTATTATCTTTTTAATCTCATTGCTAATAGGGCTGAAGTTGGTAAAACAGACAATTCTATTGGTGGTGATGTCCCTCGTATTGATTTCTAGCAAATCCTCCCAATGGCTGTACCAGGCTCTTTTTCCAGCCCTTTTGACCAGCTGTCTAGGGTATCCTCTCTCAATGAGTGTGTCTGACTCCCTGATGTAATCACATCTTCTGGTACAATTCCTGCAAATCCGCAGGAATTTCCCAAAGGGCAAGTTATCCCTTCAGCTTCTTGGGTGGCTGCTAGAATAATGCATCAGTGTGTTCCTCTCTCTCTGTTTCCTGTAAAGTGATGCGTAAAATGTGCCTTTTTCAGAGCCTACCGAGAGGTCAAGGTATGGAATGCTGATCTTGCTGTGTTCGAGTTTAAATTTTATATCATCAGACCTGCTGTTGAGCCATGTGTGGAAGAGATGCAGATCCTCTAGTGTGCCTCTCGAAATTATAAAGACATCATCTAAATATTTAGACCATTTTCTTATTTTGTCTTGAAATGGATTATCACCTGTAAAGATTTTCTCCGTCTCATAGTGTGCCATGAACAGGTTCGCTAAATCTGGAGCGAAGCTTGCATCCATGGCAACTCCTTTAATGCATTCGATGCTAGGCCTCCCCGTGCTAAGCCTTTTTTTTTGCTATTTGGGGTAGTTTGCACTTAGGCCCCTGTAACTTTTTGTCCACATAAGGTATCTATGCCAAATTAGAGTCCTTTTCTTCCAAAATCGTGAGGATTTTAAAGGCACCCAGGGTTTGTGGATTCCCCTGGAGGGGACTGAGAAATTGGCCAAAATACAGCAAATTTTTGTATTTTTGGGGAAAAATGGGAAAAAACTGCTGCAGAAGAAAGCGTCTGTTTTTTCCCCTGTAAAAGGTGTCAACATAGAGTTTGTGGTGCTAAAATCACCATCTTCCCAGATTACAGGAACAGGCAGACTTTTTTCAGAAAACCAACATTTTCTACACAGTTTTGGCATTTTACTGGGACATAGCCTATTTTGTGCTTTCAACCTCCTTCCAGTTAGTGGTAGAAATGGGTGTAAAAGCAATAATGGATCCCAAAAAACTATACAATTCTGAAAAGTAGACAAAATTCTGAATTCAGCAAGGGGTCAATTGAAATTAAAAATATTGAAATTGAGTTGAAAAAACCAGCCATTTGTGCAAACGTTTTCACCTGTAACTTCTTCTAAGTATGGCAGATTTTTTAAAACAATATACTGTTACGTCCGCTGAACACTTCTGGTTGTGGGGATATATCAGACTTGTAGGTTTACCAAGAATCCGAGGTACCCAGAACCAATAACTGAGCTGCATCTTACAATGGTTTTTCATTGTGTACCAGGTATATAGCTATTCATTTGGTAAAATATAAAAAGTGAAAAATAGGTACCAAGGAAACATATATATTTGCGAAATGAGATCAAAACATAGAGTTTAGAAGCAGTCGTTATTTGCACATCTCTGAAGTTGTTGGTACCCATACAAGCATGTGAATTAGAGGACATTTTTCAAAATGACTTCTTTTTTACACATTGTCTTACATTTGGAAGGCAGAAATGCAAAGAAAATCAATTGATAATAACACTTGTTCCACTATTCTGTGTTTCCCTGTCCCCCGATAAAAATGGTATCAATCTTGTGTGGGTAGGCCTAGCACCTGTGACAGGAAACAGCCCAAAACGCAACATGGACACATCACATTTTTCCAGTGAAAACTGACCCTTTTTTCACAATGTGCCTAACTGTGGATTCAGACCCTAGCTCTGCCGGCATCTAAGGAAAACTAGCAAACCTATACATTTTTGAAAACTAGACATACAGGGAAATCCAGGATGGGGTGCCTTGTGTGTCTCTCACCAGGTTCTGTTACCCAGAATCCCATGCAAACCTCAAACTTTGTAAAAAAAACAAATTTCTGTGGAAAGTTCTGGAATCTGCAGGGAGCCACAAACTTGCACACACCCAGCATTTCCCTATGTCTCCCGATACAAATGGTACCTCATGTGTGTGTGTGGGTAGGCCTAGTACCCGTGACAGGAAATGGCCCAAAACACAACATTGACACATCATATTTTTCCAGTGAAAACAGACCCTTTTTCGCAATGTGCCTAGCTGTGGATTTTGGACCCTAGCTCTGCTGGCACCTAAGAAAACCTAGCAAACCTATACATTTTTTACAACTAGACATACAGGGAAATCCAGGATGGGGTGACTTGTGTGGCTCTTACCAGGTTCTGTTACCCAGAATCCCTTGCAAATCCCAAACTTTGTAAACAAAAAATACATTTTCCTCACATTTCTGTGATGGAAAGTTCTGGAATCTGCAGGAAGCCACAAACTACTGTATACCCAGCAGTCCGCCGGGTCTCCCGATAAAATGGTACCTGACTTGTGTGGGTAGGCCTAGTACCCGCAACAGGAAATGGCCCAAAACACAACATGGACACATAACATTTTTCCACAGGAAACTGACCCTTTATGTGCTATGTGCCTAGCTGGGGATTTTGGGCTCTAGTTCAACCGGCACCTAGGGAAATGTAATGAAGAAACTTGCACCAGGTAAGACAATCTTTATTAAGTTCCTTCATCGACATCCATAACCCAGAATATGACAGTTGGGCTCCGGGATTGCACATTAGAACCCTTACAACATTCTAGGAACGGTTCAAAACAATGGAAGAGGGGAGGGCGGAAGGGTCCAATGGAGAGAGAGAAAAAAGGGAAAATAAAGATAGAATACAACACATCTCCTTCCCTAGGGAAATACAATAACCATTACTGAAAAGAGATATACATATGGCATGACTGTGGAGAAAAAAGGTTAAATAAAGAGAACAGATTAGTATATTTTGTAATCCTTCTGCCACAACGGTTTCTTATATTGGTTCCTTAGAAACTCTTTTCTCTGTTGAGAGCCAAGTATAATGTTTATAAGTGCTTTGTATTCCCTGGTGGATTTAGATACATCCTCACTGTTATCCTTGACTATCCTGTCAGAGCTACACGTTTAACCATCATCTAGAAGTACAACATTTTTTAAAACTTTACATATTTTCCTTCTCTCTGAAAACTTAGAAGAACCAGAGTATACAGATCTAGGCAATTTTACTTTTTCAACATCTCCTTCCTTCCAGATTTTACTCTTTCTTTGCACTCTACTGTTGTACCTGTTCACATATTTTCTTTGATGTTCCTGAATTCTTTCCATTATTTTGTCACGATCCACCTCCTCAACATTGTTACCAACTAGCCACAAAGGACTTAATTTAGTGCCTGGTTCCCTAACTTTAAGAGACTTAAATAGAGATACACCAGTAATGGAGTGAGGGGTAACGAGGTAGGACCAAATCATTTCATCTAATGCTTTCTTTATGTTCAACCCTCTGCTTACATTGAGTTGAATGCAATCTTTGATCAACCGATTGACTCGTTCAACTAATCCATTAGCCCTCGGACAATAGAGAGCAGTTTGCAAGTGAGTTACTGAAAATTTGTATAAAAATTCTTTCATTTGCGATGAAGTAAATTGGACACCATTGTCTGTTACTAAAGTTTGAGGTATACCTTGAATGCGAAACACTTTTTGTAGAAATGTAATAACAGTACTGGTAATAATGGTGTCCACAATTTTGATAACCACCCATTTAGAATGATAATCTACTAGTGTCAATATGAACCTTCCTCCTAATCCCTTAGCATTTATAGGTCCTATAATGTCCAGAGCCAATTTATTCCAAGGAACTGGAGGTACCTCTACAGCAGAAATGTAACTTTTGCTCACATGTTTGCTCTTATCGCTGTATGCACAGTTTATGCATTGTCTTATGCTCATTTCAATCATTGAGTCCATGCCTGGCCACCAATATTGAAGTCTGGTCTTCTTCTTGGTCAGACTGCAACCTAAATGGCCTTCATGTGCCAACAATATTATTTTTTCACGCAAACTTTCAGGAGGTACTAATTTGTTTCCCCTATACAAATTATGGTCGCAAATATACAATTCGTTCCTCACCTCCCAAAATCCTTTCTCATCATTCTTAAGATCAGAACATTTTTTAGGCCATCCCTTCAAGATAAGTTATTTTACATTTTGAACCACCAGATCACTTTTCATACTGTCTTCCCATTCTTGTTTGTGTATTCCCTCTGTAATGGCTGCCACCACAAATTATTTTCCAACTCACTATTTGGTAAAGGAAGTCTAGACAAACAATCAGCCGCCTGATTTCTGGGTCCTGGTATGTACACAATCTTGAAGTTGAATCCTTCTAAACCAAGAAACCACCTGGAGATTCTAGGTGTGGTTCTTTCAATATTTTTCACAGAAAATGCACTTACCAAAGGCTTATGGTCTGTTCCTAGAGTAAAAGGAATTCCCCAGACAAACACACGGAAGTGCTTCACTGTCTAGAAGCAGGCTAGCGCTTCCCTTTCTACTACAGAGTATCGGAATTCAGCTTCAATTAATGTTCTTGACGCAAACGCTAAAATCCTTTCTTCACCATCAACGACTTGACTCAGGGTCGCCCCTATACCTTTGGTACTTGCATCAGTAGTAAGTATGGTGCGTTTGCTGGTTTCAAATTGTCCTAAGAAAGGGGCATTCACAATAAGGCATTTTAATTTATTAAATGCTTCCATGCATTCTTCACTCCAAACAAATTTTACACCTTTTATTTGCAAGTTTCGCAAGGAATGAGTAATGTCAGCAAAGTTTTTTACGAAACTTTTAATAATATTCTGATAAGCCAAGGAAAGACTTTACTTCTTCCTTGGTATTAGATACCGGGGCTGATTTGATCGCTTCCACCAAGTCTACCTTAGGTTTAATACCATCTCTGGATATAACATGTCCTAGATATGTGACAGAATGTACCCCCACTTGACATTTCTCTCTTTTCAAAGTTAATCCAGCCTCTTTCAACTTAGTTAGAACTATTAGGAAAGTCTTATTGTGCTCATCTTCATTTTTTCCAAAAACTAACAAATCATCCTGGAAACACAGTACATGATCTACCCCTTCCAGAATCTTTTGCATAGCTCTTTGAAAAACCGCTGCAGCGGATGCTAAGCCGAACGGCATCCTGCAGAATCTAAATGCATCGAACGGTGTGATAAATGATGTTAATGCTCTGCTAGTAGGGTGAAGCTTCGCTTGATGATAAGCTGAAGATAAATCAATTACCGAGAAAAATTCAGCTTTACCAACTTGGCTCAACATTTCATTTATGTTAGGCAAGGGATGCCTGTCAATCCAAATATTATTATTTAATTCTCTCAGGTCAATGCATAGTCTGATAGCTTTGGTATTGGATTTGGACGTGATAACTATGGGAGCAACCCACTCAGCACATTCGATGGGTTCAATTACTCCTTGACTGATTTACTTATCCAGTTCCTGTCTAAGGGGTTCCCTCATCATTAATGGGATGCTTCTACATTTATCCGCAACAGGTTTGGCACCATCTTTTAATTTTATTTTATGTTGGAATTCTCTCAAACACCCAAGCTTATCTGTAAATACTTCAGGAAACTCGTCTAGCAATTCCATACCACATACCGATCTTTCCACAAGCATAACAGGGACTTCTGCTGTAGGATCTAGTTTCATTCCCAAATCTTTTTGATGTGCCCATCCTAGAAGATTTGATCCTTGTCTAGCTATGTACACTTTCCCAACTGTGCTTCTATCTTTAAATATGATCTTCATAATGGCTACTCCCTCTAGCGGTATAGGGTCTTTGTTATACCCAACTGGAATCACATCGGGTTCTATGAGAGAGGACACATGATCACCAAACTTAGTATGGTACGTTTCACTATTGATAAATGTAAAAGGTGAACATGAGTCTGCAAAAACTTCCACCATTTTCCCATCCAATCCAATCACACATTTTGGTAAATTAACCATGTGTACGTCCTTGTTTCCTTCTACATCTACTTGAAGGACGTATTTACCTCTGTCATCTTCACTGGTTTCAATAACATTAACTGTTCTGCCTGACATGTCTTTGCATACACGCGCAAAGTGTCCTTTACGGTTACACTTCCTGCACGTGGCTGTTCTAGCCCAACAATTTGCATTATTGGCTAGATGCCCTGTACTTCCACACCTAAAGCACTTAAGTCTGTTTTCAGAATTATATTTTCCTTTGTTAAGCTCTTTAACTATTTCACTTTTCTTTTGATCCTTAATGGCACATACATTTTTAATTTCTCCACAGATTTCATTCACTTCTTTGTCAGTAGCAACATTCATTTCCTTAATACATTCTGCAGTGTGTTCTACACTTTTTGCTATATCAATAGCACTCTTTAGATCAGTATTACCTACTAATAACTTATCTTGCATTTTCTTAATATTAGTACATTGTACTGAGTGGTCCCAGATGAGAGAATCTGTCAATTCATGGAATTAAAAAGTATTTGCTAAACCTCTTAATATTGCTATGTAATTTCCCACTTTTTCATTCTTTCCTTGGCTTCTTCCCAAAAATGTATTTCGCTCTAAAACAACATTTATCTTATCAGCAAACTGTAGTTCTAATTTCTTAATGGTACTAGCATAAACATCTCTCTCACCAAACTCTACTTCTTCTTCTTGTAACTCAGGAAGACTGTCAAATAATTTCCTTCCTTCAGCACCTAGGTTATGTAATAAAATATGTTGCCTCCTTACTGCTGAAAATCCACTGCACCAATAGCAATCAAGTATGTTTCAAACCCTTTGATCCAGTTTTTCCAGGCCATAATAGGTTCTCCAGCTTCTGAAAGGAAGGGTGGAGGTTGGTTCATACTAGCCGCTGCCATTATAATCTGATCCACTTACTGAATTATAACTTTTGTAAAAATCTGAGATATTATAAAACAAGAATAATATGTAAAAAAGCAATCCTGTGGGGGAAAAAATGGTTAGTAACTTAAAGTAATTGTAATAACATTAGTAATCTTCCCTCTAAATAAAATGTAATTCCTGTAGAAAAAAAAAATATGTTGCAGTTGTTAAATATCAAACTGAAGATGCTGCGCTGGAAATAAACAGATATGAGATATACTATATTCAATTTGTTGTCCAAATTTCCTTCAGCTGTTTGTAAAACTAATATTTGTAAATCGTCACGCTTTGAGTTCTTTCATAAACAAGAAAATACTGAATCTTTTATACTACTGGGCTAACACATTCACCATAGAAACTTCTCTTCACCAGTGTATAGCACAAGAACTGCTTTGAGAACATTAATAAATTGCTTCCAGATGCAAAGGTGAGCACAAAACTAGATTAATAGGAAGCTAAATACTTTTGGAAAAAAACAAAGAAAAATAAACTGTCAAATGTGCGTTAGAAGTTTGCTCCGATCACTGCCGGCTTACTCCCAACACAAAGTCAAAGTTAATGCTGATGCGTAACGAGATGAGAACACTCTCATAAAGAATGTTGACAATCTCACCTCAGGTAGTCAGAAAATGTTCCCTCAAGCAGCGTTGGTCCCAATATGGACACGGAGAAACTGACGACTCCGTGCTGCGTCACATGAAGGAATCACCTCACACAGCAAGCGCAACGCTCACTGAGGTGAACTCTGAGAAAGCGGGACGATACCCACCAAAACTTTTTCAGTTCTCCACTCACTGGAGATCTCCTCACAAGCAGATGCACACTTCCCGGGCAGGCTCCTCCCGGATGGGCAGTGCACTCACCAGAAAGATATTTGAAAGTTACGCCTTCTTCCTGATCTCTTCCACAAAATGGACGGTACAAGAGAAAGAACTCTTCCTCAGACGTGACGCGCTTCGCTGACAAAAGACCGAATGCAAACCTCCGGATCCAGGTCAAACTCGGCACTCATTGACGGACGCACAAGGCATGGTGCGTAAGGAGAGATACCAAATCTTTTCCTCAGAGAAGATATTTATTCCCCGCCTAATGCCAAAGTACTTCTTCGGAAGCCGTAAAGTCTCCAATCTGCTCAGGTACTTTCCTTTAATTCATCAAATAAAATGCACTGCTCTGCTGGGTAACACACAGAGGGAATGCCGATACGTTGCCCTGTGCACAACTGAACTCGTCGCCAGCGTAATGAGGAAATTTGCACCAGGCAAGACAATCTTTATTAAGTTCCTTCATCCACATCCATAACCCAGAATATGACAGTTGGGCTCCGGGAGTGCACATTAGAACCCTTACAGCATTCTAGAAACGTTTCAAAACAATGGAAGAGGGGAGGGCGGAAGGGTCCAATGGAGAGAGAGAAAAAAGGGAAAATAAAGATAGAATACAACAGGAAACTTTGCAAACCTATACATTTTTTAAAACTAGACATCCAGGGAAATCCAGGATGGGGTGACTAGTGTGGCTCTCACCAGGTTCTGTTACCCAGAATCCTTTCAAACCTCAAACTTTGCAACAAAAAAAAAACATTTTCCTCACATTTCTGTGATGGAAAGTTCTGGAATCTGCGCGGATCCACAAACTTCCACCCACCCAGCATTCTCCCAAGTCTCCCGATAAAAATGGTACCTCATTTGTGTGGGTAGGCTTGGTGCTTGTGACAGGAAATGGCCCAAAACACACTGTGTGGACTTCAAAATGATCAATTACAAAAAGAACTTGTTTTGCGAGGGAGTCACCGGTGTTTTTGGTCCCGGACTCAGCAGCCATCTAGAGAAACCTACCAATCCCAGACATTTCTGAAAACGATACACCCAGGGGAGTCCAGGGAGGTGTAACTTGCATGTATATCTCAACGTTTTCCTACCCAGAATCTCCTGCAGACCTCAAATTTAGCTTAAAGAAATCACATTTTTCTCACATTTCTGTGTGGGAAAGTTGTGGGAATACCAGGCGGACACAAATTTCCTACCACTCAGCGTTCCCCCAGGTCACCCAATAAACAAGCATTTGCATTGCAATAGGTCTCACATTTATGAGAGTTTGAGCTATTGGCATTGTAAATGCTCTCTTTAAAAAAGCTGTGTCTAGCAAAAGGTGCACGGCCGCTATAAAAGTGAATCCACGGCATGGGTGTTTTTACAAAAGAAAAAAACATCTGTTTGTCAAACCTATGCTTTTTTTTTTAATAGCCCCCATGCCGCAGTTTCACTTTAATAGCAGCTGCGCACCTTTCCTTAGACATGGCTCTTCTAAAGAAAGGGACCCGGCCTTCATGCACGTGAAAATGCGGCATGGGGGCTTTGACAACAAAAAAATATTTGCAATAAAATGGGTCCTGCATTTGCATTTACTATTCCAATAGCTCAAACGCTTCTAAATGTCAGACCTATGGCATTGCAAAGAAGCGCCCGCCATTGTCCCAGTTGCTTGGAAAGTGAAAGCACGCATGGTGCGCTGAATGTAAGGAAAGCATGTCATCCCTGCAGTAGGGAAAAACCCATTAAAGAAAATAGTGCTAACAGACGAAATAAAACATACCATGCAGCAACAGAAGTAAAAGGGCCAGTCCTCATGGGAGGTTTAAAACGAAGACAAGGTGGTACTAAGGAGGGACTAACAAGGCGATTAAGGAATCAGAAGCCAGCATTTACAAAGGATAATGACACAAGCCAATGAAAAATATGGGCGGAGAGTGGGTGGAGCTTCAAACCCCTAACTCAATACAGCATACCTCGCAGAGCAGCGCATGCACTGTCCAGGCTTGACCTAAAAATCCTCACTTGTGAGGGTGGGCCAAGTACCCGCGACAGGCAAGTGTCCAAAACGTATTGTGGAGACATCAAAATTATCTATCACAAAACGACGTGGTTTAGCGAGGGGGGCATCCATGTTTTTGGTCCCGGGCTCGGCGGCCATCTAGGGAAACCTACCAAACCCACATATTTCTGAAAACTAGACACCAGGGAGAGTCCAGTGAGGTGTGGCTTGTGTGGATCCCCCAATGTTTTCCTACCCAGCATCCCCTGCAAACTTCAAATTTATCTAAAAAAATCAATTTTTCCTTACATTTCACCTCACCGGCACAAATATCCTACCACCCAGTGTTTCCATTGGTCTCCCGATAAAAATTATACCTCACTTGAGTGGTAATTTATTTTGGGGCTGGAGGCATTGGCATGCCTATTCTGGGCAGCCCCCAACCCTCTGTATATAAAAGAAAAAACATAATCCCTGGTGCCTAGTGGACTTTCTGCCCCCTCAGGGGGACAGATCAGGGGCTATTGCCCCCATCTGCCTCCTGAGGGGGCAGAAAGACTGTGGAATTTTTTGGGTGGGCTGGGGGCATATGCATGCCTATTTGGGCACCCCCCACACCTGAACTTTGAGAAAATAAAATCCCTGGCTTACTAGTGGCCTTTCTGTCCCCGGGGGGGCAGATCGGGGGCTACTGCCCCAATATCCCCCTCAGGGGGGACAGAAAGACTGACTATGCCCATTTGAATATGGGGGAGCAAAGTGCCTTGCCCAAGGGGCCACTCCCCCCTCCCTAGTGCCTAGTGGGTTGATCTCTGCTTGGGGATCCACTAGGGAGGGGTTTCATTGGAAAGGGGAGATTCTCCCCTTTACAATGATACCTATCCTGTCTGACTCGGTGCTTGAGGGGCTGAGATAGCCCCACGAGCACTGAAGCACTGAAATTTAAATGAGCCGATCAGCTCATTTCAGTTTCAGTTTCAATGCAATGATGTCAGCGCACCACACGCGCGATCGGCATTGTATTGAAAAAAAAAATGCCTCAGGAGGTTGGAGAGGCTCTTCCCCACCTCCAGAGGCAAAAATAAAAACAGCAGAGGGATTTAGTGCACATGTGCTAATGACGGAATGGTTCCGTCAGGAGCACACGAGCACTGGTGCTCAATGACAGAACTATTCCGTCATGAGCACCAAAGGGGTTAATTTGGAAGTAGAAACAACTATCAAATTGACATAGTTCTTACTCATGGCTATTTCTAGCAAGGATATCATGAGTGTAGTATGTTGATCATTATACTTATGGTATCTCTCTGCGGTATATTACGATAAATGGATTGTATATCCATAGTGACTAGTATGTCCTTAGTGGTGTCAAAATCCATCCCTCCATACATGTTGATAAAGTGCATACTGTCCCTGACATAAGAAGTAGTAGGAGGTACAAAGGGCTTCAAGAATATATCTAAATACTGGCAGAGTGGCTCTAGAATAGACCCACATCCCGACATATTACGTCTTCCTGGGGGACTGTCTAGTCTTTTATGAATTTTGGGAAGGGTATAGAATACTGGTATACGGGAATGATCTTTGTTGAGGAATGCATGTTCCTTTCTACTCAGGAATCTTTGTTCCAAAACCTTCATGGTTGTTTCCAATATATTGTTCCTTAATTCCTCCGTTGGATCATTGCTGATCTTTCTATAGCATGTGGTATCGTTTAATTGAGATAGAATTTCAGCTCGGTAGTCAGCAACATCTTGGATGACTATTCCTCCCCCTTTATCTGTGGATTTGATTACCACCTCTGTGTTATTCTTTTAGATCTCTAATAGCTAAACTTTCATTGTATGTGAGATTATATTTCACATATCTCCTCTCTGTGCTAAGTGTGTCAATATCTTTCAATGCCATCTTTTCAAATGTTAAAATCTCGTTAGGCATAGAATGTCAAGGGTAGACGAAGACCCGTCGCATCCTTTACTGTGTGCGTGGTACTGCCAGCAAAGATGGAATTAAGGCAAATTTTTCTAAAGAATCTTTGCATCTCAACCTTAATCTCAAAGAAATTAGGGCAAGCAGTCAGCACAAAAGAGAGTCCTCTGCTCAGAACGGATTATTCATTAGGTGAGAGTCTATACTTGGATAGATTACAAATAGGAGCCTTATCTTTAAGCACTGAATAGGCAGAGTAGGAGGTATCTGGACCACCCCCTACCAGGAGTATTATTGACTTCTTGTCTGTCTTTCCCCATGTGGCTCCTGGTAGAAGTTGACATGGCCCCTCCCATGGCCTCGGCCCCTCTGGGGTCCCCTCTCTCCTTGACCTCTGGCTAAAAATGTCTGAAGATTTGTGGGGCTCGAACCCCCCTTGTTAGATGCTGAGCTAGGGCCCGCTGTTTCATTGTCTGAACTTTCGGAAGCCGATGTATCTGAGAAAGTGGTATATTTCCTACAGCCTCTCGGTCCTCTATTAAGGTATTTACCTGTTTAGTCTTGTTTGGAGTAGTCCTCCCTTAAATATTGATATGTGGATTTTTGTCATATTTCGCAATATGTTTTGCTAGTTTGTCTAGTTGTTTTGCTGTGTGATAAAAGTGAATTCTGATGATGTTTTTTCAATGGCTTCTAGAGCCTCTTTGGCATTTATGAGTGCACTATCATCCGAAATTTCTTTGACCAATTCCTTAATTTCTTTTTTGAGTTTGCCTATGTGTTCAAGTGCTGTGTCTTTGCCCAAGACCATCCAATGACGTGAGCACTGGTTGGACACAAAACTGATGTTATTTTTATACTTGGGGTCTTTGCCTATTGATAATTTTGGAAAAATGCTAAATGAAAAAAAGACTGAAAAGACAAAGTATGAAAGCTGTGCCATTTTTGGCCAATCATGTAAATAAATGAATGCACTTAACGCATAATCAAAGGCAGATCTGTTTAACTTTTGATATATTGTTATTACAGTGGAAGTACAGGACTACACTTCCCCCTTGGGCACCACCTTTGTTGCTTTTTGCACCAAGCTGCCAGAGGGTTAAGCACAGGTTGACTTAGTGAATTTTGTGATTCACCCAGACAGGGATTGTGGCTGTTGCTTGAGCAGGATTAACACTCCACTCAACCAATAAACCAATTTCTCACAGTCCCAAATCTCCATGGCATGTCTGGTGAGAGAGCAGGTGTTGAGGAGCATGAATGCAAGTATGGCATGTTGTTTGGGTGGTGTTTGGTCTATGTGAATGGGTGACTGGTTTATGTGAGTGTGAGAGAGTGGGATGCTGGGTGCTTTTAGTGCACAAGTAGCAAGTATAGGGTGTGGGAAAGTACATGACAATATGCAGGAGGCACATGTGAAGGGTCTGTCTTTGTTGTGTGGCAGCAGTGTGGTAAGCAGCTGCCAGAGTTGAGAGCACAGAGAAGTAGGTAACAGGGTAGCAGTGGGTAGAGGACAACTAAGGATCCTGGTACTGGATGCTGTTTAGGCGTGGATAGGCACATACAGCAGTAAATAGGTCCTGGGAGGAGGTAATGGGGCAGGAAATCAGTGATGGCACTTCCTATGCAGATATATGATGGGGAATTGTGGCATGCATGGTGTTATTATCAATTATGTCATTTCAGAAATTGCAGTGATGCTGGCAGTGATGTTATAGAACATGTCATGAGTGATGTAATATGGGAGGTCATTAGCAGTGCATGGAGAAAGGATACATTATGGTTGCTATAAGGCACAAGTTATAGTTATTTGAGATTACTATAACTGGTGAATTTCAGGGGTTTCACCTAACTTAACCATTGGCTTTTGTGAAGGAATATCTAAGGTTTTATTTTAGTTTAAAGTAACATATTATTACAATTCCTAACTGTAAGAAATTAGGTAATTGGTTTAGGTAAAAGGAAGCCACACCCAGGGAGCTTCACAATCCTTGTCAGGGTGTACCACAAAAGTAACTAAATTAACCTGTGCTTAACCTTCTGGTAACTTGCCACAAAGCAGTGGGGCTTAACTTAGAGGTAAAGTGTAAAGTAGTTAAGCAGCACAAAGGCAGAAATAAAGTGAAAAGATAATAGAAGCAAAAACCCAAACCTATTTAGAAAAATATAGTAAATGTTAATAAATAAAATGAGAACAGAAAAACTAAAATCCAGTGCGTAGTATCAGAGCTATCCAAGGTAAAAGATTTTGGTAAGTATAGCTCCCAAAAGCACAAAGAGCCACTAGTGGTCATCTGGTCCTGCTGGACTGAGGGAAAGTCACAAGTTCAGGCCGACCGCAATGGAGTGTGGGCCGGAAAGAGAGACCAGGTTAGTTCAGCTGAAAAAAGTCTAGTTGGCAGTGGAGCGGGCTGTGAGGAGCAGTGAGAACATTACGGATGGTCGTAGCTGTAGCGCGAAGAGCAGGCCTCGTGCTTTCGACTGTCCTCGCTGTAGCTTAAAGATCCGGTCCCGGGTCATGAAGGGCTGTTGCTGCTGTATAACGAAGTGCAGATCTCGTGTTGCTGGTCGTCGCTGGCGGTCACTGTAGTTCGAAGAGTTGGGCTCACTGGAGATTTGTTTTAGCAGTCATTACAGGCAGCAGAGTCTCAGGGTGAACAGGCCCATTCACTGTTACAAGAAGCCCAAAACATCAGGATTTCACCTTTCTTTACAGAGGAGTGCATGCTGATAGCATCCAAGGGTCAGAACCTGGAGAGGTACCGCTTGGGGCTCAGGGACTCACTTTAGCAGAGGTCAGCTGCGCTTAGACAGGTCCAGCTGTAGTAGGTCTGCTGGGCAGATGCAGGAAGGTGTCTGGAGAGCTTGCTGCATCCCTGTAGCTCAGAACCAGAGGGCCCGATTCACAAAAGTAATCTGAGACAAAATCCTAACTTTATGACTTTCGATATTCAGAAAAGGCATTTAGGATTAGTAAAGTTAGGAATCCTAACTTTACTACTCCTAAATGCTTTTCGTGAATACCGAAAGTCGTAAAGTTAGGATTTTGTCTCAGTTTAGAGTAGTAAAGTTAGGAATCCTAACTTTATTACTCCTAAATGCCTGTTGTGAATACCGAAAGTCGTAAAGTTAGGATTTTGTCTCAGTTTAGGAGTAGTAAAGTTAGGAATCCTAACTTTACTACTCCTGAATGCCTTTTGTGAATACCGAAAGTCGTAAAGTTACGATTTTGTCTCAGATTACTTTTGTGAATCGGGCCCAGAGTTATGAATTTTTTAAGTTTAAGGTAAAAATTAGCAGCTAAAAGATCAAAGCACCAACTGCAGTCATCTAGTCATGCAAGAGCAGGTCAAAGTTGAAAAATATGGCTGACCAAATTGGAGCGCGGGTCTGATACAAGAAGTGGATTGGGCCCGGATAGCGCTTACCTTCGCCCTTAGAAGAAATGTTGTGGAAAAATGTCTGAGAAGGTAAAATTCAGTAGGGAATGGTTACAGGTGGTGTTCAAAGAGATCAGGGCTGGATGAAGTCACAGTGAAGTCACAGTGAAGATTTCTACATTCAGACTTAGGGGCCCACTACGATGACGGGCGGACAAAGTCCGCCCGCCACCGTAACGGTGAATGGGACTGTCCGCCATAAGAGCAGCGGTCCCGCCGTGAGTATTAGGATGCCACCGCCATGGTGGCGGTGGCATCCCCTATTCCCAACATTGTGGCGGGTGGTGTTCACAGCACCTCCCGCCACAATGTTGGGAATGCACGATGGGCATTCACATGCACAAGGTGACAGTCACCCCGCAGTGCCTGCCACCTTGTCCATGCCAATGCAGGGGGGTACCATAGGTAACCCCCCATGTGCACCCCCCCAACATCCTGGGGGCCCGCTATGGGCCCCCAACAGCAAAGACCGTATGCCTTTCCATGGCTGCAACGCCGCCATGGAAAGGCTGCTCTCCGCCATCATCATATTATGGACGGCGGTGTCTTGCAGACACCGCCGCCATATGATGTATGTTTTCCGCCCGGTCGACGAGTCGACCGGCGGAAAAGCGGCGGACGGTCTTTCCGTCCGCCGCGGACCCCCCAGCCATCGTAATATGGCGGGGGGAAATGGCATGCGGGCGGTGTGAAATGGCGGGTGGATCGCCACCGCCATACGGGCAGTGGCGATCCGCCCGTCATCGTAATGACCCCCTTAGTCTTTATTTTGAAGGTAAAAAATTGCCAGTGGGGCGATGTTGTAAGTTATAGCCAATGAGGGCTACATGAGGCGGTTTAGGACTCACTCAGGCTGGGTCCAGGTGAGGGTTCTAGATGGGTGGAGCCTTTTCTGTCTCTAAAGGCTCTGAAGAAAAGGCCAGCCAACAAGCCTTTGGAGTCACTTTGGTTAGCCTGTGATGAAGGAAGCAGGTCCAGTCTTTCTTCTCAGAGAGCAGGGCAGTCCTTTGGGGAACAAGGCAAGCCTCAAGCAGCAGGGCAAGTATCTGGTAGGAGCAGGGTAGTCCACTGAGGAACAAAGCAGGCCTCAAGTAGCAGGGCAGTCCTCTGGGGAACAATGCAGGCTTCAAGCTGATGGGTAGTCCTTCATGGAACAAGGTAGTCCTTCTTCTATAATGTCCGCAGGTCCGAGAGTGTACTGAAGAGTTGCTCTGGAGGCCTAATATTTATACTTGGTGCTAGCCTTTGAAGTGGGGGGCATCCCTATACTAGACCCACATCTGAGACCCCCTTCCCCTGTCAAATCTCCAAGAAGTCTGGGATGACAAAAGACTAGTGTCAGGTTCCTTTGTATGTGCTGGAGGCAAAGCTTTTTGAAATTTAAGCGGGACTGGGTACAGCTCTGCCTCAAACCATCTTGGCAGGATGGGCCATTTTGTCCATACCTCATCACCTTTTGTGTCACTGTGTTGGAGGAATACACAAACCCAAACAGGAGAGCAACTCACAGTCATGGCACCCAGGACACTGGCAGAAGGCACATATGATTGGGACAAGAATTTGCCAACTTCTAAAAGTGGAAATATCACTAATTGTGACTTAAAATTCGACTTTACCATTAAAGAGGATATTTCAATTTCAATTCATTTGAGTGCAAACACCATATTTCTATCTGCTCCCAGTCAAATGTATCACTCTCTAAATGTAATAAAGTAACACAGTGTTAGTCAATGGGAGAGATATGTCTTACAACAGTGAAAAATTAATTTAGGAGTTTTTCACTGCCAGGCCATGTATGACTGACTTCAACCCGCATTTACTACTTTTTGATGGCATTACTCCCTGCCCTATGGGCCTTTAGTGCTGTTAAAAAGAAAGAGTTAGGCATGGCAAAAGGCTCAAATTGTAAGTTTAAAACTGCAGTGGCAGGCCTTACACAAGTTTTAAAGTGCTACTTTAGTGGGTGGCACACCGAGTGCTCCAGGTCCACTAGTAGCACTTGATTTACAGACCCTGGGTAGTATTGATATGGTTTATAATGGTGGTAATACTGGTGGATTTATGTTATCTGTAGCAGTGTGGTATTGTTACTGGTGGGTGTAAAGTTAGTGGTGGTGTTATTAGTGGTGCTTAAGGGGATATTGTTGGTGTGGGGTGGTAATAGTAGTATTGCTGGTGATATTGATAGCTGTAGTATTAGTATCTGTGATGTTGGCAATGGCGGTTGTTTTGGAAGGGACGCTATTTTGGGAGTAGTGGTGGTATCAGCATTGGTGTTGATGATATTGCTATTATTGGTGGTGGCATTAGTGTCATTGGTAGTTTTACTGGTGTGGCAGTGCTTGTGGTGTTATTGGTGGTGGTTTTATTTGTGGTGCTGATAATGAGTTTTGTTATTGATGGCATTGATGGTTTTGAGTCAAGCAGAAAAACAACGTTCAAAAGGAACTCATTTGCATCATTTGATATGCTTTCTGGCAAGGAATAATTTATCTTGCGTGATTTAAACACAACCAGAAAAAATGAGAAATTAAACCACAATTCAATTAGGCCTATTGCTTTTGTAGCAAAGTTTGTAGGAACCCACAGACCAATTATTTTAGCTGTACCCACTTCAGCCGAAGTGAGTATAATTTACTTTGCATAGACAGTGTTTCAAGTAAGAAGGAGACATAAAATATTTCAATTGTGTATCTACACTATATACATTTCTACAATTTGGCGTGACTTGTGACCCCAGTGAAGTGACCATAATCAAAAAGTGCAATAAACGTAGTGCTATACAAGAATGGTGACAATGGTTATTGGTAATTAAACAAGGGGAGCCCTTTCAGGGTATAGTAGATTCAATTTTTCATCAACAAATTAGAATTCGCAGGGGCTCTCCCTCTTTCAGTTGTCGACAACGTTTCGACCCTCTCGTGATACGGGGTCTCTTCAGGACGGGAATTCTGGGGACTGGAGGTTGGACATAATATTAATTACAGTGTAGAAATAATAATGTGGGAATTAAACTCTGTGGGCTTGGGGGTAAGGACATGAATTGCTTACCCAGCAGCACTGTTAAGGTGCTTGAAGTGCAGGATTCTTCCTAATATACGGGTACTTCTCAGTTAGGTATATGGATCCTATCAATGACATGGGTAAGAATGATTATTAGCACCAGGGAAGGTGATTGAATTGGCGCAAGTGATCCGTGCTAGTGGAAAGCTTACCCTGATGGATTTGGCCGTATTCACAGTAACACAAGAATACTGTAGGTCCTATCGGTAAAACAATAGTTTAAACTGTGTACCATGATTATTGGTGGGTATTACCCTCACCTACAGGTCTAGCATAGAGATCAGCACAAGGTCCTACTTACCGATGTAAGAAACGGTGAATGAATAATTCAATTATTCTGATTTTCTATCACGAGTCTAAATGTACGCAGAATTAGACATTAAACAATTAAAATTACACGTAAATTTTTCATTTAGAGCAAAAGGGTCAATGACCCTACTCACCAATTAGCATCGCGGTGAGCAAGTAAATTAATTACTGCTTGGCTGCCCACATGGATTCTGTAAGTGACGATACAGTCACAATTAGCACAGTACTTAATAAGTAAAGGGAGCAGTGCGGGGAGCATTAATAAGTAAGGAGAGCAGTGCGGTTAGGCAACGGGATAAGGCTTACCTAATAAGCAGCAATCCCCTCTCACAGGTGCTCAATGGAGAAGACGCAATCGGCTGGCGGGATAAAATACCGGCCACTGATACGCGTGCATGCTGCACTACGGCCAAGCAGCGCATGTGCTGTCCTGTCATCAGAATGGGTGACTCTGAACCGCTTCCAAGGCAGCCGCCATTACGGAATGGATATCAATTGGGCATTTCTTGCCATAGGAGATAGAGAGTATATTTGGGAATATTACAACAGCTGGACACATGAATATAAATTTACCTTGAGGAATACTATATCAACTGGACACATGAATATAAATGTACCTTAATATAGTTTCGCAAATAAAAATTATTATATATGTACCCCAATGGGCAATGTGCACAGGCCCCATCACAGCAATTAGGACAGTCATTGATCTATTTTAACAGAATGTAAGTGTAGTCATACGGTTAAGGCACAGTCCTTTCGCTGGTATAGATCTATTGGCAAACAATATATATCATGTCCTATGAGGCATACAATTGAGGCTACAGAGCATGGGATCTTGCTAATGTGTTTATCTAACCATCTGTTATACAGGGTATATTCTGATGATTCCCTTAACACAAGTATGTATAGCGCAACGCTGTTAACAATGATAGCAACATATAATTACACAATACAACAATGGTTACTTAACATAGTGATACCATATTATCATATGGGAGCTGGCATTGGTGCATTAATGACAATGTATCAGACTAGAGGGGTATGCTAGTTGAGATCAGTGTGTGTCAGTTACCATGTTTAGGCGGGGTTTTTTTCATAGAAAGCAGGGCACTATATGAACCACTAGGATATGGTGAGTCAGTTTAAGGTGATGAATTTACGCCACTCTTCTAGACTGTTTAATCCTTTTCTAATTGAGTCACATTTCTCAAACCATTTACATTCTAGTGATTGCAGACTAAATGAGATGTTGCCCCCTCTGGACGGTGTTTTGGCCTTTTCAATGACCTGCCAGCGTATCTCATCTGCAGTGTGCGATTTGTCCTTGTAATGTTGTACCAGGGAGCGTTTTCCACCAAACATCATATCCTGCTGCGGTGCTGGCAAATCCTAGTCTCGACTGGTTGAGTAGTTTGTCCTACGTAAATGAGATCACAAGGACACCAAATTCAATAGATGATGTTAGTTGTGGCACAGTTTGTTAGGTCATGCAGTGCCCATTTCACATTACCATAGGTAAAGGTTTTTGTGTTGAAAGTGTGTTGGCAGGCTATGCAACCTCTACAATTGTAATGGCCCTCAACAGGTGGTAGTGACCACACTTCAGTAATGGTAGTTTTTGGTTTCAGAACGCTAGTATCCGAGTGCACCAGATGGGTTTTGATGTTCTTTTCTTTCCTGTAGGAGATCATTGGTATCTCCTGACAGGTGCTGAGTGTGTTCAGTGTAGGCCAGTGTCTTTTAATGGCCTTGACTACTTGTGTACTGAGAGGGCAAAGGTGGTAACACATACGTTTCTGTTGGTCTGTGTTTTCGGTCTGTTCATCAATATTTCTGCACGTGGGCTATACCAAGCCCTCTTCAGAGAGGTTTTTATCAGTCGCTTCGGGTATCCTCGTTCTCGTAGTTTGTTGCTTAGGATGTTTGCCTCTTTAAACAAATCTTCTTTTTCTGTGCAGGTCCTCCTAAGTCTTAGGAACTGCCCATATGGTAATCCATCCTTCAGGGCTCTTGGGTGGAAGCTTTTAGACTGCAGCAAAGTATTCCGTTCAGTTGATTTCCGATAGAGACTCACAATCAGTTGGTTATTTCGATTGCGTATGTGCGGATCAAGGAATGGAACCTTCTCTTTGTCCGCTCTGTAGGTGAAGGTCAGTGCTGACTGACAATCATGGAGGTAGGAGATGAACATTTCCAATCGGGATTCAGTACCAACCCATATTAAAAAAATATCATCTATGTAACGCTTCCAATATTTGATGTTATTGTTGAAGGGGTTGGTCGCAGTTGTGATGAATTTATTCTCTAGATCACCCACAAACAGATTAGCCAGATTAGGGGCAAACATTGCCCTTATGGATGTTCCCGAGCACTGTTGGTAGTATTTGGTGTTGAACTTGAAGTAGTTCATAGATAAAGCAATCTCCAATAGATCTGTGATAAAGTCAGATGTAACAGGCACTGGTGCGGGGCATGAGTTCAATACCTCCTTTATTACATCAATGCTCTCTTTCTGTGGGATGTTCGTGTACAACGATTCTATATCCAATGTCATGAGTATCTCTTTCAGGGGGTCATACTCCATTCCTTTGATTAGGTTAATCATATATGTGCTGTCACGTACATAGGTGGGTAAGACAGGAACATAATCTTTAATAAAACTGTTAATGTAATACCCCAATGGTTCTAGAACCGAACCACATCCTAACAGTATAGGTCTTCCTGGGGGATTCACTGCGTCCTTGTGTACTTTGGGTAGGGTATAAAGAACAGGAGTCCTGGGATTCTTCTGATTGAGGAAATCAAATTCAAGTTTAGTAATGAAACCTTCCTCTAGTCCTTGGTTGGTTATTTCCTGTATTCGCTTCTGGATTCCCATCAGTGGATTGCAAGGTAATTCTTTATAGTGGCGGTTATTGCCAAGTTGTCTTGCTATCTCAGCTTCATTCTTCATTCTGTCCTGGATAACGATACCACCACCCTGGCCTGCTGGCTTGATGATAATTGAATCCTCTTTTTTAAGGTCAATAAGTGCGTGTCGCTCCTGTCATGAGATATTGTAGGGAGTGAACACTTTCTTAGTTTTCAATTTGTAAATATCTTCTAACACAGTCCTTCTCAAAGGCCAGAATCTCAGGTGGCATCAGGGCGTTGGCTGGTATGAATATAGATTTCAGCCGCATTCTGGGATTATTGGTGGGGGGGGACCCCTTAGTTGTCATTGAAGAAAACTCTAAATCTTAATGTCCTAAAGAATTTGTGGAGTTCCGTGAGAAGTTTAAAGAAATCTGTTTTTTCAGTCAGAACATATGACAACCCTTTACTCAGGAGTGACAGTTCACTACAGTTGAATTGGTGAAGTGACAAGGTGAAAATGGGGTTGGTGCTTGCTTGGTCCGAGAAGTTTGTTTCTCACAGCGGGGGCAAGGTAAGGTCTCTCTCATCTATGTAGTTGTTTCTGGCAATAGAGTCACCCTCTTCCATCATCGTTGCTAGCCCTCCGGTCCCCAGGTGTAATACTGGCTGCGTGTTTGTCGCTCCCTTGTGAATTGGTGCCATACTTTCCTCTGGTTCCGATTGGTGCCTCTGCCTCTCTGGGCCTGTCCTGAAAAAGGAATATGTTGCTAGTTGCATTGAGCGCCACTTGGACCTTCACCAGCGTCATCAGAGGAGTCTGATCCCGCCGAGGAGTCTGAGAAACCAATTAAGGTGTTGTTCTTAAATCTACCCCAGGTAACGCTTTTCTTAATTGGTTGTGGTTGAGAATAATAGTCATCCAATAGGTAGGGAAAAGCCTTCTCTTTGCTGTAAGCGTTAATTTCCTTTTGGACTTTGTCGGCCTTCTTCTTTAGCCCAAAGGTGTTGAACTCTTGTATTGTCTTATTTAGTTTCTCCAATGCCTCCTTTGACTCCTCCAAGTTGTCACAACCATATAGTTCTTTCTCTAAATTTTCAATTTCAATCAGCTCCTGCTTACTATGCACAGCGCTGTTTCAATTCCAAGCAACATCCAGTGCCTGGAACAAGTGGTTGAGATATGTGAAAAACCTCCTTTGAATTTTTTATCATCCCTAAATATGCCTGGGACATTACAGGCTATTAATCCTTGTGGAATAATGTTAGCTTTTAGATATTCCGTCAGCATGCGTGCATGCAACTCGGTCCGGACATGCTTCTTTTTGCCCGGTCTAGCTTTTCAAGGAGGATAAGTCTAGGATTGGTACTCACTCCCTGGTTAGGGGTTGAAAATAGAGAGGGTTTTTCTACTTGACTAGCAATACCCAGTTCGCAAGGACATATGGATCGCTCTTGTCTTTTTGTGATAATTGATGGTTTTGAGGCACTAGTTCTAATGTATTGATAAGTGAGTGGTAATGGTGGTGGTAGTGAGTTGGTGTTGGTGTTGGTGGTATTATTGGAGACGTGGCAATATTGATAGTGGTGGGGTATTGGTGGTACTATATTGGTGATGATATTGACTGTGGTGGTTGTATTGGTGATGCCGATGGAGGCGATATTGTTGGCGGATGTTGGCGATGGTCATATTGTTTTTATGGTTTTGGTGTTGCTGCTTTTAGTGGTAATAGTATTCCTGATGGTGGTTATCTTCCTGATGATGATACTTCTGGTGTTAATACTGATGGTACAGGTAGTGAATGTGATATTGATGGTGTTGGTGCTATTGGTAGTTGTATTGGTGGATGCAGTTTCGATATTAACCCCTTGTGTGCTTCGGACTGCCACTGTCACGGTGGGCGTGTGCGGAGGACGGCCGGGGGCCATCCGAACTCCGCCCACTCAATAAAACACCCGCACAGCGCGAAAAGTCGCGCAGCGCAGAACGGGTTAATGGTATTGGTCTTGGTATTATTGTTTGTGGTGTTGAAAATGGTTTCGCTGTGGTACTAAAAGATGGTTGTTTTGATAGCGATAGTAGTATTGTATGCACACAATACAGAATTGAAGGTGACTAGTGAACTTTTTCGATGTAAAATAGTACCTCATGTGTGTTGCAAAGAAAACACTCCACTTGAGCAGAATGACACAGCAAATAGCTAATAGCATGAGGTGAGAGACAAATATTTCTCAGGTTAGGGCAACACCCACTCCATGTGTATTTTAAACAATTGGTAACAAAAGGCCAGTAGTAAACTAAAGCTATCTGTCACCAGACCTAAAACACTAGGATCAAAGAATTAAAGAAAGAATATCTAGGAATCATAAGAAATAAAATACAAAAGCCAATTATTGAACTCATACAAAGTTCTAAGCTAAGCCTTTGATTAATTGAAAATTACAAAAACAAGTAAAAAATCATAGTAGTGAATATAAGCTAAAAATCTTTTTCAGCATAAACCAAATGTAAAAACATTACTTGCAATGAAAGTTAATCATTTTAATTGTTTTTTCTATTTTTATTTATTTACTTAGATATTTATATAGCACAAGAATTAAAAGTGGTTGCACTATATAAATAACACTAGTTACATGGAACAAACATCTATCCAGGGGCTTGAATTCCCTCAGGGTGGCAGAGGACATTACCTTTGTCACCCTTACTGACTATCGGCTGTCAAATTTAGAGATGATCGCTGACCCAGCGGTCATCTCTGCATGTCAAAAGGAACCACCATCATGGCGGTCCTTACAATGTACAAAATGTGTGGTGAAAAGAAGCTGTCAATTTTGATGGCCATTCATAAAACTTAAATTTTTGTTTTTCAGAAACAAAAAAAATCCAAAGTGGGAGTTTGTTTCTGAAAAACAAAACACTTATGACCCCAACACCCTGGGAGTTTGATCCAAGAGTGTCGGGATCATTATTTTTTACCTGTCCATCACTGCCAGGTTTTTTCTGGTGGTGATGGACAGGAAACAATAAAAAAGGCAGTAGATCTCTAATCCTAAAGAGGGTGGCCAGTGTAATGTCCTTTCTGTGACAGCCCCCAGCCCATAGGATTGCCGGAGGAAGTTTTCCATCGACAGATCCAATGACGGTTCCATCGGCGGACAACTTAAGGTCCGCTCATCTCTAAATGAGGGTTTGGCAGACAGGGCACTCCATTGTGTTTAAGGCAGAGTTCCCTGTCCTCCAAACTCTAAATCAGGCCCTTAAAGTGAGGATATGTTACTTTATGTATTTGCATAAAACATTTGGGAGAGAGAGATTCAAGGAAATAAGAATTGTACTTAGTAGTGTCTTTCTTAGATAGACAAACAGATTGAGAAAGGAATTGTTTAAACAGGTATGTTTTGAGCTGTCACCTAATGGCAAGGCAAGGAAATGTGTAGTCTTTCTTAGCTTAACTAGGAGGGAGTTCTATGCCATAGGCCCTGCTCCCATGAAAGACTGGATTTCTGGTTAGTGAGGTATCACATTTTTGGATCTGAAGTTTAAAGAGTCCTTGCTTTGTAAACCTCTGGATCCACCTTACTTAGGTGTTTATCTACGTATGGTGGAGTGTTGTCCAAATACAAGCTTGAAAAGGCATCCGGTGGATGTGTAAAGAATAAGAGTGATGTGGCCACATTTCCAAACTTTGTATACAAATCAGGCTGCTGAGTGTAAAGCGTCTTTAAAGGGGGCCATGTGTAAATATGGGATTCCACCCAATAGCTCTTCATGTCCATATTTTTAGAAGCTGGTACAAAATACATTCTAGTCTATAGCAAACAAGTTAGTTAAATAGCCATAATCAATACAAATCTGCTTGTCTACAATAAGTAAAATGTCTTCCCCTGACACCTCAGTAAAAAGGCAGAAAAAGAAGCAGCGCATTTGAGTTTTCAATGTAAAATTATCACAGTTAAATTAACTTTGGTCACTTAAACCTGACCATAAATTGCCTAGTTCAGTGGTTTTTACTCTGGGGCTCGTGAAATACAACAATTTGATCCAGCTCTCCTTTGTTTTGTATCACATTCATATTTAAATTGCATGAATAATGCTTCCTTCATATATAAAAACGACATCTGTTCAGCAGGTGTGTTTCTGTCTCTTTATTCATGAATTCTCCTTCACATTAGATAAAACCGTAGCCAGCGCGTTTCGTCCACTTGGACTTCTTCAGGGCAAAAGAAGTGTAACTGTACTTCTATCTTGAATATTAGGTGTGTTATTTTTAATCTGATTCCTGAGCGCGTTTCACAGTAATGGGAGCAGTGATCTCACACGGTGATACTCTTCCTCAAATTAGCATCTATTTATGATGGATATTTAAAGTGATCAGTATTGTATTTAGACCTTAAACCAGGGCGTGACACTATAGTCAGTGTCGCACCATCCACCAACTTTTGGTATGCGGTCGCTGGTGACAAACATAGTCGTTTGCCACTACTTTCTTCACTGAAAACGAGACCCCGTCTATATCACCTCAAATCGTTTGGGACTCTTTTAAAGCAGCTTCCAGGGATTTTATTATTTCTTTTGTATC
Organism: Calotriton arnoldi; assembly: GCA_963921515.1. Classification (NCBI taxonomy): domain Eukaryota; kingdom Metazoa; phylum Chordata; class Amphibia; order Caudata; family Salamandridae; genus Calotriton; species Calotriton arnoldi. The sequence continues at coordinate 1,473,838 of CAWUFW010000849.1, read as the reverse complement.
CCACTGTAAGAAAGCTTCCCTTTCTAAATTACAACATCTTATGACACACATTAAACGCTTAGAACTTTCCTTTTCTGATACTGGTTCTAAATCTTGCTTAGATGAACTTGTTAGAGCCAAATTTGAGTTCAACAAACTTTCTACGGACAATGCCAACTCATTTCTACTTGAATCATCCGCCAAGTACTATGGAGGCCAGAATAAAGCTGGGAAACTTCTAGCCAATTATTTAAAAATTAAGAAAGACCGTACTAAGATTAGTTCCATCCTTGACTCTAATAGTCAACTGCTTTATAAAAATGAAGATATTTTATTGGAATTTACTCAATTTTTTCAATCTCTTTATACTCCTGAGTCCTGTGTCTCCCCAGACGAAATCTCTTTGTATCTTTCCACTATTACCCCTCCTTCCTCTCCAGATCTAGACTTTTCAGTATTAAATGATGACATTAACATCTCAGATATCAGTAATGCTATTCATACTATTAAACGGGGTAAAGCGCTAGGACCTGATGGTTTCACCATTGAATTTTATTCCCATTTTTCTCGCTCTTCTTATTCCCAAACTGTATCAATTATTTCATTTCTTTATCTCTTCTAAAAATTGGGTGGTTCTTTTCAAGAAGCCTTAATATGCTTAATACCTAAAGACGGCAAAGATCATATTCTCTGTAAAAACGTCCGGCTATTTCTTTAATTAATTTAGACTATAAGATTTTTGCTAAATTCCTAGCACTTCGTTTAGAGAAATTTCTGCCCTTTTTAATTGGCCGTGAACAGTGTGGCTTTATTAAAGGCAGACATCTTTCTGATAATACTAGACTCTTTTTCAATGTCCTTACTAAAGCTAGATCCTATAAAGATTCATTAGCCGCCATCTCGTTAGATGCTGTGAAAGCTTTTGACAGGGTGGCTTGGCCCTTTATTTTCTCTACTTTATCCTGGTTTGGTTTTGGTCCTACTTTTATAAATTATGTTTCTTTACTCTATTCCTCTCCAGTCTCCTCTGTGCTTTCAAATGGTCTTCTCTCACCAACCTTCCAGCTACACCGCGGAGTACGACAAGGTTGCCCTCTTTCCCCACTTCTCTTTATACTTGCCCTCGAAACTTTCTTGATAAGGATTCACTCAAACTCTCAAATCACTGGCTTTAAATATGGTTCTAACCAATTAAAATTATCTGTTTATGCAGACGATATTTTACTCTTTTTATCTCATCCACAATCCTCTCTTTCGGCTTTTTTATCGGAAGTGGCATCTTTTGCGTCTGTATCCGGTTATAAGTTAAACACTGATATAAGTGAAATCCTTCCATTGTACGCATTATGTTTTTCTGCAGACTACACTTTATCTGGCTTCAAATGGAACACTGATAAAATTAAATATCTGGGCCTGTGGTTTAAATCCTCTATTAAAGACTCTATTTTAACTAATTTATAAGAACTTCAGTCCCTTTTACGATCCACTACATCTAAATGGAATCCTTTGTTTTTATCTTGGTGGGGCCGTCTTGACATGATCAAAATGATGTTAGTCCCTATTATTCTTTTCTATATTTCCAATATCCCCATAAATAGTGCTAATTCCCATTTTAAAACTATATATTCCATATTATCCAAATTTTAATGGAATAACAAAGTGCCCCGCATCTCTTTACATAAACTCAAACGCCCCAAATTTTTAGGAGGTGTTAACTTTCCAGATTTCCAGATCTGTGCTGAGTGTTCTAAAAGTTAATACTTACTATTCACAAATTTTGTGTTTTAAGAACAGTGACCAACGTTATTTGAAGCACTAAGCTAACGTTTATAATTGAAATGCTTAACAATTATTTTGCAGAAGGTATTTCTTCTATCTTTAGTGCACATGCAAGTGTAAATGAGGTAATTAAGAAGGCAATTAGCTTGATTGAGAATGGCTGAAAGACAGCTGAAACGTGTCTCCATTTGCTATTGCTTGGATGAATGACTTCTGTGCAACCTGATTTATTTTAAAGATAAAATCCTTCTGTGCTGCAAGACAATAAATGAGTGGATTTACCGAACCTCTGAGTGCAGGCTCTTCTATGAGACCTGGAGGAGTATTGTTTGCAGTTAATATTGGCGCTGATGGCGACTGCTTCACGTGCACCACCTGCGGTCAGGTGCAAGCTGGCATATCTGTACTCTTCTCTTGGATATGTATATATATATATATATATATATATATATACCAACTGGCAGTCACCAGTAGGTAGTTATAGTGAGGACCTTGTTTGTATTCAAAAGCGTTTTTTCCTTTGCCAATATATTTGGCACCAATTGCCGAATCTTCGCAAAATTTTTAAAACTAATGGCCCACTCACTTCAGCTGTTGTGTTGAAAGTTTTAGGGTAATTCGTCAAGCGGGGGTCGAGAAAAAGGGGGGTCCCAAAACGCATTTTCTCCATGTAAATTTCCATTGGAAATTTTAGACAAGGCTGTAACCCGAACTGCTGAACGGAATTACACCAAATTTGGCAAAATGTAGCTCTTGGCTCAGAAAGCACTCTTTTTGTTAAATGGTGTAAATCAATTCAGTAGTTTCTGACAAATGTAAACGTTTCTCAGATATACAAATATGGCCACAGAGGATCCGCGAACACTCCCGATCTCGTGCCTGAGATCTGGTTAACTGCCAACACTTCAAACCAGGAAGTGTTGGCAGCCATCTTGTGAATCGGTTGAATCAAATCACAAGGAACAAGGTGAAAAAAATTGAAAGATTAAGAAAAGCGGGTAGGTTAGAAACACCCTGACCCCCTAGGCCTCTTCTTTTTACTTTTCAGTGGGAGTCACGTAGGGTCCGTGAATTTTGCACCCCAAAAAAAAAACGCGTGCTTCCGCGCTTCGTTTTCTTTGAGCCCCCAGGTGGGCCAGGTCACCTCTCAGCAGTCCCACTGTGTGAGGCATACTGGAGGTAACAGGTAGGCTAGTTGGCCCCTAAGAACGCCTATCAGTGAAGGGGAGTTCAATCCACAACTAAGAGCTCGCCAGGAAGCGCGTTTGCAGAGTGGTGGACAAAGGGGGTGTACCTGCTATCAGAACTCTGCAATCCTGCTGTGTGGGACTTACTGGAGGTAATAGGAGGGGTAGTTGGCCCCCAAGGACGTCTTTGGGGGCCAACTACCCCTCCTATTACCTCCAGTAAGTCCCACACAGCAGGATTGCTAAGAGGTCTTTGGAGGCCACTCCCCCTTTGTCCACCACTCAGCAAACGCGCCTCCTGGTGCACTGCTGGTTGGGGGATGAAGTCCACTTTCTTAAAGAGGGACCTTGGGGCCAAGAAGCCCTCCTGATACCTACTGTCAGTCCTATGCAGCGGAATTACTGAGAGCTGGCCGAATGCCCAGAACCCTTTCTCCACCACTCTGCTAACATGACTCCTGTTTGAAAAAACCTTAGAAATTCACAAAAAAAACACAGGTTTCAGGGATGTTATAGCTAGAAATTAGCATTTAAAAACCTTAGAAATTCACTGAAAAAACCACAGGTTTCAGGGACATTATAGTTAGAAATTAGCATTTTTTAAAGCTTAGATATTCACAGAAAAAACCAAAGGTTAGAGGGGCATTATAGTTAGTCTGCCATTTCCCTTATACAAAACCAGAGAATTTCAGCCGCTATAGTTAGCTGAGGTAACCAGAACCCGCGCCCCCGCAATGCTCTGCTTATGACCTCATATATTACATCACTCATGACATGGTCAGTGACATCACTCATGACATCTCAAATGACATCACTGATGACATCATCCACAGCATCTCTGATGCACCCACTCACACCACTGTAGAATCTTTTATACACCCACTGCTGCTCCCACACAACCATTCACAAACCCATTCACAGAGCCATACCAGTACTTATACACCCACTCACTGATTCATTGATCTATACACACATCCACTTGCTCATGTATAATGCCACTCATAGATCCACTCACTCACTTATACAGCTATTGACATATCCACACATACAGGTGCTGACAGACTGCATGAGTCACCCATAGAACTACTCACACACCTAGACACTCACCCATGCAGTCAATCATGCAGCCACTTACTCACCCAAACAGTTACACACCCACCCACTTACTTACTCATACAAATAGGAACACATACTCACTCAGCTATAGTCACTGACAGAAGCCTGCACTCATCTATGTAGCCACTCTCACATTCACTCACTCATGCATGCAGTCACTCATATACTCAATCACGCATGTATACTGCTGTCACGATGTGCCTGTCCGGGACCGGGAGGAAGAGGAGAACGATGATGTTTTCCCTCCTTATGTGTCTCCTGTACTTTTTTATTTTCAGTCTCACTTTGGACACTCGGCGGAGGGCGGTATCGGTCCCTTTAACTTTCCCTACTTCCTGGAGTCGGGGCTGACCCATGTGATACTGTCACATGCTCCAATAGAAGACGGAGAAGACGAGAAGGAGGGCCATATAGCAGGAAACACGAGGAGTAACGGAAGAGAGGAGAGAAGCCGGGTGCTACAACAGAACGAGGAACCGAGGACGGAGAGCAAGGACGGGAGCAGCTACAACCCCATAGACCCCGACGAGGAATCTCCTGCTGGCGCCGTACGGAGGGCGCCGTCTTCGGCTCAAGGACTACGGAGCCAGGTCACAAAGAAACGGGAGCCGGACCCCATCCGGTACTACGCGCACGCCAGCTACGCTCCCGGAGGAACGTGGCTCTCAGAGGTACGAGATCGCATCTGGGGGTGGTTTGGGAAAGGGAGCTCAGCCGCGAAAGCGCCAATTGCCAAGGCAGGGGAGGGTTGACAACGTAACTGGCATCTTTGGTAATTGAAGGCAGCGTTTTCACATAAATGCAATCGGCGAACACACGGTGACGGAACCGCATGTGGGTGTTCATCCCTCACTCCCCTCCCTAAACCAACGCACATGACCAGACCACATATCCTAAATTCTTCTTTTTTGTTTGTTTATTTTCATGCCCCTTGAATACAGCTTCCTCGGACGATGACGAGGTCCTGTGAAACACCCTCCCTCTGAGTGAAAGACGGGAGAGAAACCGAGCTTTGTTACACCTCTGCGCCAAAGAGACATTGAATAAACCTCATTTTTGCACAGCATATCTTCTCTGGTGGTCATTGCCCCTTCACAACTGCCTTTCACATACTCAGTTACTCACCGATACTGACACATGCACTCAATCACCGACACAGCTATACAGACACTTACTCACTCATACAACAGTATCCCATACAGACACTGACTCACCCACTCACTGATCCATACAGGCAGTCTCACACATCTCCTCACCCACAAACACAGACAACTAAACAACCATAGATGTAGTCAGACAACCAATCAATCACCCATATAGCCATTCACTTATATGGCTGTTCCATCGCGAGTACTGCGCTCTGCTGACCACCACCTGCTGTGCGTTCCACGGGTTCGCCGGTGTAGAGCAGGGGGTCGCTCCTTTATCACCTTCGCCGCGATTGGAATTCCGCCCCGGTGCTGGACATTCCGATCGCGGGCGTGGTCGTGACGAGCTCAGCTCGTCATGCGCACATGCCCACCGCGCAGCATGACGAGCTGAGCTCGTCATGAGCATCTAAGGGGTTAAAGCTCAGGCCCCTGCGTTATGGAATTCTATCCCATTGGCTGCCCGCAGTACTCATGATCATTGGGCATTCAGGAAACTGATTAAAACTTGGCTTTTTTCCCTCTATCTAGCCTTATTTCTTCTGGTCACTCGTCCGCTAGCGCTGGGACGCCCTGTTGCTGGGGCAGCCATGCGCTCTATAAATGACCCTAACATAACATAACATAACACAACGTACCCACTAACACACTCATACACCCACTTAGACATTAACTGACAGACAAATACACACATTTACACAACCAGTCACTCACCCATACATTCAGTGGGACACCTAATCAGTCACTTATACAGTCAGTCACCCACCCACTGAGTCATCCATACAGTCACTCAGAAACCCACTCATTCACCAATACACCTTGGTATATATATTAAACACTCATAAACTTTTAAAAAACACTCACAGTCACAGGATGATGTCATCACTGATGTCATCAGTGACGTCATTTGAGATGTCATCAGTGATGTCATCAGTGATGTTACTGACCATGTCATGAGTGATGCAATATATGAGGTCTTAAGCAGTACATTGCGGGGGCGCAAGCTATAGTTACCTCAGCTAACTATCAAGGCTGAATTTCTCTGGTTTTGTATGAGTGAAATTTCAGACTAACTATAACATCCCTCTAACCTTTGTTTTTTTCCGGGAATTTCTAAGGTTTTTTAAATGCTAATTTCTAACTGTAACGTCCCTGAAACCTGTGTTTTTTTCAGTGAATATATCTATATATATATATATATATAAACAATCTCTTAAATGAGTTTCTATTTGGCATCAAAGAGCTATTCTGATTTGTGGTGTTTATAAGGTTTTCAGAAACACAGGTCGAGAACAGCCTCAGCCAGCATGTTGAATACAGCCGCAGCCAACATCTGCTTCATGGCACGAACAGACGCTTCTTCAGGGCTAAAAAAAGATTTATCATGTCATGTGATCAATAAATACTATAAAAAATAATAATCAACCTTTAACTTGCATCCATTCAAAATTACATATTAGTGTCACATCTAACTCACATTAAATATATTGCAACAAATAAATCTAATTTATATACATCATCTGTAAATTCATACTCATAATACTTTACAAAACCATCATAGTGCTTTACAAATATATCCCTAAATACAACCTATGTTTAGTATTTTTTAATATTTGAAACTTCATTTCATCATTTTCTGTTAATCAGTCAGTTTCAATCCCTTCATATTCACAACAAAGTCCTGTTTGCCCATCTGTTTCAGTCCAATCCTAGAAGTTCAACATATTCAAATATCTATAAACATATGCATTGGAACAAAAGATATGTTTATAAATATATTACCACACAAGGGGAGAAAAACTCAATATATGGGCTTACATCCTAGGCAAAATAGAAAAATAATTCCCCAACATCTGCTGTAGATTGAACTACACTAGATAAACTCATTGTTCATTACTCATTACACATTTCAATCACTTCTAATCAAATATTCAACTTTCTTTCACCTTGTTCTTTGATATTAATCTTTCCCCATTAGCATGTTAACTGTATGGATGTCTACATTGGATTCCATTTTATATCCTCCCAAATTTCTAGTGTAACTCATTGGTTCCTACAGAGCAAGAATTACTCATATCCGATCAACATTACAATCTGCAGAATTGATGCAAAGCCACATACTTTCTAAATCTGTCTCGCAAATGACTCCTTGTCACATTACTATGACTGTTAATCAATAACATTTTACCTGATAAAATGTACCACATGAAATAATCCAATTATCCAATCAGACTCTGTTCCCTTTATTTTTCTATGATTATTACAGGGAAAAGTGTCCACAACAGGAGCCAAAACCTCTGTTGGGGGGCGTGGCTTGCCGAGGGCGATGGCGGACGCGTGAGCGCTGGGCTCCGCATCAGCCACCAAAATATCCTGACCACCGGATGGCTTGAGACCTGGCCGGAACTCATGAAGCCGCTGCTGTGACCCTGGGAACCCGAGCGGAGAGCGGTGGAAACCGGCGAGGCCGCTAGCGGCCATAATTTCCCCGGAGAGAGCTGCGTGTGAAGAGGGGCGGGCGGCTGCATCGCCTCCGTCGGCCCGAACTATACTCGACACCCCGGCTTTGAGGAGGGCCTAGGCCGTAGAGGTACCGGGGGAACCGCATCGCGACAGCGCTGGCGACGGCCAGCTGGAGGAGACCGACTGATGCACGGAGGGGCCAGAGACCGGAGAAGAGCGGCGAGAGCACCAGCGACGACTTGGATCCTGCTGCCGTATAGGGGGGTGAGTGACCGGGGCCCCTTTGCCCCCTCCCCCGCCCCTATCTCGTACCTTGGCGGGCGGCTAACAGCGGCTGGAGCTTGTGACCGGGCCAGGGATACCAACGCTGCAGTTGTGCCTCAGTAGAGTGAGCAGGGTGCAGTGGGGATCGGCGCGGCCACCAGCGGCCATAACCTGCCCGGAGAGAGCTGCGTGTGGAGTGGGGCGGGGCAACTGCATCGCCTCCATCGGCCCGGGACATACCCGACGCCCCGGCTTTGAGGGGGGCCTAGACGGCGGAGGTGCCGAAAGATTTACATCGCAGCAATGCTGGCAGCAGCCAGCTGACGGAGAGTGCCTGGTGCACCGGGGGCCAAGGGCTAGAGACGAGCAGCAAGTGCCCCAGAGTCAAACTGGACCCTGTTGCTGAACAGGAAGGGAGCCCCCTCCGCCCCCCACGGTGGGCTGGAGCCCTGAGAACTGGCACTACCGGAGGGTGGTTCGGTGGTCCCCCTAAAGTGCACTGCGACGACCCGGCCGCCATTTTGGGTACCACACCTTGGATGGTGATTGAGCGCGCCGTTGATGGCCCAGTTTGACGTGTGCAGTGGGGGGGCCCTCCTGATCACCCGGATTTTTGTGGTGAGCACCGGGGGGAGGTCGGCGGTTCCTATTGACACGGGGGAGCCGGAACACCCCGCGGTGCCTGCAACCCCGGAGGAGAGGGGAGGCAACCCCCGGTGGCAACTACCCTGAGCTGCCCTGCGTGACTAGTGGCTGACCTGGCTATAGACCTTGGTGTCGCAGGAGGACGGCGAAGGTGTGCGCAGAAGGGCCACTGTGAGGGAGTCCTGCGAATCAAGAGCCTGGTGGACTGGACCGCGGTCTCGGGATGGGTAAGCCTAAGACCCGCATGACCGGCGCGACCCTGAATCCAGAAGACGCCGAAGGAGATCGCGTCGACCAGGGCTCGGGGGATCTGATCCACCAACAGCTATCGCAAATTTTGGAGGCCATCGCAGACACCAAGACCACCCTCCACCAGGACATCAGCAAGGTGGCGGTGGGGCTGGGGCTCCTTCGTGAGGAACATAAGAAGCTGGCCGAAAAAGTTAAACACCATGAGGTAGCCCTAGCGGACATAGTGCCAGTTCAAAAGACGATGGGCCAGGAATTGGGGGGGCTCACGGCCCGGGTTACAGCCCTAGAACGGAGGGTCGAAGATGCCGAAGGCCGCAACAGGCGTAACAACGTCCGAGTGGTGGGTCTGCCGGAAGGCGTGGAACGGGATGATATGGTGGCTTATCTCAAACACTGGCTGAAAACTGTCATGGCCCCCGAAGGGCTTACCCCTTTCTACACTCTGGAGCGGGCGCACAGAGTCCCTGCGAAACTGCTGGCGGCGGGGAGACCTCCGAGGCCGGTGGTGGCCAGACTGATGCATTTCCGGGACAGGGATGTCCTCCTGCAGTGGGCCAGGACTGATGGGCCCTACCAGGTGGATAATGGTAGAGTCACCTTGTTTCCAGACTACACGCTGGAAGTGCAACGCAGGCGTGCTTCCTACCTAGCAGTAAAGAAAGTCCTAAGAGATGAGGGATTGCAGTACTCCCTACTTTTTCCAGCCCGCCTGTGCATTGTACTGGATGGGGTCACTCACTTCTTTGAATCCCCTTCAGATGCATGGGACTGGCTGGAGCACTACAAGGGAGACCTTACGGCGGGCGGCCGCGGGGCAGGACAGCAGGAGCAGGCCGTGAATTTCCGCAACCGTGCCCCCCGCAGGCCCAGACGGAGGACTCGAGGGCCGCCCAGGGCAGCGCAGGCGAGGAAGGAGCGGACGGAGGCCCTCAAGGCGGTGGGGTCTCTCTCGCAGGCACTGGGACCGCCGTCGACAGATGAAGATGCTGGATCTGAGAAGGACTCTGAGAATAATGACACCGACACGACAAATGATGGCAGCCTTCAGTTGCCGGTGGTCACACCCCAGAGCGTGGATGAACTAGGATAAATTTGGGGTTGCACACTGGCTTTGTTTAATCTAATCCATTCTTATTTTTGCGGGGCCAGGACTATGATCTCATAGCGATGATGGACTCTGGTGGCTGGCGCTTAGGGAGCTGAGGGCCCATCTCTCGGCAGCCGCATCACCCGTTACCTCTGCAGTGTTCGGAGGTTACAGTTCACTTTGTTTATTGTTTGGATGGGAGCTCGTTTCATAGTCACTGTCCTAGGGGGGGGTGTTGGGTAGTTGGGGTTCTTCACAGGGGAAACTGGCGTGGCACTGATGTGGACCTTAAAAGGGGGGACGTGCGGACTATCTTGAGTATTAAATGGGGGACTTGAGATGCATTTCATGGAATGTCCGGGGGCTCCACTCCATGTCCCGCCGCTATAAGATTCATGCTTATTTGGTGTGCAGGGGGGTCCAGATCGCTTTCTTGCAGGAAACGCACCTCACTCTCCCTGAGGCAATAGCTCTTCAGCGCAGGTGGAGAGGTCAGGTATATCATACAGCATTTTCAGCCTTTGCGCGAGGGGTCCTGATTTGGATCAGAGCAGGAGTCCCATTCCAATTAGTGCAGCAGATTACGGACCCAGAGAGTAGATATGTGATGGTGCTGGGTAGATTGAACGGTAGGGATATAGCGCTAGGTAGTATTTATGCACCTAATATTGATCAAGCTGACTTCTTTAGCCAACTATCTGGGAAACTGGCGCCATATTTAACAGGAGCTGTCCTTCTCGGAGGGGATTTTAATTCAATAACAGATGTGCAGCTCGATAGGTCCCACCCACCACTTCCTACCTCCCCTACACACAGGACAGCTAGGGCGTGGAAAAATTGGCAGGAACACTGAGGGTTAGTTGACACGTGGCGGACACAACATAGGGCCACTCGGGACTATTCTTTTTATTCGGCGCTGCGTGACTTACACGTTCGCATAGATGCCTTCCTCTGTTCTCCAGAGCTTCATGCAATGGTTGCGCATAGCGAATACCTCGCTCGGACCCTGTCTGACCACAACCCTTTATTAATGCGAATGCAATGGACCCAGGCGCGCCCGGCGATTCCCGCCTGGCGTCTAAACCCGGACCTCCTGGAGGATCCGGTGTTCCGGTTGGAGGTTGGAACAGGGGTGACTAATTATTTCTTAGAAAATGCGGGCACGGCTTCCTCAGTGGAGGTCGAATGGGACGCTTTCAAGGTGGTGGCGAGGGGTCTGTGCATTGCAAACGTGGCAGGGGTCCGGAAAACGTTGCTCCGTGATATTGAGGCTGCAGAGCAGCGGCTCCGGGACCTAGAGATGACAAGCCCAGATAGGCCTGATCCCCATGAGGAACTCCTGGCTGCCAGGGAGACGGTTGCGGTGGAAGTAGACAGGTTGCGGCGCTACGATTATAAGAATTACCTTGCACGCACTCACGCTGAGCGAGATAAATCTGGGTCCCTTTTAGCCTGGCTGGCTAGTCCTGAACGGCGAGGGTCGTTAATCCTGGAATTACAGAGCCCCTCTGGAGAAATATGTCGGATGCAGCAGGGGATCAATGACATATTCCACGAATACTACCAGGAGCTTTATAGTAGCAGAGTGGAGTTGGATATGGGGGTACTTGAGGACTTTCTCGGCGAGGCGGCTCACCCAGAACTGAATAGGGAGGGGGCAGACCGCTTGGCCAAGACATCACCCTGGGGGAGGTGAGGGGTGCAATCAAACATATGGCACGGCGGAAGACGCCGGGAGCGGATGGACTCCCAATCGAGTTCTATTTAACATATATCGACCTACTGGCGCCCAAATTGGTTGCGCTTTTCAATACAGCCAAGAAAGAGGGACACCTGCCGACCTCAACTCGGGAGGCGTTAATTATACCTCTGTTGAAACCTGGGAAATCCCCATCGGACAGAACGGCATATAGACCACTGTCTGTGTTACCCACTGACTATAAAGTATTGAGTCGAGTACTGGCGACCAGGTTTCTCCCTCTTATGCACGGACTCATACACAAAGATCAAGTGGGCTTTATCCCGAAGCGGAATACTGCAACCAATGTAAGACGTCTGCTTCGGGTGTTGGAGGCTCCCACTTATCACAAGGCGAATGCGGCAGTGTTCTCGGTAGATATCGAGAAGGCTTTCGATAGTCTAGAGTGGCCCTATTTGTTTCAGGTACTACGCACCTTTGGCCTAGGTGAGGGATTTGTGAATTGGACAGCAATGTTGTATAAAGACTCTACTGCGCGGGTTAAGACGGAGGTCTGATCTCTGCCTCTTGTGCGGTGCGTAGAGGGACACGGCAGGGGTGTCCGCTATCCCCGCTCTTGTTTGCTTTGGCTATCGAGCCACTGGCAGCCCATGCCAGAACGGGGCGTCGGTATCAGGGCCTTGACGCATATGGCGATACCCAATATATAGCCCTATATGCAGATGACCTGTTGATGTTCTTGAAAGACACGGGAGCCGCCCTCACAGGGGCTCGCCACCTGTTAGCAGATTTGGAGCGAGTGGCGGGCCTCAAGGTAATCTGGGGTAAGTCCTGCTTGTTTCCTACTGGTTCACGAGACACGGGCCCGCAGAATACCGATGGTGTACGCTGGGAATACGATTGTCTTCCATATCTGGGGACCCGGATATATCACACACAGGCGGATTTGTTGGAGGGTAACGTGCAGAGAGCGATACGGGGACTCTGGGGTAGTATGGAGTTCTGGAGCACGCTCCTGCTTTCATTAGCGGGCCGCGTGGCCCTTCTTAAGATGGTAGCATTGCCCAGGCTCCTTTACTATTTCCAAACTCTACCGATTTGGGTACCTCAAAAGATCTTTAAACAACTTAGGACGATGGTCACGGGCTTTTTGTGGCTTAGCGGTAGGCGGCGAGTGGCTTTGACAACGCTTACGCGTCCGAGAGGAGAAGGGGGACTAGCGGTGTCCGATTTTGAGTGTTATTATCTGGCGGCCCAGCTACAGTGGCTTACACAGAATGTGGCAAAGGTGTTCCGCAATGTTGGTGAGGAGGGGTCCGAGACTGTGCCCAGACACGTGTTGTCCTCTATCTTATTACAGAGACCACTTCGCCTTGCGGAGCTCCCCACCGAAGTGCGAACCTTTCGCCTATGCTGGCTGAGGAGTCAGAAAAGGGCTCACATAGCTAGTCCATATGCCCCAGAAATCCCTATACTGATGTGCCTGGTCCTTCCCCACGGGGGCAATTGGTCGGTGCTGCACCGCTGGGACGATTTGGGACTACACACGCTGGGTGACCTGCACGAGGACGGAGTGCTTCTTCACTTTGAGACCCTGAGGTACCGCTTTGGCCTACCCAGGGGAGACTATCTGATTCATACGGCACTGATCGCGGCGGTCCAAAGATATTGGAGAGGGGGTCTCTCCGAGCCCCCGACCTCCATGGTCTGTCAATACATGGTGTTGGCCGCGGGCACCATTAAGGCGGTCACATGTCTGAACCGGAGGATGACGTGCGAGAGACTCGAGCCCCTAGAGAGATTGAAGCAGAGATGGGAGGAGGACCTGGGAGGTGAGATCCCTGACAAGGCATGGACGGAGATACTAGAACGCCCCTGGAAATGCTCTAGGAATGCTCGATTTCAACTAATACAGTTTTACATCCTACATAGGGCATATTTAACACCGGTAAAAATCAAGCAATACTTCAAGGGGACGGCGGCGCCGTGCCCCCGATGTAGTGGGGAGGAGGCGGACCTTCACCATATGTTGTGGGACTGTGTTCGTATATCAGGAGCTAAAACCTCTGTTATACAAAAATCAAAACAAACCGAAGTTCTTTCTAAAAAACAGCTCTCAGATAAAAAGCACTCCTTTTTTTACTCGCAACACTTGAACATCATTGTCCCTTATTTGCAAATCCCATCTATCATGACCCACAAGGACAATTCAACTCATTGTATCAAACACTATTGAAGCCAACTTAATTTTTTAAATGACCAACTCACAGTTGATATCAAGAAACAACATAAAAACGGCTTCCTATATCACATTTTAAAATCTAACATTCACAATTCATTGAGTTCCTGATAAAGTAATTAGAGAACTAGCACGTGCTTACGAGTACATCTATCTACAGTGCATGGTCACAGCTTCCAAAGGGGTTTTTATGCCGCTTTTATCCACTCAAAATACACTCTATCTAGATCTGGTGTTTATCATCATTTCCTTGAACACCGGCACTACAGAATATTCAAACAACTAGCTACCCAGTGTATCTCAAGACCCAATATGGATTCCTCGCACCATCAAAATAATGTTACACCCATAGTTATTCCTATTTGCTATACATTGCTGAGTGGAATAACTTCTGGAAAGCCACACTCAATAAGCCAGTCACTAGTTATACTATCTTTAATCTCTATCAAACAAAAAGAAAACTATAACAAGGAGAACTGTTAAGGAATTTCTAAACAGTTTTCATACGCTTATGAGATCTGAGGCCAAATAAAAATGAATTATTACAACGACAACTCCATATAAGTCTCGAACCCCTATCAATTTTGCCTCTCACTCTTCCAGCACCATCTGAATTAACCATTCCACTATTTGCGAGCTCGCAAGGTTCACCCTTTGGCATAGTATCTCACCACCATTGGATTCTCCAAACTTACATATGGATCAACATGAATCAAATAAGGGTGGATGGAACTCATGGAATTTCCCTTAGTGGAATTCCATGAAGTTGCATAAAAACTGTGAGAATCTGTGGAGTTCTGTGACCAGCCAATAAATTAAAATTTTTATGTCATGCTGCTCGCGCTAATTTTTAGCTCCGGAGGCTTGTGCCGCAACAGCACCATGTGGCGTGCCAGAGGGCTCTACTTCTTTGCTGCTGCTCGAGTAGATTGTCTTCTCACCGTGAAGGGTCGCACCCGCCTGCTTTGAGAAAATCTTGGCGGGTGCCATGCTAGCAGCCGAAACTCGCACAAGGGTGTCCAAATATTTGTTTGTGCCAGTCAACTTGGCATTGGTGAGCCACGCATGTGAAAACACTTCACCACATGGCGATTGGCAGAGTTTTGCCTGAAGTCCATGTTACAAGCAGAACGCCAAGTGGGCAAAACTCTGCGAACTCTGACTGCAGAGCCCACCCCTAGTATTAAGCAATGCTACCCTCTGCAGATTTGCTACAAAACCACATACTTCCTAGAACTATCCCAGGTATTAATACTGTACCCAATACAATGTGTCACACAAACTAATCAAATTATCCAGTCATACTTTGTTCCCTTTGTTATTCTATGGAAATTACAGCAACAAGTGCCCAAATTCCAGCATCACAGAATATTCAGATGACTTACTGTCCAGTGTATCTCAAAACTACGGATAGCGGTAAACCCTGCTCTGCTGGTGGAGTTCGCAGAGTTTGCCCACTAAAGGGGAGTTCGGCAAAACTCAACCAACGGCTGTGTGGCGGAGCTTCCTGGGCACTAAGGAAGAATACACCATCTACTATTAGAACAACGTCCCCTCCAAACACTCCAGGAAAAATATAAAGCAGTTCAGATGCTTTCGTAGTTTGTAGATGCTTTTATGAAGTATTTTATTCTCTCTTTGTTTTCATATCACGATCATCGTGTTTTATAGTCACATGTCTACATGTAAATTGCTTTTACATAAATTGAGTCAATCCCATGAATTAAGTCAATCCCAATGCATTTCGGGACACTGCCCTTCGTCAGGGGAACTTTTCCCAAGAGGTAAAAAAATACATATGTTCAAAGATCCAAGCGGAAAAAACTAATGAAGAAGAAAGAAAAACATACATCGAGGTATTTCTAATAGTCAATTTTGCAACAAAAATGTCTCGTGTATTCAAGGTAAAGAGTGATAACACCATAGGAGTGTAAGTGACAGAAAAATGACCCGGAAACAAGGGGTACAACCGCGTATTTGAAAGATACAAGCTAAAGTGTAGTGGCGTGTCACGCTAGTGAAAAAATATAGAAACCAGGTTGCCCAAGGGTGATAACAAATCATGGTAGTGTGAAAGAGGATTTTAAGAAGCCGCGTAATCCCGTACCGTGCCATTACAAGCCCGCTCAATAGATGTATCCGTTTGCAGTGGCGTTCGAGTCAAAAGAATTCCCATCCGTATTTACAACATATTTTTAGAGAAGGTAGAAAGAGGACTGGGCAGACGCCTGTGACCGCCATCTTAGAAAAGGTAACAGCCAAAAACCTAAGAAAAGAATATTCTGCGGATACGAAGTGACTTGAGATGTCCATGCAAGTGGAAAAAATAGATCAGGTGGTCTTATAACCAACACCGCAGCGTGATGTGAGCAAAAGAAAACAATGTGATGTAAACAACTGAAACAAAAGAAGGACTGACATCATGAAACATGTTCAGGGGTAGATACCCAAGTCAACCATGATACAAATGAAATTAAAAAGGGTCTAAAATAACTATATGAATAGGAATCACCGAAAATATCAATGGATACTCAATGAAAAATTTAAAAACGAACAGGGAAGTAAATACACAGTGGATACAAGTTATAGATAACAACTTAAGTCCAATCTTTCATTTAGCCCTTTTGGGTAGCATGAGTCAAGCTTGTTTATCCAAAATACTTCTCTTGTATAATCACAGTTTCTAAGATCATGAATCTAAGTTGACTGACATTGTGTTTATGTTTAGAAAATTGCACAGCGACCGGAGATTTCTCATTGTGATTTCGTATATTACTTTTATGTTCAGTGATTCATACTTTTATTTTCCGCTCAGTTTTTCTGACATAAGCCAAGCCGCATGGGCATTTTAACATGTACACAAAGTTTTTCAAGTCACACGTAGCTGTTGTGTAAACTTTGATAGTAGTGCCTTGAGTGGGGTGCGTGAAGATGTTGCCTTTGATGATAATATTACAGTGTCCCAGTTCAAACAAGGTATGGTTCCTTTATGGAGAGCAGAGGCAGTGTAAGTCGGTTAGCTGAGACATTCTTTCAGATTCTTAGACCTTTGGTAAGCAAAAAGTGGAGGATGTCGAAAGATTCCTCTAAAGTCAACTTCAGTTTGTAACATTGGCCAAAGTTTCAACACCATCTTCCTGATTAAATGACTTTGAGTTGAGAATTTCATGACAAATGCCATTCTCTCAGATTTTTTAACTGGTCTCTGGACCGTTAGTAGTTGATTTCTATTTTTTATTTTGGCCCTTTCCATGGCTGTTTCAATAATGTTGCCAGGGTACCCTCTATCTTTGAATTTTCCAACTATGTTGTTGCAATTCTTGTTGTACTTTCCTTCATCTGATGAAATTCTTTTTACTCGTAATATCTGCGAGTAGGGTAAATGCTGTTTCATTGTTTTTTGATGACAGCTCTGATAATGTAATAGATTGTTCCGATCAGTGGACTTGGTGAAGACATCCATACTCAACTTGTTATCCTGTATTGTGATTGCCACATCCAGAAATGTAAGATGTTCCTTGCTGATGGTGTTGGTGAAGCTAATACGTTCATCAATTGTGTTTAAATCTTGGATGGCATTGACAAGTTGGGATTCTAGACCTTTCAATATTAGAAATATATTGTCGATATATCTCCAATAGGTAATTACATTTTGAGACCATTCATCCTTATCACAAATAATGGAAGGATTGTTGGCAACCTGAGTAATTGCATGCCGTTCTTTTTGCGCAACGTTCGAAACCTTGGAGACAGGTTCTTTCAAAGTTTCATGAATGTCTTTGAGGACAACCATTTCAAATGAATCCAAAATTTTGTGGCTTGTGGGAGCTAAAAAGGTACTCTTTTTTCGTAAGCCCATAAGTGACCCGTCATCTTTTTTTAACCTTGGTACCATGGTGTTATCGAAGAAATGTCTGAGACGTAAATTTCTCATGAATTTGTAGAAACTAATTTGGGTCTCAAATTTACTGGAATGGTAAGTAGGAACAAATGAGGTACCTTTTTGTAAGGTTTTGATTTGAAAGGAAGTCAACTGCTGGTTGAAGATGTTGATAACTAAATTCTTTGACTCCTCGCAGATTTCGCTATAGGTGGATCCTTTGTTTTTGTTGTTGCGCCCCCTCCTGGTTCGATGC
This sequence comes from Calotriton arnoldi, assembly GCA_963921515.1. Taxonomy (NCBI): domain Eukaryota; kingdom Metazoa; phylum Chordata; class Amphibia; order Caudata; family Salamandridae; genus Calotriton; species Calotriton arnoldi. The sequence goes on along the minus strand of CAWUFW010000849.1, from coordinate 1,455,844 downwards.
TGCTGTCGTGGCGTCTCTCTAAAAAAGGCTCAACTGTAGTAGACTGATTCAACTCGGTTGAAGTAGAAGGTTTTGGAATGTTTGTTTCCCTCAAGGTTTTGTCAACTGATTCATTTGAGGTACTGTTTTCCCCATCAGTAAATCTAGTGGAAAATGGTTTCTGTTGTCCCCGTCTTGCGCAAATTTCAGCCCAGTTATAGACTTCTCCCATTTTATAATCTATGGTATCGTGTTTGAATTTGCGAATTTTTCTGTCGTTAATTTCTTTAGTGTATTGATCCAATTGTTTATTCATATCTGCTAGTGTGCCATCCCAGTCCTCTTTGGACATGTTAGTCGATAACTCACATTTCAGTTGGCTTATTTCTTTATTGAGTTCTTCCAATAGTTTGGATAATTCTTCCACTATCAATAAGATTAAATCGAGAGAACATTTATTTAAAATGGCGTACCATCGCTCTGTACATTTTGTGTTGTTCTTACATAAAGTCGATTTCAAAGAAATTCGTAAGCCTCTTGGAATTCGTTGGGCTTTGTGATACTTTATAAGTGTAGTGGCATGTAGCCGCTGGTTTACTTCCCTTTTGGTAATATAGAGCAGTTGTTTGATGTTACTCTGAATGGATCCTGTTTTAATAATAGTTGTGTCCATTTCTTGGATCAAAGAATATATGCGTTGCGCTTCATCTATGGAAAAGCCAAAGGTATCCGCTCTGTTATCCGTGATATTAGAAATCTCTTCGTAGGACATTTTCCGATTGGGTGCTCACAAAAGTTTGATCAGAACAGCAATATAATCAATTTGGTGGATTGTGGCACTCCTTGGTGAATAAAACTTAATTCAGGTACTGGAAAGTAAACCTGGTGTACGTCTCTGCCAAGCCAGGGGGGCTGGTATCTGAGCACCATGCACCCCCAAGATCTGCTACCCTCCTTGTCCTGCAGTCACAGCCACAGCAGCAACACACACCTGGAGGAGGAAGAAGGCCCCTGCCACAAGGTGAGCCATTGGAACTCAGATATATTATGCTATTGCCATCAGATTGGCGAACTCTGTGTGTTCCACTAACAAAGCCACGCTCTACTTCCTGATGCCTTGCTCTGATTGTGGACTTTATGTGGAGCTGAGCCTCTCCATCTATGTCTACTAATGAAAGAACTAAGAGATTGTCACAATGCAGGAGCTGTTTCTCTTGAAGTTAGGGAGAGTTACACTCAAGGGTGTATGGAGGGCCAGAATTCCACTGCTTGCGGAATTCCACGGAGTAGAACACCCACCCCAACTCAAAACCTGATATGGATTCTTCACACCGTCCAAATCGAAGTCACACTTAAGATAGGCCGTAAATGTCCGTAAGATAGAATGCATGGTATTTAAAAAGTAGGACATGTGTAGTTTATGCTTTACAGGGCCTGGCATTGGAAAACCTCCAAAGTAGTTTTTCATTGTGGAAAGGCGTTTCTCCCATAGGGAAGCACTGGTTTTCATTAAAACCCCTTACAATGTTTAACTTCAGTTTGAGAGTAGCTAGAAAAACGATTCAATGACTCATATTAACTGCAATTTACAATCCAACTTAGTGGTCCAGTCGGATTTTATATTACTATTTTGAAAATTAAACTTTTTGAAAGTTGTCATTTTCCTGACTGACCCACTACTTGATTAGGTGTGAAGTGGTTCCCAGAGCTGAGACAAAGAGAAAAGGATTGACCTTCCCCTGACAGGAGGTCCATCTGTGCTGTGCCCAAAAACTTAATTGACTTCAAATGATGTCTAACCTATCAGAGGCAGATGAAGTGAGGCAAACTATAAGGGCTGGACCTGCTCTCACTTGTACACAGGACTGAGAAGTGGCCTTCAGGGGTCAGTTGGCTGACCTCCTGTTAAACTCCAGGGACACAAAAGCTTCTGAAGCCCACTTTCCTGAAGAACCCAGTTGATGAATTCGAACTGGACCTGCCCTGAGCTCTGTTGGTTTCTTGTACTGGAGAAAGTCTAGACCTCTAAATGGTGTCCCTAAGGTTCTTGGGCCCTTAGATGAGTGTCAGTGTGTACTCCTTCTGCCTCACTCTAAAACCTGGGACTTAGAAAGGTTTTCAAGGATTTTTGCCTGCGAACAGACAGAAGACCAGGACCAACCTTCAAAGCCAATCGACTGAGTGTGTATTGCCGATGGGTCTGACTTCACCACAGCTCTCACTTCATTCTTCTCTGCAGCATGAAATCTGCTTCAGCCAGCCGACGCAGAGAAGGACCTGACGACGTCCATCCCTCCCCAACTACAGCGTGCAACCTTGCCCCTTTGAAGGAATCCATCTTCCAGAAAATAGACTAAGTCCAAAGGTAGAAATCTTCACCTTTTCAAACACCTTTTCCTGTGGATTTCAAGAACTAAAGAGGTGGCTCTGGTATGCAGGGGCAGGTTATTTCAGGCTTTAAGAGAAAGGTAGGAGAAGGCAGGACCACCAGAACTAGTTCTGTGCATGCAGAGGTTGCAAGTATGAGTTTGGCTGAGTGGAGGTGACTGGTAGGTTGATGGAAGTTTATGCGGTTGTTGAGGTATGTTAGAACAAGTTTTGTAAGGCTTTGTATATGCATATGAGGAGTTTGAAGAGTACCCATTTGTGGTTTCAGGGCCAGTGGAGCTCTTTGAGGTGATGTAAGTGCATAGTGGGAGGGGGAGGGTTTTCTGATCAGTTGAGCATTCATTTGAGCATAAAGTGTGTTGCCGTAGTCCAGCTTGCTGGTGATGGAGCCTTTGGTGGCAGTTCTGCAAGTGTTGGTGGGGAACCATTTGAAGATCGTCTTGAGCATCTTGAGTGTGTGGAAGCAGGAAACGGAGACTGAGTCATCATCATCATAGAAAACTTTATTTTGATCACATGAACATAAAAGTGCAAGTGTGATACAGCTCATATAAATAAGATAAAATCTAAATATAGACATAGGTGGCATAAAGACTGAGTTAACATGGGATGTCATGGTGAGGTGGCTGTCGATTACTATTACAAGGTTCTTTGCGTGGGTTGACAGGAGGGGTGAGCCTGAGTTCATCTGGCCACCGTTTAGAGTCCCAAAGCGTGTTGTCTTTGCCGGAAATTACTACTTCCATCTTTTCTGTGTTGAGCTTGAGGCAGTTGGCTGAAATTGGCGCAAACTCAGGATTTTTCTCAATCTTTTTTCTTGCCTTCATTGACAGCTTCAACAAGACCTTGTCCTTTGGCAATTCATTGCTTGATACCTGAACTTTTGATGCAACCTCCAGAACATTTCTGAGTCTGAAGGTAGCTCTTTGACTGGCACTTGCCTGGGCCGTGCATCTGACCAGCACTTCATCGCGGTCTGCCTTAACATTTCACTTTTTCCCGGTCTAGCATGGCCAGTTTGTCACAGTTGCCCCTGTGTGCTTTTTAGCGCTAAAATATAATTCAAACTTTAAAAATTGTTCTCTCTGGTTCCCCTTATTTTACTTTTATAATTTTGTTGCCATATTGTTCATTAAAATATTCTTCATTTTTAAAAAATAGTGAGGAATTTGTATTGTGTTGTGTTTTTGACTTTTGGTACTTCTGAATGCTTTAGACATTTTCTTAAGTGTGCCTTCTCTTTGGTTTAGCTAACAGGTTTAAATTACTGAAACTTTTACTGGACCTAACAAGAATAATGGCATTGTTATTTGTGGTGGACTATCATCCACCCCAAAATAATAATCCACCTTCTCAAACCTTTGATTTCAAAGGGCAGTATAGTGTACTGGAGAAACAAATAGTCTACTCAGTAAACAGCGGCCATAAAAATAAAAAAGCACATGTGCAGGGGACTTGGCCAAACAAAAAAAGCAAAGCAATTATGCACAATGATATAATATGGGCAGAATCCAGTTTGCTACCACTTAACTATTTTACTGGTACTTGCCCTCATTTCCAGTCACATCGAGATCAGGTTAGAACTACATTTTAGGGAAATGAACTATGAAATAATTTAGGTTAATGTTATGTTTTGTTATGTTATGTTCGACTCACCCAGGAGGGTATCTTGACATTAAAGCTGGAGCTGTATGGGCCAAGCCTGGGCTGGGGCTTGGTAAAGAGTCAGTTCTTCAATTTCCTGTGGATTTCAAGAACTAAAGAGGTGGCTCTGGTATGCAGGGGCAGGTTATTTCAGGCTTTAAGAGAAAGGTAGGAGAAGGCAGGACCACCAGAACTAGTTCTGTGCATGCAGAGGTTGCAAGTATGAGTTTGGCTGAGTGGAGGTGACTGGTAGGTTGATGGAAGTTTATGCGGTTGTTGAGGTATGTTAGAACAAGTTTTGTAAGGCTTTGTATATGCATATGAGGAGTTTGAAGAGTACCCATTTGTGGTTTCAGGGCCAGTGGAGCTCTTTGAGGTGATGTAAGTGCATAGTGGGAGGGGAGGGTTTTCTGATCAGTTGAGCATTCATTTGAGCATAAAGTGTGTTGCCGTAGTCCAGCTTGCTGGTGATGGAGCCTTTGGTGGCAGTTCTGCAAGTGTTGGTGGGGAACCATTTGAAGATCGTCTTGAGCATCTTGAGTGTGTGGAAGCAGGAAACGGAGACTGAGTCATCATCATCATAGAAAACTTTATTTTGATCACATGAACATAAAAGTGCAAGTGTGATACAGCTCATATAAATAAGATCAAATCTAAATATAGACATAGGTGGCATAAAGACTGAGTTAACATGGGATGTCATGGTGAGGTGGCTGTCGATTACTATTACAAGGTTCTTTGCGTGGGTTGACAGGAGGGGTGAGCCTGAGTTCATCTGGCCACCGTTTAGAGTCCCAAAGCGTGTTGTCTTTGCCGGAAATTACTACTTCCATCTTTTCTGTGTTGAGCTTGAGGCAGTTGGCTTTCATCCATCTGGCGACTTGGGTCATGCAGGTGGAGGAATTGGTCTGGATTATTGTTCTTGTGGGGGAGAGAGAGTATGAGGAGAGTGTCATTAGGGTAGAACATGATGTTGACTCTTTTGGTGCAGATGATGCTGGCAAGTGGAGTAAGGTACTTGTTGGACAAGATTGATCTGATTGAGAATTCTTGTGGAAACCTGCAGATGAGGTTGATGGCATATGAGGTGAAGGGGGGGCAACCTGACTGACTTGGTGTGGCCTGCCAGAAAGGAGGACATCCAATAAGGTGTGGGCACCTGCATGAGGGCTTTGTGCAGTCATTGGATTAGGATCAGGTGGAAGACCGTGTTGAAGACTACTGAATGGTCCGGTACTATGAGGGGTGCAGTGTCACCCCGTACGTGATCATCTGCATGTTGTGTGTGGTGATGATGAGGGTGGTCTCTGTTCCGTGGTTGGGCCTGAATTCAGATTGAGTGGTGTCGAAGAGGTGAATTGTCATAGAAGTGGGTGGCTAGGCGTATCTGTTTGTACTCCAGAATTGAAAGAAGCTGTGACCTGTTTGGCCTGCCAAAGGGAATAATAACTTTTGGAAATGGCCCTTTCTGCATGGCAACCCCAAATGTTTTGCCTTCCTCTCCCCCCTTTTTTGATCAATTTGTTTTTGTTGGCTTTAGGACTCTGGGCGCTTTACCACTGCTAACGTGTGCTAAAGTGCATGCGCTCTCTGATTAAAACATAGTAATATTGTCTTATTTACAATTGACATGTTTAATTTACTTATAAGTCCCTAGTAAAATGCACTGCTTGGACAATGGCATGTAAATTAAATGCTACTAGAGGGCCTGCAGCACTGATTGTGCCACCTCACTGAATTGGCCATTTAACCATGTCTCAGGCCTGCCATTCCAGAGCCTGTGTGTGCAGTTTTAAAGTGAAATGTTGACCTGGCAAGTTAACTCTCTTGCCAGGCCCAAACCTTCCTTTTTAAAACATATAAGTCACCCCTAAGGTAGGCACTGGACAGCCCAAGGGCAGATTGCAGTGTATTTATAAAGTAGGACATGTACTTGTAAAGTTTTTCATGTCTTAGTAGTGAAAACCTTTAAAATTAGTTTATCACTATTGCAATGCCTATCTCTGCCATAGGTTAACATTGGGATTACCTTATTACATTTTATAAGTGTAATTTCCAATTGGGAAGAGATGGGACCCCAAGTATGGTGTCTCTGGAATCACAATTTAACATTCTAACTTATGGTGAAGTTAGATTTTAATATGTAATTCCGAAAATGCCACTTTCCGAAAGTTGGCATTTTCTTACTTTAAACATCTGCTGTCTTCTGCTTGTCTCTAAATATGCGTCTGGGGTGGGTGACAATTGGGCTTTGTGTATTCCCTCTAGACAGCCACACACAAAGGGAGTTTAGGTGTGACTGATGGCCTATCCACATCCTGATGGGCCATCCCGGGCACAATGGGAGGAAGGAGCTGACACTCAAGCCTGAATAGACTGTGTCATGTTCCGACACATGGGCTGCATACCCCCCTTTAGTGAGTCTGGAGCCAGGGCAGCAAGGGCAGGCACTCTGTGAACTTCAAATGCATTTCTTTGAGGTGTCCCCCACTTCAAAGGCACAACTGGGTATAAGTGCTGGACCTCAGACACCATCAACTCAGTACACTTCTGTATCCTGTGGATACTCTGTGAGGAAGAAGGACTCCTGTGCTGCTACAAGGACTGCCACTGTGGTGGATTGCTACTCTGCTGGACTCCTGATCTGCTTTGACGTCCTGCTGCCTGCTGCCTGCTGCCCTCTTGTCTGGGAGTGAGAAGGACTGGACCTGCATCTCTCCAACCCAGAACCAGAGTGACTCCAAGGATCTGCTAGTTTGCCTCCTGTTAGAAGTCTCAGGGACACCAAAGACTTCCAACCCATCTATCTACAGCACCTGGCCTCTGCCATCTGAGATTTTTTCCCTGCCAAGTGGTGCCAATCCAGTCCTGGGCTCTTGGAAGTGGGGATAAAGTGCTGCAACTATTAAAATCCATGCAATGCCATTGTTGCGCGGCTCAGAACCAGCACATCTCCTCGATACCTATGCATCGCCGCTGCCGCAAGGACTGAAAACATTGCATCGCCAACTGCGCGGTACATCGCGCCCAGTTCCTGAAGAATCCTCGACTTGCGTGATTCAATGACAACGCATCGACTACAGCTTGTGGTTCGACGAGTACACATCTCCGATCTTACACAGCTCTGAACCAACGCATTGCCTCCTCTGTTCCATGCATCGGCCCGTCTCTGATGATTCGAGAAGGTACTTTGCAGTGGGACAAGTTTAGCCCCTGTATCCGACCCGCGCTCCATCGCGGTCGACCTGAACTTTTGGATTTGACCCAGTCTACCGTGACCAGATAGCCCTGCTTGAAGCTTTATGGTTTTAAGCACTACATTTCAGTTTAAACTTTAAAATTCATAACTCCGGTTATACTTATTGGATTTTTGTCATTTTGGTGTTGTTTTGTTCATTAAATTAAGCTCCATTTATGTAACCAAGTGTGGTATCTTTTTGTATGGTGTTTTCACTGTGTGCCCAGCACATACAGGGGGAGCACAAGTTATTTTAAGGAGTGTTTCTGACTTACCCTGACTAGGATTGTGGTTCCTGCTTGGACAGGGAGTATATCTCTGCCCACCAGGGTATTTAGTCTAAATATCGAATTTCTAAATATCGAGTTGACAAAATATCTACTTACAAAAATATAGTGGTACAGAATATCGAAATGTAGGTAAGAAATATTGTTTTTTATAATATCGAAGTTAGTAATATCGACAGTCATAATATAGTTGTAAAAAATATCGATTTTTTTAAGTGTTTTAAGTGTTAGTATATGTGTTAAAAGTATATATTATGTTTGTAATGTATGTTGGAATTTTTTTTAAGTAATGATTTTTATGTTAAATTATTTTTGCGTATTTTAGTTCCGTAGCGGGTTGTCGGTTTATAGGGGAATAGGGTGGGAAGTAATTTAATTATAATATATGAATTAAGAATTTTTTTGAATTAATTACTTATATGTTAATTAATTTTTGTGTAATTTTATTCCGTAGCGGGTTGTGGGTTTATAGGGGAATAGGGTGGGAAGTAATTTAATTGTAATTTAGTAATTATTACATTTTATTTATTGGTATTGATAATTAATTTATTGTTAATTATTAATTGGTAATACATTTTTATTAATTGATTAATTGATAATTATATTAATTGTATTAATTATTATTGGAGTGCATTGTGGGTTTATAGGGGAATAGGGTGGGAGTAATTTAATTGTAATGAAGTAATTATTAGTTTTTATTTATTGGTATTGATAATTAATTTATTGTTAATTAATTATTAATTGGTAAATACATTTTATTAATTGATTAATTGATAATTATATTAATTGTATTAATTATTATTGGAGCGCGTTGTGGGTTTATAGGAGAATCGGGTGGGAAGTAATTTAATAGTAATGAAGTAATTATTAATTTTTATTTTTGGGTATTGATAATTAATTTATTGTTAATTAATTATTATCTGGTAATTTTTTTATATTAATTAATATTTATTGGTATTGATAATTAATGTATTGATAATTAATTATTAATTGGTAATTAATTTATATTAATTGATTAATTGATAATTATATTAATTATGAGAAATTTTATGTGGAGTGGGTTGTGTGTTTATTGGGGAATAGGGTGGGAAGTGATTTAATGTTATTAAAGTAATCATGAATTTTTATTTATTGGTATTTTCGATTAATTTATTGTTAATTTATTAATAATTCATTATTTAATTACAAAAATTATTTAATTTATAAGTATGTTATTTTCAATCCCTAAGCTATCCAACGCTTTCCCTAATGTTGCACTCTTTGGAGTGGGAACAGAAATTGTTACCCCTACGCTATCCAACACTTTCCCTACTGTTGCACTATTTGGAGGGAATAGTAATTGTTACCCTCCCGCTATCCAAAACTTTCCCTACTGTTCCACTCGCTGGAGTGGGAATAGTCATTTTTACCCTCCCGCTATCCAAAACTTTCTCTACTGTTACACTTGGTGGAGTGGGAATAGTATATTATTCCCACCCGCTATCCAACACTTTCCCTACTGCTGCACTCACTGGAGTGGGAATAGTCATTTTTACCCACCCGCTATCCAACACTTTCCCTACTGTTACACTCACTGGAGTGGGAATAGTAATTTTTACCCTCCCGCTATCCAACACTTTCCCTACTGTTGCACTCACTGGAGTGGGAATAGTAATTTTTACCCTCCCGCTATCCAAAACTTTCCCTACTGTTCCAGTTGCTGGAGTGGGAATAGTAATTTTTACCCTCCCGCTATCCAAAACTTTCTCTACTGTTACACTTGGTGGAGTGGGAATAGTACATTATTCCCACCCGCTTTCCAACACTTTCCCTACTGTTGCACTCACTGGAGAGGGAATAGTAATTTTTACCCACCCGCTATCCAACACTTTCCCTACTGTTGCACTGACTGGAGTGGGAATAGTAATTTTTACCCTCCCGCTATCCAACACTTTCCCTACTGTTGCACTCACTGGAGTGTGAATAGTAATTTTTACTCACCCGCAATCCAACACTTTCCCTACTGTTGCACTCACTGGAGTGGGAATAGTAATTTTTACCCACCCGCTATCTAACACTTTCCCTACTGTTGCACTCGCTGGAGTGGGTATAGTAATTTTTACCCACCCGCTATCCAACATTTTCCCTACTGTTCCACTCGCTGGAGTGGGAATAGTAATTTTTATCCACCCGCTATCCAACACTTTCCCTACTGTACCACTCGCTGGAGTGGGAATAGTAATTTTATCCCCTACGCTATGCAACGTTTTCAGTATTGTTATATTTTATGTAGTGTCAAATATTATTATTTTTTTAAATATTTATTTTAATGTTTTAGCGTATTATATATAATTTATTTTTATATTTATATTATAAGTTTGTTTATATATATATATGTAATTATATTTTAAATTATGTTTTTAATATTTTATAATTAAAAATATGAATTATTTTTTCATATTATTAAGTTAATATATATAAAGAAAATTAAAAATGCATGTTTATTTTTTTTACATTACATCTATTATTTATTAATTTTAACCTTTTTTATCATTTTTAAGTATGTTTTACTTAATTATATTTATTATTTCATTAATTTTATATTATTTTTAAGACATTTAAAAAAGTCGATATTTTAGCAAACTATATTATTAACAACGATATTTAGGATTCGATATTTTTGTACTTACCTGTTTGTAGATAGGAAGTCGATATTCTGTCACTCGATATTTATACCTCGATATTGTGGCAGGTCGATATTCTTCTCCTCGATATTCTGTCAGTGATCCGCCTACCAGAAACCCAATTTCTAACAATATTTTATTAGCAACCTTGTCCATCACCTCTCTTCCAATAACCCATTATTACCATGTCATTTCCATCAACTGGTCATAGCCATTCACTCATTGTTACATTCCACCACCTTCCATGACCACAACCTGGTAAATTTAGAGTTCTAACTCGCGTATATGCAATTTGGGTATAAGCCCAGGCGGGAGCTACCATTGCTGCAGCATGTGCAGCGGCAGCTGGGCCCTGAGCCCTAAGAGGCCTTTTCAACCTTAAATATTGCTATATTTTACTACACCAACAGCAGGGAAAGAAGCCACTTTCCTGCCTGCACCAGGGTCTATTGCACCCTTGCTTTGGTACTGTGTCAACCATGTAAATGGCATGGCAAATTAGGGTTTTAGTGATGACGTGAGGTGATAGCTATAAAGGTGATGAGGTGTATAACCTTAATAGCATGACTTGATGGAATGCCCTCAGTAATCTTCCAAACGTGAAATAGTATGATCCGTTCCTTTGGCTTAACAATAGCTAAAAGCTTGTTCACACTTTGCTCCACACTAAGGAAGGTATGTCTGCCTGATTCAACAACACACATATCAGGCTCAGCAGTTGCAGCCCTTTATCTTTGAGGCAAGGCCACTGCCAAGCATAATTAAAGTGTTCACTCCCATCTCACATTAATTCTAACATTTCCAGCCCTGGAAATTACATGCATTTGAAATTTGGGTGGAGATACGTTGTAAGCTTTAGGCAATCAAGTATTCATTAAAATTGCTCAAGCCCTTGTAATCCTTTGCAGTATTTTGTTTACCAGGCTACTCAGTTTGCAGTCCCTCTCAGGCATCCATATTCTCTCTACACTACTGTAGCGGTCCTTATTCTTGACTCCTGTCTGCCATCATCGTGTAAAGAAAATAGTAAATAAAATCAACATCTCCACAGTCATTCTATCCACTACAGGGTTTGTTATTTGCATGGTGATCTAAAAGATGAAGTAGCCAGAGTACAGGAACCATGGTTCACCCAATTCTGGTGAAATTTAAAATATTTATGCCGTAGCAGATGTCACACCCAGGGTTATATGATTCCAAGCATGAATGATGTATATAAGATACTGTAAAACAGTGGCGTGTGATATTAGGCTAAACCTGCCTCTTATAATGCTATTATAATGTCTTCACTTCTAAAGACACGAAATAAATCTATGTCGCAAACCTGGCAGATGTTAGGTGTGCAACGGCTATTAAGATGTTTTACTGCTGTATAAGATTATTTTGCGCCATTTTTTTGCTTCGTTTGTAATTATTGCATAAGGTGTCTACAATAAGACTCATGTCTATAAGTACTGTTATTACTACCGCAGTGAACCACGCCGTTGTTTAGTTAACTGCTATTTTAGTACAAATATTCTCTCGTCCAAATCTCATTATGCACAGCCATTTATAAATAAAACATACCTTCACAGTTTCTTAAATGTATTATCTACATTTAGACGGCCGACTTAGCTACGCTTGAATTTGGAGAGACAACCAACAAATGTGTCTTTATAAAATTCCGTGGCCTAGATTATGTTGCTAAACTGCACACACATGAAGAATTCTATGAAGAAATCAATACATTCTTTTGCAGGAGGCTTTGTCACTTCCCAATCACAAAAAATGTGCATGCTGTCTGTTTGTGAAATAGATTGGAACTGATGTGTTTTTTTAATTTGTGTAGGTTATTCTCCATTTTTATTATAAATGAAAAATAAAACAGTTAATACAAGCACCCAAAACAAAATATTGATGTCAACAACTACAAATAAAATTAATAAAGCCTACCTCAAAGGCTAGGTGCAATTGTTGAGTTATGCCGGCACTAGTTTCATCGTACTGGGACTCTTTCAGTTCCTCCTGCATGTGGCGTCTGGCTTAACAAGCATTGGTAAAGGCATTCGATTTCGCCTATCTGATTATTAATAAGCTGTATTTTGTTATAAGCAGCCGCTGCAGGTAAGGGTGGTGGGGCGGTGGGGCCAGGTGAGGGGATTTCGAGAGATGACCACGAGGGAAAATGAAATAAATAATTAATTTTCCCTCGTGGTCGTCTCTCGAAATCCCCCCTCACCTGGCCCCACTGCTCTTACCTGCAGCGGCAGCGGCTGGTTATAAGTTGTAGCTTGGTGAGCAGTTGTGCAATAGAAGTTACTGAAACTCTGTTAAAGTGTTGTGACATGTATATTGCAAAAGGCAATATACTGTGCAGGACACTATGGAGCATATTTTCAACTAAATGGTGCATCGCGGTGCTGCAAGCAATTTAGCAGAGCTGCACCATTTCAAAAACACAGGGATGCCCTTATTTACAGAAATGCGGCACACCCCTGTGTTTTCCCAGTGATACAGAAGGCACAAAGAATCAGAGGATGGGAGGGACAGGCAAAACATATTTTGAAAAGCGCCTCAAAAGCGAATATAAGATAAAAATAGGAAAGGGGCTAAAATGCAATCTTGCTTGACACGTCGTTTAACCTGAATAGGGTGAGTGCACTCCCCTTGTTGGCAATATTGAACCCTCGTGTTGGTATCTTGGTATAAACAAATTACAATGTGAAATAATCTGGGATCAACCTCTGCCCGACCAAAATGTCCCATAGGATGTTCCTGACCAATAAGTCAAAGGCACAGGAGAGGTCCATAAATGCCATGTGAAGTGCTCCTCTCTTGGCCTTGACATATTTACCGAGGATCAATGTAAGGTTCAAGGCTTGCTCCGTTGTTCCCAAACCTGGGCGAAACCCATATTGCACTTCAGTAAGGAAGGATTTATCTACCGCCCAATCTTCTAGATTTGCTAAGATTTCCCTGCCAAATATTATAGCTGGTGCATCCAGCAGCGAGATCGGCCTATAATTCAAGGGAAAATCTCTTTGTCTTTCTTGAATATGGGTACTACTATAGATTCCCTTCAAGTCTCTAGGAGTCTCTTCAAGACAATCACTCTAAAAACATTTGTTACCAGGGGGGCCCAAAAGCCAAGATTGTGTTTAAAAACTTTAGCTGGGACCCCATCTGGTCCTGACGCTTTCCCTGTGGCCGGGCGTAAAAACACTATGCAAACTTCCTCAACCGTAATGGTCTTACTAAAATTTAGAAGATCTACATGCAAAACAGTCATTTAATGGTAAGAGCCTGCTACTGCCTTTGTTAATTCGGTTAAAAATATCTGTAAAATGTTTGACCCATATCTGTTCAATAATGTGGCATTCGATACCTGAAATTGTCTTTCCAGAAAAAAGGGTTAATTTACTATCTCGCAAAATGCCTTATTATCCTTTACGAGGAGAGGGCTTTCAAGGTCCTCCCAGGCTCTAGTTCTAATTTCTGCTGTCCTTTTTTCAATTGCTTCTTTATAGAGCACTTTCACAGATCTAACCGATACCTGGTCCCGATGCACCTTGTTGGTGATTTTTAAAAAAAAATTCTAGGCCTACTTGAGGTTGATACTCATGCAACCGATTTGCAAATATTGGCAAAAGTATCACATATACTCACTGAGTCAAACTCCTCCGCTAGGCACCTTAGAATTTTAATTAGTGTGCAGATTCCTAAAAACTGTATTGGGATTGGCGTGGGGCCATTTTTTGGATCCCCCTTATTCGACACGTTTGTAGAAGAATAATGAGCCCTGGTAAAAGGAGAAGATGGTAAAGCAATGGCAAGGCTAACAATGAGAGGGTAGTTGTCCCTCAATGGAGATGGTCGTACTTCAAAACGTTTCAATAGGAGGGCTAAATCATTAGACAGGGGAATGTGATCAATTGTACTTCCTTTTGCTCTCCCTACAAAGGTTTTAACTGCCACACAATTGTCATTATGTAGCTCTGAGGAAAAGGCCATGTCATTATTTAAGATTAAGCCTGTCAAGGCCTCCCCATTAGCTGAGTGCTTAAAATGCCCAGCGTTTTCTCCCAGAACAGCTATAACTCCACAAACCTGTGACCCACTGTGCGGACACTTAGCAATATTATAGTCACCTACCCAAATGATGGAAACAGTTGACTGCTCCCTACTAATATAGGCAGTAATAGAATGTTCCAGAACCTCAATGATCTCCACGTTGTTGTGATGTTAAAAACCTTATAATAAGAATTAGATAAATTTATATTACATACCCTAGGTAAGTGCATTTTTAAAATCTGGCTACAGTTGAATGGGCACAATTTCTTAACACTTAGGCCACTTAGTAAAGTGGAAGCCAAAACTAAAAGGCCTCCCTTTCCCCTGCCAGCATTGGACTGGATAGCTGGGGAGGTAAAAGAGCAAAAAGCATCTATCGAAATACAATCACAAGCCCATTTCTTTTGACAGCAAATAATATCAAATTCTTCGATGAAAGAGAGCCAGTCAGTTTTTTTTTAAAGTTTAGAGTTGATCCCTGCAATGTTCCTCGAGAGGAAATGTAAAGTTCCGGAGATATTTTTTAGGTACGTTTTTTGTTCCAGTTTCCATCACCTCCTGGCCCAACTCTAAGTGACTCGGGTTAAAAGATACATTCAAGATACAGAGATCTTGTGATGCCTTGTTCATAATACAGTTTACTGGCCGCGCCTGGTTGGTCAATACTTGTAACTGGGGTGGACAGATACCAAGCCTATCAATCAAAACTTGCCCTTCCCAGACTGAGTGTGGGAGTGTATCTTGCCTTCCATTAGGAAGAAAATTGACTTCATCCTCCATCTATTGAGGAATATCTGCTTGTGTTCACGGGGAAGCCCCTTGATGATGTTCTCCAGTAGCTCCTTGACTGGGATACAGGTGGATAAAGTCAATCAATTGAATCCAAACCTGAAAGTAGGAAAAACCTATTATAGGTGGGGAAAGGGAAAAATTCTTGTGGAGCTACTCGAGGGTGAAGGGCACCAATCCTAACCATCCCCCTCTGACCATTATAGTTGCCCAAGGGGGCAGGTCCTACTCCCCACCTCCTGCAATGGTCGCTCTCACTTGCCAACTGTGGGGCAGGCCCCACCTCCCTTTTAGGTGATTATAGAAAAAACCCAGTGGGTAGAGTCGTATATTGGATCCTACTTTGTCGGGATGGGGATGAAACGTAAATAGGCGTTGAACAACCAAGGGATTCCTGAAATGAATCATAACACAATCTGCCTTATGCAACTTTCGCAAGATCCCTACCCACGCAACACTTCTAACCATTATTATGTAACAGGCATCAGCTTAGGAGAAACCAGCATGGGTGCTCTACAAATGTAATGCCTTGTTTCTTAGCTAGACAAAAGATTCCTCCACTCATTCTTCCAAACCAGGCAAGCCCCTGGAGGCATTTTTAAGGTAACAATCATTCCCGCCTCATCCTGATCTGGCCTCTCATTGTTAGCCTCTCTTGTGATACTTGCAGTGCTTCCCCCTCCATCCTCCACCTCGGTCCCTGCCCTTGCTATGGGACCCCCTGGCAACAAGCAATGGTCTGCATTCCCTTGAGCAATCATGGTCAATGTACCTGCACGGGGTTAGTGTTTACAACAGTTTGGCTGACACTAGACGACAACTGCTGGCATACAAACCCCCCTTGGGGGAAATGTCCCTGGTGGTACTGGTCAATGGGGGGGATCAGACAACATCTGTTTAACGATTATTGTCTCTTTCAGGCTCCTCATGGCAGACACACCAAATGTTGGTAAATAGGCTTTCCCTCACCATCATTAAAGCTCTTTTCACACCAAGCCTGCATCCTTTCATCAAATATTTCAGTGGCCTCCCCACCCGGTGCACCCTACTTCACAAGGTTCACGGTGCATGACCGCTTTGCCTTAGGGATCACGGCTACCCTTTTCCTTTTACTCACCGACCCTTGACTAGATTTATTGCTCTCTTGGTAAACCCATCCAAAGTTCCTTTTGGAAGTGTCTTGGGGTCACTTTCTACTGCTCTCTGTTTCCCATATTTGACCTGCCTAAGAAAAGGGGGAACAATTGCATTTTCCTCAGTACCAATAGTGTTACTTCATAAAATCATACGAGTTACTCTGGGGTGTTGCAAATTCAAGACCTTTGACCAAACTTTACACATATGTAATCAAAATCTGATTGAATCAATTGAAAAATACTAATGTGCTAATAATAATGATAATCAAATCGACATTATAATATCAGTAATATCACTAATTTTACTGCTAACACGATTAATAATTTATGTTATTGCTATTATTGTTAACAGTAGCATTAGTAGTAGTATTAAGTATGTTAATGTTATGCTTGCAGCTGCAGTTTTTCAATTTATTAGCTGTGTAACCAACTAGTTTTACCGTTGCCATGATCAGTGGTACTAAATCTGGTCGAACTGTTTTGCGTTTTCTGCTCTTTTTTCTACCCTTTGTTTTACCCTCTTCTTCTCTGTTTTTCCTTTTCTGCTAAATGTTCTGCCCTCTGTTTTGCCTTTTCTGCTAATTTTTGTGCCCTGTTTTCCTCTCTTCTGCTCTGTTTTCTTTACTTTTCTGCTTATTTTTCTGCCTCTGTTTTGACTTTTCTGCTCGATTTTCTGCCCTCTGGTTTGCCTTTTTCTGCTTGCTTCTTCCCTCTTTCCACTGTTTCCTTCCTCCAACCATTTTCCTGCTCCCGCCATCCAGGGCCCCACCCTCCCCCTAGGACCTACTGTATGGAGGTCGCAACGCGACCCCATTGAGCAGGTCCTTGTGCCAGCTCTCCATGTGACAGTTCTCCTGTCCAGCTTGCCCGCAGTTCGCTAGCCTCTGCGGTCTGTCTATGTGCCACCCTCTGTTTGTGCCTCCTGTGCTCGTTTCTTGCTCTGCTGATTTATCTGCCCTCTGTTTTGTCTTTTTCTGCTATTTTTTTGCCCTCTGTTTTGTCTTTTTCTGCTATTTTTTTGCCCTCTCTTTTGCCTTTTCTGCTCATTTTCTGTTTTACTTTCTTGTGCTCAGATTTCTGCCCTCCATTTTGCCTTTTCTGCTCACTTCTCTGTCCTCCGTTTTGCCCTCTTCTGCTCTGTTTTGCCTTGCAGCTCGCTTTGCTGCTCTCTGTTTTGCCTTTTTCTGTTCCTTTTTCTGCACTCTGCTCTGTTTTGTCTTTTCTGCTCATTTTTCTGCTCTCTGTTTGGCCTTTTCTGGTCGTTTTTGTGCCCTCTGTTTTGCCCACTTCTGCTCTGTTTTGCCTCTTTGGCTTGTTTTCTGCCCTCTGTCGTATATATATATATATATATATATATATATATATATATATATATATATATATATATATATATATATATTATCTACTGGCGGTCGCCAGTAGATAGTTATAGTTACAACCTATTATCCATAGGAAATCCGCGACATTCTATTTGAAATAACTCTCTTGCCGGTTGACGTATCTTCGCGAAATTTTCAAACTTTGTGGCCCGCTCCGGTCCGCTCCTACCCTGAAAGTCTCGGGGGATTCGTCAAGCGGGGGCCGAGAAAAAGGGGGTCCCAAAACGCGTTTTCCCCATGCACTTTTCCATAGGAAACTTTAGACACGGCTACAGCCCGAACTGCTGAACGGAATTACACCAAATTTGGCAAAGAGGTAGTTCTTGGTTCAGAAAGAACCCTTTTTGTTAAATGGTGTAAATCCGTTCAGTAGTTGCTGAGAAAATGAAAAGTAAAAAGTTAGTGATATCTATGGCCGAGTAGGGTCCGCGTACCCTCAGCGCACCCTGCGCGCACCGTCCCGATCACGAGCTGCATGTTAATTGGCTGTCAGCTGGCTGTCAACATTCCGATTCAGGAAATGTTGGCAGCCATTTTGTTCCTCGGTAGAACCGAGGGACAGAAACAAGTGCGCAAAGCGCACAAAGGGGGCAGGGTAGAAACACCCTGACCCCCTAGGTTTGCTCAGGGGGTCCCACAAGGACCCCCTGGGCAAAAAGAAATAAAAACATGTTTTTTAAAAATCGGCAGGATGCGCTCAGGGTGCGCGAATCCTGCCGAAAAAAAAATCGAAGCGCGGTCTCCCGCGCTTCGATGTTAGTGGCCCCCGGGTGGCCCAAGTCCCGGGGGCATGGTGGGGGGATAATTTAATGTGTGGGGGCCTCAAAGGGCCCCCAAGCCCCGGGGACCGCCACCCCCGGGGCTTGTTTTGAAAAATGGTGCGGGAGGGCTCTGAGCCCTCCCGCAGCCCCGGGGACCACCACCTCCCCGGGGCTTTTTTAAATTAAAAATAAAACCAGTGTGGGGGGCTCCAGCCCCCACACGCCCCGGGACCGCCACCTCCCCGGGGCACTAAACATTTTAATATGGGGGTCCGTTACGGACCCCAGAGCCCGGGGACCACCACCTCCCCGGGGCTGTGTACTGAATGGGAGGGGGCCGCGCGGCCCCCCTCCTGGAGCCCTTGATGGCCCTGGGGACCACCACCCCCCAGGGCCGGCTCCTGCAGTGTCCCGGGGTGCCTACCCCCGGGACACTGCTGTTTGCAATGACAGGACGGGAGCCTCGCGGCTCCCGTCCTGCCATAGCAAACTGCTTTGGATATTGGAAGAGAGAGCAGGAAACCTGCTCTCTCTTCCAATATCCAAAGCCGATTGCTTTTCCACATGGGGAGCAGCATGTCAGCTGCTCCCCATGTGGAACAGCAATGCCGGCTCCCAAGGGACGTGGGGAGCTGGCGGGACTGTGGGGGATTGGGGACCCCCACAGTCCCCAACGGAGAGGGCCAGCCCCGGGGGATGGGGTCCCCGGGGCAAGTAGTGGCCCGGGAGGGGGGCCACGCAGCCCCCCTCTCCAAAAAAGAGGAAAAAAAAAGTTAAAAAAAAATGGAAAGGCCGGCCCCGGGGGATGGGGTCCCCGGGTCCTTAAAATGGCCAGAGGAGGGGGGCCACGCTGCCCCCCTCAAAATAATAAATATAGAGGCCATGCCCCGGGGGATGGGGTCCCCGGGGCCAATACAGGCCCAGGGAAGGGGGGCCACGCGGCCCCCTTCCCGTTTTTTTTTTTTTGTAATTTTAAAAAAGGGGTAAGGCCCTGGGGGATGGGGTCCCCAGGGCCCAAAAAGAGAAAAAAGGAAGGGGGGCCACACAGCCCCCCTTCAGGGGACAAAAAAAAAAAAAAAACGATCGGGCCCGCAGGCCCCGCCCCCTTCCTTCACCACTCTGCAAACGCGCCCCTGGCGCGTTTGCAGAGGGGAACAAATTCCCCTTGAATACTGGGGGTCCCTGAGGGCCAACTAGCCCACCAGGAACCTCCAGTATGTGCCAGGGGCTGCCTTGCAGAGACGTGTAGAGAGGCCACACCCCTTTTTACACCTCTCTGCAACGCAGCTCTGTGGCGCTTTTTGGAGGTATATGGTGGGCTAGTTGGACTCCGGGGACCCTCAGGATTCAAGGGGACTTAATCCCCCAACTTAAAACGCGCCACGGGGCGCGTTTGCACAGTGGTGAAGGGAGGGGGCGGGGCTTCAGGTGACATGTGTGCAAACAGGCCCCGTGGCGCGTTTTAAGATGGGGAATTAAATCCCCTTCAATCCTGAGGGTCCCTGGGGGCCAACTAGCCCAACAGGTACATCCAGAAAGCGCCACAGAGCTGCATTGCAGAGAGGTGTAAAAGGGGTGTGGCCTCTCTACACGTCTCTGCAACGCAGCCCCTGGCGCATATTGGAGGTTCCTGGTGGGCTAGTTGGCCCCTAGGGACCCTCAGGATTCAAGGGGACTTAATCCCCCAACTTAAAAGCGCCACGGGGCGCGTTTGCACAGATGTCACCTCAGGCCCCGCCCCCTCCCTTCACCATTGTGCAAATATTCCTCTAAAATCAGCCGAAATACGAATTCCGATTTACTCACCTGTTATAAGGAGAGACCTCAGTGCTGTATCTTTCAGCCCAGTACTGGTCCTGAAAAGTAATTTTAACCGTACTTACCAGTAACTTGAATTTCCTTCCATAGGCTAACATTGACTGGTTGCAATTGGAAATTCTTCTAAGTGTGGAGTTTTGGAACTTTAAAATATTCCTGTAAAATCAGCCGAAATACGAATTCCGATTTACTCACCTGTTATCAGGAGAGACCTCAGTGCTGCATCTTTCAGCTCAGTACTGATCCTGAAAAGTAATTTTAACCGTACTTACCGGTAACTTGAATTTCCTTCATAGGCTAACATTGACTGGTTTCACTTGGAAATTCTTCTAAGTGTGGAGTTTTGGAACTTTAAAATATTCCTCTAAAATCAGCCGAAATACGAATTCCGATTTACTCACCTGTTATCAGGAGAGACCTCAGTGCTGCATCTTTCAGCCCAGTACTGATCCTGAAAAGTAATTTTAACCGTACTTACCGGTAACTTGAATTTCCTTCCATAGGCTAACATTGACTGGTTTCACTTGGAAATTCTTCTAAGTGTGGAGTTTTGGAACTTTATAATATTCCTCTAAAATCAACCAAAGTACGAATTCCAATTTACTCACCTGTTATCAGGAGAGAACCCAGTGCTGCATCTTTTAGCCCAGCACTGACCCTGAAAAGTAATTTTAACCGTACTTACCAGTAACTTATATTTTCTTCCATAGGAATCCTTTGTCTGGTTTTCAGCAGAAAAGTTTCAAAGTGTCGATTTTCACAAACTACAAATATTCCTTAAAAATCGCCTGTATGACTTAAACGCATTCTTTCAACTGTTTACAGGAGATGCACCAGTGCTGGATCCAGGATCCAACACTGAGTAACAAAAAGTAACGATAACAGTTTTTACCTGCTAAGTGAATTTCCTTCCATAGGATAACATTGGTGATTCTATGAGGAAAAGTTTCTAAGTGTCAACTTTTAAAATACAATAATATTCCTTAAAAATCACGACTGTAACCAAAACGCTTTTACTCAACTGTTTACAGGAGATGTCCCAGGACTGAATCTAGGATCCAGTCCTGTGGTTAGAAAAGTAATCCATAAAGTAACTAATTGCATTTAACTAGAAATTCACATTGAGCTGAATGTTGCATTGTGTTTGAAAATGTGTTGCCCATTGCAACAACTGTAACTACTGTACTTAAAAGTCTATTGCCTATGTGCAAAGTATTTAAACTAAAGTAATTCATTCTGAGAAAGTATTTTTTGTAATGTATAATATAATTACAATGTAATTTAAAAAATAAAATATGTAAAAAAAAATGTTTTCTAAAAAATTTCGAAATCAGTATGAAAAAAATGTATATAACAATTAATACATTTAAAAATTGTCATTTACAAAACCTTTGAAATTCACTGAAAAAACCGTAGGTTTCAGACATGTTATAGTTACAAATTAGCATTTAAAAAACCTTTGAAATTCACTGAAAAAACCATAGGTTTTAGGGACAGTTATAGTTAGTTGGACATTGCACTCGTACAAAACCCGTGAAATTCCCCCGTTATAGTTAGTTCAGCTAACTATAACTCGCGCCCCGCAATGCACTGCTGATGACGTCACATATTACATCACTCATGACATGGTCAGTGACATCACTGATGACATCACTGATGACATCTCAAATGACATCACTGATGACATCATCCATGTGATAATCTGATGCAGCTCTTCACACCCTAATATAACCTTTGATACACCCAATCTAAATTACAGACTGCCATTCGCAAAACCATAGACACTCCAACACCAATAACTACATACCCACTCACTGATTCTTAGGTCTACACACACACATCCACTCACTCACCCGTACAGTCACTCATACTTATGGTCACTCAATACAGGACTATCATATGCACTCTTACTCCTATATAGACACTCAAACACCGCCACTCATCCATAGAGGTACTCACACACCTAGTCAGTCATGCAAATAATTAAACACACTGCCATTTACTCACCTATACAGTTATACACACACCAGCTCACTTAATCATACAAATACTAGCACATTGTTACGCTCTTATACAATCACTGATACAAGCACACACTCATCCATACAGCCACTATCACAATCACTCACTCTAGCTTATAGCTATTTATATACTCCAACACACATATATACTGCCTTTCACATATGTAGTTACTCACACATGTACCACTGGGACATACATTCACTCACTAACACACTCTTACACACACTTACCCACCCATACATTCTATCACAGATGCACTCTTGAAACCATCCACCCAGTGAATCACCCACTCACACATCTATGCACAGTCGCACACACCCCATCCACACAAACACTCAGGCACCCATACAGATACTCAGACAAAAAATCAATAACTCTTATAGACACTCATGTAGCTATTCACAAACCCATGCAGCCACTTACACAGCAACAGACAGATACAGACATTGACCCAGTTTAGTCACTAACCCATGCATTCAGTAAGATACGTTTAATCACTCACTTATAGAATTAGTCACGCACCTACTAAATCATCCATACAGACACTTATACACCCACTCATTCTTCAATACGCCTTTCCCTATATATATAAAAAATATTTAAACTTTACAGAAACACACAGTCACTGGATGATGTCATCAGTGATGTCATTTGAGATGTCATCAGTGATGTCATCAGTGATGTCACTGACCATGTCATGAGTGATGTAATATGTGACGTCATCAGCAGTGCATTGCGGGGCGCGAGTTATAGTTAGCTGAACTAACTATAACGGGGAGATTTCACGGGTTTTGTACGAGTGCAATGTCCAACTAACTATAACTGTCCCTAAAACCTATGGTTTTTTCAGTGAATATATATATATATATATATATATATATATATTCACTGAAAAAACCATAGGTTTCAGGGCGTTATAGTTAGTTGGACATTTCACTCGTACAAAACCATAGAAATTCCCCTGTTATAGTTAGTTCAGCTAACTATAAGTCGCGCGCCCGCAATGCACTGCTGATGACGTCACATATTACATCACTCATGACATGGTCAGTGACATCACTGATGACATCACTGATGACATCATCCTTGTGATAGAGTGGCAGACCTCCTCTCACCCTAATATAACCTTTGATACACACACTCAAAAATACAAACTAACATTTTCAAAACAATGGACACACCAAAACCAGTTACAACACACCTATTCAGTGATTCCAAGATCTACACACACATCCACTCATTCACCAACAGTCCCTATACAGTCACTCATACATGTACTCACTCATCATATGTACTCATACACCTATACATCCTGTTACACACCGCCACTCATCCATAGAGTTACTCACACACATAGTCACACATGCAAACAAAGTATCAAACATCCATTTACTTGCATATACAGTTATACACACACTACCACACTTACTTCTACAGAAACTTACACATACTTACTCTCTTAAACAATCACTTATAGAAACACCTACTTATTTGTACAGGAACTCTTCCAATCTCTCACTCTCACATATACTCACTTATATACACCAATACTCACATATACTAGTTTAAAACAAATGTAGTTACTCATAAAGACACTATTGAGACAGTCATTCACTCACTAACACACCCATACACATACTCATCCACCTATACAGTCCTGCACACATGCTGTCTTCAACACATACAAACAGTGAGTCACTCATTCATGCATCTATGCACTAAGTAATACCCCCACCGAACCATACAGACTCTCAGACACTCATACTGATACTCAAAAAACCAACTAATAACCCATATAGACACTCATGTAGCTACTCACCAACCCATGCAGCCACTCATACACAAAGTGAGAGACTGATACAGATATTTTCATATTTAAACATTACTCACTAACCCATGTATTCACTAAGATACACTTAGTCAGTTATACAATCAATTTTACAAAAAAATCATCCATTTAGACACTTATATACCCATTTATTCTTCCATCGACCTTGAGATATACATATATAAAACATATTTAATTTTCAGAAAAACACACATTCACTGGATGATTTCATCAGTGATGTCATCAGTGATGTCATTTGAGATGTCATCAATGATGTCATGAGTGATGTCACTGACCATGTCATGAGTGATGTAATATGTGACGTCATCAGCAGTGCATCCATTCACTCACCAACACAGCTATACGTACACTCACTCACCCATACAGTCCCTAACACACGCACTCATAAACGCATACACCCAGTGAATCACCCACTCACACATCCATGCAGGGAGTCACACCCCCCCCACCCACACAGACACTCAGGCACCCATACAGGTACTCAGACAACCAGTCATTAACCCATATAGACAATGATGTAGCTACTCACCAACCCATGCACTTACACACCAACTGACAGACTGATACAGACATTCACACAGATTAATCATTCACCCATGCATTCACTAAGACACGTTTAATCACTCACTTATACAGTCAGTCACGCACCCAGTAAATCATCCATTCAGACATTCATACACCCACTCATTCTTCAATACATCTCGGCATATATATATATATAACATTCTTGAACTTTTTAGAAACACTCAGTCACTTGATGATGTCATCAGTGATGTCATCAGTGATGTCACTGACCATGTCATGAGTGATGTAATATGTGACGTCATCAGCAGTGCATTGCGGGCGCGCGACTTATAGTTAGCTGAACTAACTATAACGGGGGAATTTCTATGGTTTTGTACGAGTGAAATGTCCAACTAACTATAACGCCCCTGAAACCTATGGTTTTTTCAGTGAATTTCTAAGGTTTTTTAAATGCTAATTTCTAACTATAACGTGCCTGAAACCTATGGTTTTTTCAGTGAATTTCTAAGGTTTTTTAAATGCTAATTTCTATCTATAACTTGCCAGAAACCCATGGTTTTTTCAGTGAATATATATATATTTATTATACTATGTATACATGTGAAAATGTCTCGGTCCCCTGTTTGCCTCGGTGGCACGGAAAAAATGGGTGGAACTGACGTCGGCACGCCGACGAGGTCCTCTTATGGCTCCGATGACGTCATACGGTGTCGCGAGCGGAGCCGTGCTCGTTGACTTGGGAGAGCTAGGAAAGAATTTCCGTGGAATGCTGGTGCAGGGGATATTCACCTAAGTGTTCAGGCTAGTCCTTTGGGAGCAACTGTTTATGTTGCCACTCCAGAAACCGAAACCAGTGATACGAGGGCAGAGGCCCTGCAGATGGCACACGAGGTGGGGCCCCAGTCGTGTGCACCGGCGGGGCAGCGAAGTGACAAGCACCACAACCCACAAAAAAGGTAACGAGGGCACTGAATAACACAGGATCTTCTCTTTGTATCTGGCAGGAACAACGAAGTTAAAATGCCCTAGTACCAAAATGTAGAATTAGTGCTACAACGGTCTTCAAGAGGACCTGCGATGCCGCTTCTGCCTCCCGTACCCTGGAGGCGGCACATCGGTCACTCGGTACGGTCATACTGCGGTGGGACGCACACTCATTGACCTCTCATGGCACTGCTCCACACTTCAGGGAGGACGCTTTCCATTAGCTATGTTTTCTGATGACATGTCGCGCCGGCACCGTCCAACAACAGAACTCCTTTAGATCCAAACAGACTCTTCCACTCTCTCACCGGAAGTGAAACCAGGCCACGTGGACACTTTCACAATACAACAGCCGGGAATGCACTTTTCGGTAAAAAAACCACATTCCTTCCTCCTAATTAATCAAATAAACGTCTCACTGAAGAACAGGGGCCAGCTTCGATCGGTAAACAGCCGTTACAACAACTTTTTTACTTTGCGATACCATTACAACGCATGCATTAGCACGCATGCGTTGTACATCACGAAAGTCATTACTACGCATTTTTTAGAACGCATGGTCATTTACCACGCATGCCTTTACAACGAATTTTGTTGTAAAGGTATGTATGGTAAATGACCATGCGTTCTAAAAACATGTAGACGATCCATGTCATTGTAAGGAAACAGAGGCTGTTCCGTTTCCTCACAACGACGTGCACCGCCCCTCAGAGATGACGTGAAGCAGGAACCATGAGGAGAGAGGAACCATGAGGAGTGAGAGGTAAGGGGGATTGGGCATGGGGTGGGGGTTTCTTTTCTAGGGTTTAGGGTAGTGCAGTGGAGTTTGGGTGGTGTAGGGGGTCGTGCTGGGGGTAGTGTTTTAGGGTTTAGGGTAGTGCAGTGGTGTTTGGGTAGTGTAGGGGGTCGTGCTGGGGGTAGTGTTTTAGGGTTTAGGGTAGTGCAGTAGTGTAGGGGGTCGTGCTGGGGGTAGTGTTTTAGGATTTAGGGTAGTGCAGTGGTGTATGGGTAGTGTAGGGGCTCGTGCTGGGGTAGTGTTTTAGGGTTTAGGGTAGTGCAGTGGTGTTTGAGTAGTGTAGGGGGTCATGCTGGTGGTAGTGTTTTATGGTTTAGGGTAGTGCAGTGGTGTTTGGGTAGTGTAGGGGGTCGTGCTGGGGGTAGATTTAGGGTTTAGGGTAGTGCAGTGGTGTTTGGGTAGTGTAGGGAGTCGTGCTGGGGGTAGTGTTTTAGGGTTTAGGGTAGTGCAGTGGTGTTTGTGTAGTGTAGGGGGTTGTGCTGGGGGTAGTGTTTTAGGGTTTATGTTAGTGCAGTGGTGTTTGGGTAGTGTAGGGGGTAGTGCTGGGGTAGTGTTTTAGGGTTTAGGGCAGTGCAGTGGTGTTTGTGTAGTGAAGGGGGTCATGCTGTGGGTAGTGTTTTAGGGTTTAGGGTAGTGCAGTCATGTTTGTGTAGTGTAGGGGGTCGTGTTTTAGGGTATAGGGTAGTGCAGTGGTGTTTGGGTAGTGTAGGGGGTCATGCTGGGGTTAGTGTTTTAGGGTTTAGGGTAGTGCAGTGGTGTTTGGGTAGTGTAGGGGGTCGTGCTGGGGATAGTGTTTTAGGGTTTAGGGTAGTGCAGTGGTGTTTGTGTAGTGTGGGAGGTCATGCTGGGGGTATATTTAGGGTTTAGTGTAGTGCAGTGGTATTTGGGTAGTGTAGGGAGTCGTGCTGGGGGTAGTGTTTTAGGGTTTAGGGTAGTGCAGTGGTGTTTGGGTAGTGTAGGGAGTCGTGCTGGTGGTAGTGTTTTAGGGTTTAGGGTAGTGCAGTTATGTTTGGGTAGTGTAGGGTGTCGTGCTGGGGTTAGTGTTTTAGGGTTTAGGGTAGTGCAGTGGTGTTTGGGTAGTGGAGGGGGTAGTGTTTTAGGGTTTAGGGTAGTGCGCCCAACCAGCCACAATATCCGTGGACAAAGGGGATCCTGACTTTTTGGAACGCTCCGTCAATTGAATAATTTGGGTCAAGGGCCCTACCACGTCCAAGACCTATCAATTCCTTTCTTGGGATCCCTCATATACTTGGAGAAAAAGGTACATAGTTTCTCATCAATTTCAGGCGTGTGTGCCACCTTCCCCTTCAGTGAGGGCCTGGGGCATTCTCCCCTCATCCTATTCCTGACCTCCCTTTCAAGGGGTTGATGGATTTTCCCCACCACATACTCTGCCACTTTGGCGTCAGGTGTCCACTCTGCCGACCTAGGATGGTAAATTTGGGTAGGCTCGAACATGTCCGAGTGGACCCCGTCCCCAACCGGGGACTGAGAGGAGTGGGGCTCTGGACGCCAGGGACGCCCCGAGTCCTTATCCTCATCGGAGGAGAAATCATCCTCCGATACACCCTCTCCCTCTAAGGGAAACCCGCCGTCGGGGTCTACAATAGTGGTGACAGTGTCGCAATTTTCTTCGGGCCCCTCCTCCTCCCGGCAGGGTGCATGTTTTAGCGTTCGCGCACTCTTGAGGAAGGTCTCCGTAAGTTTATCAAATCCTTCCAAGTGCCCCGCGTTATGCTTAACGGCCCTTTTATTCCCCATCTGGGAGCTACTTGGACCCGCCACCACCAGATCTGGGTCACTGAACACCCCAGGGATGCTTTTCGCCAGCTTATCAACCTGATCCTTAAGAGGAGCCAGCGCCCTAGAAATAGCCAGAGAGAGGGCTTGGTCCACTGCTGGAGGGAGAAGTTGGGGGGCCATTCCTCCTCCACTTCCTGGTAGGAGGAGTAAAAATGGTCTTCTGGAGAAGACATGACAGCAGAGGGTGTGAGCACAGAACAAATGCCCTTAAAATCCTTAAGACAGCCCCCTCGCCGGTGCTCCAACAGCTGGGCTTTCCCCGAAGCTGTTATAGGAATAGACTGAGGCGCAATACAAACGTGGCCGTGTGGGGAAATCACCGCGTAGTGGTGTCAAAATTAGGCGAGGGTTGGTCGGGAATCAAGCGGACACTAAAGGAGTGACCGGATTCCCAAACGCGCGTAAAGACCAGCGGGAGCGCTCGACGGAGCTGCCTCGCTCGGACCAGACGCACCTGACAGGATCACACCGCGCGCAGAGCACACAGTGGGAGAAACTGCGAGGGGGAGAACACGCTCGGGCAAGAGCCTGCTGCGCAGGGAATATGAAACAATACCAAGGCAATAATGCTAATAACGTGCACAAGAAACCGCTATACAAACAGCAACAACGTCAGATTAGGCCAAGAATGTAAGGAATGCACTTAACTGACGAGCAGTGAAGAAAGAGGAAGCGGAAGGGACGTCACGATATTATATACGATGGGCTGTGATATGATTGGACTATAGTTGCCTTGGAGACTACCCCCCTAATGGTTCATGGGTTGTGTAGTCTTTTGTTTAATGATTGTTGTGTTACGTTCTCTTTGAACTGCTATATAAATAAAGTGAGGAAAGATATGCATAATCCTCGCCTCCGTCCTGCCATAGAATTCATTAAACTTTATTTGATCTGATTTAGAAACATAGATCATAAAAGTGTACATAAAAACAGTAAATCCTCTTTCCTAATACAATACAGTGAGAATTAATTAAAACCAGTAGGTAAAAACGGGTGTTACAAAGCCCGGTTCAGAGCAACTTCAGGTTAACAGAATCGTAAAGTTCAATGTTTCGCAAGATCAATCTCATGTACTTCGTGCAAAATACGCAATAAGGGGTCCAAGTAAGATGTAACGCTCCAATACCTGACCAGTTTGTACTATATAAAACTGCAGAAAAACTAAAAATAAAAAGTGTTTTGCACACTTCTGTCATTGGGCTATATGTGGGCTACATCTGGGTGATATTTGTGCTACATTTGGGCTCTTTTTTCTCTGGTGGCCATCTTGGGAGACTTATTTGTTATGAAGTTTCGTAATTTCGTCATTACTGCAGTCTCCTTAGTAGGAAATGCTTTCAGTTTTTTACTTTGATTCCATCAAGAAGGCATTCAGATGTGTAACACATTTGCCATAAATTCAGAATGTTAGCACTCTAGTTGTTCATTAGATCACTGTAGTAAAGCTACTGCTCACCAGGGAGTTAACTGGAAGTCTACTGCTGGTATTGAAAGTGATTGTTTCAGTCTGCATGTCAGAATTTTCTAATGAAATAGAAGAGGATTTGAGATCTCACTTAAAACATGCCCTACGTTTTCTTTCTGCAGCACTAACCATAATTTCTATGGCAAAATGAACCCCCTCATTTTGTTCCTTTTTAAATTAAATGTTTTAAGTGTTACCAGTTTATTCCAATCAAGATGGCTTCAGGTGTGCCATACTTTTGTCATAAGTAAGACTGTTAGCGCTCTAGTTGTTCTTTAGAACACTCTGGGAAGCTGCAGTAGAACACAAAGGCATCAACTGACAGGCTGCTCCTGTTGAAATATAACAGGAAGATATTTGAGATCTCACTTAAAACATGTCCTAATTTTTCTTTCTACAGCACTAACCATAATTTCTATGACAAAATGAACCCCCTCATTTTGTTCCTTTTTAAATTAAATGTTTTAAGAGTTACCAGTTTATTCCAATCAAGATGGCTTCAGGTGTGCCATAATTTTGTCATAAGTAAGACTGTTAGCGCTCTAGTTGTTCTTTAGAACACTCTGGGAAGCTGCAGTAGAACACAAAGGCATCAACTGACAGGCTGCTCCTGTTGAAATATAACAGGAAGATATTTGAGATCACACTCCTAATTTTTCTTTCTACAGCACTAACCATAATTTCTATGACAAAATGAACCCCATCATTTTGTTCCTTTTTAAATTAAATGTTTTAAGTGTTACCAGTTTAGTCCAATCAAGATGGCTTCAGGTGTGCCATACTTTTGTCATAAGTAAGGCTGTTAGCACTCTAGTTGTTCTTTAGAACACTCTGGGAAGCTGCAGTAGAACACAAAGGCATAAACTGACAGGCTGCTCCTGTTGAAATATAACAGGAAGATATTTTTGATCTCACTTAAAACATGTCCTAATTTTTCTTTCTACAGCACTAACCATAATTTCAATTACAAAATGAACCCCCTCATTTTGTTCCTTTTTAAATTAAATGTTTTAAGAGTTACCAGTTTATTCCAATCAAGATGGCTTCAGGTGTGCCATACGTTTGTCATAAGTAAGGCTGTTAGCACTCTAGTTGTTCTTTAGAACACTCTGGGAAGCTGCAGTAGAACACAAAGGAATCAACTGACAGTCTCTGCCCTTGTTGGATGTACATGTTTTACTGAGAATGTCAGACTTCATTCTCACATGACTGAGAAAAATAATGTGAATTTACAGAAAATATGCTCTCATTTTAGCATCTGGAGCACCTTCCAAAACTGTATGGGACAAGCCTGTGAAAATAGTTTTCTCTCAAACATGATTCATGATATCCCAGCAGAAGGTTTTTCACAGGGTAAAATCACCTTAGAACATACCACAATTCCTGAAATTAGTATGGTACCATCAACAAATGAATTCTAATGTAACTAAAGTCTGTTATCACCCTTTATAGTTCTCCTTTTGGTAACCCTCAAAATCTTCGATTCACTACAATGCATTTCAATGGGGTACTATCATTTATATTGGTCCCAAGATGGCTGCCAGCAATTCCAGGATGAAGTGCTGACAGCCAATCAGATCTCACGATGACATGTGTGGTTAGGCTCCGGCCAGATATATATGTGTTTTCTTTTTCAAATTTCTCAGGAACTACTGAACAGATTTACACCATTTAACCAAAAGGCACGACTCTGAACCAAGGGCTACCTTTTTGCCAAATTTGGTGTAATTCCGTTCAGCAGTTCGGGCTGTAGCTGCGACTAAAGGTTCCTATGGAAAATTGCATGGGGAAAACACGTTTTGGGACCCCCCTTTTTTCTCGGCCCCCGCTTGCTGAATCACCCCGAAACTTTCAAGATAGGAGCGGACCGGAGCGGGCCATAAGTTTTGAGAATTTCGCGAAGATTTGTCAACCGGCGCCAAAGGTATTGGAAATAGAATGTTCTGAATTTCCTATGGAAAATAGGTCCTAACTATAACTATCTACTGGCCAGTAGATAATATATATGTATATATATATATTTTTCTGCAATAATCTCGCGCTGCCAGAGCATAAGAAAAGGTCGCACTCAGGGTTTCGATATAGGAGTAAAGTATTTATTGACTTGACGCGTTTCGACAGCACGGTCTTTGTCAAAAAGTCATACAAAGACCCGGAAGTGGCAGTGACCTTTTAAGCATTTCCTGTGTTATACAATAGACATAAACACACTGTGCAAAGTAGAAAACAGACTTAAAAACTTTATCGATTCATTATAAAATGACAATACGTAGATAAAGAAACATTGTTATTGTAAATCTTGCATGTGCAAAAACAACAATTCATGAAGTCAAAAGATTAAGACTAATACTCTATTTACAACAAAGCAGCAATGGTTATAGAGCTGGTAAGCCTTGTGGCAAATACCACTAATGTTACACTTGCGTGTGCTTCAAGAAATAAATGGGCTAGTGCCCTGGTATCCATGCTTCCTAGAAAATATCAGGATCTACTTAAATCATAGGACACTGGGTTAAGCCCACTGCGGGTCCGATCACAAAAAAACAAAATTTGAAGGTACTATCGGAAAAGGCAGTAAGGTGGAAAAAGAGAATAATGTAACCAAAGGGGGCAGATCTGTGCAGATCTACAGAGCAGCCGCTCTAATCACGTGGTCAGAAAATGCGCTGAGAGGTGTAATGAACTAACATTAGGAAGTGACGCTAGGATGTATTGAGAAACTAAATAGTGTACAGTTAACAAATCTGACAAAGCAAAGATGATATATAGTCTTATTTCACTAGCCTAAATGCACATGGAGGTCCTCCTCATGGTTGAGGCCTCCCGGGGTCTTGCTTTGTAGTCTCACTATATATTCAGATTCCAGGCGTCGCAGATGACGTTCCCGATCTCCTCCTCTCGCTGATGCAGGGACCCTGTCAATGCCAAAATATGAAATTTTAGAGCTGATGTCTCTAACATCTGAATGCACTAATGCACAATGTTTTGCTATGGCATATGACATATCACCATTCCTGATTGCGCGTAAATGCTCTAAAATGCGCTTCTTCACCGGGAAAATTGTGCTACCCACATAACGCAAGCCACAAATACAGGTTATAACATAAACAACATAGTCAGAATTGCAATTGATGAAATTGTAAATCTTCCCACTTTTTCCATTAGGCTGTTTGAAAACTTTCACATTTGTGCTGTTGCTACAGGCTTTACACCTCCCGCACTTATGGAAACCCGGGAGATCCCTCAACCAGGTGCCCCTTGACTTATTTTTGGCGGATAGGTGACTGTGCACTAGCATGTCCTTTAAAGACTGACATTTCCTGTAGGTGATATGTGGTGATGGACTAACCAAATTCCCGATTACAACATCGTTCTTAACTATGTGCCAATGTTTGCGCACTATCTTATGAACTTCCTGTGAGGCATGATTGAAAGTGGTAATAAGTCTCACTTCATGTTTCCCACTATCTTTCTCTTTT
Organism: Calotriton arnoldi; assembly: GCA_963921515.1. Lineage (NCBI taxonomy): Eukaryota > Metazoa > Chordata > Amphibia > Caudata > Salamandridae > Calotriton > Calotriton arnoldi. Next base: position 1,422,789 of record CAWUFW010000849.1, on the reverse strand, counting down.
GGAATCAGTTAACTGTTTCTGTTCTTAATGGCCACCTTCTCAGTCGCTTTTTTAATGTGCCTCCCAGTGTAACCCCTGTTCCTAAAACGACCCCTCATGCTTCTGGCTTCTTTTTCATAGGCATCCGGGGAACTGCAGTTGCGCTTCGCTCTAAGAAGCTCCCCATAGGGAATACTCCTCTTCAAACCAATTGGATGATGGCTGTCCGCATGTAGGATACTATTGCTAGATGTCGGCTTCCTAAAAAGGCTTGTATGCAATGTCCCATGTTTCACCTCAACCAGAATATCTAGGAATTCAATGGTGGAAGGGTCAGTTTTACTGGTAAATTTTAGGTTTAGGATGTTATCTGAAAGGCCCTGAATAAAAATGTCAAGGGCTTCCTATGGACCATCCCATATCAGAAAAATATCGTCAATGTAGCGGGTCCACAGGATGACATTATTCATATAAGTGTTGTTACCATCATGCCACAAATGCTCCGCCTCCCACCACCCCATAAACAAACAGGCGTAGCTTGGAGCGAAGCAACTTCCCATGGCCGTACCAGTGTACTGTTCATACCACTCATCCTCAAATAGAAAACAGTTGTTATGTAGGCAAAAATGCAACATCCGTATTAACAGCATGGTGTGGTCATACATATTCAAAGGTCTGTCTCTCAGGTAATGTTTACATGCTTCCAAACCCAAGTCGTGGTCTATGCATGTATACAGAGCAACAACATCTATTGTAGCCAGAATGTAAGTCTCATTCCATGGAATCTCCTGGATTTTAGACAGAAAGTCCATGGTATCTCTGCAGTATGAGGGTAGATTTAGAACGTATGGACAGAGGAAATAATCTAAATACATAGAAGTATTCTCAAGAAGGCTGTTATTGGCCGAGATGATTGGTCTGCCAGGAGGATCTGTGGGGTGTTTGTGCACCTTTGGCAACATATAAAAGACAGGAGTCACTGGTTTCTGCACCAGCAAAAACAGGAACTCATTTTGACTCAGCATATCATTCTCACGCCAATCATGCAATAGGCTATGATATTCCTGTATGGTTTTATTGTACCTTGCCAAACCGGACCTCAGATAGCTTCCTGAAAATTCAAGCTGACGCTTCGCCTCAGTTCGATATTTGTTGATGTCCCATAGGACCACATTGCCCCCCTTGTCGGAGGGTTTGATCACAAATGTGGTTGCTTGTTTTAAAGAGTGCAATCCTGCCCTTTGTGATGTTGTAAGATTTTTGGCAAAATTGTTCCCCTGTTTTTTCCATAACACCAACAAATCCCGTAAGATGGTCTCGTGAAAAGTGTCGAGACCGTCATGTAATGTTATCGGGTTAAATTTCGATCTGGGTTTGAAGTCATTTCTAGAACTCTTACTAACTTCCATGTTCATACTGATCAATAATTCACGATCAGTTTCCCAGTCTCTTGTTCCTAGTTGGAGTTCCCTTAAGGTCACAAGTGTCTCAATATCTCTCACGGAAAGTGTTGCATCCGCGGGATTAGACACATTTGCAGTTTGTGTGGACTCAGGCATGCCTCTGCTGTGCTTCAAAGTGTGCATTTTCAGCAGTTTCAATTTGCGCATAAAGAGAAAAAGGTCAATACGTGTCTTAACAAAATCAAAATTAGCTGTGGGGCAGAAAGAAAGGCCTAACTCCAAGACCGATCTTTCATTTGGAGTAATCATGTGGGGGGAAAGGTTAATGATAGCAAGATTGGATTGCTCACCTATCATTTGTTCCTCTTGGACCGCCTTGTGCCTCTCCCATGTGGCGTCACGTTGTCGCTGACCTTCGCCCCCTCTCCTGGTCCTTCTTTGTCTCGTTCTTTGCCTCCTCCTTTTCCTCGGTCGCCAGTAGATAGTTATAGTTAGGACCTATTTTCCATAGGAAATCCGCGACATTCTATTTGAAATAACTCTTGCGCCGGTTGACGAATCTTCGCGAAAGCTTCCAACTTGTTGGGGCGCTCCGCTCCTAGCCTGAAAGTCTCGGGTTGATTCGTCAAGCGGGGGCCGAGAAAAAAGGGGGGTCCCAAAACGCGTTTTCCCCATTCATTTTTCCATAGGATCCTTTCATCGCGGCTACAGCCCGAACTGCTGAACGGAATTACACCAAATTTGGCAAAGAGGTAGCCCTTGGTTCAGAGTTGTGCCTTTTGCTTAAATGGTGTAAATCCGTTCAGTAGTTTCTGAGAAAATCACAAATAAAATCACATATATATCTATGGCCGAATAGGGTCCGCGTACCCTCCCGATCACGAGCTGCATGCTAATTGGCTGTCAACACTCCAAATCAGGAAGTGTTGGCAGCCATTTTGTCCCTCGGTAGAACCGAGGGACAGAAACAAGTGTGCAAAGCGCAAAAAGGGGGCAGGTTAGAAACACCCTGACCCCCTAGGTCTGCTCAGGGGGTCCCACAAGGACCCCCTGGGCAGAAAAAAGCATTTAAAAAAAAAAAAAAAAAATCGGCAAGATGCGCTTAGGGTGCGCGGATCCCGCCGAGAAAAAAAAAAGAAACAAGTGCGCAAAACGCACAAAGGGGGCAGAGTAGAAACACCCTGACCCCCTAGGTCTGCTCAGGGGGTCCCACAAGGACCCCCTGGGCAGAAAAAAGCATTTTTTTTAAAAAAAAATCGGCGGGATGCGCTTAGGGTGCGCGGATCCCGCCGGAAAAAAAAAAAACGAAGCGCGGTCTCCCGCGCTTTGTTGTTAATTGGCCCCCGGGTGGGCCAAGTCCCGGGGGCATGCGGGGGGGTTATTTATAATATGTGGGGGGCCTCTAAGGCCCCCCAAAGCCCCGGGGACCGCCACCCCCCGGGGCTTTAAAAATAAATGGTGCGGGAGGGCTCTGAGCCCTCCCGCAGCCCTGAGGACCGCCACCCCCGGGGCTTCTTTTTAAAATTTAAATCACCTGTGTGGGGGCTCCAGCCCCCACACACCCGAGGACCGCCATCTCCCCGGGGCACAACAAATTTAAAATGGGGGTCCGTTTTGGACCCCCGAAGCCCCGGGCAGATGTGGGGAGGGGGGCCGCGCAGCCCCCCTCCTGTAGCCCTTGATGGCCCCAGGGCCGGCTCCTGCAGTGTCCCGGGGTGCCTACCACCGGGACACTGTAGTTTGCTATGACAGGACAGGAGCCTCGCGGCTCCCGTCCTGTCATAGCAAACTGCTTTGGATTTTGGAAGAGAGAGCAGGATACCTGCTCTCTCTTCCAAAATTCAAAGACAATTGCTTTTCCACATGGGGAGCTGCATGTCAGCAGCTCCCCATGTGGAAAAGCAATGCCGGCTCCCGAGGGACGCGGCGAGCCGGCGGGACCGTGGGAGGATTGGGGACCCCCCCACGGTCCCCAACGGAGAGGGCCTGCCCCGGGGGATGGGGTCCCCGGGGCTAGTAGTGGCCCGGAGGGGGGCCACGCGGCTCCCCTCCCCAAATGTTAATTTAAAAAACAAAAAAAAACAAAGGCCGGCCTCGGGGGATGGGATCCCCGGGGCCATAAGTGGCCTAAGGAGGGGGGCAAAACAGCCCCCCTCCATAACATTTAAAAAAAAAAAGAGGCCATGCCCCGGGGATGGGGTCCCCGGGGCTGATTAAGGCCTGGGGAGGGGGCCTCGCGGCCCCCTTTCAATTTTTTTTTTTAAAACAAAATATTAGGGGGCAGACCCTGGGGGATGGGGTCCCCAGGGCCAAAAATTAGAAAAAGAAGGGGGCCACACAGCCCCCTTCTTAAAAAACAAATTTTAAAAAATACCGGCATCGCGCCGGAGGCCACGCCCCCTCCTTGGAGCACTCTGCAAACGCGCCCCCTGGCGCGTTTGCAGATGGGAAACGAATTCCCCTTGAATACTGGGGGTCCCTGGGGGCCAACTATCCCACCAGGAACCTCCAGTATGCGCCAGTGGGCTGCGTTGCACAGAGGTTTACAGAGGCCACGCCCCTTTTTACACCTCTCTGCAACGCAGCTCTGTGGCGCTTTTTGGAGGTACCTGGTGGGCTAGTTGGACCCCAGGGACCCTCAGGATTCAAGGGGACTTAATCCCCCAACTTAAAACGCGCCACGGGGTGCGTTTGCACAGTGGTGAAGGGAGGGGGCGGGGCTTCAGGTGACATGTGTGCAAACAGGCCCCGTGGCGCGTTTTAAGATGGGGAATTAAATCCCCTTCAATCCTGAGGGTCCCTGGGGGCCAACTAGCCCACCAGGTACGTCCAGAAAGCGCCACAGAGCTGCGTTGCAGAGAGGTGCAAAAGGGGCGTGGCCTCTGAACACCTCTCTGCAACGCAGCTCCCTGGCGCATACTGGAGGTACAGGGTGGGCTAGTTGGACCCCAGGGACCCTCATGATTCAAGGGGACTTAATCCCCCAACTTAAAGCGCGCCACGGGGCGCGTTTGCACAGATGTCACCTCAGGCCCCGCCCCCTCCCTTCACCATTGTGCAAATATTCCTCTAAAATCAGCCGAACTACGAATTCCGATTTACTCACCTGTTATCAGGAGAGACCTCAGTGCTGCATCTTTGAGCCCAGTACTGATCCTGAAAAGTAATTTTAACCGTACTTACCAGTAACTTGAATTTCCTTCCATAGGATATCATTGCTGCTTTTTGCTGAAAAAGTTTCTAAGTGTCGATTTTTGAAACTTACAAATATTCCTCTAAAATCAGCCGAACTACAAATTCCGATTTACTCACCTGTTATCAGGAGAGACCTCAGTGCTGCATCTTTGAGCCCAGTACTGATCCTGAAAAGTAATTTTAACCGTACTTACCAGTAACTTGAATTTCCTTCCATAGGCTAACATTGACTGGTTTCACTTGGAAATTCTTCTAAGTGTGGAGTTTTGGAACTTTATAATATTCCTCTAAAATCAGCCGAACTACGAATTCCGATTTACTCACCTGTTATCAGGAGAGACCTCAGTGCTGCATCTTTGAGCCCAGTACAGATCATGAAAAGTAATTTTAACCGTACTTACCAGTATCTTGAATTTCCTTCCATAGGATATCATTGCCTGCTTTTTGCTGAAAAAGTTTCTAAGTGTCGATTTTTGAAACTTACAAATATTCCTCTAAACTCAGCACAACTACGAATTCAGATTTACTCACCTGTTATCAGGAGAGAACTTAGTGCTGCATCTTTGAGCCCAGTACTGATCCTGAAAAGTAATTCTAACCGTACTTACCAGTAACTTGAATTTCCTTCCATAGGCTAACATTGACTGGTTTCACTTGGAAATTCTTCTAAGTGTGGAGCTTTGGAACTTTATAATATTCCTCTAAAATCAGCTGAACTACGAATTCCGATTTACTCACCTGTTATCAGGAGAGACCTCAGTGCTGCATCTTTGAGCCCAGTACAGATCCTGAAAAGTAATTCTAACCGTACTTACCAGTAACTTGTATTTCCTTCCATAGGATATCATTGCCTGCTTTTTGCTGAAAAAGTTTCAAAGTGTCAATTTTTGAAACATACAAATATTCCTCTAAAATCATCAGAACTACGAATTCTGATTTACTCACCTGTTATGAGGAGAGACCTCAGTGCTGCATCTTTGAGCCCAGTACAGATCCTGAAAAGTAATTCTAACCGTACTTACCAGTAACTTGAATTTCCTTCCATAGGCTAACATTGACTGGTTTCACTTGGAAATTCTTCTAAGTGTGGAGTTTTGGAACTTTATAATATTCCTCTAAAATCAGCCGAACTACGAATTCGGATTTACTCACCTGTTATCAGGAGAGAACCCAGTGCTGCATCTTTTAGCCCAGCACTCATCCTGAAAAGTAATTCTAACCGTACTTACCAGTAACTTATATTTCCTTCCATAGGAATCCATTGTCTGGTTTTCAGCATAAAAGTTTCAAAGTGTCGATTTTCACAAACTACAAATATTCCTTAAAAATCGCCTGTATGACTTAAACGCATTCTTTCAACTGTTTACAGGAGATGCACCAGTGCTGGATCCAGGATCCAACACTGAGTAAGAAAAAGTAACGATAACACTACTTACCTGCTAAGTAAATTTCCTCCCATAGGATAACATTGGTGATTCTATGTGAAAAAGTTTCTAAGTGTCAACTTTTAAAATACAATAATATTCCTTAAAAATCACTACTGTAACCAAAACGCTTTTACTCAACTGTTTACAGGAGATGTCCCAGGACTGAATCTAGGATCCAGTCCTGTGGTTAGAAAAAGTAATCCATAAAGTAACTAATTGCATTTAACTTGAAATTCACATTGAGCTCAATGTTGCACTGTGTTTGAAATTGTGTTGCCCATTGCAACAACTGTAACTACTGTACTTAAAAGTCTACTGCCTATTTGCAAAGTATTTAAACTAAAGTAATTCATTCAGTGAAAGTATATTTTGTAATGTAATGTATAATGTAATTACAATGTAATTTAAAAAATAAAATATGTAAAAATAAATAGTTTAAAAAAATGTAGTAAATCAGTATCAAAAAAATAAATATAACAATTAATACATTTAAAAATTGTCATTTACAAAACCTTTGAAATTCACTGAAAAAAAACATAGGTTTCAGACATGTTATAGTGAGGAATTAGCATTTAAAAAACCTTTGAAATTCACTGAAAAAACCATACGTTTCAGGCACGTTATAGTTAGAAATTAGCATTTAAAAAACCTTACAAATTCACTGAAAAAACCATAGGTTTTAGGGACAGTTATAGTTAGTTGGACATTGCACTCGTACAAAACCCGTGAAATTCCCCGTTATAGTTAGTTCAGCTAACTATAACTCGCGCCTCGCAATGCACTGCTGATGACATCACATATTACATCACTCATGACATGGTCAGTGACATCACTGATGACATCACTGATGACATCTCAAATGACATCACTGATGACATCACTGATGACATCATCCACATGATAATCTGATGCACCTCCTCACACCCTAATATAACCTTTGATACACTCACTCTAAATTACAGACTGCCATTCGCAAAACCATAGACACTCCAACACCAATAACTACATACCCACTCACTGATTCTTAGGTCTACACACACATCCACTCACTCACCCGTACAGTCACTCATACTTACGGTCACTCAGTACAGGACTATCATATGCACTCATACTCCTATATAGACCCTCAAACACCGCCACTCATCCATAGAGGTACTCACACACCTAGTCAGTCATGCAAATAATTAAACACACTGCCATTTACTCACCTATACAGTTATACACACACCAGCTCACTTACTCATACAAATACTAGCACATTCTTACGCTCTTATACAATCACTGATACAAGCACACACTCATCCATACAGTCACTCTCACTATCACAATCACACACTCTAGCTTATAGCTATTTATATACTCCAACACACATATATACTGCCTTTCACATATGTAGTTACTCACACATGTACCACTGGGACATACATTCACTCACTAACACACTCTTACACACACTTACCCACCCATACAGTCTATCACAGATGCACTCTTGAAACCATCCACCCAGTGAATCACCCACTCACACATCTATGCACAGAGTCGCACACACCCCACCCACACAAACACTCAGGCACCCATACAGATACTCAGACAACCAATCAATAACTCATATAGACACTCATGTAGCTATTCACAAACCCATGCAGCTACTTACACTGCAATAGACAGACAGATACAGACATTCACCCAGTTTAGTCACTAACCCATGCATTCAGTAAGATACGTTTAATCACTCACTTATAGAGTTAGTCACGCACCTACTAAATCATCCATACAGACACTTATACACCCACTCATTCTTCAATACGCCTTTCCCTATATATATTAAAAATATTTAAACTTTACAGAAACACAGTCACTGGATGATGTCATCAGTGATGTCATTTGAGATGTCATCAGTGATGTCACTGACCATGTCATGAGTGATGTAATATGTGACGTCATCAGCAGTGCATTGCGGGGGCGTGAGTTATAGTTAGCTGAACTAACTATAACGGGGGAATTTCACGGGTTTTGTTCGAGTGCAATGTCCAACTAACTATAACTGTCCCTAAAACCTATGGTTTTTTTCAGTGAATTTGTAAGGTTTTTTAAATGCTAATTTCTAACTATAACGTGCCTGAAACCTATGGTTTTTTCAGTGTATATATATATATATATATATATATATATATATATATATATATACCCAATGTCCTACATCTCCTCCTCCAACTCCTAGCAGCTTTTAAGAATCCACAATTTTATTCAGCAACGCATTTTGGATGCGAAGCAACCTTGGTCACGGTATATATACATTTTGGGTAATTAATAATATTCAGATTAAGAATGTTATATTTGTTCTAAATTCATAGAGTTATTAAAATCTGGAATGTGTTTGAAATGAAGCACTTTCCCTACTGTTTCTTTGATTGGAATGGAATAGTAAATTTAACCCCTCCAAAGTCCTATGATTTCGCTACCGTTGCACAGACTGGAGTGTGAATAGTACATTTTACCCCTACAAAGTCCATCACTTTCCCTACTGTTGACCTGTTTTGAGTGGGAATTGTTAATCTTACCCCTCTGAATGCCAACGCTTTCCATACTTTTGCACAGACTGGAGTGGAATTAGTAAATTTAAACCCTCTGAAGTCCAATGCTTTCCCTACTATTGCACAGACTGAATAGTAAATTTTACTCCCCTGAAGTCCAAAGCTTTCCTTATTGTTGCACAGACAGGAGTGGGAATAGTAAATCTCACCCTCCAAAGTCCAACGCTTTCCTTAATGTTCCACAGCCTGGAGTGGGAATAGTAAATGTAAGCCCTCTGAAGTCTGACGCTTTCTTTACTGTTGCACAGACTGGAGGTGGAATAGTAAGTCTTACCCCTCCTAAGTCCAATACTTTCTCTACTGTTGACCTGTTTTGAGTGAGAATTGTAAATTTTACCCCTCTGAAAGCCTACGCTTTCCCTACTGTTGCATAACCTGAAGTGGGTATAGTATATCTATTATTCCCAGACACTGATACTTTTCCTAATATTGGTTAAATATATCTATTATTATTATTATTTGTTTCATGTTTTTAATTTTGTAATATATTTAATTTTTCCTAATATTTTTAGTAAATGTCTTTTTTTATATTTTACATTTTTTATATTTTGTATATTTGGTAATTTGTTTCACGACTCCCCCTATCTGGAACTTGGAAGAATGGGTGGATTTTACAGCCAAATCCGGCTAAAGGATGATGCAGATACCAGTGAAACATGCCAAACTCAATCTAGTTCGTATCCGGAATGAAATTAAGGATCTTAAAAAAGATCTGGGGAGTGAGGAATATCAAATAATATTAAAGGATTTCCAAAGTAAAATGTCTGACAGATGACAAAATATAAAGAGGAGGTGAAGCTGAAGAAACAACAAAAATGTCAGTGTGATAAATGAGATTATGTGGAGGGAAGAATATTAACCTTTGCAAGAAAGTATGATGTTTTCACGAAGGAAATGCGACAGGAAGACACTCAGAAGAAGCAAGATTGCATCTCCATTGAGTCAGGTTCAGACGTGAGTACTGATAATGAGGATCTTACAGATGCGGCGTGGAGGGGTGACCTAACAGGTTTTCAGAACATATACCGACTTCTGCGCCAGGCCAACAAATCAAGAAAAGACAGCCCACCACTCAGAGGAAGTGGCAGGGGAGAGGAAAAAATGCAAACAGGGGGGTAGGTTTAGAAGAGGGGGATGACAAACACCTCAAACAGGAAGAACGACGTGCCGGAACAAAAGAAACTGAGCCCTAGACTAACGGTTATGAATTTATCTAACTGTGAGTCAAACTCTGGATGAACTGGGATTGTCTTTTTGCCCAAGTTTAAATCTAAACTATGCCCAAATAATCATTGAGATGTATAATTTTATAAGGAAATTGAAATTATGCAAACTAAATAAAATGTCTAAACGAAAATCAGGTATGCAGGAAATTGATGTACCTAAGTGTGACATCCAAATTGGTGATGTGGGTGTATTTTTGCCCTGGAAGCACTGTATAGAGAGGGGGGATACAATGATACTGAGGTTGGTTTAGGTCAGGTATTAGATACTTTGGGTATTGACATAGAAACCCTGAGTTGCAGTGGTTTCAAACCAAAATCCCGTCTGATCCCATTCTTATCGAATTACAAGATAGATGTCTTTCATTATATCATGATTAAGGAATTGATTGCTCTAAGGGCTGTGAAGAAACCAGGTAATTTAACCTTAACTCAAAGAGCAGCTTTGACAACATTAAAAGCAGATACTACCATAATCATTAAACCCTCCGATAAGAGGGGGGAAGTGGCTGTCTTGGATGTGAATATGTATGAACAGGAGGTAATGTGACAACTCTCCCAGGCTTATTGTTACGAGGTTGTCACATCAGAAACATAAAAGGACTCTGTTCACCAACATCAGGAACATCTTATTGAGTGGCGGGACAGAGGGATCTTGGATCCTGGATTATGATGAATACAGCTTTTTAAGAATCTATCATCCTGGAGTGCCATCTTTCCATGAGTAACCCCAGGAACATAAGAGTTCAACAACTATCCCCGGGCGACCAATTTTTTCCTATAATGAGGTATTCCTCAAAAATACAGTCATATACATTGATTCTTTTTATTGCCATTTGTCGCTGACCTTGGATCTGCCACAGAATTTGCTGTATCCATGCCACCAGCTTTTTGATGGAAATAAGCCAGAAGTTAAAATGCAAGTGTGGAAGCAAAAGCTCTCCTTAACTCATAAAGGTAAAGACAAGTGTGGACATTGTTTGAATCCCTTCTTAGCCTTTGTGCCATATTCAAAGGAAACCTTCGCTGATTGAACAGACGCATCCTTCTGTTATATAGTATAGTAATAGACCTGGTATGCTGAACAATGGCCACACTGTGACCCATCGAGCTGACTTCTGACGTCAGCTCAAGAATGTAGCAAGAGGTGGGATGGTTGAAGAACCACATTGACTAACCAATTTACAAATAGATTGCTATGAAAAGGTTTCTCTTACTATTGTAGTACCCATGCTTTACTTCCAGATTTCAGGAGTAAGTCGCGGAAAAATATTTGTGAATCAGGCTCATCATCCTATACCAAGTGCAGTAATAATTAATATGTTCAAAGCCTTGAAAGAAACTTAAAAAACATGTTTGTAATTTGCTCTATAAATGGGAGTCAGTGTGGCTGTGACTTTGTTGCTTAGAAATACAATTTCAGATGTTGTGTCTTAAGCTTTTTGGTGGAAAATCACAACAGACAGAAATGCTAAGCGATTTATCTTACTTAGTACAAATGCATTCCTTTCTTTTACAAACCTATTGTGGTCACATATTGCTTGCTTCTCTTTGATACGTGTATTACTTTTGAGAGCATATTTTCTCTCTGATTTAATCAGTAATTCCCCAAATGTTGCTTCCTTGAGCCACTTTAGCTTGTACATCTAATGTCTCTCTTCATAGAAGAAAACAAGTTTTATTTTATCAATTTATTTTCTTTGATAATCACAATATAATAAGTATACTGTGATCCCTATCTCTGGAATAACAATTTGGTAAAGATATCGGGTTCATTTGCTACTTTAATTCAATCAGTGTTCAAGGGAATATCTCTGTTTCTCTCCCGGATCTTCTCCTAATGTAAGAAGATAGGGAGAAAAGAGAGAGAAATAGAAAGAGAGCTAGAGACAGAAAGAGAGAGAGAGAGATTCTTGTTTCTTTACACAAACCTGGCCAGCCTTTCTGGTGGAAAATATATTTTTCTTTACAAATTTAATTCAATCAGTTTTCGCAGAATGTATTTCTCTTTCAATTCTCAGTCTGCCATGCCACTATTTTCTGCCAATCTGATCAAACACACATTCTCTTGCACATTCCTTTTCACCTTCAGATTCAGTCAGTCAGTGTTTCCAAAAAGATTTCTGTTATTAGCCATTTTCCCAACATTTAAATTACCCTTGCTAACTATTTCCTTACTCTCTTCCATTAAAAGAAACCACAGATCGTCTGATCAATTTGGCTATGTTGTTAGACTGCATAATAATGGTATAGCTTTTGAGTGTCTACACCACAATTAGCATATGGACTCTTGAGAATTTGAGCGATTCCATGAATCCTCCAGCATTCACAAATCTGTCTGATTCAGACTATGCTAAAATAAATCATCCCAGCACTAGAATATATGATTTGTTTAGCTGATTTGAATAAAAGATATTAGTTCCTGACAGTTATCATCATTCTTTTGTATGCATAGATTTCAATTAGAATTTTCCATTTGTTCTTCCTGAATGTAACTATACTTTGTAGGTAAAGTCCGTGAGAAAATTTAAAAGGCCTTGCAATTGCCAAGTAGAACTTAAAAATAGCAAAGTCTGCTTTCAAGAGGTTCTAGATAAAACTCCTAGGGCCTCATCAGCAGCTGCCTGTTGTGTGGTGTGGGAATACAGGGGGCCGGAGACTCTGATTAAGCATGGTATCTCCACTCATAATAATTACTATCCCAAGTTATTCCACTCACAATAGGAAATAGCACACAAACCCAGAAATTGCATGTGCTCTTCTGCATGAAATTCCTCCTTCAAAGTCGAATTGCGGGTGCTTTCTTTGGCTAGTTATAATCTGCTTTAGGTAAGTGGTAAACATTTATGGAGAATTGCTGTTGGTCTGGGGCTGGAGAAAGGTATCAGAGAACAGCAGGGCAGAGCAACCCTGGCGAGAACATGCTTCTGCAGGGATGATAATCAAAGAAGAGGGTATGCAGTTCCTGTAGGGGTAAGGGGACAAGGAGGGAGAGATACACACTAATTCCTCGTGGAGACAGAAATGTCCCACAGAAAAGGGCGGGATGGGGATTCCTCTCTTTGGAACTAGGGCCCTCACACACCCAGCCAGCTAGGTGTCATGCTTCATCATTGGGTCTGCTCCTCGTCGGGTCGGCGCTGCAATACCCGATGGGCACCCAATGAGGGGCTCTTTAGCGGATATCTTTTGTTCCTGCTGTTTGGTGCAGTGGGGGTGAAGGGCCTAGAAAGTGTAGATGTGGTGTAGTGGTGAAAGGAAGTGAATAAAACAGGTCAGTTAGTCCTAAAAATACCTTTATTCTGGTAGGCTGACTGCCTGATTAAAACTGTGGAGTGGCGGCTATCTAAGAACAATGTGTCTCAGTAACTACGCTCTACTCTCAAGAGGTCAACATGATTCTTGCCTATGGTGTCTGGAGGATCAGAGGCAATTCTTCAGGACCATGTAAAATTACTATCTACACAGGGTGGTGAGGTGTATGACCTACCTCCCACGTTGTAAACCTGTAGGACAGTACCCACAGATATTGAGGAACCTAGATAAAAATAAAGAAGAACAAACAGTGGCAATTGGTAAAAACAGAACATTCATTGTAACAGCGTACCTCTCTCTCTCATCTCTGTTACACAAATTAGTGACCCAACTGTGTGCAAATCGTGATAAAAATCGTCACACAAGTGCCAAAAGTGAGGCTATCAAATGGTTGAAACATAGTGAGGAAGCGTGCGCACAATTTACATCCCGCTCTCTCTTTTAAAAGAACAGTAACCAAGAATTAAAAGGTGTGTAGGGCATCTGAGCTCACCTATATGCTCTAGTAGCCTCGCCTCAACAGTATCCAGCGGGATGAATGACACCAAAAGTTAGTGTCCTGGGGAAAATGAGGCACAAAGTAGTTCAGTGATTAACTGATAATGTAGAGTCTCCTGCAACCCTGGCGACAGTAGCAGGCTGTAGGTAGGGGGTAGAGGCAGCGGCGTAACTGTCCAGGTGCACGCAGCCCCAAAATGTGAGGGATAAGGCCCCTCGTATGCCCGAGCTACTTACTAACACGTAGCCAGACCACGCCGCCCGCCAGGCAGTGAACGAATGTTAAACTGGCCAAGTGAGCAGAGCGGGGTCGCGTTGCCGTGCTCAACAATGGGCTATGCGAGTGACCGGCTCATAGTAGAGCGCGTGCATCTGCCTCTGATGCCTAAAAGCCTCGTGGCCCGCAATTACTGCTTAGCTCTGAACACTGCGGGTCGAGGTAGCTTGTTGTTAAAAGAATAACTCACCAGCACTCCAATGGAGGCGTGCCAGGAGACCTACCCCTCGCCGCTGGAACCGGGTGGTACACTGCTGCCGTGGGGAGGCGCAGATATACACACTCCGGTTCACGTGCGGTAGAGGGGCGGGGACTTAATCGCCTGTCAGCTGTGGCTGATCGCTGACTGCGGTAGCCCGAACATGGTGTGCAGAATGTGACGGCCATCTTGTAATGTGCAAGAAGCACGGTTGAACTCTAAGCGTGTATAACCAAGAGGCCCATTGGTAGGGTATACAGATTAAAGGCCACTCGTTATAAATTAAGGATCATGACTGAGTCGCCTGTCAGATGTAAATAATCCCAAAGGGATCTCTGCTCAATAGTTTTGTGGAGTTTGGGTCTAGTGTGCACCAGGATATCCTTTAAGTAGCCATCATCCGAGTGCACTCAAAGACAACCTGCCCTTCGGACAGTTCCTTCGCATTAGCAGAACTGTAGTTCAATAACCGACTACAAAACAGAGGCCCAATGCTTGGCTACCAACCTCAGGCAACGGGAGTATCCTGAACGGCAGGTCACTAACTCCATGAAAAGAGCAAGGAATAAGCCCCGTAAAGCCCTTCTGGAAGTGCACACAAAAGAAACCTCTTGACACCCTCACATGTGTAACCTCATTCTCTCCAGATTCTAACCGTATCAAAAACATTGTCAAAAAACACTGGGCTATTCTGGGGACCGGCAAATTACAATTGCCTATGCCTAGGTTCGCCTTTAAACGAACCCAAAACTTAAAGGATATCCTGGTGCACACTAGACCCAAACTCCACAAAACTATTGAGCAGAGATCCCTTTGGGATTTACCCCCAGTCACGGGCCGTTACCCCTGTGGTTCGTGCACTGTGTGTCGGCTCACGTCACCTGTGAAAGAAATGACCCTTTCTGACAATTTCAAATGGAAACTAAACAAGCATACCAATTGCAATACGACACACTGCATCTATATGGTCACCTGCCCTTGTGGCATGAAATATATAGGAATGACCATGCGAATGGTGAAGACTCGCATAACGGAGCACAAAAGCAACATCCGTTGCCAAAGGGTGACAACTAAAATGTACACACATTTCAGGGACTCCAAACACTCTCCAGAATCACTTCACTGGTTGGTCCTGGAGGCCCACCCACAGATCACACAGAGCGGGCTATTTAGAATTGAACAGAGATGTGTTCACAGATTGTCCACTGACCAATTGGGACTGAATGATGACATCCCCTGGGGGTCATTAGCTAGTACTTCACTCTTATTTAACTAGACATGTACCCCTTAGTACTTCTAGCAAAGAAGTGAATGCCATCTATGAACTCTCACATGTCCCCATTATGATCTGTTCGACTTCCCCTGCACCGGTTTACACACTGCTCCTTATACCTTGACTGAGCAACATTACTTGGATCATGCCACAACGGGATGAGGAATCCCGACGACATTTAACATACTACAGCATGGCCGCCACTATTTCAGATCAGTTGTGGGTAATCTCTAACATGCAAATGGCTGCACCGTCAGTGATATAACACATTACAAGATGGCCGCCACACTTTTATGTACCGTTCCTGGGCTATTGTCGGGGATTATTTACATCTGACAGGCGACTCAGTCATGATCCTTAACTTAATCTGTATACCCTACCAATTGGCCTCTTGGTTATACACGCTTAGAGTTCAACTGTGCTTCTTGCACATTACAAGATGGCCGCCACATTCTGCACACCATCTTCGGGCTACCGCAGTCAGCGATCAGCCACTGCTGACAGGCGATTGAGTCCCCGCCCCTCTACCGCACGTGAACCGGAGTGGGTATATCTGCGCATCCCCACGGCAGCAGTGTACCACCCGGTTCCGGCAGCGAGGGGTAGGTCTCCTGGCACGCATCCATTGGCGTGCTAGTGAGTTATTCTTTTAACAACGAGCTACCTTGACCCACAGTGTCCAGAGCTATGCCGTAATTGCGGACCACAAGGCTTTTAGGCATCAGAGGCAGATGCATGCACTCTACTATGAGCCAGTCACTCGCATAGCCCATTGTTGAGCACAGCAACGCGACCCCGCTCCGCTCACTTGGCCAGTTTTTACTTTTTACATTCGTTCACTGCCTGGTGGGTGGCGTGGTGGGGCTACGTGTTAGTAAGTAGCTCGGGCATACGAGGGGCCTTATCCCGCACATTGGGGGGCCGCGTGCACCTGGACAGTTATGCCGCCACCTCTACCCCCTACCTACAGCCTGCTACTGTCTCCAGGGTTGTAGGAGACTCTATGTTATCAGTTAATCACTGAACTACTTTGTGCCTCATTTTCCCCAGGACACTAACTTTTGGTGTCATTCATCCCGCCGGATACTGTGTTGAGGCGAGGCTACTAGAGCGTATAGGTGAGCTCAGATGCCCTACACGCCTTTTAATTCTTGGTTACTGTTCTTTTAAAAGAGAGATTGCGATGTAAATTGTGTGCACGCTTCCTCACTATGTTTTAACCATTTGATAGCTGCACTTTTGGCACTTGTTGTGTGACGATTTTTATCACGATTTGCACACAGTTGGGTCACTAATTTGTGTAACAGAGACGAGAGAGAGAGGTACGCTGTTACAACAAATGTTCTTTATTTTACCAATTGCCACTGTTTGTTCTTCTTTATTTTTATCTAGGTTCCTCAACATCTGTGGGTACTGTCCTACAGGTTTACGACGTGGGAGGTAGGTCATCCACCTCACCACCCTGTGTAGATAGGAATTTTACATGGTCCTGAAGAATTGCCTCTGATCCTCCAGACACCATAGGCAAGAAACATGTTGACCTCTTGAGAGTAGAGCGTAGTTACTGAGACACATTGTTCTTAGATAGCCGCCACTCCACAGTTTTAATCAGGCAGTCAGCCTACCAGAATAAAGGTATTTTTAGGAGTAACTGACCTGTTTTATTCATTTCCTTTCACCACTACACCACATCTACACTTTCTAGGCCCTTCATCCCCACTGCACCAAACGGCAGGAACAAAAGATCTCTGCTAAAGAGCCCCTCATTGGGTGCACGTAGGGTATTGCAGCGCCAACCCGACGAGGAGCAGACCCAATGATGAAGCATGACACCTAGCTGGCTGGGTGTGTGAGGGCCCTAGTTCCAAAGAGAGGAATCCCCCTCCCGCCCTTTTCTGTGGGACATTTCTGCTCCACAAGGAATTAGTGTGTATCTCTCCCTCCTTGTCCCCTTACCCCTATAGGAACTGCATACCCTCTTCTTTGATTATTGTCCCGGGCATGTATGCTGGACCTGGTAAAAGCCCTTCTGTCCCCTTCTTTGATATACTACAGGGATGATGTCACATTCAAGGCTGGACTGATGCTTCTGTCTTGACTTCAGTACTGCATGAGATTAGAATGATTTCTTGTTATCGTCACAATGCTGCCTATGCAGAATGGTCACTAATGTAACGTATGCTTAACCCTCTGGTAGCTTGGCTCAAAACAGTCAGGCTTAACTTAGAGGCAAGTGTAAAAATTTATGCTGCACCCAAACAGTAATAAAGTGAAAAAACAATGTAAGAAAAATCCCACAAAATTGGGAAAAATTGAGTCGAATTTAAATAAATTATTTGACACCTATATGATTCAAATCCAATCAGCAGAACCAAAGTTATGATTGTTTAAATTTGTTTTTTATTGTATGGTTTTATTTCTGTTTTGAATGCTTTATTAAAATTATATAAGTACAGCAATTGGACAAAATATACAAGCACTTCAATTCAAGCAGAATTCATGGACAAATGAAAACAGAACAATCAATGGCTCTATTAACCAAAAGTGAACAAAGAAAAATCTGAATATAAAGCCAACAAAGGTTAACCATGCATAAACTGATGGATTAAATGTATATAGCCTGAAATGAAAAATATAAGCATTTTACCAAAGCATTTGCATTTCAGATTTTCATAAAAGAAGAAAAGAGAGAAAGAGGGAGAAACCGGGGGAGGGAGGGGAGAAGAGAGAAAAACGGTATTAGGCAACAGAAACAATTACTAAAAAAAAACAGTAATAACCTGCTAAAGTTTATAACAATTATGGTGGTTCATAGTTAGTAACAAAGGATATGGATTGAGTAGATTGACTAGATAGGAAAGATGTAAGTGGCAACCATAGTAGATCCTTTTTAATTAATAAAGGAATAGAGATTGCATATGCACGATCGAGTCTGTGATGGTGGCATAATAAATTCCACCAACCAGTTAAAGAAATTTTAGTGGAATCTTTCCAATTCATGGTGATAGTCTGTAGGGCTAACGCTATGAACAACTCTATGAGCTTTCCTACCATACCCTGGGATTGCCATATAAAAGAGAAACCTCCTAAGAAAATGTGTATAATATCAAAAGGAAAGGTCGTGGACAAAATGTCATTCCACTTCTTCCATATGACCATCCAAAGCTTCTTAACAGGAGGGCAAAGGAAAAACATATGTAAGAGATCACTCTTGACATGCGCACAAGACTAGCATTTTGCATTATCATTCAACTAAAATTTGTGAAGATCCGCAGGGTGAGGAATAGCCTATTGTAAAAATAATATAGTGTTTGTGTTGTGCTAGCTGAGCAAGAGGAAGTATGAATTTTAGCCCAAATGGATTCCCATGTCTGAAGAGAGAGCTCCTGGTTAAGATCTGCTTTCCATTCAAGCTCCACCTTGGTTTTAGTTCTCAAATTAGAGGGGGTAGACAAAATCCTGTCTACACCAGAAGCTTTCATATGAGAGGAAAAATCTAAATTAAGGGGTGGGGTTGGCCTACTGGTACAGGGAGAGAAGCCTGAGTGAGGAGAGGAAGAAGAAGAGTCCTAAGATGAAGGTAATGTGTAGCATGAAACGAAGATATGTCATACTTTTCCTGAATCTCATTCAAATCCATAAGAGAGCTGTCATTGAGTATATGGCCAATGGTAATAATACCTCAGTTAATCCACTCTCTCCAAGAGAGAACTTTGTTGTTTAGTTTCGGGTGTGTGTTGTACCAAATAGGAGTTTGAAAAAGAAATCCATTCGGGAGTTAGAAGAGACAATTAGAGGTTTAGCAACAGCTACAGAGTGGGTAAGTATTGGGGAGAAAAAGGCCTTAGGGGGTTGAGAGAGAAGTACCGCCTCGTTCAATGAAAATGGTGTACATTGAACCTGTTCCAGTTGGCCCCAAGTACTTAATTCTTCTTGAGGGGTTAGCGCGAGGGAGGTCCAAATTTGTTTCAACGTGAAAGCAGGATGGTATCGTCTAGGATTGGGAAAATTGACCCCCTCCTTTTTCTTTTGATTGCTGCAGACGAACTACCGAGAATCTAAGCTTACGATTGTTCCATAAGAATTTGGTGAGAGAGTGATTAACAGTTTTAAAGAAAGAGAGTGGGAGGGATATTGTCAACATAGATAAATAAAAATTAACTATCGGTAGCAACATCATTTTAATTGTTGCCAGTCTACCCCACCAGGACAAAAATAACTGGGACCAACCCTCTGTCAAAGCCGAGATTTAAGTAATGATTTCATTTAGATTCATTTTAATAGTTTCTTTAATGTTGTTTGTATATAAAATACCTAAACATTTTATACTTTTTTAATTCCATGTAAACCCTGTGTCTTTGAACATGTTTGGAATGCAGTTTTTATTTATATGTAGGACCTCTGATTTGTCTATATTAAGTTTATACCCAGAAACTTTGGAGTATTCCTGTAATATTGAGAAATATTTGGGAACGAATGTGCTTGGGTTAGTAAGGTATAACAAAATATCATCCGCATAAGAAGTGAATTTAATGTCTATATCTTTAAATTGGAAACCTGTGAATTATGAAGAACGGCAAATTGTTTCCAGAAAGGGTTTCTAGAGACAAAATAAACAATAGTGGGGATAAAGGACAACCTTGTCTAGTCCCCATGTGGAGGGAAAAGTAACTGGACTGTTGACCTTTGACCCAAATGGAGGTAGAAAGAGCAGAATATATTAACTTAATATATTGAAAGATATGAGGACTAAAGCCCAGTTCACACGATCAAATGCCTTTTCTGCATCTAGCGTTATGGCTGCCACAGGGGAATTCATCTTGGAGGCCAACTGAATTATGTTAAGGAAAGTTCTGGAGTTGTCCGTGATGGAACAACCCTTTACAAATCCCGATTGATGTATATCAACTAAGTCAGGGGAAACTTGGTTAATACGGAGTGCCAATAGTTCAGCAAAAGTCTTACAGTCCGTGTTAATCAATGAAACAGGTCTGTAATTACTGGATTGAGAGGGATCCTTGCCTTTCTTAGGGATCAAACAAAGCATGCCTCGAGTGAAAGAACCTTGAGTCCTTCCCACGGTTAAAAAATGGGCAATAAGAAGCATCAGCTTAGGGATCAGTAGTTGTTTGAAATGTAGAAAAAAAGTGCACAGGGAATCCATCAGGCCCAGCAGTTTTGTCTATTGGAAGGTGAATCATAGCATTTGAAATTTCTTGCTCTGAAATTGGAGTATCCAAAGGAGATAGACCAATATTATTTTTAGGTGACTTAGAAATAGATTGAAAAAAGGCCTCTATCTGGTCCTGTGAAGGAGAAGACTCAGGGGTATATAATTGTTGTAGAAATCTGTGAAGCAAACATCTATCAGCCCTCTAGAGGCAATAGCTTTGTGAAAGGTCTTATGCATTTTGTTTGGAATAGACTTTGGGGGTCATTATGATGGCGGGCGGATTGCCCCCGCCGGGCCAGCGGTAGTCACCGCTGGCCCGGCGGGGGCGATCCGTCCGCCATCCAGACAGCAAAGACCCCCACCATATTATGATGGCTGGGGGGTCCGCGGCGGACAGAAAGACCGGCCGCCGCTTTTCCGCCGGTCGACTCGTCGACCGGCGGAAAACAAGGATAATGTGGTGGCGGTCTCTCCAAGACACCGCCATCCATATTATGATGACTGCGGAGTGCAGCCTTTCCATGGCAGCGTTGCCGCCATGGAAAGGCATACGGTCTTTGTATATGGGGGCCCGCTGCGGGCCCCACGGTGTTGAGGGGTGGGGGTGCACATGGGGGTACCTATGGTACCCCCTGCATATGTATGCACAAGGTGGCAGGCACCGTGCGGTGCCTGTCACGTTGTGCATGCACATGCACGACGATGCATTCACAGCATTGTGGCGGGCGGTGCGGTGAGCACCGCCCACCACAATGCTGTGAATAGGGTTTGCCATCGCCACAGTGGCGGTGGCATCCTAATAGCATGTGTGGGACCGCCGCACCCCTTGCGGACGGTCCCGCATTCCGCTGCGGCCATCGTAATGTTGCCCTTAGTTTGGGATTTCCGATCTAGAAAGGGGTCTATAAGTTGATTACAGTCACCACCTACTATGAGATTTTCAGATGCATGAGAGGAAATAAGAGTGAAGAATGCATTCCAAAAGACTAAATCTACACCATTAGAACCACAAACATTACAGATAGAAAACAGAGTAGTATTTATCTTAATCTGTAATAGAAGCCATCTGCCGTTGTCATCTTTGGCCTCATTCAGCAACTGAATACATAACGATTTATGAAATAATAT
This sequence comes from Calotriton arnoldi, assembly GCA_963921515.1. Taxonomy (NCBI): domain Eukaryota; kingdom Metazoa; phylum Chordata; class Amphibia; order Caudata; family Salamandridae; genus Calotriton; species Calotriton arnoldi. The sequence goes on along the minus strand of CAWUFW010000849.1, from coordinate 1,401,105 downwards.
TACAACACAGTTCTTATTATTAACAGTTGGGGAACAGAAAACATTCCTGACCCATTGCTTACGCAAGGAGTTTAAGTCCTGTTCCTTTAAATCCGTTTCTTGTAATAAAGCTACTTGACATTTCAACCTTGATAAATGAGACAACACTCTTTGTTTTTTGACTTGGTTATGAATTCTTTTAACGTTCCAAGAAACAATTCCTAAACCACTCATCAAAGAGATAAATGAAGCGCAATTAAAGAGCAATTAAGAAACCAGTAAGAACTATAAGACATAGCAAACCAAAATGATTTTAAGAAAAAGTAGTGGAGATCCAAATAAAAAACATTAACTACAGACAAAAAAATTGTTGTAGGAAATATTGAAAGAAGGAATTTAATATAAAACCTAGAGGTTAGTTTGAAAGAACATAGGCATCCTGCCATCCATCTAAAACCAGGTAATAAGTAATAGAGAACCATAAAACATAATTACATATTGAGACGTTTGCTGCATAACAAAGAAGAAAGAGAAAAGGGAGAGATAAGAAAGGAAGTGGGATAAGAGATGAAGAAAGAACGAAAATGGTATGAGGAGAACACAAACTCCTCAGACAAACATATGCAAGAGAGATGACAAAAATCCAAAAAGCTTTAGCCATGCAAGTCAAGAGCAAAAAGAGATAATGTCAAAGAGACGGGGGAACGAGAAAAACAGATAAAGCTTTTAGATGGAAACATCGAGATTAAAGAAAAGTGATTACAACAAAAAAAACGGAAAGGCGTTGTGAGAAAATAGAAAAACTTGACCAACACAGCACCATAAGGACTTACTATACAATAGGAAAACAGCACATCTGAACAAAACATGGACATTGAATATGTATACAATAGTGAACAAATACAGCATCGTCGATACAAGAGGCATTTGGGGTCCTGCAATAAAAAGAAAGAAAAATCAGTTGTTAGGTTACGAAAGAAAAAAAATGTAAGATTTAGTTAGTTCCACGTCTTCTCCTTTATGCACATGAATACATTTCCTAAGCTCAGCAGGATCCTCAAACGTGTTTGTCCTGTCTTTCTATGTGACCTTAAAAATACAAGGGTGAATAAGGCCATATCGAGCATTCATGGAACGAAGCGTTAGTCTGAGATCCAAAAACTCCTTCCTGCGATTATCAGTAGTCTTCGAAACATCTTGACTGAAAAACTTTTTTGGGCCGTACCATAACATTAGTTTACGTTGCTTGGCTGCAGTAAGAATCATCATTAAGTCAGAATATATTGAAGAAAATACGCAATTATTCCTCGCGGTTTATTTGAGGATGATGCGTAGAGAGGGCCGATCCTGTGAGCCCTCTGAATATTGATATCCGCAGGTTTCAGCAAGCCAACTATTTTTGGTATGTGAGTCTTCAAGAATTCAATCATGTTGGGGCCCTCAGAACCTTCTGGAATGCCATAAATTCATAAATTGTTGCACTGATTACGATTTTCCAAATCCTCTGTCAGCTTTTTGAGATGAGTAACTTCTTTAGATAAGGTATCAGCCTTAGCAACATCATCCTGAGCATCACTAATCCTTTGTTCAACCTCTGAGAGCCTTGCGTCCATATGAGCCCACTTATCCTCAATTCTTTGGAGTGACGCAGTAGTGTCTACCATGAAGGGTCTTATATTCCTCAGCTCATCCATGATATCCTCTAATGTCAAAGGTAACGGTGACTTGTTCGGAGAGGAAGGATCTTTTTTAACCCTTTTATTAGCATTGCCTCCAGAGTCTTTGCGACCGTTGGTAGTGGAATTGGTAGAGGCCAAAGATTTAGTTGAGTGCGCAGCCTCCATATTTGTACAGGCCCCAGCGCCAACAGGATGCCCTGTGTATTCCCTCAATTAGACATCAAAGCAACTGATATATTCGATGCGCAACTACTGACGAGGAGAGTATACCAGAAAAGAAATAAATAAATAAACTTTTTAGTGACTATGGGGCTGATTACGATGGTGGGCGGATCGACATCGCCAGGCCGGCAGTGGCAATCCTCCCGCCATCGTAACCTGATTTACCCCCGCCATATTATAATGGCAGGGGTATCGCGGTGGACGCAAAGTGCGTCTGCCGCTTTTCCGCCGGTCGGCAATCGTTCCGATTGCCGGCCGGTCGGAGCTGGGGCACAATATGGTGGTGGTGCCTAGCAGGCACCGCCATCCATATTATGATGCATGGTTTTAAAGGCCTTTCCATGGCGGTGATGCTGCCATGGAAAGGTTGGCAGGCACCGCACAGTGCCTGCCACGTTGTGCATGGAAATGCACAACATGGCAATTTGGCATTGCGGCGGGTGCTGCTGTAAGCAGCACCTGCCGCAATGTCAAATTTGCGGAATGCGACCACCAGGGTGGCGGTCGTATCCTAATTAGGGGTGCAGGACCGCCGCACGTCTGGTGGCCGATCCGAACACCGCGAGGATGGCGGGCGGACTCAGGTCCGCCCGCCATCCTAATAGGCCCCTAAGTGTTGTTAGTAATCACAGCAAAAGCATGCCAAAAGCGACAGCCAGTATATTTTTGACAGAGTCCCTTCAAGTGAGTCTGTCATAGAAATATTATGAAAAAATCCAAAAATGCAGTAATATCCATAAAGAAGTGGGAAAGTTAAGTACAGAGTGAACTTCCTCAGTCTCTGTACTGTTCAAACGCGCTGACCAAATGCACATTCCTGAGCGAAAAACAAAACGAGCTGTGAAGCTCACAAAATGGCTGCCGGAGTAAGGAGCACACCGGGAGTGGCAAGGCAAAAGCCCTAAATAAGTACTCAGACCAGAAAAAAGTCTGAAAACCAACCTCACTGCTCCTGGGAACTTCTGACATGTTTTCGATTATTTAAAAAGTTGCGAGGTGCCAATTAGCCATCATTCGCTCTATTCCATTTCCTCGATGTGCCAGAAAAATGCTAGGGTGCGGCCATCTTGAATCATTGCCACCACGATCACCATGATTGTTTAAATTTTAATGTAAAAAATAGATCAAAGCACCAACCACAAACATCTAGTCGCGCAAGACCGTGTCGAAGTCGAAAAAGGTAGCCGTCCACGATGAAAGGTGAGTTGGATACAAAAGTGGATTGGGCACAATCAGTGCTTACCTTCAGACTTAGAAGAAATTTCAGGAGAAAGTGTTCTGAGAACGTAAGGTTCAGCGGAACATTGTTGCAGGCAGTTTCTGAGGAGGAGGCGTCGTCTTCAGAGAGCTGCTGGATGAAGTCGCCATGAAGATTTCTTCTTTCAGCCTTAGCCACTTTTTCGGAAGTCGAAACTCTCCAGCGGGAGGAGGCTCGAGGCTGTAGACGAGAGTTCCACGAGGCCGCATACCTCTTTGGCGAGGGACCACGAAACAGTATTTACTGCTGTGGAGAAGAACATAGCGGGAGCTGCCGCGAAGTCAGGCCTACCAGTGATGCACTTTGGGTGGATAGATGAGCATGTTAGTCCCGGTCTTCTCTTGGTTCTTAGAGCAGTTTTTAGAGAAGCATTTTCCCAAGTCCCAAGGTTTGTATTTTGGCTACCTGGCCACCTTTAGCACCACCACCTAGGATCCAGGAATGGAGAGGCACCATTTGGGGGATTAGGACACACTCAGTCTGGGTCCAGGAGCGGTTTTAAGATGGTTGGAGATTTTTCTGTTTCTGAGGCTCTGATCAAAAAGCCAGCCAACTAGCCCTTGCAGTCACTCTGATAGTCCTGTGTTCAAGCAGTGGAGTAGGGCTCAAGCAGCAGAGTAGGTCTCTGAGAGTTCAAGGCAGGCCCCAGGCAGCAAAGCAATCCTCCCAGGTACAGCAAAGCAGTCTTTTGGAGTACACTGCAAGCCACAGCAGCAGGCAGTCCTCTGGGAGTCCTTCCGCAGGTCCAGAAAGTGAATTGGAGAGTGGGTCTGATGGTCCTATTTTTATACCTGATGGCTTCTTTGAAGTAGTAGTAGTTTCTAGAGAATTCCCTTTGAATTGCTTGACGTTTCCTGCTTTCCCTGCCCTGGCTGCTGTCTGTCAGCTGTACAATGTAGGAGTGACAAGTCATTTGTGTGAAGGCAGAACACAGCCTATTCAGTTGCAAGTGGGGCAATGCCCAGCTCTGCCCCCATCCTGCTGGTTAATGGCCCATCCAGGTACACCTAATCACTCCCTAGTGTGGCTGTCCGGGAGGAATAAACAAACTTTGTCTGCCAACTACAGCCAGTCATATGACACAGGAACAGGTTGCAGGCACCAAATAGTTAGGGCAGAAAAATGACAACTTTCTAAAAGTGGCACTTTCAAAATTGTAACATAAAATATGACACTTTACCGTTAAAGATCTTCAGATGGATCCCCACTGAAACCAGGAAGACCGTCACCCAGGCACTCGTCACCAGCCGACTGGACTATGGGAACACCCTCTACGCCGGAACCACAGCCAAACTTCAAAAAGACTCCAGCGCATCCAGAACGCCTCCGCACGACTCATCCTGGACATCCCCCGGCACAGCCACATCACCGGACACCTGAAAGACCTGCACTGGCTCCCCGTCAGCAAGAGAATCACGTTCAGACTCCTCACCCACGCACACAAGGCCCTCCACGACCTGGGCCCCAAGTACCTCAACGACCGCATGACCTTCTACACGCCCACCCGCCAGCTACGATCAACCAGCCACGCCTCGCCACCGTACCACGCATCCGCAGAGCCACCGCCGGAGGAAGATCCTTCTCCTACCTGGCAGCCAAGACCTGGAACTCCCTCCCCACTCACCTTCGGCGAACCCAGGACCATCTCTCCTTCAGGAAGCAGCTCAAGACCTGGCTGTTCGAGCAGTAACTTACCCCCTCCCCCAGCGCCTTGAGACCCTCCCGGGTGAGTAGCGCGCTCTATAAATGCCGTGATTGATTGATTGATTGATTAAATTACAATTTCTCAGACACCAAGAACAGCATTTTTACCTGTTCTTAATCAAAGGTTTGCACTTATTAAATGTAATAGGTGTTAGATTTGAACTTCCCTTTCCCATAATGCACTCGTTATGTTATGTTAGGTTAACAATGTGTGGCTAAAATAGATGCCATTTGTGTTTACATTATGCAACCCACTGAGTTATCGTTGCTGCATGTAGGTTTTAGTTAGGCCTGGGCGGTGAACTTCGCTCCGTTCGCAGAGTTTGCTGAGTTTTCTGCACCCCGCACACCGCAGAGCTCGCGAAGTGCAGAAAACTCCGCTTCGCGATGTGCAGCAGAGTTTTTTCCCCGCTCGCAATCGCGAACAGTAAGTTTGCGAGCGCGAGCTGCCGCTCGGGTAGAATTTCTACCCGAGCGGCAGGAATACCAGCACAAACTGAAGTTCGCACTGTACTCCGCCACTCGCGGAACTTCGCAGAGTTTTTTTGTAACTTCGCGGAGTTTCGCGTAGCAACACTCCGCCAACTACGCCCAGGCCTGGTTTTAGTTAGCCCGTGTGACTCCATTTTGTATTTCGTAATCACTAGAAGACTGCTTGGGCTGTGCTCACAGTAGTCTTTACTTCCCTAACTCGCTTGCTTCAGCAGAAAACTGTATTTCGTTATTATCCTCACTTGTCCAAGGCTGTAACTCAACTTGCTAATGAATTGTTATTCTATTTGCACATTCCAATCTCAATGTGTAGCTCTGCTCCCACGTTAGGAGACGCTGAGACTCGGCACAGTGGCCTTGGAGTACTGATAGTGCGCCCATCTGGCAGGTGTTAGCTCATCTCTCTGTGCCCCATTTGTTCATGCCAGGCTCAGGCTGGTAGTTTTCCATTAGAGGCGTGGCCGAAGTCTCCAGAAGGGTTTATTATGTATTAGCGTATCCTGGGGCATCAGTCCCCTCGACAGACATCTTAGGGTGAAGGTCTGACTGGGCTCCTCTGCAGAGTATATGCTGAATAAATGCAACTTGTATTCTCTACTGTCTGACCGACTCTTCATTTTGGGGAAGGCATAACAGGAGGTTATAAGTAACCCGCGTGGCCCTAGAGGGCCCCGTCCTTCTGTTGGCGCCCGAACAGGGACCCACGAAGTGTGGCCCCCTCACCCATAATCGGGTCGCAGGGGCCGGGGTGGTGTCTGGTCGGTCGGGCGGATCAGGGCCCTACGCATACAAGACCGAGCTTGGTTCTCGCAGCTGCCCCGCCCTTCCGATCGGGTGGATCCTCCGCTAGTGGGCACAGGCTGGGGTCCTGAGAAGGCAAAACCTTGGAGCTGACCGTTTGGTCTGAAGAGTCGGCAGTGGAGAATAATTTGACTCGGCCTGTGTGCACCAGGTGAGTGACTTGGTTCTTGGAAAAATGGCGCCATTCTTGGTTGACAAGAGCTTTTGGGCTGTGTCTTGATGCAGTCTCTCGACTGTCTTGTCTGCAGTTTCTGAACTGCCTAGCTTGAATGACACGAGTCAACGGGCTGTGTCTTGGTACGGTTTAATACTGTCTTGGTTTGTACTTGGTGGGTTTGTGGACCCTTGTAAAGGACACAGAGGGTTTGCGAGCAGTCTGACGGACCAATTGGTAATTCGGTTTGTGCATTGAAAAGGTCTGGGGCTGTTCGCAGACAATCTGCCAGGCCAACTGGTAATTGGCGTACATTCGAGAAGGTCTGGGGCTCTGGCCTGTCCTCCTGAACTTGGTACGGTCTTTAGAGGACCGTCTTTCTTGTGATGCAGCCTCAGGCTGACTGGTGATGTGCTTATGTGTCTGGGTGTTGTGTGGTCTGCGGACTGATGCTGATGATGATGCTGATAGGATGTGCGTTTGAGTGAGGAGCGGTTGTGCCTTCCGGACAGTTGGTTTGGGTTTTGAGTGACTTTGCTACTCTATTTTTTCTGTATTATCGTTGTTGGTGTCGTTTGTCCATTAGGGACAGTGCCTGTGCATTATATTAAAGATGCCTTGTTTAAGTAAGTTAAGCTGCTTTGGATGCTGGTGTTGTTCTTCTGATGCTCAATTGGAAGAGAGCCAGCCCGCACCTCCGGAGGGTACTCCGAATTTTGACTTATATGTCAAGCATGGTATTGGCCCTATTATGTTTAGCACATTGTGGAATAAATATACGAGGGACAATGCTGAGCTGCAATGGCCACTTACTGGCTCATTTGATGAACAGAAAATAAATTTCCTGCAGGATAAATTGTTTGCTAAAAGTAGTAGGCAGCCCATGTTTGAATCTTTGAGAGTGTGGCAGAAAGAGGCAAAACAGCGACGCATCCGAGCAGAGAAAGAGATTCGGAAGAAGCAGACACAAACGATTACGCAAAAGGCGGTAGCCTATGAAAGGGAGAAGACAGAGAAAGGCATAGAGCGTGCAGAGGAAGTTTCGCTTGCAGACTGAGAAAAGTTATGTTGTTAGGGAGGAAGGAGATGAGCTTGTTGAGGAGCTTTTGGACTCTTGCCCCCCCACCTCCCTATGCACCACAGCGGATATATCCTATGGTCCCCATAGCCCCATCTTCGACCTCTGGGGCTGTTCCCTCAGATACCTCTAATACTGCTGCCTCGGCCCCAGCTTCACTTGCTTCCCTGACCTCGGCCCCACTTGCCTCCCTTGTATTCCCACCGGCCACAGGAGCGGACACTGTTACTTCCCCCATCCCATCTCTTTACTCTCCTGCCCCGTCTCTGGGCTCCACCTCGTCCACTACGCTCCCTTTTACACCTACAACTTTGTCCCCCTATATGATGGTGCCTGTCTCTTCCCCTGTGAGTGTACCGCTCCAAACACCAGTCCATACTGAAATGTCTGCGCGTGGATTTCCCGGAGCCAACTGGGCGGAGGCGCGAGACCGCATGGAGAAGGTGTTGGTGCGCTTTGCTGTGGGTACTGAGGAGAAACAAATGGTGGCGAATCAGGCAGCTCAATGGGCCCGGCACCCGATTTATAGTGTGGAGGATGTGTGGAGTGTTATGAAAGATTTTGAGCCCTTCGTACTACAGCATGCCCTTAAGCACATGTCCGCCACGCTGATAGCGTTGTGGGAGCAGTGTTTCCAGGGTACTCCACCGCAGATTACTTATGACATACGAGACAGAGTATATGTTACAGACATGGCCCCGAATGAAGTTTTTAGTAATGTGTCTACACTAGTGGGTAACCGAGGCAGGCTACTCAAAAAGGTCCCAATGTTAGGGACACAGCACCCCATGAGAGAAGTTCATCCCATTTACCACCCTGAAATACCGGAATTACGCGACTCTACGGATACTGTAATAAGACCGCGAGTCGATGCTCGGTTTCAGGAACAATGGATCTATACTCCCTGGAAAAGGAGCGAGGTCCTTTCCCTAAAAAGTCAGTTATCGGACCCAAGGAAAAATCCCACTGCATATTATAAAGAATTGACAGAGGCGGCCTCCTCCACAGTAATGACACTAGCTGACATAGAGCTGTTTATCGGCTTGCTGGTACCAGTAGATATATGGAGACAGGTCCATACACAAGACCACGCGTTGGAACTGGGTGGCACATGGGACGAGATCAAAGTATGGGATAAGGAGCGCAAACCTGGTGATAAGCCAAAGGCGGAGCTATTGGCTTTACCGGGGCGTATCATCGCCTATATGCACTCCCTTATCCCACCGAAGAAAGTGGATTGGGATAAGTTGACTGCATGTCGTCGGAAAAAGGATGAGAGTGTGTCGGATTTCTTTACCAGATTTGAAGGGGTGTTCCTAGATTTTAGTGGTTAGGACTTGTCACAGGAGGGTGGTGTCCGGTTGTTTGTGAATAGGTTCATCACTAACTTACTACCTGAGGTTGCCACTAGGTTGCAAGCTTCAGAAAGTACCTGGACGACTTCCTCCCCATCAGTCATATTGAGTATGGTGCAGTATTATGAGCATAGAGAGAATGAGGACAAGGAAAGGGTAGAGAAGAAGTCGAAGGATTTAAAGACGAGGGTGTTGATGCAGGAAGTTGCGAGAGGAAGAGGTAGAGGACAAGGTTCGGGTCCACGGCCACCCCGATCTAACAGGGGTGGTGCTTCAGGTGCCCCCGTGGGACCTAACCAATGTGTGTACTGTAAAAAGGAGGGACATTGGCGGAACGAATGTCCAGAATTGATGCAGAAAGGTGGGGCTCAGAGAGATCAGGGTTTTGGAGGCAGAGGACAAGGGGGAGGAGGACGAGCGGGGACGCAGTCGGCGGACACATCTTACAACAGACAGAGTGGGAATTATTTTGACGACCCTCGGGGAAGACAGTACTACCACGACGATTATGACATGGATGAAGTGACGGGGTTGTCTCACAGCTAGGACAGCCAGGGGCAGGGCAAGGGACCAGTTCTGGTGCCTGTAGATCAGCGTGGACCATACGTTACTGCAGATTTACAAGGTACCTCTGAGAAATTTCTAGTCGACACAGGGCCTATGAATAGCTCTGTTTCCCGTTCACTGGTCTCGGGGCAGCTCTGTCTGGCCAAAATAATGTTTCAGTGGAATTCTCAGGCGTGCCGGTTGTTAGCCCCATTTCCAAGCCTCTTGCTTTGACTATCGGTCCCTTTACAGTTGACTCACCATTTCTACTGACGTCCAATTGTGGGGAGAATTTACTAGGATTAGACCTGTTGAAAAGACTGCACGCGACGATTTCCTGTTCCCCAGACGGCGTTTACATGACCGTTGGCCCGCGAGTCGCCTATGCCAAACAATGCTTCACAAAGGATGACCCCCTGCCTCCTGAGTTCCGAGATGTGCCACGCACGTTGTGGGCCACACGTGATACAGATGTGGGGTTGCTCCAGATCCCGCCAGTCTCTATACAGGTACAGAATAATGCCAGATTGCCCCGAATTCCTCAATACAAGATATCACAGGCAGGTGAAAAGGCCTTGTTGCAAATAATACAGGAATTGATTAAGTCTGGTGTGGTTGAAGAGACAGCAGCAAATGTGTGCAATAGCCCTATTTTCCCTATTCTTAAAAAGACACCCTCGGACACCCACCTTGATGTTTACCGTTTTGTTATTGATCGTAGAGAGGTCAATAAAATTGTGGTTCCCCAATATCCTGTGGTTCCTGACATTACAACGATCCTGACAATGATTCCCCCGACGCCAAATTCTTCTCCGTGATTGATTTGAAAAACGCTTTCTTCAGCATCCCCATCCATCCAGATAGCCGTCACCTTTTTGGATTTGCCATAGCCGGTCAGAGCTTTAGATTCTGTCGTGCTCCACAAGGCTATACAGAAAGCCCCAGTATTTACAGTCAGGCTCTGAAAGCTCAGTTAGATTCTTTAGAGCTTCCCCCTGGTAATGTGTTGCTGCAATATGTTGATGATCTTCTAGTGCCTTCAGACACTGAAATGAACTGTAAAGACGCCACAGTAAAATTACTGCTGCATTTGGCACACCCCGGACACAAGGTGTCCCTTTCGAAGTTTCAATAATGTCGACAGGAGGTCACCTACTTAGGTCACCTACTGTCGAAGGAGGGCCGCAGACTAACACCTGAGCGCATAGCCGCGATTACTAACATGCCTGTTCCTAAGACCCAACGCAAGGTACGCGCGTTTCTGGGGATAACTTCGTATTGTCGGCATTGGATACCAAATTTCTCCATACTAACGAAACCCCTCCTTTACCTGACCACTAAAGATGTGCATGAGCCTTTTCCTTGGACACCTGCATGCCAGCAAGCTTTCGAACAATTACAAACTGCGCTTTGCTCTGCTCCTGTGCTTGGTACTCCTGACTACCAGAAGCCTCTTGTGCTCTATGTACATGTGGCCAATGGTTGCGCGCTTTCGGTACTAACATAGGGTTTCGGTGGTAAGCAGAGACCCTGCGCTTACTTTTCTGCCATTTTGGATAATGTTGCCAGAGCGCTCCCGAGCTGTCTGAAAGCTGCTGCGGTGGCAGCGGTTTCTATCAGGCAATCGGCAGGGCTCGTTCTTAATACTGACCTCACAGTTATGGTACCTCATGCTGTGGACACGCTTTGAACAAGACAAAGATGCAGCACCTCACCAGTGCGCGTCTCACTGGCTATGAGCTGACCCTATTTGCTCCGCACGTTACCATTAAAAGATGCGCTACTTTGAATCCAGCCACGTTACTACCCTCCCTTCGGAAGAAAAGGACAATGATGTCCATGATTGTTTGTTCCGGACCAAAGAGGAAACGAAGGGACGGGTAGACCTGACTGATGTTCCCTTATCTGACCCCCAAGGGGAACTATATGTCGATGGCTCTTGTTTCAAACTGACGGATGGCACTACTACTGCAGCCTATGCAATCACCACATTACATACCGTAGTTGAAACATCCCGTATCCCATACCAGTCAGCCCAAGCTGCCGTGTTAGTTGCCCTCCTGAGGGCCTGTGAACTGAGTGAAGGACTGGCTGTTAATGTTTACACTGACAGCCAGTACGCTTTTGGGGTGGCACATAATTTTGGGCGCCTCTGGGCAGAGAGAGGGTTCCTGACATCCCATGGGCAAAGGATACAACATGGCCCGATAATACTTAGATTGTTATCAGCATTGACGCTTCCTGATAAGCTGGCCATAGTCAAATGCAGTGCCCATAAGGCTGTTGTAGATGATGTTGGAAGGGGTAATGCAATTGCGGACCAAACAGCTAAGGAGACAGCTAGATCGAAGATGAATAAGATGTTTGTGGCAAGTCCTGCTAGATGGGTTCCAGACAATGGGATGTTTGAGGATACCGTGGACAGTGTGAAGGAAATTCAGAGAGAAGCGACTGTAGATGAACTTGAGATGTGGGAGGTGAGGACAGGGTGTTTGGACGAGGATGGGTGTTGGACCGATTTGTTAGGGAAGCAGAGATGGTTGTTGCCAAATGCGTTTGTCCTCCCTGTAGTCACCATGGCCCATGGCCCAGCGCACATTAGAGCCAAAGGAATATGCAGACTATTGGACCCAGTATGGCAGAATGAGAATATCCCTAAGGTTGCCGCACATTTGGTAAAGCACTGTATTATTTGCTTAAAGCACAATCCTGGGAAGGGCACCCCTACACCTGCTGGTAATTTTGCACCGCCTTCCTTCCTTTTCAAGGTTCTCCAAATGGATTTCATCGAAATGGAACGAGTCAATAACTTAAAATATGTACTAGTGGTAGATGGTGCATTCAGTAAATGGATTGAGGCTTACCCAACCAAAGAGAATACGGCCATGGCAACGGCAAAAGCACTTTTAAAAGAGTACTTCCCACGCTACGGATTACCACGTGTGATCTGGAGTGACAATGGGAGCCACTTCAATGCCAAAGTCATTGATCTGGTGTGTAAGGGCTTACAAATTACGCAGAAATTTCATGCAGCAAACCACCCCCAGTCAGCAGGTCTCGTTAAGAAGTACAACGGCACACTCAAATTGAAGTTAGCGAAAATACATGAAAGTGCAGTATTGAAATGGCCAGATGCGTTGCCTTTAGCACTATTGTCTACAAGAGTGACTGCACACTCCAGAATAGGATTATCACCCTATGAGGTGGTCTTCGGGCGCCCTGCCAATGTATGGGGCGTCCCAAGACCCAAGCGTTTTTCTGAGATAGAGTACCCTCTTTTGATTGATTATTTGTATGCTCTGTCTAAAGACCTCCGTTCTGTTCACCAACAGATCCATGCCGCTCTACAACCAGTGCCAGAGGGCCCCGGACATCAAATCCAGCCTGGGGATTTCGTAATGATACAGCAGTTTCAGCGCAAATCCTGTTTGGAGCCGAGGTGGAGAGGTCCTGCCCAGGTGCTACTGGCTACTCAGACAGCTGTTAAAGTGGATGGCCGGAAGCACTGGGTCCATGCTTCACACGTGAAGAAGGTGCCTCTTCCGCTTCCATACGACGCCTGGGTGTGAGATGGGATCGCTGATCAAGAAGGGAGCTGGTTCCCCGTTTCGTCCCTTTCTCTGACGCCCGGCTGAGAGGGGCAAGCACAGACAAGGAGAGTGACGAGGCCTTATTCGAGGCGATACCCCCTGAGATAAGGCCCCCCCGGATACTCCAGCTCTTGGCGTGCAAACATCTGAGTCCCGATCCCCACCTGAATCTTAGTTTCTGCCCCTATTTGTTAACGAGGAAGAGCCTGGGCGCACCAGGTACAATCTGCGGCCCAGACGGAAGGACAGTGCACCAGCAGGGCAATACAGGAGTTAGGGAAGGACTTGAGCTTAGGGTACAGGTGCTGTGCTTCTGGTGCCTGCTTTAGACTAGAGGAAAGAACACTGGTGCACTGCCCTGAACACTGGACAGGATCGCTGAGGGTATTTGCCCTGGAGGGAGGTTGCCCTATCCTGAAAGAAGAAGAACTGTTCTCAGTAAGGGCCGCGATTGTCTTTCAGTAAGGGGTGTGGTTGTGCAGCTCCACCGTGGGAGTGTTTTGATGAACGATAGGAGCCTGCCTGTGAGGCTCAAGACGGACACAGGAAAGAAGAATACCCCTCTGGCCGGTTGTATTGTGGCTCCAATTCCTAACAGTATTCTCTAAAAATGTATCCCTTTGGTCATCCCATTCCTGACGAGGAGCAGCCATTTGCAGCTCCGCGTCCCACTCCACATGGTCCCGTTTGGTCCTCCTGGTCCCCCAAGACTAAAATTGCGTTTGTGGTAATAATTAGGCCTGGGCGGTGAACTTAGCTCCGTTTGCGGAGTTTTCTGCACTCCGCACTCCGCGGAGCTCGCGGAGTGCAGAAAACTCCGCTTCGCGATGTGCAGCAGAGTTTTTTCCCCGCTCGCGATTGCGAACGGTAAGTTCGCGATTGCGAACTGTAAGTTTGCGAGCGCGAGCTGCCGCTCAAGTAGAATTTCTACCCGAGCGGCAGGAATACCAGCACAAACTGCAGTTCGCACTGCACTCCGCCACTCGCGGAACTTCGTGGAGTTTTTTTGTAACTTTGCGGAGTTCCGCGTAGCAAAACTCTGTGAACTATGCCCAGGCCTGGTAATAATTTTGCTCTCTCTGATATTCGTATTTGGGGTAGTCTGGTATCTAGAGGAACAACACCCTGTGCATACTTTGATAGGGACTACCCCGGTTCCAGCTGAGCACTCGTTTATCACATTGGCCCCGCATAAAGAAAGACAAAGACAAACTTACGCTCATAATGCATTCATTCAAATGCTTCATCAGGTACACAGTACTACTAATGCCACGAAATGTTGGGTATGTGGACTGCTCCCCTCAATTATGCATAAGAATGACTTACTGATATCGATGCCCTTGTCCTATTTAGGTAGCTGTGAAGCTTGGTTCCAACTACTATCTATGGTTTATATGCATTATCATGCGGACGCAATGAAAATGACACAGGCTGACTATGAGGCAGTTTTAGATTATATAGTGGTACATCAAGGATATACACCGGGGACGGATGAAAAGGAGGGTACCATACACCCTGACGCCTGTATGAATGTTTTCACAGTCCATGAGAATGTCACATGGTTACAAAATGAAGTACTAGACTTCCAAGGATTCAATGTCACTGAATACTTTAAATGTTTTCAAGAGCGCAATATCACCGAAGACAAAGCTATGCCCATTCCCATGATCAATGCAACAGCTAGTTTCTGTGTCCAAGGGTCAGGGAACGTTTCCGTAGGACAGCGCCACTGTAACTATACCTATCAATTGAATACGACTAGTAGTCCACCCTTACTGACACCTCAGAATGTATATTTCATCTGTGGGGAACGAGCTTATACTTAGCTCCCTAGGGGGTGGTCTGGTCGGTGTTATCTCTCCTTCCTCCTGCCCCCTGTTTACATTGCACCGTCCACTTACCACAAAGATCACAGGTTGCATCGTAGGGATCTTTTCGTGCACCGAATAAAAAGAGTTGTTAATACAGATGATATTGATCAAACGGATACCTCCCTACAGCAATTCACTGATATAATGAAGGGTATTGTGCCGTTCTGGGGTTCCATATTCAATAGCCGCGACATACCCCGACTTGCCAGAGTAGTTGAGGGAGTCATTAATACCACTGTAGGTATACTGACCAATATTACAGTTGAGCTCCAGGCTACATGACTTGTCTCGCTTCAAAACCGGATGGTTTTAGAAGTTATCTTAGCTGACAGGGGTGCAGCCTGCCGCGTCATCGGCAGCAGTTGTTGTGTTTACATACCTGACAGTGCCCCGACTGTATACTCTGCAATACAGAAATTGCACAGACTGGCCTCCGAAATTCACAAAGACAATGGCACATGGTCCCTTTCGGGATGGCTTTGGGGTCTATTGACGTCATAGGGTTGGAAGATACTTCTTGTCCTGATAGCCACTGCAGGGGTTATCTCCACATGTTGTCTATGCATAAATTGTCTCCCAGCCTGCTGCACCTGTTGCATAAGCAAACTCACTCCTAGTGTTCCGTTGCCCAAACGTGACAATAAGTGCTCTCCCATGATAATGCAGGAAATTCAGTCGATAATGTTAATAGACGAAGGGATATTCGAATATTGATTAACATTTCTTTGATGTTCGCATTTGCTTCATTTTCACCTTTATTGATGGATGGCTAAGTAATATCTCTCCCCCCCCCTAGGATTGTAAAGACCCTGCCGGATAGCAATAAAGCTTTTAGCCACTCATGCTAAAAGGAGGGTCTGTTAGATTTGAACTTCGCTTTCTCATAATGCACTCGTTATGTTATGTTAGGTTAGCAATGCGTGGCTAAAATAGATGCTATTTGTATTTACGTTATGCAACCCACTGAGTTATCGTTGCTGCATGTAGGTTTTAGTCAGCCCATGTGACTCCATTTTGTATTTCGTAATCACTAGAAGACTGCTTGGGCTGTGCTCACAGTAGGCCTTACTTCCCTAACTCGCTTGCTTCAGCAGAAAACTGTATTTCGTTATTATCCTCACTTGTCCAAGGCTGTAACTCGACTTGCTAATAATTGTTATTCTGTTTGCACATTCCAATCTCAATGTGTAGCTCTGCTCCCACGTTAGGAGACGCTGAGACTCAGCACAGTGGCCTTGGAGTACTGATAGTGCACCCATCTGGCAGGTGTTAGCTCATCTCTCTGTGCCCCCTTTGTTCATGCCCGGCTCAGGCCGGTAGTTTTCCATTAGAGGCGTGGCCGAAGTGTCCAGAAGGGTTTATTATGTATTAGCGTATCCTGGGGCATCAGTCCCCTCTACAGACATCTTAGGGTGAAGGTCTGACTGGGCTCCTCTGCAGAGTATATGCTGGATAAATGCAACTTGTATTCTCTACTGTCTGACCGACTCTTCATTTTGGGGAAGGCATAACAGGAGGTTATAAGTAACCCGCGTGGCCCTAGAGGGCCCCGTCCTTCATAGGGCAACCCAGTGTTATCTCATGAGAGAGGTAAGTCTCAAAGTAGTGAAAAATGTATTTAGGCATTTTTCACTAGCAGTACATGAAAGTCCCAAAAGTACATGTACAACATTTTAATTGCAATGCACAATGCCCTAGGGGTGATGTATATGCAATAAAAGGGGCATTCATGGCTTCACAAGTGGAATTGGCAGCTTGAAATTGCATTCAGGCTGCAATGGCAGGCCTGAGACATGTTTTAAGGGGCTACCTAACTGGGTGACACACTAAGTGCTGCAGGCCCACTAATAACATTTGATATACCGGCCCTGGGTATATGGCAAACCACTCTACAAGAGACTTATAAGCAAATTGTATAGCTAACCAGGTGTAAGCCAATTTTATCGTGTTTAAGGGAGAGAGCTCAAGCACTTTAGCACTGGTCAGCAGTGGTAAAGTGCACAGAATCCTAGAGCTAACAAAAACAACTTTCAGCCAATATTGGAGGGTATAGGCAAATCGTTTGGGGGAAGACAACCCTAAGGCTGACAATTTTAACATGTGACCCCCAGATCAAATTGGGAAGAACTGCCCAACCTCCTGGAAGTTCTCACCACTAAGGCGGAAGAATCAGGACAGTCCATCAACATTGGAGTGGTCTGATTCAGGGCGTCAATCCACCGTGAAGTCCAGTCTCTGTAGGGAGATGGTCTAGCTCAACAGTTTTGGATTCTCACCCCCTCATCTAAATGAGCCATCTGAGAGGCCGGTAGTCTGTCTGAACCCAGATGTAAGTCCCAAACAGGTATGGTCTTAGTTTCTTCAGTGCCCAGTCCACAGGCTTACCTTTCAATAGCACTCCACATTTTTTCCCTTGGAAGTAGCCTCCTAGAGAGGAAAGCTACAGGTTTGTCTAAGCCCTCCTCATTCAGCTGTGATAAGACTACCCCTATGCCCTGCACTGAGACATCAGTCTATCAGTCTGCACAAATAATTCCTGGAAAAAGTCAGTTGCCCTGACCACAGGGGCTGTGCATGTGGTCTGTCCAGACCACCTTCTTGGGCTGCTTATTGTACGTCAGCTCAGTTAAGATGGCAACATTGGTGCCATATATCTTAAAAAACCTCCTATAGTAATCAGTGAGGCCCAGAAAGCTCTTCACATTTGTTTGTGATTTGGGGGGCTCCCAGGCCAGGATAGCCTCTGTTTTGGCCAGGAAGGGCTGTACCTTATCCTTACCCACAAGGTGTCCCAAGTACACCAGAGAACCCAGCCCTATCTGACACCTACTGGCCTTGATAGTCATGCAGAGCCCGAAGCACTTCCTGCAGGGGGAACAGGTGGTTCTCCCAGTTACTCCAGAAGACAGCTATGTCATCTAGATAAGCAGCAGTGAAGGCCTCCATCCCAGCCAAGACCTGGCTCACCAACCTCTGGAACCAAACCAAAGGACATCACTCTTAATTGAAAGTGGCCCTGTGCGGTAGAGAATGCTGACCTATCTTTGACCCCATCAGTTATGGCAATCTGCCAGTACCCTGAAGTAAGGTCAAAGGTAATCAGAAACTTGGCAGCCTTAAACTGATGAATGAGCTCATCAGCTCTGGAGGTGGGGTAAGAATCAGTCTTGGTGACTGTATTGAGCCCCCTGTAGTCCAAACAGAACCTAAGTTCTCGGGTGGTGTTCAGTGGGGCAGCTTTGGGTACCAGCACCACTGGGCTAAACAAGGGACTACTGAATTACTCAATCACTCCCAGTTCCAGCATTTTTGAGACTTCCTCTTTTATGCTGACCCTCACTTTGTCAGACAGCCTGTAGAATTTCTTCTTGCCAGGTAGTCTGTCCCCAGTATCAATATCATGGGTACACAAATGTGTAAGCCCAGGAGTGAGGGAAAGCAGTGAAGGAAACTGCCCCAGCAACTGGCAACTGTCCCTCAGCTGTTCTGGGGTCAGGGTAGGGGAGGGGTTGACACCTTTCACTGACCCATCCTTCTCTTTAGATGGCAGGAGATCAGGGAGAGGTTCTCTCTCCACTTACTCTCCATCATCTGTTGCCAACAGCATGATGGACTCAGACCTCTCATAGTGCGGTTGGAGGAAATTGATGTGGAGTACCCATAAGGGGTTTCTGGGGGTCTTGAGGTCCACCAGGTAGGTACCAACCCTTCCTCTAAATTAACTCACAGGGCCAAGTCTAATGGTCTTGGAAGGCTATGGGCTTCACTGGCTCCAACACCCATACTTTCTGCCCAGGTTGAAAATCCACAAGAGTGACCATCTGGTCATGCAAGAGTTTAATGACTTCCTGGCTAGCCTCCAAGTTCTCAGAAGCTTTCTTCAAGAACTGGGTCATCTAATGTCTGAGGGCTAGCATTTAGCTAACCACACCCTGGGGGGGTTGCTTCTTGGGAGCTTGCTCCCACCCTGCTTTCACAAGACTGAGAGGTCTCCTATCAGAATGGCCATATAGGAGTTCAAATATGCTAAGCCTAAATCCTTTCTGTGGCCCACCCTGTAGGCAAAAAGCAAGCATGTTAAGAAGATTTCCCCTTCTCCCTCATGGGCTCAGGCAGGCCAATAATCATGACTTTCGGGGTCTTGTTGAACCTTTCAACAAGCCCATTGGTTTGGGGGTGGTAGAGTGTGGCGAACGTGTAGGTTACCACACACTTCTTTCACATGGACTTCATTTTTACAGACATGAAGTTGTTGTCCTCGTCAGACACCACTTCCTTGGGAAACTCTACCAGGGATAAAAAAAAAACCCTATCATGGGACTAGACACTGCAGGTTCAGTCACAGACCTCAGAGGGTTTGTCTCTGGGTATCTAGTGGCATGGTCCACCAAGACCAGGATAACCCTGTTGCTTAAGACAGGCCTGGGGTCCAAGTGTCTTACAATGTTGATGCCCACCCAGTCAAAGATGGTGCCATTGACAGATAAGGGAGTCAGGGGAGCCTTCAGCTTCTTCCCTGTTTTCCCACTGGGATGGCAGGTGAGACGGGTCTTGCAGAAAGTATCTGGGCTATCCTCTTCCGGGGCCTATGAAAGTGGGAAACAAGCCTGGCAAAGGTCTTGTCTTGCCCCAGATGTCCTGGCAGAAGAATGTAATGAGGCAGCCCCAGTAGGAAGGCCCTGGAGCATTGGAGGACCACCAACACACATTTTCCCATGCTCAGGTACCTTAGGCTCAGTCACTATACAGGAGGTCATCCTACCAATAAATGAAGTGATCGCCAGAGGTATCACCAGCTACCTGGGCTTCAGCCTGACACCTCATGTGCTCTAGGGTTGAACGCTCCTTCTGTGCCATATAGAGCTCTGCGCTGGTTGGGTGACCCTCAGCCTGCCATCCAACAAGCTCAGGTAGGTATCCAAGGTAGGCAATGTACTGCCCCGTAGGCTCCTGGTTGACATCCTCTGGTGCTCCATCCACCTGTACCATGGGAGTTTTAGGGTCTGGTTTCCCATGCCCCCTGCCCTTCACTTTCTTGGAAAATGCCTAGGCCATTCTCGCAGGCTTCCTTGACTCCACTCCTGGGCCACCATGGACCTTGCAGTCATACAGATTCACTCAGGCAGCCCTAACTTTTTCATGTGTGATCTGAGCTCTACTTCCTTACAGGCAGCATGCTCCAGGTCATTCCCTAACAAACAGTCCACAGGCATGGCAGGGCTCACAACTACACTAAGAGAATGTGAGACCCCCCTCATGCAAAGGGTACCAAAGTCAAAGAGTAGTGGCTCTCACAGTTGTCTGCTACCACATCCTGGTGAAATGTATAAGGTATCACCTGTTCTGAGGGCACCAGGTGACATCTGACAGCAGTCGTACTGGCTCTTATATCCCTCAGAGCTTCCACCCTCACTCCATTGATGGTCACTCACTGTCTGTACTTAGAAGTATTTGAAGGAATGTTGGTTTTGGACACCATCTCTCCATCATCCAGGGATACTGGGGAAACCTCAGCTGTCTCCCCCACACTAACTGGGGTAATCTCTTCCCCATGCGCTATACTAGCTAGGGGTATGTCCACCACTGGGGGGCTATGCTTGGCATTGCCCTTGGTGTCCCAAACTGGTAGCACTCAGAACACTTGGGAAAAGATTTACTATAGTTCTTGTCAATAAAACCCCTTTTTCTGTTCAGATTGAGGCTGGGTCCCTGATAACCCTTTTGGGGACCTTGAGAAAACACCCTCCTATTTTTATCTCCCCCCTCCTTCTTCTGGTGGAAGACCTGACCACCCTTTTTTGAGTTCCCCTCAAATACCTTCTTGTGGACCCCGGTGTTGTTCCAGCAGTCTGCCTCCTTAGCAAGCTCCCTGGGGTCAGTGAACTTATTATCTACAAGGTTTTGGCTCAGCTCTGTAAAATGAAGACTGAACATATGCCCTCTAGCAATCAAATTATGCAGTCCCGTGTAATCACTTACTTCACTACCCTTCACCCAACCATCCAAAAATGTTCCACTCAAGCTACCCAGGTCTTCTGTGGCAGCTTCTGGTTGTCCCTAAGCTTTTTCCCGTATCTCTCTGGAGTGAGCCCATATTTCCTGATCACGGTCTCTTTCATGAGAGGATACTTCATCCTGTCCCCTTTCTCTAGGCCTAAAAGGGCACCCCTCCCTTCCTTGGGAGTGTGTCTCCAGAGGCTGGTCCCACACCTCTTCAAGGACCCTATGCATCTCTAGGGCATCTGCATAGGCCTCAAACTAGTTTTGTGTGTCATCTACAGCAGCAACGTTAGGCACCAAACCTTTGTGATGTGGACTCTCTTTCTCCAGTGGACACTGGGGTAATGCTGTCATCATTGTTACTGGAGTCAGGGGGTAGTCTGGATTTGAGCTCTAGCTGCTTCAGAACCCATCTCATGTGGCAGCAGATGTTTCTTCTCAGCTAAGGCCCTCTCTACCTCAGCTTTCTCTCTTGCAAAGGCTCTCTCTGTCTCAGCCTCCCTGTTTTCTGCTTCCAGCTTCTTTTTTTCCAGCTGCAGCTTGACCTCCCTCTCCACCTTGCTTTCCTTCATCTGCTCTGGGGACAGGCCACAAGCAGACACACTGGTTCCAGCTCTGGCATAAGGATCATCTGGGGTGAGTTGTGCTCATCCTGCAGGTCATGACTCAGGATTGGATCCTCCTCCTACTCCTCATCATTCAAGTTTGCTCCCTCCTCCTCAGGGTCATCCGCTGGGGTGGACTGCCACCTCGGTACTGACTCATAACGTCTGAGGGCTACTGGGGAAGTCAACGTTTTAGCCTTCTTGCATTCCTTCAGCCCCCTGTCTTTGCAGAGCCTCTGCAGCTCAGCCCTGGTGAGGTTGTCAAAGTTAAGCAGCTCCAACTGTTTAGTAGAAAAAGTAAAGGAATTTTGAAAAAGGAGAAAACAGCCAAAGGAAAACTAAGAAGAATTTAAAAAGAGGTCAACTCTGGTGTCAAATTATTTATATGGAATCTTTGTGTTACACGTCACTGTACAGCACAGCACAAATACAAGTTTCGGACCCCATAACTGATCACTTATGTAAGAAATTAGCTTGGTAGTTGAGTGGGCAGCTCAGCAACAGCCACAATATGCTGTTAGGGTGAACCACAAAAGTCACTAAATTAGCTTGTGCTCAATGCTCTGGTAGCTTGGCACAAAAGCAGTTCGGCTTAAATTAGAGGCAATATGTAAAGTATTATGCAGCACACGAACAGTAATTAAGTTAAAACACAATATAAGAAAAATCCCACACCAATTTAGAAAAATAGAGTAAATTTGAATAAATGATTAGACACCAAAATGACAAAAATCCAATCGGTAGACCCTGAGTTATGAATTTTTTAAGTTTGAGGTAAAAACTAGCCCCTAAAAGATCAAAGCACCAACCACTGATATCTAGTCACGCAAGACAGTGTAAAAGTAAAAAAATGTGGCTGACCGCGATGGAGCACAAATCACATACAAGAAGTGGAGTAGGGCACCGTCAGCGCTTACCTTCAGACTTAGAAGTAATTTCAGGAAAAAGTGTTGTGAGAAGATTAAGTTCAGCGGGGCATTACTGCAGGCAGTGTCAGAGGATGCATCATCTGAGAGCTGCTGGTGAAGATTTCTTCACTTGAATTAAGTCTCTTTTTTGAAAGTTGAAAATCTCCAGTGGGATGAGGCTAGAGTCTGTAACTGACAAGAGTTCCGTGAGGCCAGATACCCCTTTGGCGAAGGATGAGCAGGGTTTGCTGCTGAGCAGAAGAATGTATCAGGAGTTGCCACAAGGGCAGGCTGACCAGCGATGCACCTTGGGGGGTTAGATGAGCAAGTTGGTGCCAGTCTTCTTTTGGTTCTCAGAGGAGTTTTTAGCCAAATATATTCTAAGTCCCAAGTTTTGGATTTTGGCTATCTGGGCACCGTCAGCACCACCACTATAGGCCTCGTACTGGAGGGACACCACTTGGGAGGTTAGGACTCACTCAAGCTGGGTTCAGGTGCTGGTGCAAAATAGTTAGAGCCTTTTCTGTCCCTGAAGCTCTGGTAACAAGGCCAGCCAACTAGCCCTTGAAGTCACTCTGGTAGTCCTGGGATCAAGCAGTGGAACAGGGCTCAAGTTGCAGGGCAGGACTCTTATGGTTCAAGACGGGCTCCAGGCAGCAAAACAGTCCTTCCAGACTATTGGGGTACACAGCAGGCAGCCCCATGAGAGTCTTTCAGGAGGTCCAGAAAGTTAACAGAAGAGTGGGTCTGAGGATCCTATTCTTATACCTGGTGCCATCTTTGTAGTAGGTGATGTTTCTAGAGAACTCCCTTTGAAGTGCTTGAAGTTTCCTGCTTACCCTGCCCTAGCTCCTGGTTCTTTACATGAACACAAGAAGTGCTTTGTGTGAAGGACGAGCACAGCCTATTTAGTTGCAAGTTGGGCTGTGCCCAGGTCCCACCCATCCTGCCAGTTGATGCTCATTCAGGCATACCTAATCCCTCTATTGTGTGGCTGTCTGAAGGAATCAACATCGCCCCTCTGCCACCTACAGCCAGTCATGTAACCCAGGAGCATGCTGCCTGCACCAAATAGGGCAGGAAAATGGCAACTTTCTAAAATTGGCATTTTTTATATGGTAACTTAAAATCAGACTTTACAATCGGGGAGGGTTTCAATTCTCAGTCACCAAACACAAAATGTTTAGCTGTTCCCAATCAAAAGAGAGCACATAATAAATGTAACAAGGCAACCCAATGTTATCCTATAGAAGTGGTAGGCCTTACAGCAGTGAAAAATTAATTTAGATGTTTTTCCCTACTACTACTTAAGGCCTACCTTAGGGTTGACTTGTATGCAATAAAAGGAGAGTTTAAGGCTTGGCAAGGGAACTACATTGCCATGTTGGATTGGTGGTTTAAAACGGCATTCAGGGTGCACTGGCAAGCCTGGGACACATTTTAAGGGGCTACTTGAGTCGCTGACACAATAAGTGCTGCAGGCCCACTAGTAAAATTTATTTTACAAGCCCTGGGTTTATGGTATACCAATCTACAAGGGACCCATACGTAAATTAAATATGCCAACACGATATAAGCCAATTTTAGCACGTTTAAGGGAGACAGCACAAGTACTTTAGCATTGGTTAGCAGTGGTAAAGTGCACAGAGTCCTGTAGGCAAGAAAAACAAATGTCAGCAAAAATTAGAGGATAAAGCAAACGTTTTGGGGGAAGAATATCCTAAGGCTGACAGGTCTAACAGTTTGTCTCTTCCTGGAGAGCTACGGGACATGTAAGATTCCAGAAAATAGGAAGTGACATCATATGCAGCCCAGGTGCCATCTTGGATTGGGAAACAGTCATAGGATTCCTCTGCGCCTAACATTATGATTTGGAATTGGAGTATTACTGCAGTTTTATACGAGATGAGATATCTTTTTCATGAGCCAGATACCTTCTCTGCGATGTCCAGCAGAATTGGATTTGTTGCTGAGGAAAAGCTCTGAGTGGGAGCAACCTGAGTCTTTGGCCAGGTGCAATGCACTCTCATCGGATCTGCTTGGCAGATTGGTCCTGTCTTCAGAATGCCATGAAGCCAAAAGGTTTGTAAGTCCCAGGTTACAGGAGATAATGAGAGGAGTCCAATTTGACAGCAACCATTGGGTCCAGGATCTTGGGGACAGCACTCTGGCATCAAGACCCAGGGCCTGATTTCGATCTGGGAAGAGAATACTCTCTCGCAAACATGAAGGATATCCTGTCCACCATTTTGTGATCCCCATAGCAGATAATGGGATTATAATAGGACAGAGGGATATCCATCAAGTTTGTGATGGAGTATTCCCCTCCACCCAGATCTAAATCAGGCCCTTAGTCTAGCAGAGGCCAGCAGGAGGGGCCAGGGTATGTTCGGTTGGAACTGGTTAGCTGGGCAGTCATAGAAAAGGCCTCTAAGGCCTCTTATTGCTTGTTGTGTCCTGTAGCTTGAACTGCAGGCCAGATTTATGACCCATGAAGTTCACTCCTGGGTCCTGCGTACAAGATGGAGAGAAGGTCCAGTTTTTTAGGTTCTTCTCAGGTCACATACAGCAGGGCTAGTCTTTTGTTCTTCCCAGGTCCAGAAAGTGCTCTCCGGAAGGTACAGGGAATACCTCGTTCATGCCCGCCACCTGCCTGTGGGGGAGGGGAGTGACCCCTAGCTGCCCTCTAACCACTGGAGTTAAAGTTCCCAGGGGTAACTCTACCCACAATTACAACATTTCCTGTGTGCCCTGCTGCAAACAATCTCTTAGAGCTCCTTTCTACCCAAAACCAAGTTGTCAGAACCTTTCTTCCCCAGTGCAGAACTGCTGTGCCACCCCAGGGTAAATGAGCACCCCCTCCTCTGTAGTCACTCTAAACCAGTTCTAGGGGCAGCTCCTTTGCCACTGGGATTGATATGTGCCTGATTGAAGGGACAGAGCGAAGGGGGCGGCCCAGGTATTAACTACATCTGCCTGTGATTGAGTAGTCCTCTTTGAAGTTAATCAAGGTCCTGGGCCAAGACTACAGGCCATCCTGTCCAGGAAACAGCAACACCTCTCCATACCCAAGGGCTTTTGTCCCTTCTCTGAGATTAAGTTTACACCTCATCAAGGAGCTCTGCAGCTGCTAGGTGACAGTTGGAGCTCATGCAAATGGGCTTCCAGAGGCTTTAGGCATGACAAATGTAACTTTCTAAAAGTACCTTTTCTTTACTCGTTATTTCTATTACACATTTGATTTTACCATTAAATTTAATTTTAAAGAGTTACCAAAAAAGAGTTTTAAAATTATATTTTTAGCTGTTTCCTAAATGAAATTATTAAATGCAATAATGCAACAAAGCGCTTTCCTATGAAAAAGTCAGCCTTGATACAGTGAAAATTGATTTGGGGAGTTTTGCCACTGTAATGACATGTATAAAACTATACGTTCACAAGTTTTACTTTTACAAAATGTGCATTGTGGCTTACGGGTATTAAGGCCGACTTAGGCATGACTTATTAATATTTAAAAGGAAGGCTTTGGTCTGACAAAAGGAGTTATTTTGACAGGTTGAAGTTTCAGTTTAAAACTGCACATACAGGCTACAAATGATAGACCTGTGTGCGCTGTCACTGCAGTGGGTGGCACAATGGGTGTTGCAGTACACTAGTGAGAACTAACTTACAGTCCCTGGGTACACTCTGTACCATAAACTAGGGACTAAAATGTTAGTTAAAAACAAGAATTAGAAATATGCCAAATTCGTCATTTTGAAAGGGGGAGCACATGCACTTTACCTCTGGTTAGCAGGAGCAAAGTGTGCAGAGTGCGGGGGTGCACCATGCAAATAATTGTCATTCCCAACAGAAAAGATTATATAATCCAGATTCACCTCTTTCTGGTGAACTAAAAGACAGAGAAGGCAACATGGAGCATTCCAGAAAGTAAGTTAATTTCCTCATGAAATAAATAAGCTTTCCCAAACACCTTTTCCTCCTATAATGTTCCTTGTAGAGGTTTAGGCTGTTCAGCCTGGTTTGTGCAGCCCAGGGATTACCAGGCATGATATTTCCAAACCTGGTAACCATGGGCCCAGAAGAAATACCTTTCTATAAACCCATCCTTAGCAATGTTGTCTGACATTTTCAGATCATTGATGCAGTCCAGAGAGGCCCACATGCCTGTGTACTTTCAAGACCCGAAGAGAGCGAGTGTCATTGTCTTTTTACCAAGTAGTAGAAGAACAGTTGATTTTTTTCCTTTTTATTTGATGCTTCAGTGCTGGAAAGTACTCATTTGACATCTTGTATTTGATACTCTGTGTAAGTGCTAAAACACTCAATGGTAGAGAATTGAACAGTTATCCTGCAAATTTCGCATTTTTACATTCAGACCTCCTTGCCAGGGCCTCTTCCTCCCTTCTTTCTGGCCCCTCTCTTGTACAAGATAATCCTGCAATCACAAATCTGTTTTTCTCATGCCTTCTTAGTTGGATTATTGGAAGAGATACCAACTCCCTCGTGGTTTTCATGTTCACATCAGCTCATAGCCTCTGATGGCATAGAGTCTATAAAGTATAATGCATCATTCTATCTTTCTTAATCCTCAGGTCCCAGAACCAGCAAATTATTGCATATTGTGTTGCTGTTGAATTTTTTATAGTCATCAAAATGCAATTTGATGTTGGCTCCATACAGTGAGCGCTCCAACACCAACATAATTATCATCAATGCATTTTAAGATCATTGGGTCTTCTCTCTGGTCACAGTCATTGATGTTACACTGGGTGGAGCAGCTGCTAAAAATGGTGATATTGCACCTTTATTTTATGTTACGGGCCCTGGCGGTGGCAGGAATGCTATCACAGTATCCGAGTTAATGTTGAAGGTGGTATTGTTGACATACTTCTGTGCATCGTATAATACCTTACTTTTTGTAATACATCTTATTTACAGCAACGTTCTAAGTCTCACAAAAGCAACTGCTGCTTGTTGTTACTGTTGCAATATGTAGTTAAATTACTGTCCTCCTCCTAATACAAAAATATTTTCTTCAGGCACCTAGATGTAGCTCTTGGTTTATCAGCTTGTATTCTTTGCCAACGCCTACACATCTGCAGGAGTTTTTTTTCTACATTTTTTAAATTAGTGAACCAGGTCCCCAGGTTTACAATAATGACCACTGAAGTAAACAACAGGGGAGATAAAAAGCCCTAGAATCATTAAATGTTAAGCACCAAAATGCAGGAATCATACTGAAAATGTGTTACGTCAAAAATTGAATTGTGAGTCTGTCTGAGGCTGAAATAGGAGAAATATGCCAGAAATAATTTTTACACATTTCCACCTTTCTACAAGTGTAGAGGACTGTTGAAATTTTACATAAAGTCAGAGATAAGGGTGAAAAAGTTCTGAAAACATAATGCAGAAACACCATTTAATTTGAATACAATGCATAATTTGGATCAAATAATAAGCGAAAATGTTCGTGCAGCTAAAGGATATTACCTCAATGTTTGCATTGAACTCAATATACCCTAATGATTAAGGAAAATAGGAAAGGAAAATATGAATGTATGGATTTATTTCTGAGTTTCTGAGTTAATCTAATCCTGAATCTACATGTAAGTGTACAGATTTTTGCTGCTCACCATTTCCGAGTATAGATTTACAGATAGGTGCTCATTATGATGTCAGGCGGAAAGCCTGTGTCCGACACCGTCTTGGATTCAAGACCGACCGACTTGTTGTTGGCGGTTCCGTCCACCGGATTACGATGCGACCGGACACTGTTCGGTTGGATTCCCATTGTTTCCTATGGGAGGTCGTGTTACACCCGAGAGCCGGTCGTAACACCGGCTCCTATGGGGAAATGGGGAGTGTGTGTAAAACCCTGCACCCTGTCGCAGGCACCCCATGGTGCCTGACACAAACTGCAGGGTTTTACAGGGAAGTACCTTAGGTACCCCCTCGGTCACCAACCGTAGGTTTCAAGGGCTAGCAGGCCCTGCCAGGGGCCCCCAAATTCACTTTTGGACAGCCTATCTGTGTCAGAAAGGCCGGTGCAGAAAACTGTTGGAAACCAACATCGTAATCCCGATGGCGGAAACGCCGTCATAGGGGGTTACGGTTAACCGTGGGCAGAGAACTCCGCTCCGCTGGCGGAGCTTGCACATTTTTGCATACTCCACATTCCACTGAGAACGCGAAGTTTATGCAAAACTCTCACTCCGCAGCGGAGCGGAGTTCAGCCCTGGACCCTCCCCGCCTCCACCACCCCTCAATAAATATTTTTAAAATAAAAATATAAATTAAGGTAAATTAAACACACTTACCTTTATCGCAGCATCTCCGGGCTGCCCTCCTCCTCCTCACCATGGTGCTGCAGAATCCCCTAGGTCAGACATACATCGTGGGTTTTTGCCCAACTCCGTGGAGCTCCGCATAGAGCAACTATGCCAGCTCCACCCGGGCTTAGTTACGGTGTTGTTCCGACCAACAGGAATACTCTGCGAGTCGGTCGGAACTGATTCGGAATGACTGGCCGGTTTACGTTCCGACCGCAAACATTATAATCGGGCGGTTTCACTGTAAACCGCATGAGTCGGTTGGAAGGGCTCCGATCGGTCGTGAAGATTCCAACTGTCGGGAGGAGGCTTTAAACCCCACATAGTAATGAGCACCTTAGTGCCTACTTACATGTTTTCAGCCGATGATTTCAGTAGCTGGAGACATCTAAGTTAACATTTACGAGTGTAGAGTTGCTACTAGTAACTTTTAACCAATAGGTGCAGATCTCCCTATAATATAGTACAGGGGAAAATATCATTTCTAAAAAATATATAAAAAGTTAATATAAAATTAAAACCCATACTAATTTTTAAATAAGTTTTGTTAACCTAGAACTAATAAAATTGTGATAAATTATGTTCTCTCATCAATTCAAATGTTATTCAATAATAAAATAAGTAATCTATAATAATTTAAATTTGAAATATTTTAATCAAAATTTTAAAAAAACATATACTCACTAGCCTATTAATATACAGTAAATGTAATTAAAAGTTGAAGTTTGTGGTAAATTAAATTATTTTTTATTATAATTTTATTTTGTTAATTATTCATTTTTAAAATGATAAAATACCTAATTTCTACTTTAATCACTTTTTTAACAATAAGGATAATTATGTCCAAATAAGAACTGGTGTTTTTTAAATATTAGAGAAAATTCAAAATCTATACAGCACTCAGTTTACCTGAAAAAGAAGTGTTCCACTACTTCATCCATCACAATTCTTGCTGCATTTAGTGTAACCATAGCAGATACTGAAACATTGAACAACTTGTGTGATTAAAGTAGAGAAATAATTGATAGGTGGTACTTCTAACATTTCCTTTGCAGACTCTGAAACTCCAAAAATATTTTATAATCTATGCAGGAATCCTGCCAAGGGTGATGTAATGAAAGATTCTCTCGATGCAATCAAGCAATCTAGAATTTTGACTAAAGTGAATGATTATGGCATTATTACAAATTTGAGAGAAGACACTAACTATAAATCCAAATTACCATATGTTCCACAGTTACCAAAAAATACAGTAGATATATTTTGTGCATTATTAAATAAAGACCAACTAAACATTGGGCATTCTAAACCTAAAATAAGACATACTGTCACTAGAATTCAAAAAGAAGCTTCAGCTTTTTAAAACAAGATCAAACTACAGTAATAAAGCCACCAAGCAAAGCCAGTAACATGGTTATATTAGACAGATCTACATATATAGAAGGCAGCTAAATAGCACCAGATTCAACACTAAAGTAACCAAACAGTACTAATTAAAATTTCTGAAATTGACTAATTGGAGAGACAAAGGCTTATTTGAATGGAAAGAATGCACTTTTCTTATAAATGATACACCTGTTACACCTACACTGTACCATTTAAAGCAATTCGTAATAACACAGAGAAACCACTACGGAGACCAATTAGTTCATCAAAACATAGCCTCCTTGAAAACACTTCTATCTATGTCGACTATTTTTGCTTCCCATTAAACAAACTGGACTTTCCTTTACTAAGGATAATAAAGACTTCATAGCTAACATTTAAAACAAATCATGGGAAAAAGTTATATCATGGTTATCATGAATACAATTCAATTCAATTCAATTTAATCTTTATCCAGCCATAAAAGAGTGCATAACATAAAAATCAATAATTTACAAACATTGTATCATAACTATTGTATATTAGAAAATTGCATGAGTTAATTCATGAAGTGAAAGTTGCAGAGAAAGTTAGTTTGCAGCAAGAAACAAGTATGCTGCTATTAAAAATTGTAATCATGAAGTGACTTATTTGTAAAAGAAAGTTACAGTATTGAGACTACAGAAAAATAGTCCAGCCTCTGGTTGAATACTCAATATCTAAAACTCATCAGAAAGACGAAAACCAAGTTAAATAAATAAATCACATTTAGAACATTACTTGCCCACCATTTTCCTTAGACTTACTGCGGTCGAGATGAATTTGTGGACCAATATGCAGACATCTTCCGTTTGCAGCAATTGTAAGTAAAGTGAAGCTGGTCTGCACCTACTAATGTCCAATGAACTGGGTAGTGGAACTAAAAACGGTTTCCTTGGCACAGTATCCTGTTTGTAAAAAAAAGAAATGTAACATAGATTGTTCTGACAGGGAATCACCGGGGCATAACTCAAGGCCTAGTTCTCCGTGTATGTGTCTTGGATTGGCGACCAGGAGATGGGCTATATCAAATCTAAACATGAGCAGATATTATCTCTGGTAGTGATACGGTAGAGAATACGATCTGTGTTAACTAAAATTTGATGGGCAACCACTCTCTTTTTGCTAATCTCTTTTTATTCCTTTCTCCTTCCCCACATAGTGAAGAATTCTGTTTTAAGTCGATCTTTGGTTAGGGGGTAATATCCCCCTCCCTA
The DNA here is from genome assembly GCA_963921515.1 of Calotriton arnoldi. Taxonomy (NCBI): domain Eukaryota; kingdom Metazoa; phylum Chordata; class Amphibia; order Caudata; family Salamandridae; genus Calotriton; species Calotriton arnoldi. The sequence continues at coordinate 1,369,910 of CAWUFW010000849.1, read as the reverse complement.
ACATATTAAATTGATATTTGAGAAATCTCAGCCACAGGATTCTGTGAGCATAATCAAGGCATAAGCAATAGGAGATTATGTCCTGGTTGAGAAGAGTTTCATGTATGGACCATATGGAGAGTCCTAACATAAGTGGGGCGATCTTGATACGACTCTCCAGATACAGAAAGTCTAGCTCTGTGTGAAAAGCATATGTGGGCACACCAGTAGAAACAGATAGCAGTCTTCTCAAAAAACATTCTCGCAAGCCAGCAAATGCAAAGTGCTTCAGTCCCCCATATGCCTGCACCATACATCAAAAAACAGATCATCATTTTAATTTGTAATTATTGATCATCACATCTAGGGGTTTGAAGCCCAACTTCTAAGCTAACCTAAAAATGTCATCTATTATTTGCTCGAATGAGGATTTCCTGAGTTTCATTAAATGCACCTAGTTGCATTTGTTATCAAAGGGTACTGTTAGAAATGGGGGTCTCTAGTTGGCAATGGCTGGCCACTGTCCAAGTAGGGACCCTTCTTCCTAAGTCAGAGTGAGAGGGTTCCACCCTTTGATAACCCCTGCTCAACCCTGTGGTAACATAGCACGAGCAGTTAGGCTTATCTCAGAGGCAGTGTGTGAAGCATTTATGACCATACACAGTAACACAGTGAGGAACACTACAAAGGGACACCACACAAGTAGTTATCAAAAATAAGTATCTTTATATATAGACTTAACACAAGACCAATAACGATAAAAAGCCACAATACTGTAAAATAGGATTACTCTTGAAATGCTGAAAAAATAGTTCAAGTGCGCAAAGAGGAGTTCAGTTCAAAGCAGTGGTCTCTGCGACCCTTTACCTACAAAGTACCTGGATTTCGTAGCAAAATCAACAAATTGTCGCAAAGAAGCTGTAGCGATGACTTTCTGCACGCGAGGCCGGCGATGCGTTAAATCCTTGCCGCGAGGGAGGATGATGCGCCGATCTGCTGATGCGTGTAGAGACGATGCGACAAACTTCTGCACGCTAGACCGTTGATGCGATGACTCCCTGCCGCAAGGGAGGAGGCGAGGCGACGATCTTGTTGCGTGTGCGATTGGGTTGCGATGCGAAGAAATGGCGCTCCGCGAGGGAGCGACGATCCTGATGCGATGCGATGAAAATGGCGGACGCTCGATGTCCGCGTCCACGCTGCGATGTCGTGAAGCGATGATCTCGGTGCGATGACTCGATCTTTGGTTGCGAGCACTCGGCGGCAGCAGCGCGATGATTTTTCGGGCGCTCTCGGCTGCGGAGGCTCACAAACGTGCGTTAGCGACGATTTCAGCACTCTCTTCTCTGTAGTAGAACTAGAGGCCCTGGAACTCACAGGAGCCTCACCTGCAGATAGAAATCCTCGCTGGGAGGAATCAGGAGGCTGGTGGTGAAGTCTGATGTGCCTGAGACTTCAACAGGAGGCTAGCTCTCTCCTAGCCCTTGGGTGATTGCTTTAGCAAGATTAATAAAAGTGCTCTCAAAAGTCCTTTTCCCTCTTCTTCCAAGTCCATGGTAACCACTGCAGGCCAATCCAAGAAACAGCACACAAGCACAAGGATAGTCACCTCCTGCAGATTCCTTCAGTTACACGGACAGAGGTTCGTCTTGACATCCAGGAGCAATACACCTTGTAGGGGTTTCAGCACAGATATTTATACCCCAAAAGTCTTTGTTCTCAAAAGCTACAAGTCACTGAGCCTAGCCAGAACCAGTTCTGGTCTGTCCTGGAGCACTTTGTTTACCAGGCTGCATCCTTCCTTTCAGAAAGAGGGGGTCTGCTATCAGACACACAGTAGGAGGTGGAGCCAGCATTCACCTTGCCAGGCACAGCCCTATTCAGGTCAAGGAGCCACCCCTCCCCATACTCTAAATGCAGATCTCTCTATTCAACCCAGGTCTGACTCAGCCTGCCCTGTCCCTCCAAAACCAGACAGCCAATACACATAACAGCAGAGCACACTGGAAGGCTTAGGCAAGAAAATACCTACTTTCTAAAAGTGGTATTTTCAAACACAGATTATAAAAATAAACTTCACTAAAAGATGTATTTTAATATTCTGAGCTCAGGCATACTAAATTCGTTTTTCTACCATGTTCCTGGGGTCAGTTAGGACTATAGAATGTAATAGTCAAACTGCCCATTCTAGCCTATGGGGAACAGGTAGCCTTACAGTAGTGAAAAACAGAAATTGGGTGTAATTCACTACCAGGACATGCTACACACACCAAGGCATGTCCTACCTTACACACACAATGCACCCTACGATAGGGGTGACTTACATGATGCCAAGGGAAGGTTCAGGGGCTGGGAAGTGGGTGCACTTCACAGCCAAGATGGCAGTTCTGGACTGCACACAGACTCTGCAGTGGCAAGTCTGAGACACACTTTACAAGCTGCTTCTGTGGGTGGCGCAACCCAGCACTGCAGGCCCACCAGCAGCATTTGGTTTACCAGCCCTGGGCACACACAGGCCACACTACTAGGGACTAACAGGTAAACCAAATAAGCCAATCATGGATATACCAATTCACATGTCATATTTACACAGGGAGCATTCGCGCTGTGGCACTGAATGGCAGTGGCACAGCGCCCTGAGCATCTAACACCAGCAAAAACAGAGGAGACAACAGCGAAAAAAGGAAGGAAGACCCACGCCAATGGTGCCAGGTCTAACACGTGTCCCCTCCAGCTGAAATGTGGGGAGAACTACCCATCCCCTTGGAAGTTCTCATCACTAAGGCGGAAAAATCTGGACAGACCATCAGCATTGGCGTGTTCTGTACCAGGGCGGTGTTCCACCGTGAAGTCCATACCCTGTAGGGAAATGGACCACCTCAACAACTTGGGATTCTCACCCCTCATCTGCATCAACCATCTGAGGGGCCTGTGGTCTGTCTGAACCCGGGAGTGAGTCCAAACAGGTATGGTCTCAGCTTCTTCGGTGCCCAGACCACAGCAAATGCCTCACGCTCAATTGCACTCCACCTCTGTTCCAGTGGAAGTAACCTCCTTCTGATGAAGGCTACAGGTTGGTCTAGTCCCTCCTCATTTATCTGTGACAGAACAGCCCCCACCCCATGCTCTGAAGCGTCTGTCTGGACAACAAATTCCTTAGCAAAATTGGGCGCCTGGAGTACGGGTGCTGTACACATGGCAGTTTTGAGGGCATCAAAGGCTTTCTGACAGGTGTCAGTCCAGTTCACAATCTTTGGCCGCTTCTTGGAAGTCAGCTCAGTCAAGGGTGCAACAATGTTGCCATACCCCTTGACAAACCTCCTGTAGTAACCCGTGAGTCCTAAGAAGGCCCTCACCTGGGTCTGGGTCCTTGGGGGCTCCCAAGCCAGGATGGTTTCAATCTTGGGCTGCAGGGGTGCCACCTGGCCACTCCCCACCTGGTGTCCCAAGTACACCACAGAACCCTGCCCAATCTGGCACTTACTGGCCTTGATTGTGAGGCCTGCTCTGCGCAGCGCCATCAACACTTCCCAGAGGTGGCGCAAGTGGTCCTCCCAGGAGGAACTAAACACTGCAATGTCATCCAGGTAGGCGGCACTGAAATCCTCCAGCCCAACCAACACCTGGTTGACCAACCTCTGAAAGGTGGCAGGGGCATTCTTCATCCCAAAGGGCATCACACGGAACTGGTAGTGCCCATCTGGTGTGGAGAATGCTGACCTCTCCTTTGCCCCATCAGTTAAGGCGATCTGCCAGTACCCAGACGTCAGATCAAACGTGCTGAGGTACCGGGCAGCCCCTAGCCGATCTATGAGCTCATCAGCTCTGGGGATGGGGTGCGTGTCGGTCTTCGTGACAGAATTGAGACCTCGGTAGTCCACACAGAACCTAAGTTCAGGTGTGGCACCAGGCGTTGCAGCTTTTGGTACCAAAACCACGGGGCTGGACCAAGGGCTGCTAGAGGACTCAATCACCCCTAGGGCAAACATTTTGGAGACCTCCTCCTTAATTCAAGCCCTGACCCTGTCAGTCACTCTGTAAGCCTTGTGCTTGACAGGAGGACTGTCCCCGGTGTCCACCTCATGGACGCACCAATCAGTGACACCAGGCACCAGGGAAAACAAATCTGAAAATTGCTCCAACAGTTGGTGACAATCTCTCTGCTGCTCACAAAATTCCTCCCTGGTGGGTCCCCCTTCCTGCTGCCAATGGGTCAGCTCAGGCAGGTCCCCCAGTTCGGTGATCTGCTCCCCGGTAGGCTCCAGGGCATCCCCCTCAGGGTCTGCTCCCTCCTGGGCCGTGGGAACAAAGGGGGCCGGCTCCCTGCGCCCCCTGCCCCTTCTCTCTAAGGCAGGGATCTGGGCCATACTCTCAGGCTCCAGGTCCTTCTCAACACCCTCCTTGGCTGCCATGGACCGAGTGGTGGCACACGCCCACTCAGGCAGACCCAACATCTCTAAGTGAGATTTCCTCTCCACCGTAGCCCACGGGGAGTTCTCTAAATCATTGCCCAACAGACAGTCTACAGGCATGGCGGGCCTCACAGCCACCTGAAGAGTTCCTGAGACCCCCCACCACTCAAAGGGAACCTGAGCCACCTCACATTGGCTCTCTGAGTTGTCTGCGGACACTACTGGGTAGAATGCATGGGGGACAACTTGCTCTTTGGACACCAACCGGGAGCTGACAGCAGTTACCCTGGCTCCTGTGTCTCTTAGAGCCTCCACTCTATGGCCATTGATGGTCACCCACTGCCTGTACTTTTTAGTGTTATCAGGCAGTGCAGGCTTAGGGACCATCTCAAAGTCTCCTAATGAGACAAAGGTCAACTCTACGGGATCCCACCCCTCTTGGGCACCCATCTCCACCCCCCCCAGGGCTACACTTGCAAGCTGGCGGGGTGGTGCACGGGGTGGTGCACTAGTATCCCTCTGAGGACACTGGGGATCATAGTATCTGTGGCCCACTTGACCACACTTATAACAAGTAAGGGGCCCCCTCTGAACAGGGCTACCTGTCGGGGGCACTGGCTTCTTTCTTGGGGAGGCTGGGACACCACTGCTTGGTTCCCTTGGGAATTACTTTGGGGCCCTCTTTGGAACTCCTCGGTTTACCCCTGTCCCCCCCACTTCTCTGCTGGGGACCCTGCCCACCTTTGGCGAAATCTCCCACTGGACCCTTGCGAACCCGGGTGCTCACCCAGCGGTCCGACTCCTCAGCAAGCTTCCTAGGGTTAGTCAGCTTGCAATCAATCAGGTGCTGGCGTAGCTCAGGAAAACAGTTACTAGATAAATGCTCCCATGCAATCAAATCATAAAGCTGCTCAAAAGTTTCTACTTTGCTACCTTTTACCCAGCGTTCCATTGCTCTGCAAAAAAAAGACACATATTCAACCCACGTGGTACCCTCTAGCTTCTTGCAGGTCCTAAACCTCTGCCTATACATCTCAGGAGTCAAACCATAGCGGGTCATCAAAGCTTCCTTCATGTGGCCATAAACCATGCGACTTTCAGGGGCAGGTCCAACAAGGTATCCCTCCCTCACTCACAAAGCGTCCCCACAACCCCGCTCCCCAATCCTTCTCAGGGACCCGGTGGGACACCATGGCTAATTCATAAGCGGCAAACCATTGCCCAATATCTTCACTTTTGTGGAAATCCTTAATAACCTCCTTGGGTATATACACCCTACTCTCAGGATGCACTACAGGTATGCTGCCACCAGAGGGGAGATCTCTATACTCTTTGCTTTAATCTCCAACTCCCTCAATATTCTCTCATGCTCAAGTTTCATTTTCATAATCTCAAATTCTAACTTCTTGTTCTCTAGGTCCCTGTGACCATCCATTTTAAGCTTAGCCATCTCCATATTATGCCGCCTATCTCTCTCCCTGTCCTCCATCTCTTCTGGGGACAGACCCTTAGCGGACACACTAGTGCCCGGGCTGGAAATTGCTTTATCTCCTACTAAGTCTACTACTTCGCCCTGCTGCTCTCCTGCATTCTCTTCCCCTCCACAAGCTCTCCCATATTCTTAGGGGCATCCCTGGCTTCTAGCCAGGCCTTCAGCGCCTTGTAATATTCCTCTCTTCTAGTGAGACCTGTGATAGGGACTGTGAATTGTTTGCAAAAATATTTGAGCTGCTTGGCATTGTAGGTTTCTAATTTCTCTTCTTCCCAGGAGAGATCCTCCGAGGCATTGGATCTGGGCTTGCCCATTGTGGCAATAACTGGCAATATTAATCAAAAATAGAATCAGAAAAAACCTCAAAAACGTATGTGGTTGCGTTATGGTCTGCACTCACTAGTAGTGTACACTATAATTACTGTATGCGATCATAAATGCAACCCCAGATCCTCACCGCTGCCCACCAATGTTAGAAATGGGGGTCTCTAGTTGGGAATGGCTGGCCACTGTCCAAGTAGGGACCTTTCTTCCTAAGTCAGAGTGAGAGGGTTCCACCCTTTGATAACCCATGCTCAACCCTGTGGTAACGTAGCACGAGCAGTTAGGCTTATCTCAGAGGCAGTGTGTGAAGCATTATGACCATACACAGTAACACAGTGAGGAACACTACAAAGGGACACCACACAAGTAGTTATCAAAAATAAGTATCTTTATATATAGACTTAACACAAGACCAATAACGATAAAAAGCCACAATACTGTAAAATAGGATTACTCTTGAAATGCTGCAAAAATAGTTCAAGTGCGAAAAGAGGAGTTCAGTTCAAAGCAGTGGTCTCTGCGACCCTTTTACCTACAAAGTACCTGGATTTTGTAGCAAAATCAACAAATTGTCGCAAAGAAGCTGTAGCGATGAATTTCTGCACGCGAGGCTGGCGATGCGTTAAATCCTTGCCGCGAGGGAGGATGATGCGCCGATCTGCTGATGCGTGTAGAGACGATGCGACAAACTTCTGCACGCTAGACCGTTGATGCGATGACTCCCTGCCGCAAGGGAGGAGGCGAGGCGACGATCTTGTTGCGTGGGCGATCGGGTTGCGATGCGAAGAAATGGCGCTCCGCGAGGAGCGACGATCCTGATGCGATGCGATGAAAATGGCGGACGCTCGGCGTCCGCGCTGCGATGTCGTGAAGCGATGATCTCGGTGCGATGACTCGATCTTTGGTTGCGAGCACTCGGCGGCAGCAGTGCGACGATTTTCGGGCGCTCTCGGCTGCGGCGGCTCGCAAACGTGCGTTAGCGACGATTTCAGCACTCTCTTCTCTGTAGTAGAACTAGAGGCCCTGGAACTCACAGGAGCCTCACCTGCAGATAGAAATCCTCGCTGGGAGGAATCAGGAGGCTGGTGGTGAAGTCTGATGTGCCTGAGACTTCAACAGGAGGCTAGCTCTCTCCTAGCCCTTGGGTGATTGCTTTAGCAAGATTAATAAAAGTTCTCTCAAAAGTCCTTTTCCCTCTTCTTCCAAGTCCAATGGTAACCACTGCAGGCCAATCCAAGAAACAGCACACAAGCACAAGGATAGTCACCTCCTGCAGATTCCTTCAGTTACACGGACAGAGGTTCGTCTTGACATCCAGGAGCAATACACCTTGTAGGGGTTTCAGCACAGATATTTATACCCCAAAAGTCTTTGTTCTCAAAAGCTACAAGTCACTGAGCCTAGCCAGAACCAGTTCTGGTCAGTCCTGGAGCACTTTGTTTACCAGGCTGCATCCTTCCTTTCAGAAAGAGGGGTCTGCTATCAGACACACAGTAGGAGGTGGAGCCAGCATTCACCTTGCCAGGCACAGCCCTATTCAGGTCAAGGAGCCACCCCTCCCCATACTCTAAATGCAGATCTCTCTATTCAACCCAGGTCTGACTCAGCCTGCCCTGTCCCTCCAAAACCAGACAGCCAATAACAGCAGAGCACACTGGAAGGCTTAGGCAAGACAATACCTACTTTCTAAAAGTGGTATTTTCACACAGAATATAAAAATAAACTTCACTAAAAGATGTATTTTAATATTCTGAGCTCAGGCATACTAAATTCGTTTTTCTACCATGTTCCTGGGGTCAGTTAGGACTATAGAATGTAATAGTCAAACTGCCCATTCTAGCCTATGGGGAACAGGTAGCCTTACAGTAGTGAAAAACAGAAATTGGGTGTAATTCACTACCAGGACATGCTACACACACCAAGGCATGTCCTACCTTACACACACAATGCACCCTACAATAGGGGTGACTTACATGATGCCAAGGGAAGGTTCAGGGGCTGGGAAGTGGGTGCACTTCACAGCCAAGATGGCAGTTCTGGACTGCACACAGACTCTGCAGTGGCAGGTCTGAGACACACTTTACAAGCTGCTTCTGTGGGTGGCACAACCCAGCGCTGCAGGCCCACCAGCAGCATTTGGTTTACCAGCCCTGGGCACACACAGGCCACACTACTAGGGACTAACAGGTAAACCAAATAAGCCAATCATGGATATACCAATTCACATGTCATACTTACACAGGGAGCATTCGCGCTGTGGCACTGAATGGCAGTGGCACAGCGCCCAGAGCATCTAACACCAGCAAAAACAGAGGAGACAACAGCGAAAAAGGAAGGGAGACCCACGCCAATGGTGCCAGGTCTAACACGTGTCCCCTCCAGCTGAAATGTGGGGAGAACTACCCATCCCCTTGGAAGTTCTCATCACTAAGGCGGAAAAATCTGGACAGACCATCAGCATTGGCGTGTTCTGTACCAGGGCGGTGTTCCACCGTGAAGTCCATACCCTGTAGGGAAATGGACCACCTCAACAACTTGGGATTCTCACCCCTCATCTGCATCAACCATCTGAGGGGCCTGTGGTCTGTCTGAACCCGGAAGTGAGTCCCAAACAGGTATGGTCTCAGCTTCTTCAGTGCCCAGACCACAGCAAATGCCTCACGCTCAATTGCACGCCACCTCTGTTCCCGGGGAAGTAACCTCCTACTGATGAAGGCTACAGGTTGGTCTAGTCCCTACTCATTTATCTGTGACAGAACGGCCCCCACCCCATGCTCTGAAGCATCTGTCTGGACAACAAATTCCTTAGCAAAATTGGGCGCCTGGAGTACGGGTGCTGTACACATGGCAGTTTTGAGGGCATCAAAGGCTTTCTGACAGGTGTCAGTCCAGTTCACAATCTTTGGACGCTTCTTGGAAGTCAGCTCAGTCAAGGGTGCAACAATGTTGCCATACCCCTTGACAAACCTCCTGTAGTAACCCGTGAGTCCTAAGAAGGCCCTCACCTGGGTCTGGGTCCTTGGGGGCTCCCAAGCCTGGATGGTTTCAATCTTGGGCTGCAGGGGTGCCACCTGGCCACTCCCCACTTGGTGTCCCAAGTACACCACAGAACCCTGCCCAATCTGGCACTTACTGGCCTTGATTGTGAGGCCTGCTCTGCGCAGCGCCATCAACACTTCCCAGAGGTGGCGCAAGTGGTCCTCCCAGGAGGAACTAAACACTGCAATGTCATCCAGGTAGGCGGCACTGAAATCCTCCAGCCCAACCAACACCTGGTTGACCAACCTCTGAAAGGTGGCAGGGGCATTCTTCATCCCAAAGGGCATCACACGGAACTGTTAGTGCCCATCTGGTGTGGAGAATGCTGACCTCTCATTTGCCCCATCAGTTAAGGCGATCTGTCAGTACCCAGACATCAGATCAAACGTGCTGAGGTACCGGGCATCCCCTAGCCGATCTATGAGCTCATCAGCTCTGGGGATGGGGTGCGCGTCGGTCTTCGTGACCGAATTGAGACCTTGGTAGTCCACACAGAACCTAAGTTCAGGTGTGGCACCAGGCGTTGCAGCTTTTGGTACCAAAACCACGGGGCTGGACCAAGGGCTGCTAGAGGACTCAATCACCCCTAGGGCAAACATTTTGGAGACCTCCTCCTTAATGCAAGCCCTGACCCTGTCAGTCACTCTGTAAGCCGTGTGCTTGACAGGAGGACTGTCCCCGGTGTCCACCTCATGGACGCACCAATCAGTGACACCAGGCACCTGGGAAAACAAATCAGAAAATTGCTCCAACAGTTGGTGACAATCTCTCTGCTGCTCACAAAATTCCTCCCTGGTGGGTCCCCCTTCCTGCTGCCAATGGGTCAGCTCAGGCAGGTCCCCCAGTTCGGCGATCTGCTCCCCGGTAGGCTCCAGGGCATCCCCCTCAGGGTCTGCTCCCTCCTTGGCCGTGGGAACCAAGGGGGCCGGCTCCCCGCTCCCCCTGACCCTTCTCTCTAAGGCAGGGATCTGGGCCATACTCTCAGGCTCCAGGTCCTTCTCAACACCCTCCTTGGCTGCCATGGACCGAGTGGTGGCACACGCCCACTCAGGCAGACCCAACATCTCTAAGTGAGATTTCCTCTCCACCGTAGCCCATGGGGAGTTCTCTAAATCATTGCCCAACAGACAGTCTACAGGCATGGCGGGCCTCACAGCCACCTGAAGAGTTCCTGAGACCCCCACTCAAAGGGAACCTGAGCCACCTCACATTGGCTCTCTGAGTTGTCTGCGGACACTACTGGGTAGAATGCATGGGGGACAACCTGCTCTTTGGACACCAACCGGGAGCTGACAGCAGTTACACTGGCTCCTGTGTCTCTTAGAGCCTCCACTCTATGGCCATTGATGGTCACCCACTGCCTGTACTTTTTAGTGTTATCAGGCAGTGCAGGCTTAGGGACCATCTCAAAGTCTCCTAATGAGACAAGGGTCAACTCTACGGGATCCCACCCCTCTTGGGCACCCATCTCCTCCCCCCCCAGGGCTACACTTGCAAGCTGGCTGGGTGGTGCACGGGGTGGTGCACTAGTATCCCTCTGAGGACACTGGGGATCATAGTATCTGTGGCCCACTTGACCACACTTATAACAAGTAAGGGGCCCCCTCTGAACAGGCCTACCTGTCGAGGGCACTGGCTTCTTTCTTGGGGAGGCTGGGACACCACTGCTTGGTTCCCTTGGGAATTACTTTGGGGCCCTCTTTGGAACTCCCTCGGTTTACCCCTGTCCCCCACTTCTCTGCTGGGGACCCTGCCCACCTTTGGCGAAGTCTCCCACTGGACCCTTGCGAACCTGGGTGCTCACCCAGCGGTCCGCCTCCTCAGCAAGCTTCCTAGCGTTAGTCAGCTTGCAATCAATCAGGTGCTGGCGTAGCTCAGGAAAACAGTTACTAGATAAATGCTCCCATGCAATCAAATCATAAAGCTGCTCAAAAGTTTCTACTTTGCTACCTTTTACCCAGCGTTCCATTGCTCTGCAAAAAAAAGACACATATTCAACCCACGTGGTACCTTCTAGCTTCTTGCAGGTCCTAATCCTAAACCTCTGCCTATACATCTCAGGGGTCAAACCATAGCGGGTCATCAAAGCTTCCTTCATGTGACCATAAACCATGCGACTTTCAGGGGGCAGGTCCAACAAGGTATCCCTCCCCTCACTCACAAAGCGTCCCCACAACCCCGCTCCCCAATCCTTCTCAGGGACCCGGTGGGACACCATGGCTAATTCATAAGCGGCAAACCATTGCCCAATATCTTCACTTTTGTGGAAATCCTTAATAACCTCCTTGGGTATATACACCCTACTCTCAGGATGCACTACAGGTATGCTGCCACCAGAGGGAGAGATCTCTATACTCTTTGCTTTAATCTCCAACTCCCTCAATATTCTCTCATGCTCAAGTTTCATTTTCATAATCTCAAATTCTAACTTCTTGTTCTCTAGGTCCCTGTGACCATCCATTTTAAGCTTAGGCATCTCCATATTATGCCGCCTATCTCTCTCCCTGTCCTCCATCTCTTCTGGGGACAGACCCTTAGCGGACACACTAGTGCCCGGGCTGGAAATTGCTTTATCTCCTACTAAGTCTACTACTTCGCCCTGCTGCTCTCCTGCATTCTCTTCCCCCTCCACAAGCTCTCCCATATTCTTAGGGGCATCCCTGGCTTCTAGCCAGGCCTTCAGCGCCTTGTAATGCTCCTCTCTTCTAGTGAGACCTGTGATAGGGACTGTGAATTGTTTGCAAAAATATTTGAGCTGCTTGGCATTGTAGGTTTCTAATTTCTCTTCTTCCCAGGAGAGATCCTCCGAGGCATTGGATCTGGGCTTGCCCATTGTGGCAATAGCTGGCAATATTAATCAAAAATAGAATCAGAAAAAACCTCAAAAACGTATGTGGTTGCGTTATGGTCTGCACTCACTAGTAGTGTACACTATAATTACTGTATGCGATCATAAATGCAAGTCCAGATCCTCACCGCTGCCCACTAATGTTAGAAATGGGGGTCTCTAGTTGGCAATGGCTGGCCACTGTCCAAGTAGGGACCCTTCTTCCTAAGTCAGAGTGAGAGGGTTCCACCCTTTGATAACCCCTGCTCAACCCTGTGGTAAGGTAGCACGAGCAGTTAGGCTTATCTCAGAGGCAGTGTGTGAAGCATTATGACCATACACAGTAACACAGTGAGGAACACTACAAAGGGACACCACACAAGTAGTTATCAAAAATAAGTATCTTTATATATAGACTTAACACAAGACCAATAACGATAAAAAGCCACAATACTGTAAAATAGGATTACTCTTGAAATGCTGCAAAAATAGTTCAAGTGCGCAAAGAGGAGTTCAGTTCAAAGCAGTGGTCTCTGCGACCCTTTTACCTACAAAGTACCTGGATTTCGTAGCAAAATCAACAAATTGTCGCAAAGAAGCTGTAGCAATGAATTTCTGCACGCGAGGCCGGCGATGCGTTAAATCCTTGCCGCGAGGGAGGATGATGCGCTGATCTGCTGATGCGTGTAGAGATGATGCGACAAACTTCTGCACGCTAGACCGTTGATGCGATGACTCCCTGCCGCAAGGGAGGAGGCGAGGCGACGATCTTGTTGCATGTGCGATCGGGTTGCGATGCGAAGAAATGGCGCTCCGCGAGGGAGCGACGATCCTGATGCGATGAAAATGGCGGACGCACGACGTCCGCGCTGCGATGTCGTGAAGCGATGATCTCGGTGCGATGACTCGTTCTTTGGTTGCGAGCACTCGGCGGCAGCAGCGCGACGATTTTTCGGGCACTCTCGGCTGCGGCGGCTCGCAAACGTGCGTTAGCGACGATTTCAGCACTCTCTTCTCTGTAGTAGAACTAGAGGCCCTGGAACTCACAGGAGCCTCACCTGCAGATAGAAATCCTCGCTGGGAGGAATCAGGATGCTGGTGGTGAAGTCTGATGTGCCTGAGACTTCAACAGGAGGCTAGCTCTCTCGTAGCCCTTGGGTGATTGCTTTAGCAAGATTAATAAAAGTTCTCTCAAAAGTCCTTTTCCCTCTTCTTCCAAGTCCAATGGTAACCACTGCAGGCCAATCCAAGAAACAGCACACAAGCACAAGGATAGTCACCTCCTGCAGATTCCTTCAGTTACACGGACAGAGGTTCGTCTTGACATCCAGGAGCAATACACCTTGTAGCGGTTTCAGCACAGATATTTATACCCCAAAAGTCTTTGTTCTCAAAAGCTACAAGTCACTGAGCCTAGCCAGAACCAGTTCTGGTCAGTCCTGGAGCACTTTGTTTACCAGGCTGCATCCTTCCTTTCAGAAAGAGGGGTCTGCTATCAGACACACAGTAGGAGGTGGAGCCAGCATTCACCTTGCCAGGCACAGCCCTATTCAGGTCAAGGAGCCACCCCTCCCCATACTCTAAATGCAGATCTCTCTATTCAACCCAGGTCTGACTCAGCCTGCCCTGTCCCTCCAAAACCAGACAGCCAATACACATAACAGCAGAGCACACTGGAAGGCTTAGGCAAGAAAATACCTACTTTCTAAAAGTGGTATTTTCAAACAAAGAATATAAAAATAAACTTCACTAAAAGATGTATTTTAATATTCTGAGCTCAGGCATACTAAATTCGTTTTTCTACCATGTTCCTGGGGTCAGTTAGGACTATAGAATGTAATAGTCAAACAGCCCATTCTAGCCTATGGGGAACAGGTAGCCTTACAGTAGTGAAAAACGAAATTGGGTGTAATTCACTACCAGGACATGCTACACACACCAAGGCATGTCCTACCTTACACACACAATGCACCCTACCATAGGGGTGACTTACATGATGCCAAGGGAAGGTTCAGGGGCTGGGAAGTGGGCGCACTTCACAGCCAAGATGGCAGTTCTGGACTGCACACAGACTCTGCAGTGGCAGGTCTGAGACACACTTTACAAGCTGCTTCTGTGGGTGGCGCAACCCAGCGCTGCAGGCCCACCAGCAGCATTTGGTTTACCAGCCCTGGGCACACACAGGCCACACTACTAGGGACTAACAGGTAAACCAAATAAGCCAATCATGGATATACCAATTCACATGTCATATTTACACAGGGAGCATTCGCGCTGTGGCACTGAATGGCAGTGGCACAGCGCCCAGAGCATCTAACACCAGCAAAAACAGAGGAGACAACAGCGAAAAAGGAAGGGAGACCCACGCCAATGGTGCCAGGTCTAACACGTGTCCACTCCAGCTGAAATGTGGGGAGAACTACCCATCCCCTTGGAAGTTCTCATCACTAAGGCGGAAAAATCTGGACAGACCATCAGCATTGGCGTGTTCTGTACCAGGGCGGTGTTCCACCGTGAAGTCCATACCCTGTAGGGAAATGGACCACCTCAACAACTTGGGATTCTCACCCCTCATCTGCATCAACCATCTGAGGGGCCTGTGGTCTGTCTGAACCCAGAAGTGAGTGCCAAACAGGTATTGTCTCAGCTTCTTCAGTGCCCAGACCACAGCAAATGCCTCACGCTCAATTGCACTCCACCTCTGTTCCCGTGGAAGTAACCTCCTACTGATGAAGGCTACAGGTTGGTCTAGTCCCTCCTCATTTATCTGTGACAGAATGGCCCCCACCCCATGCTCTGAAGCATCTGTCTGGACAACAAATTCCTTAGCAAAATTGGGCGCCTGGAGTACTGGTGCTGTACACATGGCAGTTTTGAGGGCATCAAAGGCTTTCTGACAGGTGTCAGTCCAGTTCACAATCTTTGGCCGCTTCTTGGAAGTCAGCTCAGTCAAGGGTGCAACAATGTTGCCATACCCCTTGACAAACCTCCTGTAGTAACCCGTGAGTCCTAAGAAGGCCCTCACCTGGGTCTGGGTCCTTGGGGGCTCCCAAGCCAGGATGGTTTCAATCTTGGGCTGCAGGGGTGCCACCTGGCCACTCCCCACCTGGTGTCCCAAGTACACCACAGAACCCTGCCCAATCTGGCACTTACTGGCCTTGATTGTGAGGCCTGCTCTGCGCAGCGCCATCAACACTTCCCAGAGGTGGCGCAAGTGGTCCTCCCAGGAGGAACTAAACACTGCAATGTCATCCAGGTAGGCGGCACTGAAATCCTCCAGCCCAACCAACACCTGGTTGACCAACCTCTGAAAGGTGGCAGCCGCATTCTTCATCCCAAAGGGCATCACACGGAACTGGTAGTGCAAATCTGGTGTGGAGAATGCTGACCTCTCCTTTGCCCCATCAGTTAAGGCGATCTGCCAGTACCCAGACGTCAGATCAAACGTGCTGAGGTACCGGGCAGCCCCTAGCCGATCTATGAGCTCATCAGCTCTGGGGATGGGGTGCGCGTCGGTCTTCGTGACCGAATTGAGACCTCAGTAGTCCACACAGAACCTAAGTTCAGGTGTGGCACCAGGCGTTGCAGCTTTTGGTACCAAAACCACAGGGCTGGACCAAGGGCTGCTAGAGGACTCAATCACCCCTAGGGCAAACATTTTGGAGACCTCCTCCTTAATGCAAGCCCTGACCCTGTCAGTCACTCTGTAAGCCTTGTGCTTGACAGGAGGACTGTCCCCGGTGTCCACCTCATGGACGCACCAATCAGTGACACAAGGCACCAGGGAAAACAAATCAGAAAATTGCTCCAACAGTTGGTGACAATCTCTCTGCTGCTCACAAAATTCCTCCCTGGTGGGTCCCCCTTCCTGCTGCCAATGGGTCAGCTCAGGCAGGTCCCCCAGTTCGGCGATCTGCTCCCCGGTAGGCTCCAGGGCATCCCCCTCAGGGTCTGCTCCCTCCTGGGCCGTGGGAACCAAGGGGGCCGGCTCCACGCGCCCCCTGCCCCTTCTCTCTAAGGCAGGGATCTGGGCCATACTCTCAGGCTCTAGGTCCTTCTCAACACCCTCCTTGGCTGCCATGGACCGAGTGGTGGCACACGCCCACTCAGGCAGACCCAACATCTCTAAGTGAGATTTCCTCTCCACCGTAGCCCACGGGGAGTTCTCTAAATCATTGTCCAACAGACAGTCTACAGGAATGGCGGGCCTCACAGCCACCTGAAGAGTTCCTGAGACCCCCCCCCACTCAAAGGGAACCTGAGCCACCTCACATTGGCTCTCTGAGTTGTCTACGGACACTACTGGGTAGAATGCATGGGGGACAACCTGCTCTTTGGACACCAACCGGGAGCTGACAGCAGTTACACTGGCTACTGTGTCTCTTAGAGCCTCCACTCTATGGCCATTGATGGTCACCCACTGCCTGTACTTTTTGTGTTATCAGGCAGTGCAGGCTTAGGGACCTTCTCAAAGTCTCATAATGAGACAAGGGTCAACTCTACGGGATCCCACCCCTCTTGGGCACCCATCTCCTCCCCCCCAGGGCTACACTTGCAAGCAGGCGGGGTGGTGCACGGGGTGGTGCACTAGTATCCCTCTGAGGATACTGGGGATCATAGTATCTGTGGCCCACTTGACCACACTTATAACAAGTAAGGGGCCCCCTCTGAACAGGCCTACCTGTCGGGGGCACTGGCTTCTTTTCTTGGGGAGGCTGGGACACCACTGCTTGGTTCCCTTGGGAATTACTTTGGGGCCCTCTTTGGAACTCCTCGGTTTACCCCTGTCCCCCCCACTTCTATGCTGGGGACTCTGCCCACCTTTGACGAAGTCTCCCACTGGACCCTTGAGAACCTGGGTGCTCACCCAGCGGTCCGCCTCCTCAGCAAGCTTCCTAGGGTTAGTCAGCTTGCAATCAATCAGGTGCTGGCGTAGCTCAGGAAAACAGTTACTAGATAAATGCTCCCATGCAATCAAATCATAAAGCTGCTCAAAAGTTTCTACTTTGCTACCTTTTACCCAGCGTTCCATTGCTCTGCAAATAAAAGACACATATTCAACCCACGTGGTACCCTCTAGCTTCTTGCAGGTCCTAAACCTCTGCCTATACATCTCAGGGGTCAAACCATAGCGGGTCATCAAAGCTTCCTTCATGTGGCCATAAACCATGCGACTTTCAGTGGGCAGGTCCAACAAGGTATCCCTCCCCTCACTCACAAAGCGTCCCCACAACCCCGCTCCCCAATCCTTCTCAGGGACCCGGTGGGACACCATGGCTAATTCATAAGCTGCAAACCATTGCCCAATATCTTCACTTTTGTGGAAATCCTTAATAACCTCCTTGGGTATATACACCCTACTCTCATGATGCACTACAGGTATGCTGCCACCAGAGGGGGAGATCTCTATACTCTTTGCTTTAATCTCCAACTCCCTCAATATTCTCTCATGCTCAAGTTTCATTTTCATAATCTCAAATTCTAACTTCTTGTTCTCTAGGTCCCTGTGACCATCCATTTTAAGCTTAGCCATCTCCATATTATGCCGCAATCTCTCTCCCTGTCCTCCATCTCTTCTAGGGACAGACCCTTAGCGAACACACTAGTGCCCGGGCTGGAAATTGCTTTATCTCCTACTAAGTCTACTACTGTGCCCTGCTGCTCTCCTGCATTCTCTTCCCCCTCCACAAGCTCTCCCATATTCTTAGGGGCATCCCTGGCTTCTAGCCAGGCCTTCAGCGCCTTGTAATACTCCTCTCTTCTAGTGAGACCTGTGATAGGGACTGTGAATTGTTTGCAAAAATATTTGAGCTGCTTGGCATTGTAGGTTTCTAATTACTCTTCTTCCCAGGAGAGATCCTCCGAGGCATTGGATCTGGGCTTGCCCATTGTGGCAATAACTGGCAATATTAATCAAAAATAGAATTTAAAAAAACCTCAAAAACGTATGTGGTTGCGTTATGGTCTGCACTCACTAGTAGTGTACACTATAATTACTGTATGCAATCATAAATGCAAGTCCAGATCCTCACCGCTGCCCACCAATGTTAGAAATGGGGGTCTCTAGTTCGCAATGGCTGGCCACTGTCCAAGTAGGGACCCTTCTTCCTAAGTCAGAGTGAGAGGGTTCCACCCTTTGATAACCCCTGCTCAACCCTGTGGTAAGGTAGCACGAGCAGTTAGGCTTATCTCAGAGGCAGTGTGTGAAGCATTTATGACCATACACAGTAACACAGTGAGGAACACTACAAAGGGACACCACACAAGTAGTTATCAAAAATAAGTATCTTTATATATAGACTTAACACAAGACCAATAACGATAAAAAGCCACAATACTGTAAAATAGGATTACTCTTGAAATGCTGGAAAAATAGTTCAAGTGCGCAAAGAGGAGTTCAGTTGAAAGCAGTGGTCTCTGCGACCCTTTTCCCTACAAAGTACCTGGATTTCGTAGCAAAATCAACAAATTGTCGCAAAGAAGCTGTAGCGATGAATTTCTGCACGCGAGGCCGGCGATGCGTTAAATCCTTGCCGCGAGGGAGGATGATGCGCCGATCTGCTGATGCGTGTAGAGACGATGCGACAAACTTCTGCACGCTAGACCGTTGATGCGATGACTCCCTGCCGCAAGGGAGGAGGCGAGGCGACGATCTTGTTGCGTGTGCGATCGGGTTGCGAAGCGAAGAAATGGCGCTCCGCGAGGGAGCGACGATCCTGATGCGATGCGATGAAAATGGCGGACGCTCGACATCCGCGCTGCGATGTCGTGAAGCGATGATCTCGGTGCGATGACTCGATCTTTGGTTGCGAGTACTCGGCGGCACAGCGCGACGATTTTTCGGGCGCTCTCGGCTGCGGCGGCTCGCAAACGTGCGTTAGCGACGATTTCAGAACTCTCTTCTCTGTAGTAGAACTAGAGGCCCTGGAACTCACAGGAGCCTCGCCTGCAGATAGAAATCCTCGCTGGGAGGAATCAGGAGGCTGGTGGTGAAGTCTGATGTGCCTGAGACTTCAACAGGAGGCTAGCTCTCTCCTAGCCCTTGGGTGATTGCTTTAGCAAAATTAATAAAAGTTCTCTCCAAAGTCCTTTTCCCTCTTCTTCCAAGTCCAATGGTAACCACTGCAGGCCAATCCAAGAAACAGCACACAAGCACAAGGATAGTCACCTCCTGCAGATTCCTTCAGTTACACGGACAGAGGTTCGTCTTGACATCCAGGAGCAATACACCTTGCAGGGGTTTCAGCACAGATATTTATACCCCAAAAGTCTTTGTTCTCAAAAGCTACAAGTCACTGAGCCTAGCCAGAACCAGTTCTGGTCAGTCGTGGAGCACTTTGTTTACCAGGCTGCATCCTTCCTTTCAGAAAGAGGGGTCTGCTATCAGACACACAGTAGGAGGTGGAGCCAGCATTCACCTTGCCAGGCACAGCCCTATTCAGGTCAAGGAGCCACCCCTCCCCATACTATAAATGCAGATCTCTCTATTCAACCCAGGTCTGACTCAGCCTGCCCTGTCCCTCCAAAACCAGACAGCCAATACACATAACATCAGAGCACACTGGAAGGCTTAGGCAAGAAAATACCTACTTTCTAAAAGTGGTATTTTCAAACACAGAATATAAAAATAAACTTCACTAAAAGATGTATTTTAATATTCTGAGCTCAGGCGTACTAAATTCGTTTTTCTACCATGTTCCTGGGGTCAGTTAGGACTATAGAATGTAATAGTCAAACTGCCCATTCTAGCCTATGGGGAACAGGTAGCCTTACAGTAGTGAAAAACGAAATTGGGTGTAATTCACTACCAGGACATGCTACACACACCAAGGCATGTCCTACCTTACACACACAATGCACCCTACCATAGGGGTGACTTACATGATGCCAAGGGAAGGTTCAGGGGCTGGGAAGTGGGTGCACTTCACAGCCAAGATGGCAGTTCTGGACTGCACACAGACTCTGCAGTGGCAGGTCTGAGACACACTTTACAAGCTGCTTCTGTGGGTGGCGCAACCCAGCGCTGCAGGCCCACCAGCAGCATTTGGTTTACCAGCCCTGGGCACACACAGGCCACACTACTAGGGACTAACAGGTAAACCAAATAAGCCAATCATGGATATACCAATTCACATGTCATATTTACACAGGGAGCATTCGCGCTGTGGCACTGAATGGCAGTGGCACAGCGCCCAGAGCATCTAACACCAGCAAAAACAGAGGAGACAACAGCGAAAAAAGGAAGGGAGACCCACGCCAATGGTGCCAGGTCTAACAGGTACCCAGAGGTACCTAAAAGTTGGAATGCAGAGGAGTTTGGGGCCGTTGATGTAATGGGATTTGAATGTATTTGAGGCACATCCACAGACCATAGTGTGCAACTTGGCTATATTGATCACCAGTCGTAAGTCATACATAAACAGGACAAATCTGTTCAATAATCTCTAGAGACGCACACCAGTTCTTGACACTAAGACACAGTCATCCACATATAGCAGTCCAGGAAGACTTAAGATTACCATGAATCTCAGTGCTTTATGCACCAGTATAAGACACACAGACTGTTTTCATGCATGCAAACACCTTTTAGGGCTCAAGGCCTAAACTACTTAAAGTGCACTAACATATTGCTGAACAGCATTGAATTCTGCCTCTGTGAGAACATCATTCTCTTTCAAGAACAACATTATAAACAGATATAGAGAACAGCAATGGGTACCAGTTTCTCCCCTAGCCATACAATTGTATTCATGGCCTGGTGGGAGAAGCAATGAATGATATAATGTAACTCAGCAGTCATTCAAAATTGAGAGTTATGATCTCATCCATCTTTTTTTTAGATGTACGTTCAGATATGTGTATAATTATGTATAATAAAATCTTTAAATAACCCACTTGGGTCTTATAAATATCAATCAACTAATTATGGTTTTGCTTACCCACACAGTTATGGTTGATTACCATCATCATTAGTACCACCACTATACACACCAAATATTTTGACAGAAACAATATGTAGGAAAGTAGGACCTGCTTCTTATGGTTACCCCCACTTTTTGCTAACTGTGATACTGTTTTTTACTAATCTGACTGGGATCCAGCTAATCAGGACCCCAGTCTATCTGCTTTCTCCCTAAACTGTAATGTTATATATTTTGGTGCAATCCAGATTAGATACTGGGGTACCCTTGTCAGTCCCTAGTATATGGTACCCATGTACCCAGGGCATAGGTACCCCAGAGGCCTCCCATGGGCTGAAGCATGTATTAAGCCACCTATGAGAGGTCATGCAAAAGGAAACCTGCAGGCCTGCCATTGCACCCTGTGTACGTTGGTGCATGCACCACTTAATTAAGATATAGGTTTACTATATCTAAGGGTCACTGCACTTAAAGCCTATAAGTCATCCCTATAGCAGGCCTTAAAAATCCTGAAGGCAGGGTGCTTGCTAGGCCTGGGCGTCAAATTCCGCTCCGCTCGCGGAATTTGCGGAAATTAGGCAATTTCGCGTTCTGCGGAGAACGCGAAATTGCCAACAATTCCGCGATCCGCGGCGCAGCAGAATTATTTTCTTGTTGGCGCTATAAAAATGCGTTCTAGCACGCGCGATAGCGACTTACCGGAATTCCTGCGTTCGCCGACGAGTTTTCCTATCCGTTCGCGTGCGCCACGAGATTTTGGTAGCCGTCATTCGGGCGCGCCATCGGACATCCGGCGGAATGTTGGTGAAGCTCGCGATCCCGAACACGCAAAATTTTAAATCTGGAGAAGAATAATATCTCGAGCAGCATAAACCCTTCTATAAAATGATGATTTGGATGAAAAAAACTCCTCAGATTGATATTTGGCTGTCCTTTTTTGTCAAATTTTTTTGGGGGGAAAGGGAGGAAGTGCCACAGAGTCTCCTACTTCCTGTTCCTGTCCAGCAGGCTCCTCCCAGTGCTTTGTCCATCTCCTGTTCATTTTTCATTTGGATTTGAGCTGGAAGGATCACTCTTTATGTCTGCTGCATCATTATCATTGGATTTGAGGACTTTTGGATTTGAGATTTTACAAGTAAGTTGGTGTTGTTTGATTGGGGCATTGCAGTTGCTGCAACTACAATTTTGGTACTTTTCATCATTTTAAAAAAAAAATAGTTGTGGGTAGCCAGTAGGCCCAGAGCTAGTCATGGGTGGGTGCATGATGAAACAACTGTTCCTTTGCTGTGTGATGTATTTATTTATTTCAAACATCATTTAGGGCATGGATGGCATTGGATTGAATTGCAAAATGTGTATTTTTGGGTGTATTTCAGTTTTTGGGTGTGTGTTAAATAAATGCCTTAGTTGTGTGTGGTGTGTTGCAGACCTTGTTTAGCCCTGTGGATTTTCGTTTTTGCATTTTATTGCATTACAGGCAAAGCAGTGTGGTTTAGCATGCAGCCTTTGCTTGGCTATTATAGGCCTGTTTTCAGTACATTGTTTTCCAGGCCTCCTGCTTGTTGCTTGTGTTTTGTGAGTGTCCATGTGGCTGGTGGCCATTTCTGGTGGGAGTTATAAGTGTCCTGCTTTTGCCATATAGGCCTGCATGTGTTTCCTTTATGGCCTAGGCTTCTTGTTGTTGTGGGCCTGGCCATGAGGCTGGCGGCCATTTTGAAGCCAGGCAGTGTGCTTTTTGCCATAGGCCTGCATTGTCTGTGTTCAGTTTCTTGTTGTTGTGGGCCTGGCCATGAGGCTGGAGGCCATTTTGAAGCCAGGCAGTTTGCTTTTTGCCATAGGCCTGCATTGTCTGTCTACAGTTTCTTGTTGTTGTGGGCCTGGCCATGTGGCTGGTGGCCATTTTGAAGCCCAGTAGTGTGCTTTTATCCATGGGCCTGCAAGTTTGTGGCCTAGTCTGCCAACAGGCCTTTCATCCAGTAGGCTCAGAGGTAGTCAGGGGTGCATGAAACAACTGTTTCTGTGTGTTCTGTTGAATTTAAACATCAATTAGGGCATGGATGGCATTGGATTTAATTGCAAAATGTGTATTTTTGGGTGTATTTCAGTGTTTGGGTGTGTGTTAAATAAATGCCTTTGTTGTGTGTGCGGTGTGTTGTGTACCTTGCAGAGCTTGTTTAGCCCTGTGGATTTTTGTTTTTGCATTTTATTGCATTACAGGCAAAGCAGTGTGGTTTAGCATGCAGCCTTTGCCTGGCTATTATAGGCCTGTTTTCAGTACATTGTTTTCCAGGCCTCCTGCTTGTTGCTTGTGATTTGTGAGTGTCCATGTGGCTGGTGGCCATTTCTGGTGGGAGTTATAAGTGTGCTGCTTTTGCCATTTAGGCCTGCATGGTTTTCCTCTTGGCTTACTGCTTCCATCCATTCCCTTTGCCAGCTGCAGCTCCGTGAATGATGAGATGAGCAAATAATTTAATGCCAAACAGGGTCCACTTCCATTACATTTGTATTTTTGTTCTTGTTCCTCTTCTTTCCTATCCTTCCTGAGAGTGTACACAGTATACCATGAAAGCCCTTGTTGACAAAGTCTCACAAATGGCTACACTAAGTTATATATTTTATTTGTTTGTACTAGTAGTAATTGAACCACAACAATAAATGCAACATTTCACTGATGTTCTTCTCCTGGCTTCTTTGCTTTTAGGTGCACAAAAAGACAGAGGAGGAGGTGTCATCATCATCACCCGTTGTACTGCCAGACAGAAGTCCTGCTGCGCACCACGTCACGTGTGACCACAGACATCTCTGCAACTTGTGCACCTGCGTCCTGCTGACATCTAAAGAATATGACCCCAAAGAAAGGTACCAGGTCCTCCAGTACCAAGAAAGTTGCCAGTGAGAAGAAGAAGGAACAGAAGAAGGAAGTGGCACTTGCCAAGACTGGTGTGCCGCCCGATGTGTTTTTTGGGGAAAAAAAACTTACGCCTGCAGCAGCGGTGTCCGGCAGGGACCAAGCTGGGAGCAGCACCTCCGCATCAGCGGGCCCACCCCACCAACCTAGGCCCAAGCCCATGAGTGTGGCAGAGGTAGCAGTCTACTAACGAGCAGTGATGTTGAAATGTCATTATCGCAAACTAGTACCCAATCAAGGCACTCGCAGGCGGAAACTCAGCAGATAAGTGGGCAACAACAGCCGCAACCACAGCCGCAACCACAGCCGCAACCACAGCCGCAACCACAGCCGCAGCCGCAACCACAGCCGCAACCACAGCCGCAGCCGCAAGCACAGCCGCAGCCGCAACCACAGCCGCAACCACAGCCCACAATTCTAGTTGTTCCACCTGAAGTAGGGGCAGTTCAAGAAATCGAGCTTTTTGCAGACGAAGAGGAGCAAGCCACTGTTTCAGAAGATCCATTGTCTTCAAGACCCCCAGCAAGGAAAAGGAGGGTTAGTCCATCAACTTCTTCTTCAAGCCCCGCTTCTGATGATCTAGAAGCCACTTGGAAGCCACCAGCTCAGTCTTAGAGTGATGCACGCCACAAGACAAGGCTAGTGAAAAGGAAGGTTCCAGAAAGCCTTAGAGTTATGGAGGTAGATGTAGACGAGGGGGGTGATGATGATGAAGAGCCAGTCATCATGAACATCACTCCCGGCCCAGAGGAGATGGAGACCAACATTATTAGAATATCCAAAATCGCTGCGAGGGATGTAGCACGGATACCACCAACACAGGTAACACCAACATGACCTCTAGCTTCCATATTTGCCTTTGCAAAGGCCCGGCAGGGACCTACATCCAACTCAACCACCACCTCAGTAGGTAGTGGTAGTGTAACTGCACAGAGTCAAATTCCAGGCACACCCTCCAGTTCATCTGGTATTGAAAGTGGCACCTCCAGCAGCACCAGAAAGTTCTCCTCCCCAGTTTTGGACTTCTTTTCGGTTAGCAGTAAGGAAGAGCACATTGCTATATGCTCAATTTGTCGGCAGGCTGTTAGGTGCGGTAAGCTTGGTACAAACTATGGTACCGGAGGCCAAACAAGTAATCTCAAAAAACACCACAGTATCAAGTGGGAGGCTCACCTACTTCGCTTAGAAAAAAGTAAAACTGGACCCATTGCTGTTGTTGGGGATGAAGAAGTAGGGGAAGATATGATCGCGGTGGAAGGTCAACAAGAGGGAGACATTTCTAGCCCTGTCCCCAGCAGTGTAGTGGTACCGCCCACATCCTCAGCAACATCTCAGTGGCACCATAGTAAGAGTCAGCCTGAGACACCAAGGCAACCGAGTACTGCAATGAGAAAAAGTGCGTCGTCGTTGTGCCTAACTGGGTTCAAGAAGACAGCTGCACCACAAAGGAAAATATTCCAGCTTACCATTGACAGCATGCTTAGGTCGGAGGGGCAGTACCAACCCAACCACCCAACGGCATGGTTGTACAATGCGAAGCTGGCTAAAATGTTAGCGCTGGACCTTCTCCCTTTTTCATTTGTGGAAGGGGTGGGTTTCCTTGCATTTGTGTCAGCCTTCTGCTCTAAATGGAAGGTTCCCAGCCGGTCCTATTTCGCCAGAGTTGCTGTTCCAGCACTACATCACGATGTGCTGGAATTGGTTGGACAAGCTTTGCAGCAAAGTGCTGTTCACAATATCCACCTGACAACAGACATGTGGACCAGTTGCCAAGCCACTGATTACATGTGCATCACTGCACACTGGGTCTCTTTTGTGGGGGTTAGAGAAAAGCTATCTGAAGTTGGTGCTGTTGACACAGCTGAGATTTTTAATGCTACTCGGAAACATGCAACTGTAGCCATGTTCGCCATGGAGAAATCTCATACTGCTGCAAACATTTTGGAAGAGTTTAACAGCAAGGTCTTTGAATGGCTGCGCCCAAGAGGGCTTAACATGGGTTTTATTGCCACGGATAATGGCAGTAATTACTTAAGGCCATGGAGGTTGGTGCCTATTTCAGGGTCCCATGTTTTGCGCACTGCATTAACATTATAGTTCAATACTTTCATAAAAAAGAACCCATAGTCAGCAACTTACTGACCACCTGCCGCAGAATATGCACTCATTTCAGCCATTCTTTTAAAGCCCGGAAGCAGCTGAGGATCATTCAACGTGACTATAGAATGCCAGTCAAAGCACTCATCCAGGAGGTGGCAACACGTTGGAACTCAACGTATTACATGCTTGACCGTCTGTTTGAGCAGTACAGACCAATCAATGAATATGTCATGCGAAGGGCGGATGCTACTGTGAAAGGCATGACCATTCAGATGGACCAATGGTGCCTAGTTAAATGCCTGACAGAGATGCTTCTTCCTTTCGAGGTCTTCACACGTGAAGTCAGCAAGGAGGACTGTACTATGGGCCAAGCTATCCCATTGTTGCACATGCTAGAGCAACAGCTGAAGGAGGTGTCTGAAGTGTACATAAGTGTGGAGGAAAAAAAAGAAGCATATGAGTTGGTGGAGAGCTTATCATGTCGCTTAACTGAAAATGCAAGGGTGCAAACTAAGATTTTGTCACAAGAACATTACATTTGTGCCACAATTCTGGATCCATGGTACAAATCGGCACTGAACAGTAAGACATTACTCCCTTTTTCAGAAGAGGATGTTGCCCGGAACAAAACTTGGATAGCTAAGGCAGCCAGTAAATTGGAAAATGAACGGCTGGTAATTAAAGGCCCGCTACTCAAACCCACAACAAGTACTGCAGCAGGGCACCCGGCATCAAGTTCAACTTCAGAGCCTGAGGGCAGTGCGTTTGGTTCACAGCTGTCACCAACACTATCGACAACAGCAAGAACCGGATCATCAGCCCCAGTAAAAACGGCACAGGATTGGTATTTACAGCAAGGACTTGCTAGGTCCAGTGCTGATGCAAAGACAAAAGAGGCCGAACAAAGTGTAGCACCCTTGAACATTGAGCGGATGGTCCAGGCCTATCTGGAAGACCCAACAGAGGTCTACATTGATCAAAACCCATTGCGGTATTGGTATGGCAAAAGGGGCCAATGGCCAGTGCTCAGCAGGCTGGCGATAAACTATCTGGCTTGCCCTATCGCAAGTGTCTCTTCTGAACGTGTTTTCAGTGCTGCTGGTTCCATTGTAACAGTGAAAAGGACCAGTCTCTCACCCAAAAACGTGGAGAGGTTAACCATGATCAAAATGAATCAGCAATTTATACCACCGAATTACACAATACATGAATCAACGCAGGAAGATGAGGACAGCGGCTCAGGTGACGGAAGTAGCATGTTAGATGATGATTACCTACTTCTGGTTGAACCCCCAGAGTTTGAGGACGAGCTATACTTCCCTGACAACTAGGCTTCCACTTCTTACAGTCGTCCTCCCTTATTTACTTTTATTTGTGTGTCTGTCTTTCTGGTTGAAAACTTCGAATCACAACAAATCCATCACCAACGACTTCTAGTCTTTTATTGCCATATATGATTTTCAGCTGTCTGCATTTCAGTCCACTCCTCCGAGTCCTGCTCCTCCATCCTCCTGAATTGCCCTAAATCTATTGCCCTCAAGCCAGATGATGATTGGATGTAGCATAATAGAAGAAAAAAGAAAATCTTGCCTCGTTGAGTCCCTCCAAAAGAAGTGGAACATGATGATGACTACTATAGCTATCCTCCTTTCCGAGCCGAGAGAGACTGCCCATTAACTGAAGATGAGAAGGAACAGGTAATGAATAATGACATGCATTGGACGCTGACTGAGTGATTTGTGTTGTTGTTTGTAGTGCATGAAGTTAATTCATTGTGTACTATTATCTAATCTACACACTAAAAGTAACTCAAGGCAATGTTTGTTTCCCTTCTTGTTTTTTAATAACAAATTTGTACTTCTACTGCAGGCCGATCCATTGCATTTTGAATATGGAAAGGGGACCCAATCTGTACACTGCACACTGAGTTGTACAACACACCATGATGATGACCACAGTGACATAATATCTTCGCAGTCACTCAGTAGGATCCAAGATGATTGATGGAATAACTCCGGGCGTTTCATGAGTGGCATAAAAGGTAAACAAGTCAACAACAACCACTGCAGACCTACATGTCTGTGTAGTGGTGGAGTCGAGTGTGGTGGTATGACTGACAGCGATGCATTGATTTAGTCACTTAATTTGTAAAATGCTATGTTGCTGTATATCTGCTTTGTCTGCCTCTGTCAAATAATGTACGCTAAATGGAGGATGGGTCACGGGTGCCGTGGGCCTGCTCTGTCCTGTTGTTGTTGGAGGTTAATGCTGGAAACAGACTAGAGTAGACATGATGTATCCATGCCGCCTCTGAAAGTGTTCTTGTTACACTCCACCGTAATTTATGCATTTTTTTTCTACTTGATTTTTCAATATCCCTTTTGTTTTTCCATCTACAATTACAGGCCGGACCTTACCCTGTGCTATACTGGGAAAAACAACTCACACTTACCTTACCAATGAATCTACATATGCCAGGCAGGCAGTGGCATCACCCAAGATTGATGGCCGGAGCGTCCATGGAAGGGAGGACCAAGAGGAATGCCAAGATGCAACTCCCCATTTTGACCAGGATAACATACAGTAACAGTATCAACTTTCATCATCTTTTAAATAATTTGATTCATTTTTTGTCTTCAATCATTACTACTGTGTGTTGTTGTTATTATTATGTTTGCTCTCTGCTTATAATTCAATTCATCCCTACAGCTATTTTTGAATTTTCTTTGCTACCTTTAATAGTAAGCCCGGGCCGGTACAACAGAACAGAAACTGTATGTAATTCGGGTCTCTCGGAGGGCAGACAGGCAAGGCAAATTGCATTATATACTGCTGCCCTGTACTGTCTAATTGTCTAGTAGTAGTTAGTAAGTACTACTTATCATTAACCATCAAGTTATCATCATCATGCATGCATTTCCTTTTTCTCCCTTAACAGATTTATGGATATGGTCGTCTGCCAAGATTGTGTTTTGTTGTTGTCCATGCGTACTGTTTTTCTTTGTCAAACCTTTCCCCAAAACCCCCTTCCCAACCATTCATCAAACCCTAACCCTCTTCCCCGGGCTGTGTGACTTATTGAGGTGTGACTAAATTAAATGTACACCAATAATTTATCACACGCTTGCTGAGGCGGATGTGGCAAAAGCAACACTAATTCAATTTCAAGGCAGGGCGAGGATCTTCTTCTGCTTGCCCACCCATGAGCAGTATATTTGCGAGGTAATTTTTTTACCAAAGGAACCTAATCCATTAGCATTAATTGCCGGCATCGATTGGATTTGTTGTCATCCTCCTACACAGCACTAATGGTTATGCTTGTGTCGAGTGTACTGTAGGCCTTGTCGAGTGACTCGACACTATAACTCTATGTACTAGGCTATCCCCGCCACCATTATGTTTTATTGTATTTTGGCATATTATTGTTTGGCAGTAAGTTCTGTACTGTACTTCGTTCTACTACTCCTCCCACAGTCTCTCTCAGGCATCTGACTGTCTCATTTTCTTTTTTTGCAAATGCTACTGCCAGTGTCTACTACTACTACCACCACAACCATGGCATGTTGGGAAAGAAAACCATCATCACCATGCAGCCATCGATGTGCCTAAATTAAACATCAAGCAAGGTAAGAGAAGAAGCTTGGGGGAGGCATAATTAATAATGGACATTTTTTCATTAATTCAATTTCACACACCCCTTTGAGTCCAGTTGCAGAATGCATAGACTAGGAGGAGAGACTGACAGTACTAGTAGGACAAGTCACTCAGTGAGGGGTACCGCATCTATCTGTTTGTGTCTTACAAAGTCAGCCAATTATTTAAATCAAACACTGGCTGTGGCCCTGCACCAGCAAGGAAACAGTGTGATGTAAAACAGTAACCCCACCCACAAAACATTAACAACATCGTATGTAAAGTATAAATATATAATTTAATCCCCTAACAAAAATAAACTATGTAAAAAATCCCACAACAACACCTGACCCACCCCTCTCCCTAACCCCAACCAATGTCCATTGTCTGGAACGAAAAAGTCCAACAAATTAAATGTCCAATTGTCCAAATAAAGTGAAATCCCCAACGCCCGATTCCCACCCACCAAAATAAGCAATAAAAAAGGGGCAATCAACAGGGTCTGTTCATCGGCGGGCTCGCCTCTCCAGGACACAAATACGCTCCTTTATGCGGGCCATGCGGTGCTTCAATGCGCGGCAATTGCATCCACAGGGAGGGGGCAGCAGTGCTATTAAATGAAGTGCGGCGGCGGGCGGCTGCCAGACGGTGGCGCCGTAACACTGGAGGGGGTTGGCTGGGGCCCGGGGCATTGGAGGAGGCTGCAGCTACTGCCGCCTCTTCCTCTTCCTCCTCCGCCAGAACCACCAGCCGCCGGTATTCCGTTTGTATGGCCTCCAGCTTCCGGCGCCGGGCCTTGGCTGCCAACTCCTTCCTGTCTGGTTTCCCTTTGGAAGGAGTAGCTATATCAAGAAGAAAAAACAAGACTATTGTAAAATATAGTCTAAGCAAAGCAGTAAGACAAATTAATTCTACACATAGTGGCACAGTAGCACTAGCAAGCACAGTACATAACATTTGTGGTATGTATCTATCCTCCCACTTCCTCGGCCTCTAACATTTGTGGGAGTTTCAGGCATTCAACCACCCATGCATCTGATTCCTATCAGCCACCTATGCATGCATGCATCCCACGTATCCTTCTCTGCCAGTCATAAATATTAAATCTCGCCCATCCTTTCTCCTTCCACCTTTCTTTCCCTTTTCGTTCAACCCATCCATCAAGGTCATCTGATCTGACTTTTAGTCTTCTCCATAAAACTTTCACAGCTGAGTTGAAGTCAGATAGAAGAGGCCATTGGTTACTCAACAGTACACTCCCACCGCTAATGCTATTGCTAATGCTAAGTAAAGGGTGTCTTCTTCAACCGTTCACAACAACTTCTTACTTAATAAGTCTCAACAGTACAGTATACAGTACACCCTTGCAGCGAGTGTAATGTCAATAAGTAAGGATTAGGAATATAACTTACCACCGCCTGCCACTGCTGCTGGCTCACCCCCTGCAGCTCCTCCTGCAACTGCCGCATCTCCTCCTGCACCCTCAGCGGCCGCGTCGCCTTCGCCGCTGGCCCCGGTACTGGTGGTCGGTAGTACGCCTAGAAAAAACATTACACATTTTTTAGATGCCATATACACCTCCCCTATTTTTCACTAGCAAGATTGAAAAAAAAGTTAATACATACATATACAACATACATCACTAGTACAAATCAGGTAGTAGAGTAGACACTAATAGTGTTATATGGTCCCTAGGGTCATTCTAGTCTTTGCTAAGTTAGCCCGAGCCATGCAACCATTTTAGCTTTGTGTCTTTTATTTTTGCGCACGTTACCTCGCAGCTTGTTGTGTAAGACGCCTTTGAGCCCACATGAGCTCATACTGCTACTGTCTGAGCGCTGCGTACAAGGTCGAAAAACAAGCCACTTTGTTATGGAGTTCTGGTGTTAGTCCATATTGCTTATCCATAAAAATGCTACACTTTTTGGCACGACTGAGAAATGCTTGCAATATACTAACGCGCACCATTTTTCTCATAACAGATGGAAGATTCCCTTCTACGAACCAGAGCTTTGCAGAGCTTATGATGTAACCAGTACTAGGTTCTTCTAAGGTGAGGGGTCCCCAGAATTCGCTCAGAGATCTTCATTTATAATTTTATATAAACTATATTCCTACCAAGGGGAGGGTGGTTCTTCCACCACTGTTCAGTTATCATGATTTCGCCTTTTGTCTTCTATGGACTTGTAGTTGTAAGTGTAACTAAGTGTAACAATGTTTATTGTTTTAATCTTATGCATTTTGCTGTTGGTGCTGCATTATAGAACAACGTACAGAGCTTGTCAGTTGAAAATAATCCTTTTGAACTTACATAGACTCGGTGGTATTTGGTGTGTACTTACACGAGTGGGTGAGCGAAAGGGTGTGCATTGCTTCCGCGACTGAGAGGTCGGGAGTGTTATGTTCTGGGTTGTCTACTCATTGGGTATGTTGGGGGGGTTCGGAGAGCTAATGAGACACTATAACTAGTCGGTCAGGGGATTGTGGTGGGTTCTGATTGAGGTGTGAGGAAGGTCCAACCTCCCATCACCAACGTCCTATTTTCTTGTGCAAAGTTCTGTATGTGCAGAATCCCTACAACAGTAGTAGTATGTCCTATCCTATCAAAAATAGTAAAATCTGGTTGGGCATTTTGTTGGTGGGAATTGTCGAAAAGCCTCAAGATTAAGAAGACTAGAAGTAGTAGAAGAGGACAATCCAAAGGACTAGACTAAATGGCTAGAGCTATTGGTGAATCTGAGTTTTATTTAAAACCTTTTAAATAAAGAGTGGCCAACTGGGCAAGCTTAGCTACAGACAGACTAATAGTAGTGGTACAGAGAGTCATAGCAGATGCAGTTAGAGGCAGGGATAACAAGAATTTAGAAACAGATAGTCTAGATCGAAGAAGAATTTGTAAAAAATAGAATTAGGAAACCGAAATAATAGTTCGGAAAAAATAAGGTGCAGGAAAAGTTAGGGAAATATAATTATTAATATTAACCACTGGAGGACTTACTGGGGCCAGCAGCAGAGCCCTCGGTAGAGGAGTGGTCCTTGCCCTGGGAGGCATGTTGTTCTGGTTCTGCCGACTCAGACCCCATCTTCTTGCCCCTGGGTGCTAATCATGTAAGATTTAATAAAGAAAGAGACAAAAATTAATGTTTGGTGTGAAACAAATAAAATATTTTAAATTACGCTCCAAAAACATTTTTGTGAACAACAATTCCAATAAAATTGACCTATCTAATCTGATCGACTAGTAGTATTGCGAGATTCATGGACTGTCTAGTAAGCCTAAGTACCACCTGACCTAGCCCACCTATTCCAGACGGGCCAATTGTTCACTAAGTCTGCATTTCCATTTATTTTAGTCCTCAAAAATGCATAGATGGAGGACACATGCATACATTTTTGCATACACCAAATTGTTGGTTGGTTGCTGCTGATGTTCTGCTAGTGATGATAAGCCTATTGACACTCACTAAACAAACTACAAAAGGTTCTACTAAGGACTGGGGTAAGCAGCACTCAGCAGCACGTGACGTGACAGAGGATGCGTCACGCAGACCACTTAAAAATTACCAACTAATAAGTAACTAAACCTATCAATCCACCACTATCTCTTCTTAGTGGCAGGAGGACAAAGGAAGGACTAGAGTCTCTCTAGCATTACCTAACTTAAGTTCTCTAAAGTAAACTCTTATATAATCAGGCCAAGCGAGCGCAAAGTTGCAAACAAGTAAGATTAGTAGCGCCGAGCACCTGTGTCATAACAATCACAGAAGATTTTTAAACGTAATTTACCTGCAATGTAAGCAGCAGCATTCTTGCTGGTCGAAAAAAATATATATTCGCAATATATAACACAGAGCAGAAGAACACAAAGTAGTAATATTAAACAGCTACTCACCAAGCCCCGGGACCTCCACTCCTAGCAGGTCCAGCAGGTCCTGCTCCCGGTGCAGAATATCGGACCACCGGTGCGTCAGCTGGTTATTGGTGCGCCGGACACCAGAGCAGCGAAACACTGCCCGATGCACCTTGCCCCACCGCTGCCGACGCTCCCGGAGCCCGTACCCGGACCCAGGCTTGCCGCCTGCTGCCAGGGTTAAGGGGAGGTGGCGCTGCACAAAAAAACCCAGTGCGGCCACCTCCGCCTCACCAAATAAGGCCCGTGCTTGCACCCCTTTTTGGTGCCGCCTTCCGCAAGGAAGGCGGTCGCGGCTCTGGCTACGGCTACGAGCCCTGTGGCCCTTTGCCATGGTGCTGGGTAGGCGGGGGGGAGGAAAAGAAAAGGTAGGAATTAAAAAAGTAAGTAAAAGAAATGAAAAAAGCAGGTAATAGAAAAAGAGTGAAAAAGTAGTGAAAAACACACAAAAAGATGGCCGCGCCCATTGCGACCGCATGGGCAAGATTTCCCCGAGCATGCAAAAAGCGTCCCGAACAGGAAATACTTATCGGGAACGGGCGGGAGCATGCAATACGCGACCCGGAACAGGAAATAAGCATCGCGAGCGGGCGGGAGCATGCAATACGCGACCCGGAACAGGAAATAACCATCGCGAGCGGGCGGGACAAGTGAAAAACAAGATGGCCGCGCCCATTAGCAACCGCATGGGCAAGTTAGTAATATATTTCCCCGCGAGCATGCAAAAACACATCGCGAACGGGCGGGACAAGCAACTCCGCGTCTTCGCGGAGTTTCTGCATGCTCGCGGAGATTTTTTACAATTTCGTGGAGATTTGCGTAACGCGACTACGCAAATTCCGCCCACTCCTAGTGCTTGCTTCTAAGTGAGAGGGTGCCGCTGCACGAGCAGGACACCTCTGCAGCCTACGGAGTCCATTCTCCCGGGTTGTCAGTGCCTCAGCCATTTACGACATATAGAGTGGCATTATGCGACCACATGATGACCAACTCTAAAACGGCTGAAAGTAACCCTATCCTGTTTGGTGTCAAACATTGTGGAATCATACCCCCACACCGGTAACTGGTATGGGAGGTAGGATTCCACCCCTCAGAAACGAGCTTTGTGAGGTCCCTGGTGTTACCCGTACCAGCCTTCTAGTCCCGCGCAGCCCAAAATGGTTGATGCCGACCAGAGACACATTTCTGCCCTCCTGCTGCTGAGCCAAGCTCAAGCAGGGGAAGGCAGAACAATAGGCATCCTGTCACATGGAGGTGTGACCACCTCTCAGACAGGATTTAGTGTATAAGGCCTCGGTGGGTGCGCTTGCCAGTGACCAAAAGTCTGCATGAGGGGCACATTTGGTGTCCCTGTGCATAGCCGAGTTCAAACCAGTCCTGGGAGCCGTTGGCTCCTGCTCTGGAGCGAAACTGGACAAAGGACATGGGAGTAACCTCCCCACTGTCCAGACCCTCCCCTGGGAGGGTCCCCTGAATCTGTCCAACCCTCTCCTGTGAGTACAAAAGGGCTTGCCTGGCTGTAGGACCATAGATTCGATGTGGACAAGATTCTGAACCAGAAACCACTGAACTTCAACCGTCTGGAAACTCTGGACATGGCTGGATTTTGTTTGGGCCCGGCTTCGTCTCCCTCTCTCAATTTGAAGCATTGTCTGTGCCCGTGCACCATACAGGCTCCGTGAAGGACCCGTGGAGCATCAAAGACAACTGAAGATATCTCCCTTGGAGTGAAGGAGTCACTCCCCTGCAACTGCAGGCACCACATCACAACTGACCGGTCTGCTGATCTTGAGCTCCTATGGACTCCGAAGGCTCCAGCAACACAGGAGGTGGGTTTCTACATCCCTTGAGGTCTGAGCTGCCCACTTACCCCTGTGCACCTCGATCATTTGCAAGTGCATATGCTTGTTGGCGTTTCCCGAGCAAGTGCATTGGGCTCCGAGTAACCCCAACCTCTGGCACCATTTCCTACAAAGAACTCTGGCCTCCTCGCACCGAGTGCTCCGTGGGCTGCTGCTTTGTGAATTCGCTTGAGGTCCTCTCGCGTTTTCTGTGCCTCCGGCCAGTGGGTCCATTTGAGGGTCAACTTTGCTTTCCTTGGGCTCTCCTGGTTGCTCCAGGCCTGCCCTGACTCCCCTGTGTTTGGTGAGTCTCCTGGACCTTGCTGGTCGAAACCGTAACCTTCTATGACCTTCTGCGTGGGTTGCCATTGTCAAAGCTTGTTGGTGCTCCAGCCGGACACCGACCCCTCAGTACTCAACATCCTTTGTGGGACAGCTAGTATCCAGCTCCTGGTTGTCCTCGACGTCTCCTGGTCCCAGTGGCTGCAGAGTCAAGAACCTCCTCAACGCACCTGAAGCACCCGACCTTGGTGGGCATTCCTCTACCGAGCCCCTGGTCACTCTTGAGTGACCCAGACTCTGTCTTCTCTGCTTTCAGGTACTCTTCAACAAGAATCCACCTTTGGATTCCATCCAACGCTTTTCTTCCTTCCAGCAGCGGCTCTTCTTCAAAGTCCTCCATTGGGTTCAACGGCGGTTTCCGACGCCACTTCAGACCTATGCACCCGGCTTCCCTGGGATAGGTAACTCTGGTACTTTGGTATCCACCGGTGGAGTGGCTCTCCAACCTCCTAACTTCCACGGGGTGTCTTCGAAGTCCACGGGGAAGGGTCCTTAAACTTCAAAACTTCAACTGTGACTCTCCCATAGAATTGTACAGAGCACGCAGTTGTGTTCCCACACTGCACCCGTCCTCCGTGGGGTCCCTACTTACTCACCTTGGGTCGTTCCTTGGGGTGCCAGCGATTCTACATCCTCTAGACATTGTCTTGACTCGAGTTGTGGTTCTTATACCACTATTTTAGCATATGGTTTGGTCTCCCGCTGGAGCCCACTGTGTATCAGTGCTATTTACTATTGTTTCTGTGCTACAATATTGTGTGCTATGTGATTAACTTCATGTAGAAGATGCTTTATTGTACTAGAGAGTGTTATATTAATAAATACATATTTTTATAACTATTGTGTGATTCTCCTTTCATTTAACCAATACTATAAGGTTCAATTCTGGTAAAACAAGCTGCTTAAAATTCCTTGAAGACTAAGCCTGAAGGCTGCTCTCTACAGCTACCCCTTGGGTTGTTTGGACTGGTACAGGATGCCCACTTTAATTAGTGGACAGCATATACCAGGCCAACTTCTCACATTGGTGTGCAGCGGTTGGGATTCAAGCCTGCATTGTTTTACCAGATAAATCTTTGTATTGATTAACTGAAAACCACTAAGTACTAGGTACATATAATACTAGCTTAGAATAAGTAAGTTCTACTGAGCTTAGGGTTGGGTAAGTCAAGGGTCTAGCACACCCTTTCTCCAACCTCAGAGAGTTTAGGTCCCACTAGGTTAGGTAGGTGCAACACCTCACCACACTTAGTATGTCTACTAAAGGAGATGCCAGTGGCTCTCAGCCTTCTAGATACAGTGAGCTTACATTTCAGGAATAGAAAGCCCTGTGTGCCTCTAGAAAGCTGAAGACAGGGAGAAGTGCCAACACTCAACGTCTAATAGGGATGTTACTGTTAGATGACCTAAGGAAGACTCCTGGGTTAATCAGCAGGACAGATGGGTGGGACAGGGAATGAAGCCAGGTCAGGAGGTGACACCTTTTATGACCCAGACTCTAACCCTTACCAGGGGGGACCAAGAAGGTTCCCCCCTGGATAACTTAGATCTCCCAGAAGGCAGTGGAGAAGGCCATGATGGCCCCCTCTTCATCCCTCCTCAAAGAGTGCAGAGACTACCTAGGAGATCTAGATCACCCTCTGGAGAGTCTAATCACTCAGGACATTCTGTAGGGACCTCTGTATCTAACAAGAGGGACCACTCTTATGATAGGGAATACCAATTACTTGAACTTTAGAAAGCAAGGCTTAGGCTCAGGCAAGAGCAATTGGCCCTTGATAAAGAGTCCCTAGAAGTCCAGAGAGCTAGAAAAAAGTTGGGAATAGAGTCCATGGTGGCAGCAACAGCGTCCCTAGAGTTAAGGAACATTCCTTTGAGAATAGGAACCTGAGCAAGATTGTCCCTCCCTACCATGTTGGGGATGACATCCATAAATGGATAACTGCTTTAGAGAGGGCCTGTAAAGTTCAGATGGTCCCTCAAGAGCAGTGGGCAGCTATCTTGTGTCTCTCCTCTGCTGACAAAGGTAGAGATAAGCTCCTCACTGTTAGAGAAGAAGATGCTGACAACTACTCGGTCTTGAAGTGTGCTCTCATTGATGGGGTTGGCTTAACCACTGAACAGTATAGGATTAAGTTCAGAGACACCCAGAAGGCAGAGAATCAAGATTGGGTAGACTTTGTGGATAGTGCCGTTAAGGCTCTGGAAGGCTGGTTGCTTGGCAGCAAAGTGAATGATTTCAAAGGATTGTACAATTTGATTATGAGGGAGCAGATCCGTAATAATTGCCAAAATCTGTTATTACATCAATACCTGATTGACTCTGATCTGAGTTCTCCCCAAGAATTGGGAAAGAAGGCAGATAAGTGGGTCAGAACCAGGGTGAAGCAGAAAAACCAGAACAATGGGGGGGAGCCCAAAAGAAACAAGATTCTAAAACTCCAGATAAGGGTGGGGAGATGGGTAAAGATCAAAAACAGTCTTCATCAGGGCCCCAAAAACCTGCATCTGGGGGGTGAATCACAATCCAACAAAGGTAAAGGCAAAATGAAACATTTGGTGTTATCTCTGTAAACAGAAAACACATTTGACAAGAGATGCTGATTGTCCAAAAGCCAACGGAAATCCTCCTACCACCACTGCCCCTAAGGCAACTGCGCCCCCTAGCACAAGTACAGGTGGTGGTACAGGGAACAAGAGATTAGTAGGGTTAACCTTGAACTCTGAGATGGGTTCTGGCCTAGTCAGAACTCCAGCTCAGGCTGTGCTTGTCTGTGATGGTGGCATGGATCTTGCCACCTTATTTGTCAGTCCCAGTAACCTGGGCAAATACAGACAGCAGCCTTTCATCAATGGTAAGGAGGCCATGGCATAAAGGGACACAGGTGCAAGTGTCACTATGGTGACAAAAGATCTTGTGGCCCCTGACCAAATCATACTTGGAGAGATGTACCAAGTGACCAATGCAAACAATGTCAGGACTGACCATTCCTTGGCAGTTGTTAATTTCAGCTGGGGAGGGGTAACTGGTCCTAAGAAAGTTGTGGTTAGCTCAGACCTACCAGTAGGGTGTTTGTTGGGCTATGATTTGGAAACTTCAGCTTGGGGTGAGGTAGAATTAAGGACTCATGCAGTAATGCTGGGCATCACTGCAGATGTGTTTGCTGTGACTAGGTCACAGGCCAAACTGGCTAACACTGAACAGGCCCTGGATCCTGAAATAATGGACCAAAGGCCTTCGAAGAGAAGGAGCAAGAGGGGTAAGGCTGTGTCTTCCCCCCAGACTCAGAGTGAAGATCAGTCTCTTGAGGGAGATGATCTTAGTCACTGTGAAGGTACTGTCTCAGATGAACTTCAGCCTGATCAGGTTGAGTTCTTGGGTGGCAGGGGGCCCTTCCAGGGCAGACGTGAGTTTGGAGCAGCAAAACTGCCCCTCTCTAGAACCCCTCAGACAGAAGCTGCTGCTGAGGCTGCTAGGAGTGTCAGTAGATCCCACAGGATCTATTGGGATGAGGGACTCCTTTACTCAGAGGGTAGAGACCCCAAGCCTGGTGCCACCAAGAGGTTGGTCATACCTCTGAAGTTTAGGGGCTTCCTCCTCACCTTGGCACATGACATTCCCTTAGCAGGACACCTAGGCCAAACTAAGACTTGGGAAAGGCTTGTCCCTCACTTTCACTGGCCTCACATGTCAGAAAACACAAAGGAGTTTTGTTGCTCCTGTACCTCCTGTCAAGCCAGTGGTAAGTCAGGTGGTACCACAAAGGCCCCCCTCATACCACTACCAGTGGTGGGGGTTCCCTTTGAGAGGGTTGGGATTGATATCATTGGTCCCATGAACCCTCCTACAGCATCTGGACACAGGTATATTCTAGTGGTGGTGGACCATGCCACTAGGTATCCAGAAGCAATACCCCTTCGAACTACCACAGCCCCTGTGGTGGCCAGGGCCCGCCTGGGAATTTTTTCCAGAGTGGGTTTCCCTTAGGAGGTCTTAACTGACAGAGGTACCAACTTCATGTCAAGTTACATAACTGCTATGTGGAAGGAGTGTGGAGTGAACTATAAGTTCACCACACCCTATCACCCACAATGCAATGGGTTAGTTGAAAGGTTCAACAAAACCCTCAAGGGCATGATCATGGGCCTCCCAGAAAAACATAGGCGAAAATGGTATGTCCTGTTGCCCTGCCTTCTCTTTGCCTACAGAGAGGTCCCACAGAAGGGGGTTGGCTACAGCCCTTTTGAACTTCTGTTAGGGCATCCAGTTAGGGGTCCCTTGTGTTTGGTGAAGGAGGGATGGGAGTTACCTCTCAACCTCCTAAACAAGACATAGTAGACTATGTACTTGGTCTCTGCTCCAGGATGGCTGAATACATGAAGAAGGTCTGTAATAGCCTTGAGGCAAGTCAAGAATTGCAAAAAGCTTGGCATGATAAAAAGGCTGTCTTGACTGTTTATCAGCTAGGGCAAAAGGTTTGGGTGTTGGAGCCTGTGGCCCCAGCAGCTCTCCAAGATAAATTGAGTGGACCCCATACCAATCTTGAGCAGAAGGGAGAGGTCACCTACTAGGTGGACCTTGGTACTCACAGGAGCCCCCACAGGGAGCTCCATGTGAACAGGCTCAAGCCATACATAGACAGGGCTGACATGGGCTTGCTCATGGCAACTGATGAGGGACAGGAAGAAGAGAGTGACCCTCTCCCTGATCTCCTTTCTCAGAACCCTGATGATGGGTCAGTTGATGGTGTAGCTTTGGCAGGCAGCCTCACTGACCAACAGCAAATTGATTGCAGGAAGGTCCTCCATCAATATAGACACATGTTCTCTCTGACTCCTAGTCAGACCACCTGGTGTATCTATGAAGTGGACACAGGTGACAGTCTACCTGTTAAAAGTAAGATTTACAGGCAGCCTGACCATGTCAGAGATTGCATCAGGACTGAGGTCCAAAAGATGCTAGAGTTGGGAGTTCTTGAGCCCTCAGATAGCCCTTTGGCTAGTCCAGTGGTCATGGTACCAAAGCCTCACACCCAGTGTGGTAAAAGAGAGATGAGGTTTTGAGTTGACTACAGGGGACTCAATGCAGTCACCAGGACTGATGCTCACACATATTCCAAGGGCAGATGAGCTAATTGACACTTTGGCCTCAGCTAAGTTATTGAGTACATTTGACCCTACTGCTGGCTATTGGCAAATCAGACTAGCTGAGGATGCCAAACTAAAAACTGCATTTTCAACCCCTAGTGGGCATTATCAATTCATTGTAATACCCTTTGGTTTGAAGAATGCACCTGCCACATTCCAAAGGCTGGTGAATAAAGTCCTTACAGGTTTGGAGTCCTATAGTGCAGCATATCTAGATAATATAGCTGTCTTTAGCTCCACCTGGGAGGATCACCTGGTCCACCTGAAGAATGTTTTGGAGGCTCTGCAGAAAGCAGGCCTCACTATCAAGGATACTAAGTGCCAGATAGGGCAGAGCGAGGTTGTGTACCTGGGCCACCTTGTGGGTGGAGGCCAGGTTCAACCATTACAGAGAAAAATCCAGACCATCATGGACAGGGTTGCTCCAACTACCCAGACTCAGGTCAGAGCTTTCTTGGGCCTGACTGGGCACTACAGAAGATTTGTGAAAGGATATGGGTCTATAGTGACTCCCTAGAATGATCTGACATCAAAAAGAATGCCCAAGAAGGTTCAGTGGACAGTTAGCTGTCAGAAGGCATTTGATGATCTCAAGCAGGCCATGTGCACTGCTCCCATTCTGCAGTCATGACTACTCCAAGCAATTTATTGTCCAAACAGATGCAGCTGAGTTGGGAGTAGGGGCTGTGTTGTCACAACTTAATGGAGAGGGTCAGGATCAACCAGTAGCTTTCATAAGCAGGAGGTTGACCCCCTGAGAGAAACGTTGGTCAGCTATAGAGAGGGAAGCCTTTACTGTAGTCTGGGCCCTAAAGAAGGCAGATAAGTGGGTCA
This sequence comes from Calotriton arnoldi, assembly GCA_963921515.1. Taxonomy (NCBI): domain Eukaryota; kingdom Metazoa; phylum Chordata; class Amphibia; order Caudata; family Salamandridae; genus Calotriton; species Calotriton arnoldi. The sequence continues at coordinate 1,328,200 of CAWUFW010000849.1, read as the reverse complement.
GAACCAGGGTGAAGCAGAAAAACTAGAACAATGGGGGTGACCAAAAGAAACAAGATTCTAAAACTCCAGATAAGGGTGGGGACATGGGTAAAGATCAAAAACAGTCTTCATCAGGGCCCCAAAAACCTGCATCTGGGGGGGAGTCACAATCCAACTAAGGTAAAGGCAAAAAGACACATTTGGTGTTATCTCTGTAAACAGAAAGCACATTGGACAAGAGATGCTGATTGTCCAAAAGCCAACAAAAATCCTCCTACCACCACTGCCCCGAAGGCAACTGCGCCCCCTAGCACAAGTACAGGTGGTGGTACAGGGAACAAATGAATACAACAACATGGACGGCCCGTAGGTCCTTAGAAACTTCTGATTTAGTATGAATTGCTAGAGTGCAGAAAAACCATTAAGGTTATTAGAAGAACCCTCACCCACCAACCTGGTTGGTGGCATGCTCCATCATAGGGTTCCCAGCTGGGCTGCCGAATGCAACCCAGCTGTGCTACAACGCCTGATTACAGTGGAGCGGGATTTTGTGAAAGTTGTGAAAGTGAAAAAAGTGTGTAGTTAAAAATGCCTCTAAGGTGCCCAAACGGGTAATGATTTAATTATAGGGCCTTAGGACACATTAAAATCAATGTGAGATATAATGAAGATGAAAATGATCTCCTATATCTCTGTCTAAAAATAGGTCCACATGTTTCAGCCTCTTGATTGTGTAGGGAGGCTTTCTTCAGGACCGTGATAGTAAGAACAGTGCTGTGGCTTAAAAAATGTTTTTATGCCACATGAGTGAATGGGTGATATTCAGCACACTCGCTAAGGTGTGCTGTGCATGTTGTGAAATGACCGTACTTACGGACCCACAAGCTGGTAACGATCTGTAAGGAAAATAAATGGACATACAACATAAATTGACATACATAACAAATAGAGAGGCATGCCATGCCAGTTGCTTGTAGGGAAGAGGACACACTCCCTTATCTTCCTTGCTCTCTCCCTTGTTCGTAGGGTACAGGGAACAAGACATTAGTAGGGTTAACCTTGGGCTCTGAGATGGGTTCTGGCCTAGTCAGCTGGGCTGCCGAATGCAACCCACCTGTGCTACAACGCCTGATTACAGTGGAGCGGGATTTTGGGAAAGTTGTGAAAGTGAAAGAAGTGTGTAGTTAAAAATGCCTCTAAGGTGCCCAAACGGGTAATGATTTAATTATAGGGCCTTAGGACACATTAAAATCAATGTGAGATATAATGAAGATGAAAATGATCTCCTATATCTCTGTCTAAAAATAGGTCAACATGTTTCAGCCTCTTGATTGTGTAGGGAGGCTTTCTTCAGGACCGTGATTGTAAGAACAGTGCTGTGGCTTAAAAACCTTTTTTGATGCCACATGAGTGAATGGGTGATATTCAGCACACTCGCTAAGGTGTGCTGTGCATGTTGTGAAATGACCATATTTACGGACCCACAAGCTGGTAACGATCTGTAAGGAAAAAAAATGAACATACAACATAAGTTGACATACATAACAAATAGAGAGGCATGCCATGCCAATTGCTTGGCTCTACCGTTCATACGTACGTCCCGTGCTCACAGAAGCACTCTTGTATGCATACGTGCTTGGAATGTGGGTGTCTCAATAGACCGTCGTAGTGTACAGACGTACTGTGGACAATCATAAAGGCCCAATTTCGTGCATGGTGTAGTGGCAGCATACAAGACAATTGGTGCATAAGTTCCTTGCGTAGTCACAAGTATGCGCATTAGTGAAAAACATGTGAACTAGGTGAAATTTCACTGCCACATATTGATTGCTGTTATGCTAACTAAGATATACTAATCTTATGAAAAAAGCATCTACAAAACAGTACTTATTAGTATGGGTTGTAGGCATAATGTAATAGATGGCTGAGCGCTTAAAATGACTTGTAAGCGCTAGTATAGCCAGGTTTGCAATAGGAGTCCTGGTGGCAAAAGAAATTGATAAACATGGGCAGAATTCAGGATTTTAAATAAAGATAATCAATCTCTTACATTTTTCTTTACAAAACGTGATCAAACGGATCCCAGAAGAGGGGGCCTCCTGTAGCCAAACACTACAAAACATAAGTTTGGCACGGAGCGCTGTAGTACGCCATTAAATACAGGTTAGGATCTACTACTAACTGAGGCACGCTTAAGCACTTACATCGTCAAGGAGAACCGCCCGTGTGCAAACCTACTTGGGGCTTCAAAAGGATCCCGCCGATGCCGGCCTCCGTGTGTTTCCTGATTTAAAGCAAGTGCCGGTAAACGTGTGGGCGTGATTACGTTGGATGACGTAGTCGCAGGACGTGGCAACGTCACCGCGAAGTAACGTGTAATAAGAATAGAGCACTATCTCTCGGGGTGTGACATAGTCCCAGGAGGATGTTAATGAAAGCTGACTTTACGAGAAGAACGTAATGTGCGAAAATATACGTTGCACTAGAAAGATGGTTTGATCGAGGGATTTGCCAAAAACAGAAATATTCTGTATATTATATTTTATATCCCATAAATTTTCAAGGGTGACACTTTTAGAAAACATTAGTGAAAAAGATTGTATTGAGGTCAGAGATGTGCCAAGTGCACACAATAAAAAGTTATGCACAAAATGGCGTTTCGTATCTAATATCCCCGTAAATTATGGAGAAGAGTTAACACTAGACACAATTTGTGAATCTACCTGAGAGGTGCCAGATACACAGAATATAGATGCAATACGCCGTATGGTATGTTGTAAGCAGTATTCCCATAAATATGGAGAATTTAGATGTTGCCCAAAGGATCTGGTGAAGGTGTATTAGTTTCCACCCGAAGGTCAATAGGTACCATATAGTGAATCTTAAAATTACCATGTAACATGTATATGCTATATACCGTCATAACAACTATAAAAAATGGTACCATATAGGGGGGATTACCCTGTGGTGTTTGTACAGTAAATAATCTGTGGATATATAGGTTATCTTCATCTTTCTAAATAGTGAATGTTACAGTGGTAAATATACAGAGGTAGTTCTAAGGTGGTCTGTTCAACAGATTCCAAGGAATATTGTCATTCAAACCTTTGTTATGTGTGTCAAGGAGATATACCCAACGTTGTTCTTTCTCATGTAGGCAGTGCTGAAGGTTGCTTAATCCTGTGTCTAGCTGTTCAATTACCACCCACCTCATATCGTTGGTGGTGTGACCCATTTCCAGGAAGTGGTTAGTCATTTTTGTAGTATTTTTCTTGCAACGGATATTGCTCCTGTGTTCGCATATTCGTACCTTGATTTTGCGGCTTGTCATCCCCACATATCGGAGGTCGCAAGGACAGGTGATAAGGTAGATGACGTTGATTGAGTTACAGTTTGTATGTCTCCTGATTTGTCATTGTCTTCCTGGTTCCAAATCAAGAGTTTTGGCTGGTTTAGTGAGATGGCAAACACTGCAGTTGCCACAGGGGAAGTGGCCAATCACTTTGGGAAGGCCCCAAGTATTCAACACTGTGTTTGTAGGACGTGTCTTAAGAGATGGGCGAGTGGCCACCAAGCTGTCTTTAAGACTCCTGGAATGTTTATATGAAAACAGAGGTTTTTCCCAGTTTAGTTTGCCACAGGTCAGTATTCTCCAGTTTTTGTGAATACTGCGCGCCACTCTATTAGAGATAGTGTTATAAGTGGTTACGCACGTGAGTGGTATATTAGTGGACGTACGCTGGGTTGGTTCAAGCAGACCTTCACGGTTTTGATTTCTTGCTCTTTTTTGGGCTTTGGTTGTAATTCGAGTAGGATATCCTCTGGCTTGCAGTTTAGCAGTCAGTGCAGCCGCCTGCTCTTTGTAATCAGTTGTTTTGCTGCAATTTCTGCGTAGTTTCAAGTATTGGCCACATGGCAGATTTTCACGCAGCGGTCTGGAACGGAAACTCTCAAAACGTAAGAGAGAATTTCTTGCCGTTGGTTTAAAGTGAGTTTTGATAGTAAGATGTCCATGCTCTGCTGTGATGTCCAAGTCAAGAAAGTAACAGTGTTTTTACTAATAGTATGAGTAAATTTGAGATTGGGGTCTTGGTCATTGATCCATCCCAAAAAGGCATGTAGGGCCTCTGCAGTGCCTTCCCAAATTAGAAACACGTCATCAATATACCTTTTGTAAAATTTGATGTTTGCTATGAAAGGTATTACAGGACTTAAGAGGTAGATTCGTTCAAAATTGTAAACGTACAGACCTGCCACACTAGGGGCAAAAGTGCTGCCCATAAATGTTCCGTACGTCTGCAAAAACAATTCACCCTCGAACTCGAAACAATTTTCTTTCAGGGCTAATTCTGCACATTGAAGTACAAAGGATTTTGGGGTGTTGTAATCCCAGGGGATTGTGTCCAATGATGATTTTAGGACTCTTAAGGTGTCATCTTGTGGGAGGCTCGTATAGAGGCTCTCAATGTCCAGGCTAACCAAAAAGGAGGTGTTTGAGTTGAAATCTAAATTCTGTAAGAGTCTCAGTAGGTCTTTAGTATCCTTAAGGTACGTAGGTGTAGTTTGCACAATGGGTTGTAAATAGAAATCACAAAAGCGTGAAAGTGGTTCCAAACGTGAGCCTATACCCGAAACTATCGGGCGGCCTGGGGGAGGATGTCTATTTTTATGAATTTTGGGGATGGTGTAGAAATACGGGATCTTGGCCCCATTTGAAATCAGGAAGGCAGCTTCGTGTTCACTGATGTTGCCTCTAGATTCAGCGTCTTCTACCAAGGCCTGAATTTTGTTTTTCAGCACATCACTGGGATCGGAATCCAATTTTCCATAGTTTTTTGTGTCGTCAAGAAGTTTTCTGCACTCTTTTTGATAGTCCTCCTTATTTTGTAAAACAATGCCTCCTCCTTTATCTGCCGGTTTGATTATGATATGGTCATTAGCTCTCAGGGCCTGTATTGCTTCAAATTCGGCACCACTTGTGTTTTTGAATGTTGCCAACTCATTAGTTTCTTCAATTTCCATGAAGATGGCTTGTTCAAATGTCAAAAGTTCGACAGGTATAGTATGGGGAGGAGGCATGAAAGAGGATTTGAGTTTCAATTTTGTGTCTCCTTGGTCTTCTGTTGGATCGGATGTTGGCATAGTTTCGAAGTACGCTTTTAGTTTTCGAAAGAATTCAGCCAATTCGCAGTGTAATTTAAACTTATCCAGTTTCGCTGTTGGCACAAACCCTAATCCTTTGTTCAACACCTTTTCTTCAGTCTCTGTCAAGGTATGTGAGGAAAGGTTAGTGATTTGGTTCTGTGGGTGCTGGGGCCCGCTTGTTGTTCTCTGGACTTGCTGCGGGTTTTGGCTCCTGGATTCTGATCTTCTTCTCAGTGGACCTGGCTCTGTCTGCGTCTCCTGCCGCGACCTCTGCGACCATTTCCTAAGAAAGGAAACCTCGGATTCGGGGTCATGTATGGCATCTGCGGCTGAGCTAATGGCGGATTCCATCCATATGGTATATGGGGATTCATTTGGGGGTAGGGGTTAGAGTAATGCATTGGGCCCCCTGGTGGAATCTGGGGCCACGGTTGTTGCCAATTACTGTTGTAACCCCTCCCTCTCTGTTTTGTACGATAACTACCCCCACTGGAGTCGCTGGTTACTGATGAATCATCGCCAGAAGAGCCGGACTCTCCTGCGCGTGGCATGGGCTTATAGTCTGCATCTGCATAAAGGTAAGTCTTAATGTACAAGAACTTTTTAAGGTCCTTCTGAATTTTTGGGATCTTAGATTGAGTTAGATCTTCCTTATATTCGGCCATTTCTTTATTTACTTCATCTAATCATTTTTTGAAAGACGTCTGTGTATTTTTAAAATGATTTTCAGTGGCCTGAATATCAATGAGGATGGCATCAGACAATCGTTTGGCTGTCTGGATTATTAAAATAATCCAGTCCCTGGGACAGTGCCAGGCTATTTGTGCCCAGTCTTTTCGAAATGCTGCATCGTCTAAAAAGATGCGAGGGGCATTGGTGACAATAAGTCCTTTGGGCGCCGTGTTGTTCCTAAGATATTCTGTCAGGATCACGCCATGTAAGATGGTCCTGATCCGATTTCTTTTCTTTTCGGTCAAATTCTCCCAATCAGCGCTTTGCACTATTGTTTGTGCAATGTTAAGATCTGCCATCAAGGGAGGGGCAGACAGGATGGCATTAACGTCATCTTCAGTAAAAGTCAATCCTGGATTTTCTGCCATGTTTAAAAAAGTAGCACCGTGGGGACAGACAAACAGAGAGTGGAAAGCTCTCACAGCTGTGCGCTGCCTAGTATACTATGAACAAGGGAGAGAGCAAGGAAGATAAGGGAGTGCATCCTCTTCCCTACAATAGGAATGAATACAACAACATGGACGGGCCCGTAGGTCCTTAGAAACTTCCGATTTAGTATGAATTACTAGCGTGCAGAAAAACCATTAAGGTTATTAGAAGAACCCTTACCCACCAACCTGCTTAAAACTCCAGATAAGGGTGGGGACATGGGTAAAGATCAAAAACAGTCTTCATCAGGGCCCCAAAAACCTGCATCTGGGGGGGAGTCACAATCCAACTAAGGTAAAGGCAAAAAGTCACATTTGGTGTTATCTCTGTAAACAGAAAGCACATTGGACAAGAGATGCTGATTGTCCAAAAGCCAACAAAAATCCTCCTACCACCACTGCCCCGAAGGCAACTGCGCCCCATAGCACAAGTACAGGTGGTGGTACAGGGAACAAATGAATACAACAACATGGACGGCCCGTAGGTCCTTAGAAACTTCTGATTTAGTATGAATTGCTAGAGTGCAGAAAAACCATTAAGGTTATTAGAAGAACCCTCACCCACCAACCTGGTTGGTGGCATGCTACATCATAGGGTTCCCAGCTGGGCTGCCGAATGCAACCCAGCTGTGCTACAACGCCTGATTACAGTGGAGCGGGATTTTGTGAAAGTTGTGAAAGTGAAAAAAGTGTGTAGTTAAAAATGCCTCTATGGTGCCCAAACGGGTAATGATTTAATTATAGGGCCTTAGGACACATTAAAATCAATGTGAGATATAATGAAGATGAAAATGATCTCCTATATCTCTGTCTAAAAATAGGTCCACATGTTTCAGCCTCTTGATTGTGTAGGGAGGCTTTCTTCAGGACCGTGATAGTAAGAACAGTGCTGTGGCTTAAAAAATGTTTTTATGCCACATGAGTGAATGGGTGATATTCAGCACACTCGCTAAGGTGTGCTGTGCATGTTGTGAAATGACCGTACTTACGGACCCACAAGCTGGTAACGATCTGTAAGGAAAGAAAATGGACATACAACATAAATTGACATACATAACAAATAGAGAAGCATGCCATGCCAGTTGCTTGTAGGGAAGAGGACACACTCCCTTATCTTCCTTGCTCTCTGCCTTGTTCGTAGGGTACAGGGAACAAGACATTAGTAGGGTTAACCTTGGGCTCTGAGATGGGTTCTGGCCTAGTCAGAACTCCAGCTCAAGCTGTGCTTGTCAGTGATGCTGGCATGGAACTTGCCACCTTATTTGTCAGTCCCAGTAACCTGGGCAAATACAGACAGCAGCCTTTGAGCAATGGTAAGGAGTCCATGGCATACAGGGACACAGGTGCACGTGTCACTATGGTGACAAAAGATCTTGTGGCCCCTGAACAAATCATACTTGGAGAGATGTACCAACTGACCAATGCAAACAATGTCAGGATTGACCATTCCTTGGCAGTTGTTAATTTCAGCTGGGGAGGGGTAACTGGCCCTAAGAAAGTTGTGGTTAGCTCAGGCCTACCAGTAGAGTGTTTGTTGGACTATGATTTGGAAACTTCAGCTTGGGCTGAGGTAGAGTTAAGGACTCATGCAGCAATGCTGGGCATCACTGCAGATGTGTTTGCTGTGACTAGGTCACAGGCCAAACTGGCTAACACTGAACAGGCCCTGGATCCTGAAATAATGGACCGAGGGCCTTCCAAGAGAAGGAGCAAGAGGGGTAAGGCTGTGTCTTCCCCCCAGACTCAGATTGAAGATCAGTCTCTTGAGGGAGATGATCTTAGTCCCTGTGAAGGTACTGTCTCAGATGAACTATGAGGACATACCTGCTTGTCACACACTTCATTGTTCACACAGACCATAAGCCCCTCCTATGGTTAAAACAGATGAAGGGTGAAAACCCCAAGCTTTTGAGGTGGTCCATTTCCTTACAGGGGGTGGATTATACAGTGGAACATAGACCTGGGAGTAGCCATGGCAATGCAAATGTACTCTCCGGATATTTCCACTTAGAAAATGAAGAATCAACTGGGCAAGGTTAGTCTCATCTCCTTACGTTTGGGGAGGGGGGTGGTGTGTAGGAAAGTAGGATCTGCTTCTTATGGTTACCCGCACTTTTTGCTAACTGTGATACTGCTTTTCACTAGTCTGACTGGGATCTTGCTAATCAGGATCCCAGTCTATCTACTTTCTCCCTAAACTGTAATGTTATGTACTTTGGTATACTCCAGATTAAATACTGGGGTACCCTTGTCAGTCCCTGGTATATGGTACCCATGTACCCAGGGCATAGGTACACCAGAGGCCTCCCATGGGCTGGAGCATGTATTATGCCACCCATGAGAGGCCATTCAAAATGGAACCTACAGGCCTGCCATTGCAGCCTGTGTAAGTTGGTGCATGCACCACTTACTTAAGATATAGGTTTACTATAGCTAAGTGTCACTGCACTTAAAACCTATAAGTCATCTCTATAGCAGGCCTTAACAATCCTGAAGGCAGGGTCATTGGATCTAAGTGAGAGGGTGCCACTGCACGAGCAGGTCACACCCCTGCAGCCTACGGAGTCCATTCTCCCAGATTGTTAGTGCTTCAGCCATTTACAGCATATAGAGTGGCATTATGAAACCGCGTGATGACCAACTCTAAAATGGCTGAAAATAACCCTATCGTGTTTGGTGTCAAACATTGTGGAATCATACCCCCAAACCGGTAACTGGTGTGGGAGGTAGGACTCCACCCCTCAGAAACGAGCTTTGTGAGGTCCCTGGTGTTCCCAGTACCAGCCTTCTAGTCCCGGGCAGCCTGAAATGGTTGCTGCCGACCAGAGACACATTTCTGCCCTCCTGCTTCTGAGCCAAGCTCGGGCAGGGGAAGGCAGAACAATAGGCATCCTGTCACAGGGAGGTGTGACCATCTCCCAGACAGGATTTAGTGTATTAGGCCTGGGTGGGTGTGCTTGCCAGCGACCGAAAGTCTGCATGAGGGGCACATTTGGTGTCCCTGTGCATAGTTCAGTTCAAACCAGTCCTGGGAGCCGTTGGCTCCTGCTCTGGAGCAAAACTGTACAAAGGACATGGGAGTAACCTCCCCACTGCCCAGACCCTCCCCTAGGAGGGTCCCCTGAATCTGTCCAACCCTCTCCAGTGGGTACACAAGGGCTTACCTGGCTGTAGGACCCTAGATTCGATGTGGACAAGATTCTGAACCAGAAACCAGTGAACTTTGACAGTCTGGATACTCTGGACTTCGCTGGACTTTGTTTGGGCCCGACTTTGTCTCCCTCTCATTCTGAAGCATCGTCTGTGCCTGTGCACCATACAGGCTCCGTGCAGGACCTGTGGAGCATCAAGGACAACTGAATATATCTCCCTTGGAGTGAAGGAGTCACTCCCCTGCAACCGCAGGCACCACATCACAACTGACTGGCAGTAGCGGCTCCTGGTGGGAGTGCTGCCGGGCGGTGACGTGTGGCGGGGGAGGGGCAGGGTGGGAGGTAGTAAACTCTGGAATACGGCCCAAAAGCGGTAAGTAAACAAATAAATAAATAAAATGAAATTCATTGCACGCGCTGCATCGCCAAATGCGATGCAGCGCGCGCAACGAATTTCACAAGAATCCACCTTTGGATTCCATCGGACACTTTTCTTCCTTCCAGCAGCGGCTCTTCTTCGAAGTCCTCCATTGGGTTCCACAGCGATTTCCGGCGCCACTTCAGACATATGCGCCCGGCTTCCCTGGGATAGGTAACTCTGGTACTTCGGTATCCACGGGTGGGGTGGCCTCTCCAACATCCTAACTTCCCCGGGGTTTCTTCGAAGTCCACTGGGAAGGGTCCTTAAACTTCAAAACTTCAACCGCGACTCTCCCATAGAATTGTATGGAGCACGCGGTCGTGTTGCCTCACTGCACCCATCCTCCGTGGGGTCCCTACTTACTCACCTTGGGTGGTTCCTTGGGGTCCCAGCGATTCTACATCCTCTAGTCACTGTCTTGACTTGAGTCGTGGTTCTTATACCACTATTTTAGTATATGGTTTGGTCTCCCCCTGGAGCCCATTGTGTATTAGTGCTATTTACAATTGTTTCTGTGCTACAATATTGTGTGCTTTGTGATTATCTTCGTGTAGAAGATACTTTATCGTACTAGAGAGTGTTATATTAATAAATACATATTTTTATAACTACTGTGTGGATCTACTTTCATTTAACCAATACTATAAGGCTGCATTCTGGTAAAACAAGCTGCTTAACATTCCTTCAAGACTAAGCCGGACTGCTGCTCTCTACAGCTACCACTTGGATAGGTTTCTAAGGTTATCTTTGACCTCTTAAATCACCATAAGGGTTGTTTGGACTGGTACAGGGTGCCCACTTTAATTAGTGGACAGCATATACCAGACCAACTTCTCACACCATACATTCTTATTTATTGAGACCTACACACAGATTAGACCACACTTACTTCACGTTCTGAGCGGACATGATTTAATACAGACTACATAGACATGAGTCTTTTTTCTTATATATTTCTGTCAAAAATATTTATGAAAGGCGTAGCATTCTGACAATATTTTGTAACGATTCACAAGAAATTCATTTAAGCATATCAAAATGCATGGAACAATGAATTATTACATACACATGAAGATTTCGTATTTTAAATTGCAAGACTTTGACATCAAACACAGATGTATTTGATCATAAAACTTTATTTATTTGCTATAGTTTGTTTAAAAGCATTGCTGCATCTTTGTTGTTTGCTCTGCCGTGCACAATGGAATAAAACAAAATTATTGTCTTTTGGAGCCGCTCAGTGCGCTCTATTCTGAGTTAACAGAAGGTTCTAACTTACATGTATATTTATATATTTAATTTAAAAGTAAAAACATTTCTGTATTTAATAATATTTCTTATTGAGTGTTATATTAAGTCTCTGTCTATTTTAAATGAGAGTGAGTTGCTGTACCTGTGAGTGGCCATGGGTCATGGGTCATGCTAGATTCTAGAATTACTCACAGATTCAGCTGGCATTATTTTACTACTTTTTTGTGACCTTTTGGGCTGCAGTTACTCTAGATGTATAGTTTATGAATAGCAGTGGTCTTCTATTTTTGTGCGTGGGTGTGAGTGTTAACATGACCCTCCATAAATCCATCCATACCTCTCCTATTTAGAAGTAAGTTTTCCCACATTTATATCTAATCATATCTAATCCTAAGCTTACATGTGCAGAGAGCTCTGCCACCTTGGCAGATATTGCTGCATAGAAAAGATAGGAGAAGTGAAAGTCCTTCATGTAGGTTTGTGAATAGCATTTTGTAGAACATGAGTATTACTATTGTAGTACTATTTTATGTAGTACAAAATGCAGCTTGCGAAGAGTACTCTAAGTGAGAATGAGCATATTTTTTACTGGAAATTGCTGTGTTTTATATGCAATTAAACACAGCAATTATGCTTATGCTCCTTCCACTACACCCTCAAAAAGTATTTACTCCAGCCCTTGATTGATGTAAACTTCAGGCCATTGCCAGAGTGGGAAAAGGTTGGGCAAAAGTATGTGAATGCTCCCAAATTGATATGCTTGTAGGCTTTCCCAATCTTTCAATGCGCACCACTCCTTTGACCACCCTCGACCCGATGATTACATTACATTTACTCCAATGTAAAATTTCATTAATGTAAGGTCATTTTGGGTAGGGATAGGCAATTTAAAAATATTAGGATACCTTTTGTGCATACATTGCAGTCATACATTCAGCCATTTGAGGGCTCAATTAAAAAAGGTTTAGCTATGAGTTAGTATGACCAGCTCTCCAAGGGGCAGATTTACAAGCCCCCTACGCCACCAGTACGTCACTTTTTGTGACGTACTGGTGGCGTATTTCTCTGTCCAATATTTACAAGGACAGGAAAAGCCAACCTGCGTGGCTTTTCCTGTCCTTGTAAATATGTCCCCTTTACACGCAGTACTTTGCGTGAAAGGGGCGTTCCATGGGTGTTGCTGTGGGTGTTCCCACGCAACACCCATGGAACAAGAGGAATCGTAAATCTGGAAATGTGTTAGAATGATACGCCTCCCCAGGGGAGGCGTAGGGAGGCGCAACGAGGAGAAATTTTTTCATTTCTCCTCCTCGTTTTTTCCTCTTTCAATGAGTTCTGCATTCTGCAGCACGCATTGAAAGAGGAAAATGCCTGTAGTGATTGTTTTTGTGCAGGAAGGGGCTCCTTCCTGCACAAAAACAATCTCCCCATGACGCAGGCATCCTTGCACCTTGGTGCAAGGGTGTCTGCGCCGGCGCATGGCAGCTGTTTGTGCGCCAGCGCAGGAGAGAGAGAGAGCACAGGAATGCGACATATTATTGTAAATATGTCGCATTCCTGTGCTTTGGAAGTGCCGCAGCGTGGCGCAGCCAAAAGGTTTGCGTTGCCGTGCTGCGGCACTTCCTCGTAAATCTGCCCCCAAGTATTTATTCACGAGTAAACCAAGAGTGCTTTAAGAGTAAATCACGGCAAAATCTTTGTGAATTGGGTTCTTAAATTGTAAAGTAATTATGTAAATGGAAATGACTTTCTGAACTGGACCCAATATTTCGATCAAGACCACAACATTCTTTCACCAAAGCTAGTGCATTCGCTTCGAGTTCCAACACAAATTTTCTTCCACTTTAAAGCCAACACAACGGGAATGAAACTATGTCAATATGGCAAGTTAATTTCTCCAAAAATAAAACTGATGTTTTCGCAGTCAGCTGTTTTGGAAATAAGGGGGCATATTAGCAAGACCGGCGATAAAATTATCGCCGTTTTAGCGGCAGGAAACTGCCGCTAAAACGGCGATAATGAGCTTGCTAATATGCGTTATAGAATTCAATAGAAGCCCAGGTTAGATGTGCAGGACATCTAACCTGGGCTTCTATTGGAATTCTATAACGCATATTAGCAAGCCCATTATCGCCGTTTTAGCGGCAGTTTCCTGCCGCTAAAACGGCGATAATTGTATCGCCAGTCTTGCTAATATGCCCTAAGGTTTAATAGGTTTTTTAAAAATAATAAAAAAAAGCACTTCGAATCAATTTCATCTGTCATAAGAACTGCCCTTCGCATTTAGGATCTCTCCGATTTACTCTTGGGACCTATTCTCAGAAGCCTGGCTAGAAAGATGATATGGATGATTTCAGAGCACTTTCTTTAATGTATTATAAAATGTGTTATGTAGATTTTATGTCACTTTCTCCATAGAAGAAAATGTATATATTAGTCCTTTTACGGTGGCAAAACGCCAATGTTCCACTACCATACCCGCAATCCAGTAGATGGAAATAATTTGCAGTATTGTTGGCTCACTTTTAAAAGGCATATTTAAAGCCCAAGTGATTATGAAATGATGCGGCATTTCAAAGTCAGCTAACCCAGCCTAATATGCAAGTCGTGTAGCATGGTGTCTCACTGCTTCCATTTATGGGAAACCGGCAATGATCATGCAACGAACAAGGAAAGGAAAATGTATACAATATGTAAATAATTATTGTAATGTCAGCATTTCTGATAACACTCAACAACTTTTTTGATTTTATCTTTTAGACTGAAACACAACTCATGTTTTTAACGAAGCTATGCTGTACCATTCGTCAAACGGTATAAACAAATGTATTATAACAAAAACGTATTGTGGAAACTCTAAATGAAATGATTCGATATTTTCCATCTTTTGCAATATTGAAATGCACTGCCAACAATGTGCATTTGCCTAGGGTTCGCTAAGCTCATTATGAGGAAGGCAGGATGTCATTCAGTCTTTTAAAGTTGTAAATTAATTGTATAAAATAGCCGCATATGCTTTAATTAGTATTTTTTTAGCTTTGCATTGGGTGAACCAGTGTAACACGTGGTAGGAAATATGTGCAATGGCTAACGCAAGCACAATGTTAAAGGTTTAATTTTGCAAAATCCTTGAATTTTTTGTTAATTTAAAGTTTGCCAGCTACACAAAGATAGGGAAATTTAAAAAATACCGAGAGCAAATTTCTTGAAAAATTGGATGTCAGAAAGTGGGTTATTAATTTTGAAGGAGTTTACCCCTTCCTACTTAATAAACACAATCTGGTTAGGTCAAAACACAGTTATGAGAGAATTTCTGCTTAAACCCTGGTAGCTATTGCACACGCAGCAGGCAATACCCATAGAAGTGTGTGTGAAGTTCCAGCAGTACAAGCAATTTTAAAGTAAGGACCTAAACACAATAAAATTCCCAAACAATATTAGAAAAATATAGAGTTTTAAATGAGCAAAACAACCCCATCATCATCAAAATTGGATATGGGGAACTGGTGATATGAATTTGTAAAGTTTTAGACACAAAGCACCTAGAAAAGTTAAGCACCATTGAAAAACTGAAAAGCTGGATGCAGGAGCTGAGCAGGGCTTCATAGGGCTAGCTACATTTACCAGAATGTCCTGCTGACCCTGTTTTTGGTGCTGAAGAAAGCTCTGAGTCAAAGAAACCTCGCTTTTCTGCCTGCCTTCCTTGGCAAACCTAAACATCTTTTCTCGATCCACCAAAGGTGTAAAAATGACTAAGTCCTTCTTTTCTCCAATTGTTGGAAAGTTTTGTCTGGTCATCCTGCAGACTTTGGGCCTTGGGCAGGCTTCTATTCACCATGTCTTTCTTCAGCCAGTTTTCCTTTGACTTTGATTCCCCTGTGGCCAGCTGGACCTTCTTAGAGGCATGAGTTCTGCTTTTTGTTTCCCTGAAGCGGACAAAGAGGCCAACCACCTGACCCTTTGAGAGCAGTTCAAGTTCTTTGGTGCAACAAGCGCCAGGAGTCCTGGAGTGCTTGGGTTTTTGGGTGAGTCCTCTTCTTGTGGTGGGATTCAGGAGTCTTCCAGCAAAGTTGACTTCTTGTAGGGGTTTTCCCAGGAATGTTCTGAGTAAGTTGTGGTTGAGGTGACAGATTTATCTCATCAACTAGCCAATGATTGGGGATTTTCTGCCACTGACCCTCATATTATCTAGCAGTCTCCACCTATGTTTGCTGCACTCATCTGGTCCGTTTAAGAATGGCAGAAGCCGTCTGGCCCCAGACAGGCCTGTCTACAGCGCCTTTGTACTGCCCTATGCCAATGAGCTCTCCTTCCACCTGACAGGATTCACTCTGTTCTAACTGGACTCAGAGGCAGGCCGTTGTCTTCTGAGCCAGGTTTGTTAACTCTCCAAACATAAGATACATATGTCAGAAATTACTTGGGAAACATCCTGAGTACCTCTCCCTGACCAAAAAGAACACATGGAAGTTTGGAGCTTGGCAGCTGGAACATGCTAGTGATTCCGGCCCTCAGTGGCTGGGGCAAAGTGAGTGTGAGGTTCCGATAGGGATTTTCAGCCCTTAGTGATTGAGGCATGGTGAGCATAAAGTCACACTAATTGTTTTCAGTCCTTAGTGGCTTGGTCCCTGATAATGTAAGGTTGCTCTAGAAATTAGCACAAGTTTGGGGCAATTTAAGAGCACAAATGAGAAGACACAAACGCTTGGCAAAGTTACCCTAGTCATAGTGCTACCTGGGCACTGTGTTTGCTCAATAGCTGGGCTCCCTGAGCGTTTTTTGTGTTATTCCTTGGGATTCAGTCTTGTATGAGTATTTTAGTTAGAGATAAATACCCGCTGCGATATCTGCCTTTAGTTAGTTTTTGTCACCTTTGGAACAGTACAGCTCTCCTATGTTTCCAATGGTGGATGGACTGATTCCTGATCATCCTGAATCTTTTCAGCATATTCCCCTGAGGAAAGGATGATAAGACCTCTGCTGGGGTGACTGATCATTTTAAATATGATATATGTTTCCCATTTGTTCACTTACAAGTGTTGTTTACTTTGCACAGTATTACATTGATTCTACGAACCAATGGGAGTGACTACATATCCAGATATTCTTGACCAACCCAAAGTTTAACGGCATTCCCAACCCCCCGTGCACCATTACCTTTCCACCGTTTTCCCAATGTGTGATGCCATTTTAAGTATTTTCAAGATATAATTTGAAGTAGCATGGCAGGAGTGAGCCTTCCTGCTGTCTAAGCGGAATGAGTTTGGTCCTACAATAACGTCTGAGCAATCGACTAGAACATCTGGGGTTAATTGTATTATGGCCCCTGCAAATATAATGTTGGGTACCTCCGCTGCAACTATCCCAGTACTAGAACCTCCAGGTATGATTATACCGGATCTTAACTTGTTTAAGACTTTTTTGCTGCAATATTGTCTTTAACGCCTCTGTAATTTCCTACTGACAAGTCAAAAGTCACTTTAATATTGTCTTACCTCTCACTGGGGCCGTTCAATGGGCAACACCCTTAATAAATGAAAATACCCTTGTTCTTCATTAGTACGATAATCTCATGGCCAAATATGCAGCTGTTTTAAACACAATAGATCTGATTCACTAAGTTAAACATACACTTTGTGTAAGTTTACAGTTGTTTGCTACTGACAAAGGTATTTTATAAGTAGTATCTTTACGACCGCAGAGTCTCCACACATAAAAATATAGGACAGTCCTATCTGTTTATGTGCGGAGACTCTGCAATCGTAAAGATACTATGCGTAAAATACCTTTGTGAATAGCAAATGCATCACAAACTTACACAAAAGTGTACATTTACCTTGGTGAATCCTTCAGTCCTCAGATATTCAGCTTTTTTTTTTTTAAATGATTTTTATTAATTTTTGACATAATGAGATCATTAACATCTGCATGACACCATCATCCAGCAATGACATTATGTTGACAATAAGTATAGTGGCTCAGGCAGGAGGCCAGGAGAATCCAGTTCAGTGAGAAATAAAGTTCACTCTGCCACCCATGCCGTCGTTCAGTTCCATGGCACGGTACATCTACCATTAGTAACAGGAGTCATAATAACAAAAGGAAAATACGTCATTATTACACAGATCAGGTCTGGCATTAAGTCATGTAGTGGCAACAAAGTGAATTAACATTAAAAGAAGAACTAAAGGTCGATCTCTGTATGTAGGCACAGGCCAACGCGCGCATATCGGTGGAGCATAGCAGTGGGCATCACGTAAGCAGTTAAATGGGTGTGGTGGCCCACTTGGGGAGGAATAGCCAATGGAGAGGGCAGCGGGAAGGTGGGGGTGCCGGGGGGGAGAAGGGGGCCAGAGAGGAGGGGGAGGAGAGGCGGAGGGGGGGGCAGAGGCCCCCCATGACCGGCAGCAAGGGAGGCATACATGTGTGCACAGAGGCAAGACTCAGATATTCAGCTTAACTGCAGACTGACGAAATACCTGACAAGACTGGATCGGGAAATTAACCTCCTAGCTGACCGTATAACCTCTGAATAAGTCTCAGGTATTTTCATTTGTTCCCTGCATAGCTTCAGTTTAGTCAGCATACATTTAGGACTTGCATTATGACATCATATTCCTGATTGCAGTGCCATTTTTATTTCCACCACAGCCCACCACGTAAATTTTCTTGCAGAAAATACTTAGACTGGCGTTGTTCCGCTTTGGCACAGTCAAAACAACTGCACACCATGCAGTCCAAACAGACTAAACTCTTCAGTTTGGTCAAAGGAAGCAGCCATTCCGCAGCCTACATGTCCACCAGACCAGAAATTTGGCATGGGTTTTTAAGCTGTGAAATAATAACACTATATCGCATCCACAGACTTTTATATACTGTTGCTGCACAAAGTAATGCACTTTTAAATACCTTTATCTTGTAATGTTATTCTTTTATTTGCTTTCACACTAAAATGTTTCAGAGGAGCACGTATGTATGGCTTTTAAGCAGTGAAATTTCAGATAGGTGTCTGCAGCCATTACAATCTTATATCTTTTTTCTGTTTAATTGAACAATTAATTTTATACTTAATATCTATACTTGTACAACTGAAACTTTGCTCATTACCAGTATTTTAATGTTTTAATGCATGTAACGGTTTAATAATTTTGGTGCAAAGGTTTTAATTAACTAAGCATTTAAATAAAATAAACTTGAAACCTTTGTGAATCAGGCACGTACTGCTCCTGTAAAGCGTTTGATTTTGAAATAAGGAACTCAAGATTTATTGACCTATACTACTATTGCTAACAATGAAATCCCAAAGAAGGCAGATGAGAAGTATACTGATGCCTTTTATCATGATTGTAAAATGGGTTGGAGCACACATTGTCCATGATGTTAAACAGGCTGACTGTGTCTCTCACAGATTTAACTGTGAAAATG
Organism: Calotriton arnoldi; assembly: GCA_963921515.1. NCBI lineage: Eukaryota > Metazoa > Chordata > Amphibia > Caudata > Salamandridae > Calotriton > Calotriton arnoldi. The sequence continues at coordinate 1,309,667 of CAWUFW010000849.1, read as the reverse complement.
TATGCTTAGTAAAAGACACTACATGCAGAAAAGCAGTGGTATATATTGAGTGCCTCATTTATGAGGCACCTAGCGGTGTACCTTCCTGCACAAAAATAATCAGCCCGCAACGTAGGCACCCTTGCACCATGGTGCATGGGTGCCTGCGTTGACGCATTGCAGCCCATTGCGCACAGGGGAGAAGGAAAATAAATGCTCTGGATCTTATAGATACGGCACATTCCTGCCCTTTTGTTTTGATGGAGGGCAGCACAGCAAGATTCCTTGTGGCACTGCCCTATGCCAAAACCTCATAATTGAGGCCCTGAGTATGTATGTTAATCCTACGTCAGAGAAAGACAAGACAGAGGAAATTATTGTAGATTCTGTGACAACTGGAAATGTTAGGAGACCACTGCCAAGCAGAGATCAACAATGGCAATGAGGTAAAGGGGTATGCCTTTATTGTGGAATCAAATGGCATTTTGGACAACTTTGCCCACAGTTATTGAAAAACATGAAAGCTTAGCCTTGAGGTGCAAGACAAGATTGGTCTCTCAGGATAGCATTCAACTTGCCACATTCATCTTTATTTTTTTTCTCAGGAGACTGGGAAAAGGCCCAGGCAATTTTTAGATATAATTGGTAGTGAAGCAACTGAATGTGTGATTAATTATGTGTTCCAAAGACAGTATAAGATTCCTGATCCTCCAGAGGATCGAAATAAGCAATCTTGAACATTTACGGTATGGCTCTCATATTAGGAAACATTTCTTGTAAAACTCAACTATTGGTGCTAGCTACAGAAAAGGGATATGTTGAAACATTATTTTTTCATTGAATTGATATACCTGGCATTTCTGTAGTAACTCTATTTGTCGAAGCATTGGGACGGACATCTAGAATCCACACTGTGTATCCTTTTCTGGTTTTTTAAGCAGTGTATTTTAGCTATGTGATAAGTGGGGGGTACTGGTTATATGCAATTTCTGGCTCAGCCAGCCTAAATTAAATTTTTATAAAGTTACTTTTTCCACTCATGTTATTAATAATCTAACTTGACCATTAGATCACACTTTGGAAATTAGGTAGGAAGTAATTTTGAATAACTTTCCTAACATTTTCCCAGACAGACATTTAGAATTAAATATTTTCATGTTGGCCAGGCCTGTTGTAGAGAAAATATAGCTGAACCAATTTAGTGAAACAGCTTTTAGGCCTTTAGTCACTGTGAAGGCCCGCTTTTTAAATATAGATGTGTCACTTTTTTTATATAGTAGTCACCCTGTTTTGTGGGCCTATACTTTAGGGGTGACTTAATAATATCTAAAATAATGTTTTCATACATGGCAAAGGCACTTTTCCTCTCCATGTGTTCCTGCAGTACCTTTAAACTACTGTCGAGCTAGAGCACATTGATACTTCTGGCAGCCATATATTTTTGCCATATATGTGGGTAATGTAAATGCATACTGCAGCCCACAAAGGACATTTAACTCCTATGTCATTGGGGCATTTTCTGCCTCATCTACTATAGCCTTACGGGAAAGTAAAATAGATTAATTGACAACAACGATATTACCAGTATCATTTTAGGGCCAGAGTGCACACATTGTAGCACTGAATAGCAGTGTCAGAGTGCACAGACTCCTAGTACCAGCAAAAAAGGGGTCCAGCAAAAGGTAAAAAATGTGCGGTGACCCGGAAGAAAAGCCACGTTTTCTACAGCGGGCATTTGTGAAAGACTCGTTGGGGGGTTAATATTGGTGTGGTAATAGTTGTTCATACTGTAGGACAGTTTAGCAAAGAAGGGCCACAAGCAGGGCAAAGAAAGTGTAGGCAATACATGCGTTCTATTGGGGAAGAAGAGCAGAACAGCAGGCCACCTGAAACTTAGGCAGAGGGACATTCATGGAGCTCTATTTGTAGGAAGTAAACCCCAAAGCATCTCCGACAATCTCTGGTGTAGCCCGCATGACCAGAGTAGGAGATGGCAAACTATATAAAATGTACTGCTGCTGTTTCACCTCTGAGTGGTTCAGATGCCTATCAGAAATACTCAGGAAGCATTGATTTAAATACAGTAACAAGCAACATATGTGTAGCCAATATGCATTGGGGAAAACAGTACATTTTAAAGACTGATTTATAGAGGGTTGTTTATTTTATCGACATTTGACCACCTAACATGGAGGCTTGAGTCAACCTAAAGCATTCTACAAAATATAGCAGAAAATGTACCACAGAGGGGAGCAAACTACATAAAATCTATGGCTCTCCTGAAAGAAACAGAGGTCTCTCAAATGGGATGTTATTAGTGGGTCATGTTTGAACTAATACATGCATACATTTATTTTCATAGCACAGAAGGACACTGTAGTCCAGTTTCACCTCCATCAGTTAGTGGGGATTTTGCGTCACGGTCTGCAGCAATAAATTAATACTTCCTTGAACATTTTAAATCCAAAGCTTTTACTTTTTAATGTGTGATTTGTTTTGATCTTACTGTTTGCACATCGTCAAACTCGTCTGCGTCTGCTCATTTTTCGCCAACGCCATTGTTTGGCTATACAGGTTCTAACGACTCCTCGTGTATTTGGTCTCCTGTACTACAAGTGGTGCTACACTGTCCCATTGTATCTTCCAATACATGTTTTCTAATCAGACCTACCTTGACTTGAAAAAAGAATGTATATTTTGCCATCCTTTGCTTTAGATTTCTTTCCAGTATGTTGTTGCACGCGTGTTCTGCTGATTGGTCGCTCATGACAGATATATTACAATAAGACCCTGCAGATTTTTCCCTAAGCCATGTCAACTTTTTGCAATTACGGGCAATGAAAAGGCCATCAATTAACGGACACAGTGCCTTCTACAATAACTATGTAAAAAGAAAGTGAAAAACGTTTTTATATTCAAACATATACATTTACCTAAAGTGTATCCTAAAAATAGAAGGATGAAAATAGTGACATTAATATTTCAGGACCAAAACAGCAACAGCCTGGGATGACTCTGCTGCTACAACCTTGCCCATCTGGCAGTACCTAAAAAGCTTCAATGTGGAAAATAAATTTGCACGCAACTATATGACCAACTGAGAGGGGGAGGAAGCATTGGAACTAAGGTAATGAGGATCTTTAAATAATCCAACAGCTATCGTTAGCAATAACCTGGCTGGCCATTTATGTTCTATGGTAGTTTAACCATCTGATTCCAAAGAGCAGTCTGTATGCCCACAACGGAGTCATATATTAATATACAGATCAGTTAACTTCACTAGGAACCGTGTAAAATTGCTTGAGGGTTCAGGCAAAACACTTTTTACTGCTGGAGAGCTCCCTATCTACTAAAAAAACATTTTTTGTGACTGGTACATACAGGGCACCATAAGGTGGCATGCTTGCTTGCTTGTGCCTTGCTTGATTTATGGCTTCTTAAACTAACAGCAATTCAAGCAGCGTTTCCCAGTAGTATCTGTACTTTAAGATATTTCATACCATAATTACAATGTGCTGATTATGATTATAAATACTAAACACATACTCATTTAAACGAGGTGACACTATGCAATATTACCACTCTGTCCAAACGGCAAGAAATAAAACAGTGCTCAAACAGTTACAGAAAAAAAGTCAGCACCATAATGCTTGGAGAATGTAATGCACCAGTCTCGATCTTGTTATCCCACAAATATTGCAACGCCAATTACATAAGTAAATCTATTCTGGCCCATGATGCTTATGGCGGCTGACAGATAAGATCTTAAGAGTATGGCAAAAAGCACATCACACAAAAAAACTGATAAATTGATTTTCAAGCATTGCCTAACCTTTCTAGATTGCAAAGTGCTTTGAGATAAAAGGACTGTCTGAAAGTGCCACACATGAATGTAGTCAATTGCCAAGTAGGAATGTACTCTATAAATAGTTAAATTGTGCTTTTGATTTGACCAACAGATGATGGACTCATATCAAAGTAGGTCAGTCCTTCCCAATACAATTCATCTTTCGTACGCATGCTTCAATTCAGGAACACTCAATAGGACAATTTAACATCGGAAATGGGGGCATTTAATTGTTTCAATTTCCTTGCTTCATGGTCAAAAGGTTTCAAAACAAAGAAAACTAAAATTGCACCATTTTTAGCTTGAAGGTTGGTGAGTGTCCCACCTAGGTTTGGAGGGTTTGCGTGTATTATGAGCCATATCAAACTGAATACTAGAATGGCGAATAAAAAAGACATGCAAAGAAGATTATGAAAATGAGAAGTAAATAGAAGATATTTTAAATTCTGCACAAAAATCAAAGTTGATGTACATAAAAATAATTTGCAGATGCACTCTCTGTGAACTTACTCAAAATACACATTATTAAACAAACTTAGCTAATTGCGATTTGATGGAAATTCAAAAATATACCTCAAACGAGTAACTTTGGAGCTTCCAGACATCATGACTTTCACCTAGCACTGTGTGGGCTAGCGAGATTAAACTGAAAGTGGCCAAGGCTTATAATAAGCAACGTTTGTTCTTTATTGACCCGTTCCTTGTCATTGCAAGCAGGGGCATGGAGAAAGAGAGGATTTATCTTTTTTTTTGCCTTTTGTTGACCTTCTGAATCTGAAAATACGTATAGACCTCAGGATATCAAAGGCGCTGGCATTGGAGCAAAATGACATAGATGGTCACTTGGTTTCCCTCAGTGAGATTCCAGAACTCGTAAGTATCCCTCAGCCATCTCCATACAGGCCTCAGAGACCACCATCTTACTATCAGAGGCTCTTAGATTCCTATGTGAAACGCTCTGCCTGTTGTTTAATTTCACATGCCATTTAGGCTCAGAGAAGCAGGGGGGCATATTTATGAGGATGTGGTGCAGTGCAGCAAGTCACCTTGCTGTGCTGCATCACAGGGAAAGGGCAGGAATGCACCATATTTAGAATAATACAACGCATTGCTGTCATTTTCCCTGCACTGGTGCCGTTTTGGCTGCTTAGTGTCAACGTAGGCCAGCCTTACATCATGGTGCAAGGGTGCTTGTGAAGCATGCATGCAGGATTGCTTTTGTGCAGGAAGGGGCACTTTCCTGCACAAAAACAATGCTGAGAGGCATATTTCCCTATCTATGTGTGCTGCATATTGCAGCACACATAGAAATAGGAAATAAAGAGGAGTAATAAAGATATTACTCCTCGTTACACCTCCCCTAGGAAGGCAAATCTTTTTTGGCACATGCATCAAAAACCATGAGAATTGCGTGGAAACACGCAAGGCCCATGGAACACCTTCCAAGATTGTAAATATTTTTTTAATACAATATACATTCATTTTTATCTTTGAGACCGCCTCTCTAATTCTAGGGGGGACAGGATGCATTTCTGCTGCCCTTCAATAGCCAGCCAATCAGAGCACTTGCAGGACTTGCAGGAGCCTCTACCTCCCACAAGAGCATGAAGATTCACTGGAAAAATGGGTCTCACAACTAATCACAGGACTCCATTTTTGATTTTGCGCTTTCGCAGGACTCCTTTGAGATTCTCGCCAGCCCAAATGCCAAAATTACCAACCAGTTTTGAAGAATAATAATTCGAAAAGTACTGAACGGATTTACAGCACATTACAAAAAGCACAATCTGAGGGCCAAGATCTAGCTTCCTGAAGAATTTGGAGTAATTCTGTTCAGCAGTTTTTGCTGTAACCTTGTCTAAAGAAGTCTATGGAAAATGCAGGAGGATTTTGCGTTTTGGGACTCCCCTTTTTTCTCAGCCCTCGCTTGATGGATCACCCAGAAACTTCCCAGAGAGGAGCTAAGATGGATGAACTTGACTTCTGAAAAGTTTTGTGAGGATGAAATCATGATCAAAAGGGCCAAAGTTATTAGCAAACCCAAAAAGGTTCTTTCTATGGCAAAGCATACCTAACTATAACTTCCTAGTGAGGACCCTGACTAGGTGTATATATATATATATTGTAATTAATGGAGGGACTCTGCTGTTTAAAGACCACAACAACCACAATGCTGTGTTAGTAGACACCCAGGGGCGTGACTATAAATCAACGCCGCAAGTGCGGCGAAAGCTTTGGCAGCTGTACCTCTCCGTGCCAGTGAGCAAGGGCTAGGAAGCCCGAAACATGTTTGGCTATAAGTTTGTGCTGAAGGAGTGATGCTGGGTTCCCTGCAACTTGCCAATAAAGAATGATACTACACGAACGTGTGTGGCGCCTCACCTGTTGGGTTCTTGTCTTTTGGATTTATAGCGGCCCCGCCCAGGGTCGCGAGGTGCCCCGCCGCGGACGAGCGGCTCCAGCTTGTTGGACAATTTAACAACTTGCAAGGAACGGCGTGATCAGTGTTGGCTGAGGTTACTAGCAGGGACCGAGCGTCACTGCTTTTGCATCCCACTAGAGGACTGTTGTAATTAATGGAGGGACTCCGCTGTTTAAAGACCACAACAACCACAATGCTGTGTTAGTACACACCCAGGGGTGTGACTATAATATCAACACCGCAAGTGCGGCGAAAGCTTCGGCAGCTGTACCTCTCCATGCCAGTGAGCAAGGGCTAGGAAGCCCGAAACATGTTTGGCTATACTTTTGTGCTGAAGGAGTGATGCTGGATTCCCTGCAACTTGCCAATAAAGAATGATATTACACGAACGTGTGTGGTGCCTCACCTGTTGGGTTCTTGTCTTTTGGATATATATATATATATATATATATATATATATATATATATATATATATATATATATATATATATATATATATATATATATTATCTACTGGCGGTCGCCAGTAGATAGTTATAGTTAGGACCTATTTTCCATAGGAAATCCGCGACATTCTATTTGAAATAACTCTTGCGTCGGTTGACGAATCTTCGCGAAATTTTCAAACTTTATGGCCCGCTCCGGTCCGTTCCTACCCTGAAAGTCTCAGGGTGATTCGTCAAGTGGGGGCCGAGAAAAAAGGGGGTCCCAAAACGTGTTTTCCCCATTCATTTTCCCATAGGAAACTTTAGACACGGCTACAGCTCGAACTGCTGAACGGAATTACACCAAATTTGGCAAAGAGGTAGTTCTTGGTTCAGAAAGAACCCTTTTGTTAAATGGTGTAAATCCGTTCAGTAGTTGCAGAGAAATTAAAAAAATAAGAGTCAAAAAATCAATTTCCCATAGGAAACTTTAGACACGGCTACAGCCCGAACTGCTGAACGGAATTACACCAAATTTGGCAAAGAGGTAGTTCTTGGTTCAGAAAGAACCCTTTTGTTAAATGGTGTAAATCCGTTCAGTAGTTGCTGAGAAAATCAAAAGTAAAAGTACATATATATCTATGGCCGCGTCGGATTCGCGCACCCTCCCGATCACGAGCTGTCTGCTAATTGGCTGTCAACACTCCAAACCAGGAAGTGTTGGCAGCCATCTTGTTCCTCGGTAGAACCGAGGAACAAGAAAGCAGTAAAAAAAAGTGCGCAAAACGCACAAAGGGGGCAGGGTAGAAACACCCTGACCCCCTAGGTCTGCTCAGGGGGTCCCACAAGGACCCCCTGGGCAGAAAAAAGCATATATATATATTTTTTTAATCGGCAAGATGCGCTCAGGGAGCGCGAATCCTGCCGAAAAAAAAAAAAATCGAAGGGCGGTCTCCCGCGCTTCGATTGTATTTTGCCCCCGGGTGGCCCAAGTCCCGGGGGCATGGTGGGGGTTAAATGTATGTATGGGGGCCTCAAAGGGCCCCCAAGCCCCGGGGACCGCCACCCCCGGGGCTTTCTTTTAAAATGGTGCGGGAGGGCTCTGAGCCCTCCCGCAGCCCCGAGGACCACCACCTCCCGGGGCTTCTTTTTTTTTACTTTTTCCTGTGTGGGGGGCTCGAGCCCCCACACGCCCCGGGACCGCCACCTCCCCGGGGCACTAACAAATTAAAATGGGGGTCCGTTTTGGACCGCCGAAGCCCTGGGGACCACCACCTCCCCGGGGCTTTGCTGATGTGGGGAGGGGGCCGCGCGTCCCCTCCTGGAGCCTGTGGTGGCCCTGGGGACCGCCACCCCCAGGGCCGGCTCCTGCAGTGTCCCGGGGTGCCTACCCCCGGGACACTGCTGTTTGCAATGACAGGACGGGAGCCTCGCGGCTCCCGTCCTGTCATTGCAAACTGCTTTGGATATTGGAAGAGAGAGCAGGGAAACCTGCTCTCGCTTCCAATATCCAAAGACAATTGCTTTTCCACACGGGGAGCAGCATGTTAGCTGCTCCCCGTGTGGAAGCAATGCCGGCTCCCTTAGGACACGGGGAGCCGGCGGGACTGTGGGGGTTTGGGGACCCCCACAGTCCCCAACCAGAGGCCAGGCCCCAGGGGATGGGGTCCCCGGGGCCATAAGTGGCCCGGGAGGGGGCCATGTGGCCCCCCTCCCCAGAAACTATAAAAAAAAAAAAAAAAAAAAAGGCATGCCCCGGGGGATGGGGGCCCCGGGGCAAAAGGAGGCCTGAGGAGGGGGGCCACGCAGCCCCCCTCCTTAAAAAGGAATGTTAAAGTGTGGCCATGCCCCGGGGGATGGGGTCCCCAGGGCAGTTTTCGGCCAGGAGAAGGGGGCCACGCGGCCCCCTTCCAGTTTAATTTAAATTAAAAAAAAAAAGGGGTAAGGCCCTGGGGGATGGGGTCCCCAGGGCCCAAAAATAAGAAAAAGGAAGGGGGGCCACACAGCCCCCTTCAGGAAAAAAAAACGATCGGCCCGCAGGCCCCGCCCCTTCCTTCACCACTCTGCAAACGCGCCCCTGGCGCGTTTGCAGATGGGAAGTAATTCCCCTTGAATACTGGGGGTCCCTGGGGCCAACTAGCCCACCAGGAACCTCCAGTATGCGCCAGGGGCTGCGTTGCAGAGAGGTGTACAGAGGCCACGCCCTTTATACACCTCTCTGCAACGCAGCTCTGTGGCGCTTTTTGGAGGTACATGGTGGGCTAGTTGGCCCCCAGGAACCCTCAGGATTCAAGGGGACTTAATCCCCCAACTTAAAACGCGCCACGGGGCGCGTTTGCACAGTGGTGAAGGGAGGGGCGGGGCTTCAGGTGACATGTGTGCAAACAGGCCCCGTGGCGCGTTTTAAGATGGGGAATTAAATCCCCTTCAATCCTGAGGGTCCCTGGGGGCCAACTAGCCCAACAGGTACATCCAGAAAGCGCCACAGAGCTGCGTTGCAGAGAGGTGTAAAAGGGGTGTGGCCTCTCTACACGTCTCTGCAACGCAGCCCCTGGCGCATACTGGAGGTTCCTGGTGGGCTAGTTGGCCCCTAGGGACCCTCATGATTCAAGGGGACTTAATCCCCCAACTTAAAACGCGCCACGGGGCGCGTTTGCACAGATGTCACCTCAGGCCCCGCCCCCTACCTTCACCATTGTGCAAATATTCCTCTAAAATCTGCCGAACTACGAATTCGGATTTACTCACCTGTTATCAGGAGAGACCTCAGTGCTGCATCTTTCAGCCCAGTACTAATCCTGAAAAGTAATTTTAACCGTACTTACCAGTAACTTGAATTTCCTTCCATAGGATATCATTGCCTGCTTTTTGCTGAAAAAGTTTCTAAGTGTTGATTTTTGAAACATACAAATATTCCTCTAAAATCAGCCGAAATACGAATTCCGATTTACTCACCTGTTATCAGGAGAGACCTCAGTGCTGTATCTTTCAGCCCAGCACTGGTCCTGAAAAGTAATTTTAACCGTACTTACCAGTAACTTGAATTTCCTTCCATAGGCTAACATTGACTGGTTTCACTTGGAAATTCTTCTAAGCGTGGAGTTTTGGAACTTTAAAATATTCCTCTAAAATCAGCCGAATTACGAATTCCGATTTACTCACCTGTTATCAGGAGAGACCTCAGTGCTGCATCTTTCAGCACAGTACTGATCCTCAAAAGTAATTTTAACCGTACTTACCAGTAACTTGAATTTCCTTCCATAGGATATCATTGTCTGCTTTTTGCTGAAAAAGTTTCTAAGTGTTGATTTTTGAAACATACAAATATTCCTCTAAAATCAGCCGAAATACAAATTCCGATTTACTCACCTGTTATCAGGAGAGACCTCAGTGCTGTATCTTTCAGCCCAGTACTGGTCCTGAAAAGTAATTTTAACCGTACTTACCAGTAACTTGAATTTCCTTCCATAGGCTAACATTGACTGGTTTCACTTGGAAATTCTTCTAAGTGTGGAGTTTTGGAACTTTAAAATATTCCTCTAAAATCAGCCGAAATACGAATTCCGATTTACTCACCTGATATCAGGAGAGACCTCAGTGCTGCATCTTTTAGCCCAGCACTGACCCTGAAAAGTAATTTTAACCGTACTTACCAGTAACTTATATTTTCTTCCATAGGAATCCATTGTCTGGTTTTCAGCTGAAAAGTTTCAAAGTGTCGATTTTCACAAACTACAAATATTCCTTAAAAATCGCCTGTATGACTTAAACGCATTCTTTCAACTGTTTACAGGAGATGCACCAGTGCTGGATCCAGGATCCAACACTGAGTAAGAAAAGGTAACGATAACAGTTTTTACCTGCTAAGTGAATTTCCTTCCATAGGATAACATTGGTGATTCTATGAGAAAAAGTTTCTAAGTGTCAACTTTTAAAATACAATAATATTCCTTAAAAATCACTACTGTAACCAAAACGCTTTTACTCAACTGTTTACAGGAGATGTCCCAGGACTGAATCTAGGATCCAGTCCTGTGGTTAGAAAAGTAATCCATAAAGTAACTAATTGCATTTAACTAGAAATTCACATTGAGCTGAATGTTGCATTGTGTTTGAAAATGTGTTGCCCATTGCAACAACTGTAACTACTGTACTTAAAAGTCTATTGCCTATGTGCAAAGTATTTAAACTAAAGTAATTCATTCTGAGAAAGTATTTTTGTAATGTATAATGTACTTACAATGTAATTTAAAAATAAAATATGTAAAAAAAAATGTTTCTAAAAATGTAGTAAATCAGTATGAAAAAAATAAATATAACAATTAATACATTTAAAAATTGTCATTTACAAAACCTTTGAAATTCACTGAAAAAACCGTAGGTTTCAGACATGTTATAGTTAGGAATTAGCATTTAAAAAACCTTTGAAATTCACAGAAAAAACCATAGGTTTCAGACACGTTATAGTTAGAAATTAGCATTTAAAAAACCTTTGAAATTCACTGAAAAAACCATAGGTTTCAGGCACGTTATAGTTAGAAATTTGCATTTAAAAAACCTTAGAAATTCACTGAAAAAACCATAAGGTTTTAGGGACAGTTATAGTTAGTTGGACATTGCACTCGTACAAAACCCGTGAAATTCCCCCGTTATAGTTAGTTCAGGTAACTATAACTCGCGCACCCGCAATGCACTGCTGATGATGTCACATATTACATCACTCATGACATGGTCAGTGACATCACTGATGACATCACTGATGACATCTCAAATGACATCACTGATGACATCACTGATGACATCATCCATGTGAGAATTTAATGCATCTTCTCACACCCTAATATAAGTTTTGAAACACCCACTCTAAATTACAGACTGCCATTCTCAAAACCATACACACTCCAATACCAATAAGTACATACCCACTCACTGATTCTTAGGTCTACACACACACAGCTACTCACTCACCCGTACAGTCACTCATACTTACAGTCACTCAGTACAGGACTATCATATGCACTCATACACCTATATAAACACTCACACAACGCAACTCATCCATAGAGGTACTCACACACCTAGTCAGTCATGCAAATAATTAATCACACTCCAATTTACTCACCTATACAGTTATACACACCAGCTCACTTACTCATAAAAATACTAGCACATTCTTACGCTCCTATGCAATCACTGATGCAAGCACACACTCATCCATATAGCCACTCTCACAATCACACACTCTCACTTATAGCCATTTATATACTCCAACACACATATATACTGCCTTTCACATATGTAGTTACTCACACATGTACCACTGAGATATACATTCAATCACTAACACACCCATACACACACTCACCCACCCATACAGTCCATCACAGACGCACTCTTGAAACCATGCACCCAGTGAATCACCCACTCACACATCTATGCACAGAGTCACACTCACCCCACCCACACAAACACTGAGGCACCCATACAGATACTCAGAGAACCAATCCATAACCCATATAGACACTCATTTAGCTAGTCAGAAACCCATGCAGCTGCTTACACAACAACAGACAGACGGATACAGACATTCACACAGTTTAGTCACTCACCCATGCATCCAGTAAGATACGTTTAATCACTCACTTATAGACTCAGTCACGCACCTACTAAATCATCCATTCAGACACTTATACACCCACTCATTCTTCAATACGCCTTTCCCTATATATATTAAACATATTTAAACTTTACACAAACACACAGTCACTGGATGATGTCATCAGTGATGTCATCAGTGATGTCATTTGAGATGTCATCAGTGATGTCATCAGTGATGTCACTGACCATGTCATGAGTGATGTAATATGTGACGTCATCAGCAGTGCATTGCGGGGCGCGAGTTATAGTTACCTGAACTAACTATAACGGGGAATTTCACGGGTTTTGTACGAGTGCAATGTCCAACTAACTATAACTGTCCCTAAAACCTTATGGTTTTTTCAGTGAATTTCTAAGGTTTTTTAAATGCAAATTTCTAACTATAACGTGCCTGAAACCTATGGTTTTTTCAGTGAATATATATATATATATATATATATGCTTGAAGGTCCTTGCTGACGCAGCCGCGCCACAAGAAAAGTGCCCGCACTCCAGGTAAGTCCAAGAAAGTTTATTGGGGTAGCTAATATATATATATATATGCACTTTGGGAGATGTAGTTTATTTACAAGTCACGTGATGAAATGATTGTTTAAAGCACGCACGTAAGCACTTTGCATATAACCTCCACCTGTGATCAAGGCGTAAGAACGCCGAAACGCGTAGGGAAAATGGAGTATGATGTGCGGCTGTGTTCTTTCAAATTAAATGCCACGTATCCGGAACTGGGCCTCAGTATTTGTGTTCACGTTATGGTGGTGGATGGGCTTCTCCGTGCCCATTGTTTTGAGGCCGCCCTGAAGGGTCGGGGGCTCCCTGCTCGGAGGACTTTGTGTGGATATATATATATGTATTCACTGAAAAATCACAGGTTTCAGGGACGTTATAGTTAGGGATTAGCATTTAAAAAACCTCAGAAATTCACAGAAAAAACCACAGGTTTCCGGACGTTATAGTTAGTTGGACATTTCACTCGTATAAAACCAGAGAAATTCGGCCGTTATAGTTAGTAGAGCTAACTATAACTCGCGCCCCTGCAATGCACTGCTGATGACGTCACATATTACATCACTCATGACATGGTCAGTGACATCTCAAATGACATCACTGATGACATCATCAAGTGCCTGAGTGTTTCTAAAAAGTTCAAGAATGTTCTATATATATATATGCCGAGATGTATTGAAGAATGAGTGGGTGTATGAGTGTCTGAATGGATGATTTAGTGGGTGCGTGACTGATTGTATAAGTGAGTGATTAAACGTGTCTTAGTGAATGCATGGGTGAATGATTAATCTGTGTGAATGTCTGTATCAGTCTGTCAGTTGGTGTGTAAGTGCATGGGTTGGTGAGTAGCTACATCAGTGTCTATATGGGTTAATGACTGGTTGTCTGAGTACCTGTATGGGTGCCTGAGTGTCTGTGTGGGTGGGGGGGTGTGACTCCCTGCATGGATGTGTGAGTGGGTGATTCACTGGGTGTATGCGTTTATGAGTGCGTGTGTTAGGGACTGTATGGGTGAGTGAGTGTACGTATAGCTGTGTTGGTGAGTGAATGGATGTCTTAGTGGTATATGTGTAAGTAACTACATATGTGAAAGGGAGTATATAAGTGAGTATATGTGACAGTGAGTGATTGTGACAGTGACAGTGGCTGCATGGATAAGTGTGTGCTTATGTCAGTAATTGTTGAAGAGAGTACGTATATGGTACTATCTGTATGAATAAGTGAGGTGGTGTGTGTGTATAACTTTATAGGTGAGTAAATGGCAGTGTAATTAATTCTTTGGGTGATTGACCAGGTTTTTGAGTAACTCTTTGGGTGAGTGGCAGTGTGTGAGTGTCTATATGGGTGTATGAGTGGATATATCATTGGCTGTATTGATGAATGACTGCGTGTATGAGTGACTGTATGGGTTAGTGAGTGGATGTGTGTGTAGACGTATGACTCACTGAGCGGGTATGTACTAACTACTATTGGTCTGTCTATGGTTTCGATATTGGTAGTCTGTATTTTAGATTAGGTGTATCATAGGTTTTATTAGGGTGTGAGGAGGTGCATCAGATTATCACGTGGATAATGTCATCAGTGATGTCATTTGAGATGTCATCAGTGATGTCACAGACCACCTCATGAGTGATGTAATTTGTGACGTCATCAGCATTGCATTGCGGGGGCGCGAGTTATAGTTAGCTCTACTAACTATAACGGCCGAATTTCTCTGGTTTTATACAAGTGAAATGTCCAACTAACTATAACGTCCCTGAAACCTGTGGTTTTTTCAGTGAATTTCTAAGGTTTTTTAAATGCTAATCCCTAACTATAACATACCTGAAACCTCTGATTTTTTCAGTGAATTTCTAGGGATTTTAAATGCTAATTTCTAACTATGCCTACATAGGTAGGACATGTGCAGAAAGAGGAAGAAAGGCGCAGAAAGAAGCAAGAGAAGTGCAGAAAGAGGCAAGAGAGGTACAGAAAGAGGCCTACTTTGACTGTACCTTACAACAGACTCATATAAAGAATCCTTATCACTAATCCTTCCCCGAAGATGTATTAAGCCTCACTTTTCTCTTTAAGGTTCACTATTAATCGACTGCTCAGAATGTTAGGCCTACCAAATATAAAACAGCAATCCTAAGCATATCACTGTTGTAAGTCTGACCAAGTTTGTGAAGGTATGCATGAGTGTCTATGCTTTTACCTAGTGACATATTAAATGAAAATAAACATACAAACACTTGAATACCTGTGTTTCAAACAGCATACTCTGTACATTTGTGTAAAAAAAGGTGTATGCATTTTTTTCTGCTCACAATACAGGGCACATGGGTATTCAATAGTATATTTGAGGGGCTCTATAACACATATATACATAAGACATGTCTGCCTGTGCAACCAAATGACAGAGCAGAACTGAGAAGATTTAACCACCTATAGGAGAAGTTAACCGCTTTTTAAGCTACCATCTTCAGATGCATAACACATGTAAGAATACATATATAAGTAGACATATACCTCAGTCACGAGAGCAAGCAGACCTTTAAACTTGACAGCTTGCACTTCCCTTTTGAGTACAGAAAGAGGCGAGAAAAGTTCAGAAAGAAGCAGGAGAGTTGCATAAACAGGCAAAAGAGGTGCAGAAAGAGGGAACAGGGATGCAGACAGGGGCAAGAGAGGTGCAGAAAGAGAGAAGAGGGGTGCAGAAAGAGGCAAGAGGGGTGCAGAAATTTGCAAGAGAGGTGCAGAAAGTAGCAAGAGCAGTGTAGAAAGAACCAACAGAGGTGCAGAAGGAGGCAAGAGGGGTGCAGAAAGAGGCAAGAGAAGTGCAGATAGAAGCAACAGGTGCAGAAGGAGACAAGAGAACTGCAGAAAGAGGCAAGAGAGTTGCAGAAACAGGCAAGAGAGGTGAAGAAAAGGGAAACGGGTGGTACAGAAAGAAACAAAAGAAGTGCAGAATGAAGGAACAGAGGTGCAGAAAGAGGCAAGAGGGGTGCAAAAAGGAGGAAGAGGGGTGCAGAAAGAGGTATAAGGGATGCAGAAAGAAGCAAGAGAAGTGCAGAAAAAACAAAAGAAGTACAGAAAGAAGAAACAGAGGTGCAGAAAGAGGCAAGAGGGGTGCAGAAAGAGGGAATAGGGGTGCAGAAAGAGGCAAGAGGGGTACAGAAAGAAGCAAGAGAGGTGCAGAAATAAGCAAGAGAAGTGCAGAAAGAAGCAACAGAGGTGCAGAAAGATGGATGAGGGGTGGAGAAAGAGGCAAGCGAAGTGCAGAAAGAAGCAACAGAGATGAAAAAAGGGGGTAGAGGGGTGGAGAAAGAGGCAAGAGGGGTGCAGAAAGAAACAAAAGAAGTGCAGAAAGAAACAAAAGAAGTGCAGAAAGAAGCAACAGAGGTGCAGAAAGAGGCAAGAGGAGTGCAGAAAGAGGCACAAGGGATACAGAAAGAAGCAAGAGCGTTACAGAAAGAAGCAAGAGAGTTGCAGAAATAAGCAAGAGAAGTGCATAAAGAAGCAACAGAGGTGCAGAAAGACGGATGAGGGGCACAGAAAGAGACAAGCGAAGTGCAGAAAGAAGAAACAGAGATGAAAAAAGGGGGAAGAGGGGTGCAGAAAGAGGTACGAGGGGTGCAGAAAGAAGCAAGAGAGGTACAGAAAGAAGCAAGAGAAGTGCAGAAAGGGGGAAGTGGGGTAGAAAAAGAGGCAAGAGGGATACAGAAAGAAGCAAGAGAGTTGCAGAAAGAAACAAAAGAAGTGCAGAAAGAAGGAACAGAGGTGCAGAAAGAGGCAAGAGGGGAGCACAAAGTGGGAAAAGGGGTGCAGAAAGAGGCAAAAGGTTTGCAGAAAGAAGGGACAGAGGTGGAGAAAGAAGCAAGAGAAGAGCAGAAAGTAGCAACAGAGGTGCAGAAAGAGGGATGAGGGGTACAGAAAGAGGCAAGAGAAGTGCAGAAAGAAGCAACAGAAATGCAAAAACGGGGAACAGGGGTGGAGAAAGTGGCAAGAGAGGTGCAGAAAGAAACAAGAGAGGTACAGAAAGAAACAAAAGAAGAGCAGAATGAAGGAACAGAGGTGCAGAAAGAGGCAAGAGGGGTGCAGAAAGAAGGAAGAGGGGTGCAGAAAGAAGCATGAGTGGTGTAGAAAGAAGCAAGAGAGGTGCAGAAAGAAGCAAGAGTAGTACAGAAAGAAGTAACAGAGGTGCAGAAAGAGGTAAGAAGGGTGCAAAAAGAGGGAAGAGGCGTACAGAAAGAAGCAAGAGATGTGCAGCAAGAAACAAAAGAAGTGCAGAATGAAGGAACAGAGGTGCAGAAAGAGGTAAGAGGGGTGCAGAAAGAAACAAAAGAAGTGCAGAAAGAAGCAACAGAGGTGCAGAAAGAAGCAACAGAGGTGCAGAAAGACGGATGAGGGGTAGAGAAAGAGGCAAGCGAAGTGCAGACAGAAGCAACAGAGATGAAAAAGGGGGAAGAGGAGTGGAGAAAGAGTCAAGAGGGGTGCAGAATGAAGCAAGAGAGGTGCAGAAAGAAACAAAAGAAGTGCAGAAAGAAGCAACAGAGGTGCAGAAGGAGGCAAGAGGGGTGCAGAAAAAGGTAAGAGGGGTGTGAAAGTGGCACAAGGGGTGCAGAAAGAAGTGACAGATGTGCAGAAAGAGGCAAGAGGGGTGCTGAAAGAGGGAAGAGGGATGCAGAAAGAAGGGACAGAGGTGCAGAAAGAAGCAAGAGAAGTGCAGAAAGAAGCAACAGAATTGCAGAAAGAGGGTTGAGGGGTGGTAAAAGAGGCAAGAGAAGTACAGAAAGAAGCAACAGAGATGCAAAAACGGGGAACAGGGGTGGAGAAAGTGGCAAGAGGGGGCAGAAAGAAGTAAGAGAGGTGCAGAAAGAAACAAAAGTAGAGCAGAAAGATGGAACAGAGGGGCAAAAAGAGGCAAGAGGGGTGCAGAAAGAAGCACGAGTGGTGCAGAAAGAAGCAAGAGAGGTGAAGAAACAAAACAAAAGAAGTGCAGAAAGAAGGAACAGAGGTGCAGAAAGAGGCAAGAGGGGTGCAGAAAGAGGGTAGAGGGGTGGAGAAAGATGCAAGGGGTTGCAGAAGGAAGCAAGAGAGCTGCAGAAAGAAACAAAAGAATTACAGAAAGAAGGAACAGAGGTGCAGAAAGAGGCAAGAGGGGTGAAGAGAGAGGGAAGAGGGGTGGAGAAAGAGGCAAGAGGCTGCAGAAAGAAGCAAGAGAGTTGCAGAAAGAGGCAAGAGGGGTACAGAAAGAGGCATAAGGGGTGTAGAAAGAAGCAAGAGGTACAGAAAGAAGCAAAATAAGTACAGAATGAAGGAACAGAGGTGCAGAAAGAGGTAAGAGGGGTGCAGAAAGAAACAAAAGAAGTGCAGAAAAAAGGAACAGAGGTACAAAAAGAGGCAAGAGGGGTGCAAAAAGAAGGAAGAAAGGTGCAGAAAGAAGCAAAAGAGTTGAAGAAATAAGCAAGAGAAGTGCAGAAAGAAGCAACAGAGGTGCAGAAAGACGGATGAGGGGCGGAGAAAGATACAAGCGAAGTGCAGAAAGAAGCAACAGAGATGATAAAAGGGGGAAGAGGGGTGCAGAAAGAGGCACGAGGGGTGCAGAAAGAAGCAAGAGAGGTGCAGAAAGAAGCAAGAGAAGTAAGAAAGGGAGAAGTGGGGTAGAAAAAGAGGTAAGAGGGATACAGAAAGAAGCAAGAGAGGTGCAGAAAGAAACAAAAGAAGTGCAGAAAGAAGGAACAGGTGCAGAAAGAGGCAAGAGGGGAGCACAAAGTGGGAAAAGGGGTGCAGAAAGAGGCAAAAGGTTTGCAGAAATAATGGACAGAGTGTGAGAAGTTGGCCTGGCATATGCTGTCCACTAATTATAGTGGGCACCTTGCACCAGTCCAAATCGACTCTTATGGTAGGTAGGTTAAAGACAACCTTATTGAAAGCTATCCTAGTGGTAGCTGTGGAGAGCAGCCTTCAGGCTAAGTCTTGAAGGAATGTAAAGCAGCTTGTTTTACCAGTCTATAATCTCTTGAGTGACCAAATGAAAGAGCACCACACCAGGTATATATGCAAAATATATGTATTTATTGCTAAACACACCCCTCTAGTCTCTTTATGAGGCTAGAGTTCGAAGTACATAGGTTATAAGATCTTAAATCACAGTAATAGCACAAATACACGTTTGGGCCCTAGGGGCATACCAAACCATATACCAATAAAGTGGTATGCGAACCACGACTGAACTAGACACTAGGCCTAGAGCCTCTAGAAGTGCTTGGACCACAAGGAACCACCCAAGGTAGTGACACAGGGGACCCACGGGAGACGCGTGCAGTGTAAATACACAACCGCGATACGCCGTTAACTTCTATGGAGAAAGTCGGGATCGGGAAAATAGAGGAAAGGGACACTTAGAAGAGGACTAGGACAAAACCCTTTGAGATCTAGGACTTTGAAGAGTCTCTACCCACGGGAGCACCGGAGTACTCGTGTTACCTCACCCAGGGAAGCCGGGTGCATAGGTGCCTTTCGGGGTCGGGTTTCGTCGTCGGTTCTTATGGCGATCTGCTGCAAAGTGCTGCTGGCGACCAGGAGAAAAGTGTCCGGGTGGATCCAAGAGTGGATCGGAGTTCTGAAGAACCTGAAAGCAGAGGGGACAGAGTCTGGGTCACTAGCCAGTGACCAGGAAGGCGATGGACAGATGCCCACCGATGTCGAGTGCTTCAGGTGCGTTGACGGTCGTCTCGTTTCTGCAGCCACGAGGTCCAGGAGGCGTTGTTGGCGACCAGGAGCAGGATTCGGGCTGGTACACAATGTCTGTCGAGTGCTGCGGTGTCGGCGACCGGATTGGACCCAACAAGCCTTGGCAACGGCAAGTCTCAATGTAGCTGAAGATCGTCGATGGTGCAGACCAGCAAGGTCTGGGGAACTCACCCAGCGAGGGTAAGTCAGGGCAGGCCTGGAGCAACCAGGGGAGCCCTTTGGTTTCTTTAGAAAGTCTTCTGGGGACCCACGAGCCGGCTGGCAAGGGATCGCGAAGACACCTCGGGCGGAATCACTCAACAGGGGCCCACGGTCACTCAGGACGGTGTAGGCCTCTGATCTTCGGAGGGATTCCTGCTGGAGGTTGGGACCACACGTGGTCCAAAGCACAGGTTCGTAGAACGTTGTGAAGGGGTTGCACTTGATAATAGTGCACGGTACCCAGGGGTCGCAGTTCCTCGTCACTCGTGGGGTCCACTTGCCTCAGCTTCGCTGGGGACTCACGATGGCCTTGGAGAAGTCAGGAAATCCACTTCTTGGGCTGCAGGGACTCCGGCGGGAGCAGCGTAGTTTGCGACCGTCGTTATCGTTTTTGGTGCCTGCCAAGCAGGGGAGTCACTCCTTGACCCCAAGGGAGATTCTTCAGTCCTCTAATCGTGATGTAGAGCGTCGAAGGTCCAGGATTCAGTTTCAAAGTTTAGTCCAGGGATATCTAATCTTGCTGTGGCAAGGGTTCCCCATTTTAACCAGTAAAACAGGGAGGGACTAACTCTATGACCCCACCTATGGGAGGGTCAAGGGAGGGGGTGGCTACACCCACTTCCCTTTGTCCAGTTTCGCGCCAGAGCAGGGGCAGGTAGCCCCTGAGCTGGTTTGAACTGGCATATGCACAGAGGAGCCTTTTGCTCCCCAGTGCAGGACTTCAAAGCACTCTAAGAGTGCACCCACCCAGCCCCAATACACATTATCCTGTCTGGGGAGGTGGTCACACCTCCCTGCAACAGGAAACCTATTGTCCAGGCCTCCCCTGCCGGAGTTTCGTCCAGCAGCAGGAGGCCAGACTTGTGTCTGTGACAGCAGCATCCATTTTGTGATGCCAGGGCTTCAGAAAGAAGTTACCGGGTAAGCCAGAGTTAACATGTCTTTCCCTCTAGAAGGGTGGAATGCTACCCCCGCCGCCAGGATTGGCGGGGGGTAGTATTCCAAGATGTTTGACACCAAACACGACATGTTTAGGTGCAGCCATTCCAAAGTTAGCATTTTACCGCGAGGATATAATGCGCTTAAGAGTATATGGTCAGGCTGCACTACAAACAGCATCAGAGATGGTCTCCGAACGCTGCAGAGGGGCCCTGCTCATGCAGGGGCACCCTCTCACATAGGAACCATGCACTCTGCCTTTAGGATTGATAAGGCCTGCCTTAGGAGTGACTTATAGGTTTATATGTGTGTATGTATTTAGTGATATAGGTAACCTATATCACAGTAAGAGTGCATGCACCACCTTACCCAGGCTGCAGTAGCAGACCTGTGGTGTCAGTTTGGATGGCCTTCCAGGGGTGGCATAATACATGCTGCAGCCCCTGGCAGGCCTCTGAGGTACCTATGCCCTTGGTACATAGTATACCATATACTAGGGACTTATAAGGGCACTCCAGATTCCAATCAGAGATGTGCCTAAGGCACATGGAAACCTTTTTACAGAGAAAGCAGATAGACTGGGGCCCTGAATAGCAGGATCCCAGTCCAACTAAGTCATAAACCAGCAAAACACCATAAAAAAAGTGGGGGCAACCATATAGTCAGATTCCACCTTCCTACACAGAGGTGGAGAAAGGAGCAAGAGAAGTGTATAAAGAAGCAACAGAGGTGCAGATAGAGGGATGAGGGGTACAGAAAGAGGCTAGAGAAGTGCAGAAAGAAGCAACAGAGATGCAAAAACGGGGAACAGCGGTGGAGAAAGTGGCAAGAGAGGTGCAGAAAGAAGCAAGAGAGGTACAGAAAGAAACAAAAGAAGAGCAGAAAGAAGGAACAGAGGTGCAGAAAGAGGCAAGAGGGGTGCAGAACGAGGGAAGAGGGGTGCAGAAAGAAGCATGAGTGGTGTAGAAAGAAGCAAGAGAGGTGCATAAAGAAGCAAGAGTAATGCAGAAAGAAGTAACAGACGTGCATAAAAGAGGTAAGATGGGTGCAAAAAGAGGGAAGAGGGGTGCAGAAAGAGGCACGAGGGGTGCAGAAAGAAGCAAGAGATGTGCAGCAAGAAACAAAAGAAGTGCAGGAAGAAGGAACAGAGGTGCAGAAAGAGGCAACAGGGGTGAAGAAAGAGGGAAGGGGGTGGAGAAAGAGGCAAGGGGTTGCAGAAAGAAGCAAGAGAGCTGCAGAAACCATTCAATCACGGCATTTATAGAGCGCGCTACTCACCCGGGAGGGTCTCAAGGCGCTGGGGGAGGGGGTAAGTTACTGCTCGAACAGCCAGGTCTTGAGCTGCTTCCTGAAGGCGAGATGGTCCTGGGTTCGCCGAAGGTGAGTGGGGA
Organism: Calotriton arnoldi; assembly: GCA_963921515.1. Lineage (NCBI taxonomy): Eukaryota > Metazoa > Chordata > Amphibia > Caudata > Salamandridae > Calotriton > Calotriton arnoldi. The sequence goes on along the minus strand of CAWUFW010000849.1, from coordinate 1,287,559 downwards.
GGGAGTTCCAGGTCTTGGCCGCCAGGTAGGAGAAGGATCTTCCTCCGGCGGTGGTTCTGCGGATGCGTGGTACGGTGGCGAGGGCGTGGCTGGTTGATCGTAGCTGGCGTGTGGGCGTGTAGAAGGACATGCGGTCGTTGAGGTACTTTGGGCCCAGGTCGTGGAGGGCCTTGTGTGCGTGGGTGAGGAGTCTGAACGTGATTCTCTTGCTGACGGGGAGCCAGTGCAGGTCTTTCAGGTGTACGGTGATGTGGCTGTGTCGGGGGATGTCCAGGATGAGTCGTGCGGAGGCGTTCTGGATGCGCTGGAGTCTCTTTTGAAGTTTGGCTGTGGTTCCGGCGTAGAGGGTGTTCCCATAGTCCAGTCGGCTGGTGACGAGTGCCTGGGTGACGGTCTTCCTGGTTTCAGTGGGGATCCATCTGAAGATCTTGCGGAGCATGCGCAGGGTGTTGAAGCATGAAGATGAGACGGCGTTGACTTGTTTGGTCATTGATAGGGAGGAGTCCAGGATGAAGCCCAGGTTGCGTGCGTGGTCCGTTGGCTTGGGTGCGGTGCCCAGGGCCGGGGGCCACCAGGAGTCGTCCCAGGCGGAGGGTGATGAGCCCAGGATGAGGACTTCCGTCTTGTCTGAGTTCAGTTTAAGGCGGCTGTTCCTCATCCAGTCGGCGGCGTCTCTCATCCCGTCGTGCAGGTTGGCTCTGGCGGTAGTGGGGTCGTTGGTGAGGGAGAGGATCAGCTGGGTGTCGTCGGCGTAGGAGATGATGTTGAGGTTGTGTCGGCGTGCGATGGCTGCGAGGGGGCTCATGTAGACGTTGAAGAGGGTCGGGCTGAGTGAGGATCCTTGTGGAACGCCGCAGATGACTTCGGTGGCTTCGGATCTGAACGGGGAGAGGCGGACTCTCTGGGTTCTTCCGGCGAGGAACGAGATGATCCATTCCAGTGCTTTCTCTCGGATTCCGATGTTGCTGAGGCGCTTCACTAGGGTGCGGTGGCAGACGGTGTCGAACGCCGCGGAGAGGTCCAGGAGGATGAGGGCAGCTGTTTCCCCGTTGTCGGTTAGGGTTCTGATGTCGTCGGTGGCTGCGATAAGGGCGGTCTCGGTGCTGTGGTTGGCCCGAAACCCGGACTGCGAGGGGTCGAGGGATCCATTCGTCTCGAGGAAGGCGGCAAGCTGTCTGTTGACGGTCTTCTCGATGACTTTGGCCGGAAACGGAAGGAGCGAGATGGGGCGGTAGTTCTTGAGGTCGGTGGGGTCCGCCGTTGGTTTCTTCAGGAGGGCGGTAAGCTCGGCGTGCTTCCAGCTCTCCGGGAAGGTGGCGGTGCGGAAGGAGGAGTTGATGATGTCCCGGAGATGGGGTGCGATGGTGGCGTCGGCTTTGTTGAAGACGTGGTGTGGGCAGGGGTCGGTTGGTGATCCGGAGTGGATGGAGTTCATCGTGCGGGTGGTGTCTTCGGTGTTGATCGGGGTCCAGTTGCAGAGGGTGGTGGTGGCGGGCATTGGTTCGGCGGTAGGGTGCGTTGTTTGTGCGTTGAAGCTGTTGTGTATGTCGGTGATCTTGCGGTGGAAGAACGCGGAGAGTGAGTTGCAGAGGTCTTGCGAGGGGGTGATGTCGTTGTTTCCGGCGCTGGGGTTGGAGAACTCTTTGACGATGCTGAAAAGTTCCTTGCTGTCATGGGCGTTGTTGTCCAGTCGTTCTTTGAGTGCCGACTTCTTGGTGGCACGGATCAGCTGGTGGTGTTTGCGGGTGGCGTGCTTGAGGGCGGTCCTGTTGTCTGTGGTCTGGTCGAGTCGCCAGGTTTTCTCGAGAGTGCGGCAGTTCTTCTTGGATTCCTTGAGTTCGTTGGTGAACCAAGGGGTTTTCTTGCTTCCGGGTCTGCTGGGAGGGTTTTTAGTGGTGCGAGGTCGTCGGCGCAGGCGGTCAGCCACTTGGCGAGGTTGCTGGCTGCTTCGTTTGGGTCCGTTGTGTCGGTGGGTGTGTTCTGGCTGAGGGAGGCGGTGAGCTGCTCGGCGGTGATCTTGCTCCAGCTCCGGCGGGGAGCCTGTTGCGGGTGGTGGTGGGTCGCAGTCTTTCTGAAGCTGAAGTGGACGCAGCTGTGGTCGGTCCAGTGGAGTCCGGTGGCGTGGCTGAAGGAGATGTGCTTGCTGGACGAGAAGACGGGGTCAAGCGTGTGGCCGGCGTAGTGGGTGGGCGTGTTCACCAGTTGCTTGAGTCCGAGGTTGGCGAGGTTGTCCAGCAGGGCGGTGGTGTTTCTGTCGTTGTTGTTCTCCAGGTGGAAGTTGAGGTCCCCTAGGAGGATGTAGTCGGCGGAGGGCATGGCGTGCGGGCTGATGAAGTCTGCGATGTCTTCGCTGAATAGTGTGCGTGGTCCCGGGGTCTGTAGATGAGGGTGCCTCGGAGGGTGGTCTTGGGGTCCGTGTGTATCTGGAAGTGTAGGTGTTCGGCGGCGGTGAAGGTCTCGTCGGAGTTAGTCGAGATGCGGATGGTGTTCTTGTGTACGATGGCGATGCCTCCTCCCGTCTGGTTGACGCGGTCCTTCCGGGTGATCTTGTATCCATCCGGGATGGCTATGGCGATGTCAGGCGCTGAGGAGGCGTTCATCCAGGTTTCGGTGAGGAAGGCGATGTCCGGTGCTGTTGCGTCGAGCAGGTCCCAGAGTTCCACGGCGTGCCTGTGGACGGAGCGGGTGTTCAGCAGGATGCATTTCAGGTGGTTGCTGCTGTTGCTCGACTTGGCGGAGGTGGTGCACGTCAGGGGGCAGGTGAATCGGCAGGTTTGGCAGGTGAAGGGTCCGTGGGTGCGTCTCGGTGAGGCTCGGTAGCAGGCAGGGTTCCGGCCGGCATTGAGTGCGGTGAGTGTGGCGGCGTCGTAGGTCCGTCGAGTGGTGTTGCATCGGTGGGATCCAGGGGTTCTGGCGCTGGGCGCGGTCCAGTCGCGGACGGGCGCAGACGGGCTTGCCTTAGGCGCGCCTTCGGCGCGCCAGCGGCGCGCCCGCTGCGCACGTCCGCTGCGCGCGGCCGTGCAGCGGCCGCCATTTATGGGGAGGTGGGAGGGAGGAGCAGCTGGGAGGCGGGAGGCAGGGGCAGCGAATGGGCAGTCAGGGGGCGGGGCCGCAGGGACGCAGCGGCGGGAATGGCGATAGGCAGCGAGGGGCACAGAAGGAAAAACGGGGGGAGAGCAGGCAAATCACGGGCACAACAACAGTGGGGCAGCGAGGGGCACAGAAGGAAAAACGGGGGGAAAGCAGGCAAATCACGGGCACAACAACAGTGGGGCAGCGAGGGCACAGAAGGAAAAACGGGGGGAAAGCAGGCAAATCACGGGCACAACAACAGTGGGGCAGCGAGGGGCACAGAAGGAAAAACGGGGGGAAAGCAGGCAAATCACGGGCACAACAACAGTGGGGCAGCGAGGGGCACAGAAGGAAAAGCGGGGGGAAAGCAGGCAAATCACGGGCACAACAACAGTGGGGCAGCGAGGGGCACAGAAGGAAAAACGGGGGGAAAGCAGGCAAATCACGGGCACAACAACAGTGGGGCAGCGAGGGGCACAGAAGGAAAAACGGGGGGAAAGCAGGCAAATCACGGGCACAACAACAGTGGGGCAGCGAGGGGCACAGAAGGAAAAACGGGGGGAAAGCAGGCAAATCACGGGCACAACAACAGTGGGGCAGCGAGGGGCACAGAAGGAAAAACGGGGGGAAAGCAGGCAAATCACGGGCACAACAACAGTGGGGCAGCGAGGGGCACAGAAGGAAAAACGGGGGGAAAGCAGGCAAATCACGGGCACAACAACAGTGGGGCAGCGAGGGGCACAGAAGGAAAAACGGGGGGAAAGCAGGCAAATCACGGGCACAACAACAGTGGGGCAGCGAGGGGCACAGAAGGAAAAACGGGGGGAAAGCAGGCAAATCACGGGCACAACAACAGTGGGGCAGCGAGGGGCACAGAAGGAAAAACGGGGGGAAAGCAGGCAAATCACGGGCACAACAACAGTGGGGCAGCGAGGGGCACAGAAGGAAAACGGGGGGAAAGCAGGCAAATCACGGGCACAACAACAGTGGGGCAGCGAGGGGCACAGAAGGAAAAACGGGGGGAAAGCAGGCAAATCACGGGCACAACAACAGTGGGGCAGCGAGGGGCACAGAAGGAAAAACGGGGGGAAAGCAGGCAAATCACGGGCACAACAACAGTGGGGCAGCGAGGGGCACAGAAGGAAAAACGGGGGGAAAGCAGGCAAATCACGGGCACAACAACAGTGGGGCAGCGAGGGGCACAGAAGGAAAAACGGGGGGAAAGCAGGCAAATCACGGGCACAACAACAGTGGGGCAGCGAGGGGCACAGAAGGAAAAACGGGGGGAAAGCAGGCAAATCACGGGCACAACAACAGTGGGGCAGCGAGGGGCACAGAAGGAAAAACGGGGGGAAAGCAGGCAAATCACGGGCACAACAACAGTGGGGCAGCGAGGGGCACAGAAGGAAAAACGGGGGGAAAGCAGGCAAATCACGGGCACAACAACAGTGGGGCAGCGAGGGGCACAGAAGGAAAAACGGGGGGAAAGCAGGCAAATCACGGGCACAACAACAGTGGGGCAGCGAGGGGCACAGAAGGAAAAACGGGGGGGAAAGCAGGCAAATCACGGGCACAACAACAGTGGGGCAGCGAGGGGCACAGAAGGAAAAACGGGGGGAAAGCAGGCAAATCACGGGCACAACAACAGTGGGGCAGCGAGGGGCACAGAAGGAAAAACGGGGGGAAAGCAGGCAAATCACGGGCACAACAACAGTGGGGCAGCGAGGGGCACAGAAGGAAAAACGGGGGGAAAGCAGGCAAATCACGGGCACAACAACAGTGGGGCAGCGGGGGCACAGAAGGAAAAACGGGGGGAAAGCAGGCAAATCACGGGCACAACAACAGTGGGGCAGCGAGGGGCACAGAAGGAAAAACGGGGGGAAAGCAGGCAAATCACGGGCACAACAACAGTGGGGCAGCGAGGGGCACAGAAGGAAAAACGGGGGGAAAGCAGGCAAATCACGGGCACAACAACAGTGGGGCAGCGAGGGGCACAGAAGGAAAAACGGGGGGAAAGCAGGCAAATCACGGGCACAACAACAGTGGGGCAGCGAGGGGCACAGAAGGAAAAACGGGGGGAAAGCAGGCAAATCACGGGCACAACAACAGTGGGGCAGCGAGGGGCACAGAAGGAAGAACGGGGGGGAAAGCAGGCAAATCACGGGCACAACAACAGTGGGGCAGCGAGGGGCACAGAAGGAAAAACGGGGGGGAAAGCAGGCAAATCACGGGCACAACAACAGTGGGGCAGCGAGGGGCACAGAAAGGAAAGGGGAGACAAGCAGACAAAACTGGCACCGGGGCCACAAGCGGAGGGCGATCTTACCTACAGGAGCAGCGGGCAGACAGCACAGGCGGAGCTGTGTGGTGGGGGAGCGACCTACCTGGCAAGGTCAAGGGTCGCTCCCCAAGAGGCAAGAGGGGTGCAGAAAGAGGTAAGAGGGGTGCAGAAAGAGGTAAGAGGGGTGCAGAAATAAACAAAAGTGCAGAAAGAAGCAACAGAGGTGCAGAAAGAAGCAACAGAGGTGCAGAAAGACGGATGAGGGGCAGAAAAAGAGGCAAGCGAAGTGCAGACAGAAGCAACAGAGATGAAAAAGGGGGAAGAGGGGTGGAGAAAGAGGCAAGAGGTGTGCAGAAAGAAGTAAGAGAGGTGCAGAAAGAAACAAAAGAAGTGCAGAAAGAAGGAACAGAGATGCAGAAAGAGGCAAGAGGGGTACAAAAAGAGGGAAGAGGGGTGCAGAAAGAGGTAAAAGGAGTGCAGAAATAAGCAAGAGAGGTGCAGAAAGAAACAAAAGAAGTACAGAAAGAAGGAACAGAGGTGCATAAAGAGGCAAGAGGGTGAAGAAAGAAGGAAGAGGGGTGGAGAAAGAGGCAAGAGACTGCAGAAAGAAGCAAGAGAGCTGCAGAAAGAGGCAGGAGGGGTGCAGAAAGAGACATAAGGGGTGCAGAAAGAAGCAAGAGGTCCAGAAAGAAACAAAAGAAGTACAGAATGAAGGAACAGAGGTGCAGAAAGAGGTAAGAGGGGTGCAGAAAGAAACAAAAGAAGTACAGAAAGAAGGAACAGAGGTGCAGAAAGAGGCAAGAGGGGTGCAGAAAGAGGGAAGTGGGGTGCAGAAAGAGGCACGAGGGGTGCAGAAAGAAGCAACAGAGGTGCAGAAAGACGGATGAGGGGCGGAGAAAGAGGCAAGCGAAGTGCAGAAAGAAGCAACAGAGATAAAAAAAGGGGGAAGAGGGGTGGAGAAAGAGGCAAGAGGGGTGCAGAAAGAAGCAAGAGGGGTGCAGAAAAAGAAAGAAAGGTGCAGAAAGCAGCAACAGAAATGCAGAAAGAGGCAAGAAAGGTGCAGAAAGAAGCACGACTGGCTTGCACACCATGTGTACCAATTCAACACCCACATTTAGCAATAAGTAACAGGTGACCATTCTAGGTTTGCAAAGGACCTTCCACCACTCTGTAACACTTGTCGCTGCATTTTTGCTCGGGGGATGAAGTCCACTTCAGTCCTGAGGTCCTCAGGACACATCATGACCTCATCGCCCCACCAGCAGCGCGTTTGCAGAGTGGTGTAAAAAGAGGTGTGGCCTAGGTCCACCTCTTAGCAATCCCTGTGTGGGGCTTACTGGAGGTACCTGGTGGGCTAGTTGGCCCCCAGGGACCCTCAGGACTCATGGGGACCTAATGCCCCAACTTAGAACGAGCCAGGAGGCGAGTTTGCACAGTGGTGCAGGGAGGGGTTAGGGCCTCCATCAAGATGCCAGCTTTTCTTTTTTTGTTTTTGTTAGAAGGGGGCTGTGTGGCCCCCCTTCTCTTAATATTTTTGGGGCCCTGGGGACCCCATCCCCCATGGCCTGGCCAGCCTTCCCTTTTTTTTTTTGGAAGGGGGCCGCGCAGCCCCCCCCTCCTGAGTCCTTTATCGCCCTGGGGACCCAATCCCCCAGGGCATTGCCTAGTTTTGTTTAAAAAAAACTAATTAAATATTCGGGAGGGGGGCTGCGTGGCCCCCCTTCCCTGGGCCACTTCTGGCCCCGGGGACCTCATCCCCCGGGGCCTGGCCAGCCTAGATTTTTTTATATATTTTGAAGGGGGGGCCGCGCGGCCCCCCTCCTGAGGCCAATTATGGCCCTGGGGACCCCATCCCCCGGGGCATGGCCAGCCTTGATTTTTTAAAATTTATTTTGGAGGGGGGGCCGTGTGGCCCCCCTCCTGAGGCCAATTATTGCCCCGGGGACCCCTTCCCCCAAGGCCTGGCCAGCCTTGATTTTTTTTACATTTATTTTGGAGGGGGGCCGCGTGGCCCCCTCCAAAATATATATATATATATTTACACATATGCACACACTTATAAATTAGGTAGTTATAATTAGGACCAAAGTTTCCATAGCAAAAGGGGTTTTTGTTTTGCCAATAACTTTGGTGCCACTTGACGAATCTTCACAAAATTTACAAAAAAAGTCCCCTTTGTGGTTTAGATGCTATGTTGAAAGTTTCGGGGTGATCCATCAAGTGGGGGCCCGAGAAAAAATGAGATCCCAAAACGCATTTTCCCCATGTTGAGTCTATGGGGATTTTTCACTTTTTGAACAAGACTACAGCCCTAACCTCTAAACGGAATTAAACCAAATTGGGCAGAAAGCTGGATGTTGGTCAAGAAAGCGTGATTTTTGTGATTTGATGTAAATCCGTTAAGTAGTTTCAGAGATATTCAAAGTTAAAAAATATAGGGGCATATTACCTAGGATTTGCGATAATTATCGCAAAGCGCGCATAGCGCAGTTTTTTTTATCACCGGCTATCGCTGGATTTCATCGCGGAGATAACGCGTTATTATCAACGCTTAACTCCAAGGCGGTAAAAAATCCAGCAATAGCGGCGAAACCCAGAAATAGCACGAGAAATCCAGCGATAAAATCACTGCGCTAATGAAAAGCTCGCTAATAGGCAGGTAAGGACTTAACCTTTCAATCCACCTCCCATTTAGGTTAGCGCAACTTTTTTTATCGGTTCGCGGGCATTGCTAATAGGGGGAAGTTGTGTTTGCGACTGTTTGCAGTTGCTTTTAGTTGGGAACGCCTACTTTGCATGTCATTAGCGATAATTATCGCTGACATGCAAAGCGGCAACAAAACGGCCGCTCTCGCCATTAAGCTGTCGCTAACAGCTGTTAGCGACAGCTTGCTAATAGGGTGATAAAAATATCGCCGCTTTATCGGCAAAAAGTGCCGCTAAAGCGGCGATAACGCCCTTGCTAATATGCCCCATAGATATCTGGTAGCTGCAAAACCTTCTTAAATGCTTCTGAAATTTGATTGGCTGCCAACACTTCAACCAGGAAGTGTTGGCAGCCATCTTGGGACCAATATACATCATAGCACCCCATTGAAATGCATTGTAGTGAATGGCAGGTTTTGAGGGTCACAAAAAGGAGAATGTGTAAACAGTGATAACAGATTTTAGTTACAAAATATATCATTTGTTGATGGTACCATACTAACTAAGAATAGTGATGTGTGCTAAGGTGATTTTACATTTTGAAAAAGCCTTCTGCTGGGATTTCATGAATCATGTTTGAGAGAGAACTGTTTTCTCATGATGTTCCCATAGAGGTTTTGGAGGGTGCTCCAGAAGCTTAAATGCAGAGCATATTTTCTGTAAATTCATACTGTCTTTCTCAGCCATATGAAAATTAGGTCTGACATTCTCAGTAAGTCATGTATTTCCAACAGGAGCTGCCTGTCAGTTGATTCCCTTGTGTTTTACTGCAGCATCCAAGTGTGTTCTAAAGAACAACTAGAGCACCAACAGTGTTATTTATGACAAAACTATGGCACACTTGAAGCCATGTTGATTGAATCAATCTGGTAAAACTTAAAACATTTAATTTAGCAAGGAACAAAATGACGGGGTTCAGTTTGTCATAGAAATTATGGTTAGTGGTGTAGAAAACAAAATTAGGACACATTTTAAGTGAGTTCTCCAATATCTTCCTCTTCTATTTAATTAAAAGATTCTTACATGGCGACTGAAACATGCACTTTCAACAGCAGCAGCAGATTGACAGTAAACTCCCTGGTGATCAGTAGCTTTACTATTGTATTCTAATGAGCAACTAGAGTGCTAACATTCTGAATTCATGCCAAAAGTGTGGCACATGGAATTGAAGTAGAAAACTGAAAGCATTTTCTACTGAGGATACTGCAGGTAATGAGGAAATTAGGAAGCTACATAACCGATAAGTCTCCCAAGATGGTCACTTGAGAAAAAAGAGCCCACATATAGCACAAATATCACCCAAAAGTAGCCCAAGTATAGCCCAATGCCAGAAGTGTGCAAAACACGTATATTTTGTTGTTGTTTCTTTTGCAGTATTATATAGTGCAGACTTGACCAAGAAGTATTGGAGTGCATTACATGAGCATCATTACTCAAGGACACATTAATTTTGTTTTTAGGCATGGCGAGATTGAGTGATATGTCCTGAATCATAGGATGTTGATCTGACGCCAAAACTTGAAGCTGGTTCCCCAGTTGCAAAGTCTGCAGCTCTGGCCGTAACGCTACATCCTCTCCTTTAAGTGTAACTAATAATCAAGTGACCAACTATATAAAAAAATCATAAAGATAATAAATTATTTTAAAGTGCTTTGTCGCTATTTGAGAACTCAGAAATTATGTGCTCATTTTATTTGTTTAGAGCACTAACTATAATTTCTCTGGGGATAAGACCCTCTCATGGAGGAGGGTGCAGAGGCAAAAAGTTGACCATGCTGGGCGGGCAGGAGACACAGTGGCAACACAATGGACCATGGAGGGCAGAGGAAAGGGGGGCAAGGGGAGCAAACCAACCATGCCGTACAGGCAAAAGAGGCTGTGGCAACACAAAAGACCATTGAAGGGAGAAAGGAGAAGCAGTGGCAGTACAACCATACATGCCAACAGACCTGATTCAGGCAGGAGACTCCCAATGTTTTTAAGCCCAAAAGGGCTTTATTCTATCTGTGTCTTGCCTAAAAGCCCCTCGTTTTCAATGTAAGTCAATGGAGAAAATCAATTCGGCAGGTTTTCTTTTTCAAAATCTCCCTCTTACCAAGTTGCCAAATAAGGTACATTGGATAACAGAGGGCAGGAAGAATGGGGTAGGTACCTGGACTCAGATAAGAGAGGACAGGAGGAAAATGGGCAGGGGCACTAAACTGACCTTGCATAGCAGACATCAGTGGTTGTAGCAGCACAATACACCACTCCCGGCAAGTGGGATGGCAGTGCAGCACGACAGACCATGGAAAGCAATAGGGAGGGGACAGGGCCATGCACATTGACAACAGAGCGCAGAGAGGAAAGCAGCAACGGCAGCAAGCTGACTATACCAGACAGACAGGAGGGACAGTTGCAGCACAATGGACCATGAAGAGCAGGAGGGAGAGGGCAGGGGCATGACAAAGGACCAGATAAGTCAGGAGGGAGGAGATAGGGGTCTGCACATAGAAAACAAAGGCCGGGGGCAAGAGGGCAGGGCAAGAGCAGCTAGTTGACCATGGAGGGCAGGTGTGATGGGCACTGGAAGCGCAACACACCATGGAGGGAAACATTGAGACTATCATGGCATGCACACAGACAATGGATAAAAGGTGTAGGGGCTGGACATACACAAAAGAGGGCAGGGGAAGGAGCTTCACAACAGACCAGGCAGGACAGGCAGGAGGAGCAGTTGCAACAAAGCAGAGCATGGAGGGCTGAAGGGAGAGGCAGCATAATGGACCATGGGGGAATGGAGAGAGGGAGTCGGTCATGGAATTTGGACAGGCAGGGTGGAGGTGGCAGGGACAAGCGGCAGCCATCTCACCATGGTAGGCAGGTGGAAGGGGCAGTGGCAGCTCAACAGATCACTCAGAGTAGATAGGAGTGTGTCAGGTCCATGGAATATTGGGGGCAGAAAGGAGGGAGCAGGGGCATGCTCACAGACATTAGAGGGCAAGTGGAAGTAGAGTTGGGGCAGAAAGCAAAAAGCACAGAGTCAAAGCAGGAGGACAATGATGAGAAATAGAATTGGGCAATGGAGGGCAGAAGGAGGTGTTAGGGACATCAAGCTTAATGGAGGACAGTGGCAGCACATCAAACCATGCAGGGCAGGAGGGAGGTGGCTAATGCATGGACTTGGACAACAGAGGATAGGGAGGAGGTGGATGGGGCAGCAAGCTAATTGTATAGGGCAGGCAGGAAGGGCAGTGGCAAGACAATAGCCACAAAGGGTTGTAATGAGGGAGCAGGGTCATGGACTTGGACAATGGATGGCAAGGGGGGGCAGGAGCAGCAACCTTGGGTGAGGGCAGTACAATGCCAGGCCAGGCCAGGCCCTTTGTTTAACCCCTCCCACTGTGCATTGCAATGGGCATCTTCCTTAACGTTAAAAAAAACCTTAGAAATTCACTGAAAAAAACAAAGGTTACAGGGTTGTTATACTTAGGAAATAGAATTTAAAAAACCTTAGAACTTCAATTAAAAAAACAAAGGTTATAGGAGCGTTATAGTAAGGCTCAGACTTCACTCCTACAAAACCAGTGAAATTCAGCAATTATAGTTACCTGAGCTAACTATAATTTATGCCCCCACAATGCACTGCTTATGACCTCACATATTAGATCACTCATGACATGGTCAGTGACATTACTCATGACATCACTGATGACATCACTGATGACATCATCCAGTGAATGTTAGTGTTTTCTAAAAGTTTATGAGTTTAAAACTTATATACTAAGGTACTACAAAAGTGCCACATACGCCCAGATATACAAATTTGTTTTCCTATAATATCTCAAAAACTACTGAACGGATTTACACCAAATGAGAATAAGTGTGATCTCCAGAAGAGAATTCTCTCCAGCTGTTTGGGCTGCAGTAGTGTCTAGAGACTCTGGGTAATTAACATGGGAAATGCACTTTCTTTAACTCTGCCTTTTTCTATGCCCCCAAAACATTCCATGCACAGCTAGAATCAACAGCACACTTTCTTGGAAATAGTTTGTGAAGAGTCGTCAACCGGCACAAAAGATATAGGCAAGTCAAAAAACACTAAAAATTACCTTGCCATCCAATAACCCATACCCACCCTAGCCCCAAAATATTCCCTTGCCAATCAAAAACCCATACCCACCCTAAACCCTAAAATGTCCCTTGCCACCCTAAGCCCTAACAAATCCCTTACCACCCAAAAACCCAGACCCACCTTAAACCCTAAAAATTCCCTTGCCACCCAAAAACCCAGACCCATACAAAATCCTAAAAAAGCTCTTATCACCCAAAACCCCAAACCCACCCTAAATGCTAAAAAATACCTTACCACCCAAAAACCCATACCACCCTAAACCCTAAAAATTCCCTTGCCACCAAAGACCCATACCCACCTTAAACCCTAAATAGAACCTTAACACCTAAAAACCTATACCCACCCTTAACCCAAAAAATTCCCTTGCCCCCCAAAAACCCATACCCACCCTAAACCCTAAAAAAATCCCTTACTACCCAAAAATCCATGCCCACCCTAACCTCTAAAAAAACCCTTGCCAACCAAAAGCCCATATACACACTCAACCGTAAAGTATTGATTACTACCCAAAAACCCATACCCACCCTAAACCCTAAAAATTCCCTTGCCAATCAAAAACCCATACCCACCCTAAACCCTAAAAATTCCCTTGCCACCCTAAACCCTAACAAATCCCTTACCACCCAAAAACCCAGACCCACCCTAAAAATTCCCTTGCCACCCAAAAGCCCATACCCACCCTAAACCCTAAAAAAATCCCTTACTACCCAAAAATCGATGCCCACCCTAACCCCTAAAAAAACCCTTGCCAACCAAAAGCCCATATACACACTCAACCGTAAAAAAATCCCTTACTACCCAAAAATCCATGCCCACCCTAACCCCTAAAAAAACCCTTGCCAACCAAAATCCCATATACACACTCAACCGTAAAGTATTCATTACTACCCAAAAACCCATACCCACCCTAAACCCTAAAAATTCCCTTGTCAATCAAAAACCCATACCCACCCTAAACCCTAAAAATTCCCTTGCCACCCTAAACCTTAACAAATCCCTTACCACCCAAAAACCCAGACCCACCCTAAAAATTCCCTTGCCACCCAAAAGCCCATACCCACCCTAAACCCTAAAAATTCCCTTGCCACCCAAAAACCCATACCCATCCAAAACCCTAAAAAATTCCTTATCACCAAAAAACCCATACCCACCCTAAACCCTAAAAAAGATCTTACCACCCATAAACCCATACCCACCCGAAACCATAAAAATTCCCTTGCCAACCAAAAACACATACCCACCCTAAACCTAAAAATCCCTTATCACCCGAAAACCCATACCCACCCTAAACTATAAAATTTCCCTTTCTCCCCAAAAACCCACACCCACCCTAATCCTTAAAAATTCCCTTGCCACCCAACAACCCATACCCACCGAAAACCCTACAAAATCCCTTGCCACCAAAAAACCCACACCCACCCTAAATGCAAAAAATTGCCTTGCCACCCATAAGACCCATAAAACCCTAAACCTTAAAAAAAATCCCTTACCACTCAAAGATCTACACCCACCCTGAACCGTAAAAATTAGCTTGCCACACAAAAACCCATACCCACCCTAAACCCTAAAAAAGTCCCTTGACCGCAGAAACCCACACCCACCCTAAGCCTTAAAAATTCCTTTGCTACCTGAAAATCCATACCCACCGTAAACCCTACAAAATCCTTTGCCACTGAAAATCCCACACCCACCCTTAATGCAAAAAATTCCCTTGACACCAAAAAACCTTACATAGTTCGGGGGCAGTGCGTGCCCCCCAAACCCAGCGGCCGCCATCTCTCTGTGGTTTTAACCAAAAACAACATGGGGGTGATGTGGCCCCCTCTCAGCCCTGGTGACCACCACTTCCCTAGGGCTAACTTACACAATGGAGGAGGCGTGGCCTCCAAAGACCTCTACGCAATCACGCTGTCTGTGAGTTGCTGGAGGTAACAGGAGGAGTTGTTGCCCCCAAGGACGTCCTTGTGGGCCAACTACTCCTCCTGCTAGCTTCAGAAAGTCCCACACTGCAGGATTGCAAAGCAGTCTTCGTGGCCCACCTCCTTTCTCTACCACTCTGCAAACATGCCTCTTGGTGCACTACTATGAAGTCACCCTGGCTGCTGAGGGTCTATGGGGACGAATAACCCCCCCCCCCAGTTACCTCCAGTAAGTCCTACACAGCAGGATTGCTAAGAGATCTTCAGAGGCCACGCCCCCTTTCTCCACCACTCTGCACACGCCTCTAATGGAGCACTGCTGGTTGGGGAATGAAGTTCTCTTGTATGCTGAGGGACCTTGGGGGCCAAGAAGCCATCCTGGTAATTTCTGTAAGTCCTATACAGCAGGATTCCTGAGAGCTGGTCAGAGGCCCCCCCTTTCTCCACCACTCTGCAAACGCTGTTACTACTTAAAAAAACCATTCAAATTCACTGAAAAAAAACAAAGGTCACAGGGATGTTATAATTAGGAATTAGCATTTAAGCAACCTTAGAAATTCACTGAAAAAAACAAAGGTTACAGGGATGTTAAAGTTAGGAAATGGAATTAAAAAAACCTTGGAAATTCACTGAAAAACCTTGGGTTATAGGGACGTTATAATGAAATTCAGCAGTTATAGTTTGCTGAGCTAACTCTAACTAGCACCCCCAATGCACTGCGTATAACCTTACATATTACATCACTCATGACATGGTCAGTGGCATCACTGATGAAATCACTGATGACATCATCCACAAAATCACTAATGCATCCACTCACACCCCCGTAGAACCTTTCATACACCCACACCCACACACCCATTCACAGACCCAAACCAGTGCTTACTCACTGATTCATAGATCTATACACATACACATACACTCGCTCACCCATTCAGCCACTCATATACCCACTCACTCACTAATACAGCCGCTAACATATCCACTCATACACCCATCAGCCACTCACACACTGAGTGAGTCCCCCATGGAGCTACTCACACATATACTCACTCACCCATACAGTCAATCACACAGCCACTTACTCATCCTTACTGTTAAACACATACCCACTTACTTACTCATACAGATACCAACACATACTCATTCACCTATACGGTCACTGACACAAGCACACACTCATCCATACAGCCACTCTCACATTCACTCACTCACCCATACAGTCACCCATATACCCCATCACTCACCTAGATTGCCTTTCACATACCTAGTTTCTCACCCATATACCACAGACACATTCACTCACCTACATAGCTATACACACACTCACTCACCCATACAGACCCTCACACACTCACTAACCCATACAGTCACTGACTCACCCACTCACTCATCCATACAGGCAATCACACACACCCTCACCCACCCACACAGACACCCATATACGTACTCAGACAACCAATCAGTCACCCGCACAGCCACTCATGTGCCCACTCACATACCCATACAGCCACTTAGACACCAATTGGCAGACTGATACAAACATTCAAACAACACATTCCCTGACACACCTAATCACTCACTCATATAGTCAGTCAAGCACCCACTGAATCATCCATATAGGCACTCATACACCCACTGATTCATCAATACACCTTGGTATATATATTTAACACTCATAAACTTTTTAAAAACACTAACACTCACTGGATGGTGTCATTTGAGATGTCATCAGTGATGTCATCAGTGATATCACTGACCATGTCATGATGAGTGATATAATAAGTGTGATCATAAGCAGTGCATTGCGGGGGCACAAGTTATAGTTAGCTCCGCTAGCTGTAACTGCTGAATTTCACTGGTTTTGTACCAGTGGAACCTGAGCCTAACTATAACATCCCAATGACCTTTGATTTTTCAATGTATATCTAAGGTTTGTTTTCCATTTCCTATCTATAACAGCCCTGTAACCTTTGGTTTCTTCAGTGAATAAATATATAGTTATAGTTAGGACCTAGTTTCCATAGGAAAAGCGTTTGTTGATTTGCCAATATCTTTGGCGCCGTTTGATGAATCTTCGCAAAACTTTCAAAGTTAATGGGGTGCTCAGGTCAGCTCTTGTCTTGATAGTTTTGGGGTGATTCATCAAGTTGGGGGGCTGAGAACAAAAAGCAGTCCCAAAACGCTTTTCGTCCATGTTAATTTCCATAGGAAACTGTTGACACAGCTACAGCCCGAAATGCTGAACGGAATTGCACCAAATTTGGCAGAAAGGTAGCTCTTGATCCAGAGACACTCTTTTTGTTAAATGGCATAAATCCATTCAGTAGTTTTTCAGAAATTTAAAAATGTTCAGATATCCATATATCGACGCAAAGTATCCGTGAACCCTCCCGATCTCGTGCCTGAGATCTGATTGGCTGCCAACTTTCAAACCAGGAAGTGTTGGCAGTCATCTTGTGTCTCAGTTGAACCGAGTCACATTTCATCTTCTTTCTGCACCTCTTTTGCTTCTTTCTGTACTTCTTTTTACTCTTTCTGTACTTCTATTGCCTCTTTCTGTACTTCTCTTGTTTCTTTCTGTACCTCTCTTGCTTCTTTCTGCACTTATTTTGCTTCTATCTTCACCTCTCTTGCTTCTTTTTACACTTCTGTTGCCTCTTTCTGCACCTCCCTTGCTTCTTTTTGCACCTCTCTTGTCTCTTTTTGCACCTCACTTGCCTCTTTCTGCACCTCACTCTCTTCTTTCTGCACCTCTCTTGCTTCTGTCTGCACATTTCTTGCTTGTTTTTTCACCTCTCTTAGTTCTTTCTGCACTTCTCTTGCCTTTCTCTGCACCCCTCTTCCTTCTTTCTGCACCTCTCTTCTTCTTTCTGTACCTCTCTTGCTTCTTTCTGCACCCCTCTTTCTTCTTTCTGCACCTCTCTTGCCTCTTTCGGCACCTCACTTGCTTCTTCCTGCACCTCACTCTTTTCTTTCTGCACAGCTCTTGCTTCTTTCTGCACCTTTCTTGCTTCTTTCTGCACCTCTCTTAGTTCTTTCTGCACTTTTCTTGCGTTTTCCTGTACCTCTCTTGCTTCTTTCTGCACCTCTCTTGCTTCTTTTTACATCCCCTCAAATAGACTATTGAACACCCACGTCACCTGCTTTATAAGCAGAAAGGAATACATACACCTCCTTGTACACAAATTTACAGAGCATGCAGTCTGAAACACAGGTATTCAAGTATTTGTATGTTTCTTTTTATGTATCATGTCACTAGCAAAAGGCACAGACACGCATGCATGCCTTCGGAAACATGGTGAGACTTACAACAATGAAATGGGAAGAATTGCTGTTTAAAATTTGGGTAGGCCCAACATTCTGAGCAGTTAGTGAATATTGAAGCTCCAAGAGAAAAGTGAGGGTTGAGACATGTTGACAGAGGGATTAGTGATAAGACTTCTTCGTATAAGTCTGTGGCAAGGTTCTCTCGAAGAAGGCCGTGTAAATTTAGGTGTGTGCTTGAAATGGGAAGTGTAGTCTGTCAAGTTTAAAGGTCTGTCTACTCTCGTGACTATGGTATGTGTCTACTTGTACATGTAGTCTCACATGTGTTATGCATCCGAAGATGCTAGCTTAAAAAGCTGGTAGCTTCTCCTACAGGTGGAGAAATCTTCTCAGTTCTGCTCTGTCATTCGGTGATACAGGCAGACATGTCTTCTATATGTAGGTGTTATAGAGCCCCCTCAAATAGACTATTCAATACCCACATGCCCTGTTTTATGAGCATAAAGGAATACATACATTTTTGTGCATAAATTTAGAGACCATGCAGTCTGAAACACAGGTATTCAACTATTTGTATGTTTCTTTTTTATGTATCATGTCACTAGCAAAAGGCACAGACACATGCATGAATGCTGCTTTCTGCAGGTCTCTTTGTTCTTTCTGTACCTCTCTTGCTTCTTTCTGCATCTCTCTTGCTTCTTTCTGCACCTCACTCTCTTTTTTCTGTACATCTCTTGCTTCTTTCTGCACCTCTCTTGCTTCTTTCTGCACCTCTTTTAGTTTTTCTGCACTTCTCTTGCGTTTTTCTGCATCTCTCTTGCTTCTTTCTGCATCTCTTTTCCTCTTTCTGCACCTCTCTTGCTTCTTTCTGCACCTCTCTTGCTTCTTTCTCCACTTCTATTGCCTCTTTTTGCACTTCTCTTCCTTCTCTCTGCACCTCCCTTGCTTCTTTCTCCAGTTCTGTTCCCTCTATCTGCACCGCTCTTGCTTCTTTCTGCACCTCTCTTTTCTCTTTCTGTACTTCTGTTGACTCTTTCTGCACTTCTCTTTCTTCTTTCTGCACCTCTATTGCCTCTTTCTCCACTCCTCTTCCTTTTTTCTGCACCAGTATTCCTCTTTCTGCACTTCTCTTGCTTCTTTCTGCACTTGTCTTGCTTCTTTCTGTACCCCACTTGCTACTTTCTACACCTCTCTTGCCTCTTTCTGTACCTCTCTTTTATCCTTCTGCACCTCTCTTGCCTCTTTACGCACTTCTCTTGCCTCTTTCTGCACTTTTCTTGCCTCTTTCTGCACCTTTCTTCCTCTTTCTGTACTTCTCTTGCCTCTTTCTGCACCTCAAATGCCTCTTTCTGCAGCTCACTCTCTTCTTTCTGCACCTCTCTTGCTTCATTTTTCACCTCACTTGCCTGTTTCTTTACCTCTCTTAGTTCTTTCTGCACTTCTCTTGCCATTTTTTGCACCTCTCTTGCTTCTTTCTGTATCCCTCTTCCTGCACCTCTCTTGCTTCTTTCAGCACCTCTCTTGCCTCTTTCGGTACCTCACTTGCCTCTTTCTGCACCTCACTCTCTTCTTTGTGCACCTCTGTTGCTTCTTTCTGAACCTTTTTGCTTGTTTCTGCACCTCTCTTAGTTTGTCTTGTGGTTTGTGGCCTCCTGGTCTGCCTTGCTATGTTGGCTTAGGCCTGGCTGCCATGATGCCTTTTTGCGCACGTTACTTTGTGCCGTTGTTTTTCCAGCTTCTGCTTCTGCCCGGCTATTTTAGAGCTGTCTGCATATCTGTCTTTCACCTTTTCTCCTGTTCCCTTTGGGCTACGTCTGCACAACATGTACAAGGTCGAAAAACAACGTCCCTTGTTCTTGCTGATCTGGCCAGTCCCTCGCACTTAGACATAACACTATGTACAGCTGCCCTGGAGAAATTTGTGTGCTTTTAATATTGTGATTTCACGGTTAGAGACACTTGGAGAAAAACCTTTCCAGAGAGAAGAGCTGTGCTTGTCTGATGATGTAAATCTTGCATCTAGATATTGAGGTATGGGGGTTCGCTAGACAAAGCCCAGAGGTCTTCTGTTTTTATAATAAACTAGCTACTAGCACGGGAGGGTGGTAAGGTCATTTATCCCTATATCCACTGCTTTATGAAATGCTTTCCCCGTTTGTATTCTATGGAGTTGTAACTATGCTGATTATATTATCCTTATGCATTATGCTGATAGTACTGGCACGTGTACTGTATCTTAGAGCACGGTAGTTGAAATAAATATTTTAAACTATACAGTGTCTCTTCTTACGCGCGTTGTGGACAGGTATGAGTGAGTTATGAAAGGGTGTTCTTGCTACTGCGAGTCCTGAGAGAGAGATACTGTGTTCTGGGTTGTCTAATCATTGGTAGCATTGTTGCTAATGAGACGCTAAAGCTAGTCGGATTGTGGTTTTAGGTGCTAAGGTTTATGGTTGGCTCACCACTAACCCTGGGCGAAGTGCTACGCTACGCTCGCGTAGTTTGCGAAGCTTGCGCTACTTCGCACAACGCGAATCGCACGTAGCACAGTGCGAACACGCGTAGCGTAGCGTAGCGTAGTGCCGCGGTCATTTTTTGCTTGCTCGCGGTCCTCAACGTCAAGTTGGCGACCGCGAGCAAGCAAAATGACATCCCGACGAGACTTTTTCCTCGTTCGCGATCAGCAACATCAAGTTGCCGATCGCGAGCGTGGAAAATAAACCTCCGGCGAGATTCTCAACGCGGGAGGTCAGGTTTCTCATTGCGAGTGGTCGCGTATGCTCGCGACCGCTCGCGATGAGAAACTACCAGTCCGCGTTGAGAAAGCTGCCGCTCGAGTAAAAATCTACTCGAGCGGCAGTAAAAGACAGCTCGCACTGTGCAAGTTGCCGTTTTCAATGATTGCACAGTGCGGACAAGCATCCGGCACTGTGCAATCATTGCGAACAGTGCGCTACGCAGTTCGCGTAGTGCTACGCGAAGCTTGCGTAGCGCGAACTGCACTTTGCGTAGCTTCGCGAAGCATTACTTCGCGAACTACGCCCACCCTTACTCACCACTATATTCCGAGGGCCTATTATCCTGTGCATAGCTCTGTGTATGTGCAGAATTCCTACAACATGGCGCAACCAACGAGTGGGCTGCTTATCTGCGAGACGCTTGAGTAGTATTTGTGCTTGTCCACAACTCCCTTCGCAGACGCTTCCGGAAGCGTGTGTGACGGTGATACCTCCTATATTGACGTTTTTATAGGTTCTTTCAAGCTTGAAGTTGTTAAAAGGTTTTTTAAATAATACCCTCTATTGTGCTGCCTCATATTAGGTTGTCAAAAACGTCTAGCCTACAATGGCTGTTCAAATTGCGGCACATAGCCGCGCAGCGCTCCGGGCTCACTTGACAGTGTATGGAGTGCCTGACGCGGGTGTCGATCTGATCTTTGTGGTACAAGCAGATCCAGCTTACCACTTTGAGGTGTTTTACTCCTGGGTCACCTTTCCGGCGGTGGATGGGACTGATAATATGTTCCATGAATATACAGCCACCGTAGTTCCTAATCACTATAGACCGTATAGGAACCTTGAAGTACCGCTCACGGCTTGGCAACACCGTGTTTGGTTTGATGGCGCCCTCCCCCAACCGGTTACCGCGGTTCGTTTAGGCCCCTTATCGATTGAAGGAGCCACTTGGCCTGTTTTGGCCGGGTATACCCCACATCCGCGTTATATGACGCTTGCAGTCGGTGAACTGCGTAATTTGCATTCGTCTTTGATACGTGTGCATAGAGCTTTAGTACAGTTTGTTACAGGCAACA
Organism: Calotriton arnoldi; assembly: GCA_963921515.1. Lineage (NCBI taxonomy): Eukaryota > Metazoa > Chordata > Amphibia > Caudata > Salamandridae > Calotriton > Calotriton arnoldi. The sequence continues at coordinate 1,266,386 of CAWUFW010000849.1, read as the reverse complement.
TCCAGGGAGCCCCGCCTGGAGTTGCAGCCCATCCAGCTGGAGCAGGCGGTGTAACCATAAGTCCCGTCATGGTTAATTCGATGATGGGCAAGCGCCCACATAATAAGGATGATTTTCCTTATTGGCTTGCAGAAAAATTTGACCAGCTGGAGGCAGTTTTTCCAAATACCTCTCCCGTGGAAAAACACAGGATTCTGATGATTAGTTTGCCAAAAGACTTGATCCCCGAGTTGGCAGAATGCAACAACTGGGGTAAGGTATTCGCAGGAGTATATGCGAAGTGTTTCGGCACTCCTTCCATGACGGTTCTCCCCTCTGTAATTAAACGTGTGCAGGATGAGCATGGCCCTGAAGCGGCTGTGGAATTAGGGATGAGACTGGTGGGAGTGTTCGACGTAGTGGCTGATTTGATCCTTGCAAATGTCAAGGGCGATGCAGTTAACTTTCAAGTAGCTAATGCTTTGGCTTTGGTCCCAGATCCGGACAAGCCACGCGAATTACCAAAAATTATTGCTCAGGCTTACAAAACAATTGGCCGCAATAGCCTGGGAGTTAAGCCTTTTGCTAAATCGCAAACACAATCGCAACAACAACCAAAAACTCAATCTGAGAAAGATGAGAAACCAGTTTTTACTAAAAAGAGCTGGAGGTTGAAAAAACAGGGTAAGCAACAGAAGAAGCCGGGGTCGCGAGGCGCATCCCCGGTTTCCGTCTCTTCTGAACGCACTTATGATCTGCGCGATAGGGCGAGAATAAAATCTCCAGAGACATTTCAAGTCCCTGATTCGCGTTCTCCTCGTTCTTCACAGGCACCAACAACTTCGCAGGCTGGTGGAGGAGATCGCCAGGATAGAGGAAGGGGTCGAGAGGCTCCACAGGGACGAGACCAACCTCGACAACAAGTCCGAGGGAAAACAGAAGAATTTCAACGTTCTCGCCCACACTTTCAGAAGAAGAAAGTTGCCGCTGTAACAGCGAGATATGCCACAGACGGTGAGAACGAGACTCCTGAATTGGACGTGGGCAGTGACACTCCTAGACAGCGCCGCGGAAGTTACCATAGTGCGGGAGGCGCTATGTCCTTATGTGGAGGCGACAGCAACTGAAACATTCATTACTGTCGAGACAGCAGACACCAGAGTGGCACCCCCTGACAGACTATATAATATTGTCATTCAAATTGAAGGTGACATACAGCGTGTTATTAAAGGGATTTTTTGGGAAAATCTGACCTCTTCGTACGACATTCTGTTAGCTGAGGCAGATTGGCCGCCCCCATTCGTACTTGCTGCGCGTAAAGGGGAGGAAGTAATCCTTCCGAGCTTTTCTCGTCATGTCCCCAAGGACAAAGCGGAGGCTCTCGCAGCTGAGTGGGCTGTGTCCCTGTCTCCAGCGTTATACCGCAACCACGTGGGATGGGATGAAGATTCTCCCCCCCCATGATATTCCTTTGCGGTCGCTGCCACAGCCACAACCCCAATATCCCATAAAACGGGAAGCTAAAGGTCCCGTTTCCGAAATTCTGACACAGTTAGAATATCAAGGAGTGATTGAAACATGCGTGTCACCGATGAATAATCCCCTTTTCGCGGTTTCTAAACCGATGGATCGTACCGCTTAGTTTTGGATTACCGACATTTGAACTCACATTGTCGGACCTTTGCGGTGCAAAACACACATAGTTCTGCGCTTGTAGACAGTCTTGTTCGTAAAAAATATAAAACTACACTTGACCTATCCAATGGATTCTACACGCACAACGTGGCCCCGGAGAGCAGCCAATGGAGTGCTTTTACCTCCGGGGGTAAATTATTCAAATTTTGGCGTTTACCTATGGGCTACCAGAACAGTCCAGGTGTATTCGCTGCCCGTGTTGTCTCTTTGTTAGACGGCATAGACCCAGATGCATGTTTGTACGTCGATGATATTTATCTGACAGACGACGAATTGTACCCGCATCTTTCCCGAGTGGACCGCATTATCCTAGAATTTGCGGTTTTAGGCTATAAGTTTAACTTTGCCAAATCTCACATTGCTGAATTTACCGTTTTGTTTTTGGGCTATGAGCTCAACAATGAAGGTAAGGGCTTAGCCCCCCATTTCCTAGAGAAATGTGCACTTTTGTGCCCTCCTACTACTCTGAATAAACTTCAGTCTTTACTGGGTTTTCTGAACTTTGGGCGTACTTACATTCCTGAATATGCCCAGCGTATCAAGCCACTGTATGCCTTGATACAACCTAACTTTTCGAAGTCATGCTGGCTTCCGGAGCATTCCTCCATTCTGCAGTCTTTGCAGACAGACTTACTTGAATCTAAATTCTTGTTGACTCGTGATAACCGCACAAACCTGGTGATTAGAATAATTCCAGGGGCAGTGGGTTTCACGTACTTAACCTTTAACGAAGGTGACACAGTACCCATCGCATACAAGTCACATCTTTACACTTCCGCAGAAATGCACTTTTCATCTGTGGAGAAAGTTTTGACTGCAGTGCAAATGGCGATTCTAAAGGAACGCGCACTGGCACAGGGAAAACGCATTCTGGTGGTAACACCATATCCTGCCCTGGAGGCAGTGACAAAGGCAAGTGTTCCGAACTCTAAAGCTTTGCACCCCCGTTGGATACAATGGGCAACATCTTTGACGTCTCCAGATGTCACTTTTATCTTTGATTCTTCTCTTCAGACTCAGGAGTTTTTACAGTATGAATTCGTTCATCCTCCTCCTCTGTCCTTGCTACCGCTTGAGGAATACGAATGTATTATCTATACCGATGGTTCGGCACAACCGGCCATGGGTTCCAAGCATGCTTATTCAGCAGCATGTGCTATTGTTGCAGGTACCTTTGTGAACGGTAAGTTCAAATCAACTGTAGTGCATACTCAGGCACTAGGAGATAGTACTGCACAATTGGCCGAGCTGCGCGCATTGGTGCTCGCACTTGAGTTTGCTACTCCTGATGTGACCACTCTAATTGTATGCGATTCTTACTACTGTGTTCAGTCTTACAATGACAATCTGTTCTTTTGGTCGCAAAATGACTACAGAGACGCCAAAGGTAGCACAATTAAGCATAAAATGCTTTGGGTTCGAGTGGCAGATTTGAAACAACGTCTGCCTCTCACACAGGTGGTTCACACTCTTGGCCACCAGCGTGTGGGCGCACATGCTGTCGGTAACGGTTTGGCAGACGAAGCTGCCAAATCAGCAGTAGTCACGTGCTCAGTCGCAGCAGTTACAAGATCCATGTCTAAAATAGATACTGATATTTTAGCCGCTATTGCTGCAACAAAGGAAGGTACTAATTACCCTAGGGGTTTCCCTTCTAAATATTCTTATCAGATAGGCCCCGAACAGGCTCCTTACGTAACGATTCCAGACGTTGGTGATCGGCTGATCCCCAACACGGACCGCAGACTTTCCTTGATAACGGCCGCACACGAAGGCATGGCTTCGGCTCATGCTGGCGTGTCTGCGACGGTTTCCATCTTGCAGCAGCGTTACTGGTGGCGTGGTTTATACAAACAAACCCGTACTTATGTGCTTTCTTGTGACGTTTGTCAGCAGATTAAGCCTTCCACGGTTACACGACCACCACAGACCCCGCTCTGCATTTCAAACAGACCTTTTGGGTGTGTTTACCTGGATCACTGCGGTCCATTTTCTTCAGACACTGCCTATAAATATATCTTAGTGGCAGTGGATTCGTGCACACGTTTCATCTGGGTTTGGCCACAACGAAGTGCTGTCGCTCGAAATGTCATAAGAGATTTGCGTGTCTTTGTGGGAATTTTCGCATGTGGCACCTTCCATTCTGACCAAGGTCCGGCGTTTGCCTCTAAGGCTTACAAGGACGCAATGGGTTCACTGGGGGTGCGGGTGAAATTTTCGTCTCCCTGTCAGCCTGAGGGCAACTCGATTGTTGAACGAATGAACCGTGACTTAAAGCAATCCTTGACAGCTAGAGTCTTAGGTACTGGCAGGAACTGGCTGGCCCACTTGTATACCGTACAACGTGCAATTAATAATCTCTCTAGAAGACCTCTGGGTGGGCGGACCCCATACGAAATGCTCTTTGGCATACGAATGTTTGTGCCCGACCTTGGTGGTCTAGAAATGGCGGCGCAATCCGCAATCTTTGATGTAGATAACCATTCTACTATGTTACAGGACTTACAAGAAGCCCGAGACAAACTTGCAATCGCGCATTTACCTTCAGCCACAGATGCTGCGCTGCAGATTCCAGTTGCTGGCTGGCTTCCGAAGATTGGAGATCTGGTTCGAGAGAAGGTGGAGAACAAAAAAGAATTCGGCCCCTCTTATCGTGCACCAGTTCCAGTCCTTGGCTTGAAGGAAACTCGTACAGTCATCTTACCACCGCTTCCTGGTCGCAAGGAGAACAGATACATCTCAGTGGAAAATGTCAAGCTACAACATCTGGCCGATCCTGAATAGTGTTACACCAGCGGTCTCTTGCCTGTCATTTCCCGGACAATTGTTCGTGGCCCTCCGGCCCGAACGGTCACTGATGTTGCTATCGAGATGGTAGATTTGCCTGATTGCTTACTCGATGACCCGGACTCCCCCTGCAACGACGAGTCTGAGTATACCTACCCCGCCAACGAGTCGGTGGCACACCTACCAACAACGTCACTGAGCCCAACACGTTATTCCTTTGACTCGGATTCCACCTCATCACTTGTCCCGTCCAAATTCAGCATTCTTGTATCCTGGTTCAGAGACAATTTTTTGATTCCCCCCTGGACATACATCTGGTTGGTGCTATTCCTGATTTTTTTGTTCATGTCCATTGGCTTTGTCACAGTATTTTTTCTACTCATCAATGGTCACTATTTACCAGAATGCTCTGCAGTGAACTGTGTCGCTGGAACTTTGGCTCCACATTCTTCATCTCACATCATGAAGCGTGATCACACATTTGTGAACATTTCAGCTTTTCCAGTCGCTGATGGCATCGTATGGGATGCGGTAAATTTCCAAATTCATGGACCAACCGAAATTATTAATGTACCAAATGTCCTTCGTGTTTCAATGGGTGATGTCGTAAAAAGTAATATTCATTCTGACGATTGGGATGTGCATGCAGTTGAAGCATTATTTACTGATTTGAAATATTATGCTGCTTTTAATGCTGAAGATTTGTATATGAATTCTGCAAGTTATGCTGATTTGTATTGTTACCAGCATTGTTGCAACCACTTTGTCCATAAACCAAGTGCACTGCGTGGTCCTTTTAACTACACCCAATGGGAGCATTGTCCAACCCCTTTGCCAGGTAGCTCCCAAACTCTTAGAAATAAATTTACTTACTTCACAGACTTTGATAGATCGAACCCTGGGTCCTATTTTTTTAAATTAAACACTCCATCCACTCAGAAAATCATGTTGACCCACACCAAATTGCTATATTCGGGTTCCTTTTTGAGCGCCTTAGCTGTGGGTGGTTATGAGTACTGAAAGGACACTGTTGACTTGAAATCAATCTGGGGCTCCAAACCATGGCAGGTGCAAGGCACCGAAGCCTTGCACCGTGCTTGCCTTATCCCAGCCCAAATTTTATTTCTGAATAATACCATCTATCAAACTACGTGTTGTGGTTTGGCTACTTCCAAACAATTGAATGCACCTTCCATTCCTGCATTGTCTTCCACTCCCAACGGGAGCTTGCAATTAAATGTGTCCCTTACAATTTTGCAAGCTCTGTTTCAGAACAATTCGTTTAATGTCTCTACGCTTGTTCAATCACCCTGGTTGGCTTGGCCCATAGCGTCTAATGCCTGCCAACTGCGTTTTCATGACTCAGTTCCTGGTTACAAACAGGATAGGCCAGATCCAAGGTTTTCTGGAACTCGTACTGTAACAACATATTCTGTTGGTAAATTTTGTAAACAGTGGTTGCAGCACTCTTCCTTAGATTCTGTTAAACAACATTTGTCCCTCCTATCAGGCAACATTGATCTGTCTGACTCTATTCTGGGGCCTCGTGGTCCACGACCTAAGAGATTCATTTATGAAACTTATAATGAACTCTGGAAGCTTTCGCAAATTGAAGCTGCTTCCCGTCTACGGGAAATAGATCAAGCAAATTTGGAAAAGGTGCTTGCTGTTGTTGACAATAGTATTAATACCCTGTCTTCCCGCATTTACACGTTAGAGAATATTGTGTCCTCTGTTGTTGATATTGTACAAGATGATGTTTCTGTGTTATATCATGGTCAGAATCAATTGCGTTCAGTTATGCAGTTTGCATGGACTTTGCAAACATTTAAGTTGGGTTAAGTTCCTTGGCATTTTTTGAACACCTCTGCCTTATTCCTGCCCTTTAATTTAACTGACAAACAGCAGTTCATGTCCATGAAGGATGCAGCATACACTCTGTTACATATCGAGAAAATAGAGCCCTTACCATTCTCTGTGGCGGAATTGGATTCTGCCGTGTGGCTAGTTCATGGGGTTATCGCCTTGCCTTTTTCTTTGTTTGAATTTAGTTTGTGCATGAAACATTATCCTGTGGGCCGTTTCCAGCCCTTGGGCAGTGCCTTCCTGCAGTTCCTTCCTGCATGAACTTTGGTCCCTGCCTTTCATGTATAAATGCCTTAGAGACGGGAAGGAAGTTTTTCTCACTGGGGAGTCATGCGATTCAACTGTGGGTCATTCCCTTATTTGCAAACACATAAAATTGCACGGAGCTTGTAACGTTTCGGCTCCGAATCTTGCTTTTGTGTTAAAGGGTATTCCTACTCCTGCTATTTCTCCTACTTTCACTGTGCTTGCTAATGGTAGCTATCTGCTTTTGAATAACCAAGACTGCTGTGGCATGCTGGCCGGCATACCCTATATTGTTACTGTTTCACACAGGGTTCTCTGCTGCAAAAATGTGCTTTTTCCTCCCCCGCACGACATCATAGATAGTTCCGTTTGGCCTTCCATTCCTACTCTGAAGGCGGATTTCAATAAATTGAGCAGAATAAAGGCGCTATTATTGAACCAGGAGGTTATGCTCTGATCCGCCCGGGAGACGTTCATTCTCCAGGTGGCGAGTACCCACAGTGAAATACAGGCCCTTTTGAACACTAACCTCCCACAACATTTCGGTGTACTGATTCACCGTGTTTTTAATGCATCACACACTGAAGGTCTGGTGCACTTTTTTAAAGTTGTGGGCTCTGGTCTTGTGACCTCTTTTCAGACTATTTTTGGTGTAATACCGGCTTTTATTCATTCCATTTTTTCCAGCGTCTTTGGTGGCTTTCCGTTGATCCTCGCCTTAGCGGCTGGTATACTGCTGTTGGTCTGTTTACTACGCAATGGCTGCACCACCATGGGCCCTTCTCGACCCAGGTCGACTCCAGATGCTCCGTGAGTGGATCCTCGCTGGCTTCGGCATCCTGCCATTGGCGACACTGAGTGTGTCCTATACGCTTTCTTTTCGCTTTGCGTATTTCACTTGCGTGCAACCTGTGATGTCTTGCATCTGCTGTCCTTTCTCGTGGACCATGGATTATTGCCTCTCCAATGCGTCTTTGTCGGTTCCGGATTTTGTTCAGTTGATGGGTCCCTTAGAGGCCCATGAACGAGACTGTTCCGGTGCAGGCTACATGGCGCGTGCGGCTGCACTGGGGATCTTGGCACAATGGGATATCTGGGCGGCTGCTCAGAATCTCCTACAACAAAGTTACGTTGAGTACCACGCAAGTTGTCCCGCAATGCTATTCGCTGCTCCGTCTTGCGAGGAACATGACTGCAGCTTTGAGTTATTGGACTGGATGGCGTCGCTTTTTTCCGACGATTCCAATGATGTCCTCTTGGAAGGTGTGGCTTTTTCTGCACTTACACTCTGTTGGATTGACAAGGCCTTCGCTTTCTGCGACCTGCCTCGCTGGATTTTTTAAACCGCTACAATTTTTTTTTCCTCTCCCATTCGTTGTCCTTCATGGGGACTGCTCCACAACAGACGTTTCTGTTCTGCTCGGTCGATTTGAACTCTGTCTTCGTCCTTTGTCTTGGCCGATGGACTGCCCAGGGGAGGGTGTCTTGTGGTTTGTGGCCTCCTGGTCTGCCTTGCTATGTTGGCTTAGGCCTGGCTGCCATGATGCCTTTTTGCGCACGTTACTTTGTGCCGTTGTTTTTCCAGCTTCTGCTTCTGCCCGGCTATTTTAGAGCTGTCTGCATATCTGTCTTTCACCTTTTCTCCTGTTCCCTTTGGGCTACGTCTGCACAACATGTACAAGGTCGAAAAACAACGTCCCTTGTTCTTGCTGATCTGGCCAGTCCCTCGCACTTAGACATAACACTATGTACAGCTGCCCTGGAGAAATTTGTGTGCTTTTAATATTGTGATTTCACGGTTAGAGACACTTGGAGAAAAACCTTTCCAGAGAGAAGAGCTGTGCTTGTCTGATGATGTAAATCTTGCATCTAGATATTGAGGTATGGGGGTTCGCTAGACAAAGCCCAGAGGTCTTCTGTTTTTATAATAAACTAGCTACTAGCACGGGGAGGGTGGTAAGGTCATTTAGCCCTATATCCACTGCTTTAGGAAATACTGTATCTTAGAGCACAGTAGTTGAAATAAACATTTTAAACTATACAGTGTCTCTTCTTACACGCGTTGTGGACAGGTATGAGTGAGTTATGAAAGGGTGTTCTTGCTACTGCGAGTCCTGAGAGAGAGATACCGTGTTCTGGGTTGTCTAATCATTGGTAGCATTGTTGCTAATGAGACGCTAAAGCTAGTCGGATTGGGGTTTTAGGTGCTAAGGTTTATGGTTGGCTCACCACTATATTCCGAGGTCCTATTATCCTGTGCATAGCTCTGTGTATGTGCAGAATCCCTACAACAAGTTCTTTCTGCACTTCTCATGCGTTTTTCTGTACCTCTCTTGCTTCTTTATGCACCTCTCTTCCTGTTTCTGCACCTCTCTTGGTTCTTTCTGCATCTCTCTTGCTTCTTTCTGTACCTCACTCTCTTTTTTCTGTACATCTCTTGCTTCTTTCTGCACCTCTCTTGCTTCTTTCTGCACCTCTTTTAGTTTTTCTGCACTTCTCTTGCGTTTTTCTGCATCTCTCTTGCTTCTTTCTGCATCTCTTTTCCTCTTTCTGCACCTCTCTTGCTTCTTTCTGCACCTCTCTTGCTTCGTTCTCCACTTCTATTGCCTCTTTTTGCAATTCTCTTCCTTTTTTTTGCACCTCCCTTGCTTCTTTTTCCAGTTCTGTTCCCTCTATCTGCACTGCTCTTGCTTCTTTCTGCACCTCTCTTTTCTTTTTCTGTACTTCTGTTGACTCTTTCTGCACTTCTCTGTCTTCTTTCTGCACCTCTATTGCCTCTTTCTCCACTCCTCTTCCTTTTTTCTGCACCAGTCTTCCTCTTTCTGCACTTCTCTTGCTTCTTTCTGCACTTCTCTTGCTTCTTTCTGTACCCCTCTTGCTACTTTCTACACCTCTCTTGCCTCTTTCTGTACCTCTCTTTTATCCTTCTGCACCTCTCTTGCCTCTTTACGCACTTCTCTTGCCTCTTTCTGCACTTTTCTTGCTTCTTTCTGTACCCTTCTTCCTCTTTCTGCACTTCTCTTGCCTCTTTCTGCACTTCTCTTGGTTCTTTCTGCACCTTTCTTCCTCTTTCTGTACTTCTCGTGCCTCTTTCTGCACCTCACACGCCTCTTTCTGCAGCTCACTCTCTTCTTTCTTCACCTCTCTTGCTTCATTTTGCACCTCACTTGCTTGCTTCTTTACCTCTCTTAGTTCTTTCTGCACTTCTCTTGCCATTTTCTGCACCTCTCTTGCTTATTTCTGCACCCCTCTTCCTGCACCTCTCTTGCTTCTTTCAGCACCTCTCTTGCCTCTTTCGGTACCTCACTTGCCTCTTTCTGCACCTCACTCTCTTCTTTGTGCACCTCTGTTGCTTCTTTCTGAACCTTTTTGCTTGTTTCTGCACCTCTCTTAGTTCTTTCTGCACCTCTCTTGCTTCTTTCTGCACCCCTCTTCCTGCACCTCTCTTGCTTCTTTCAGCAGCTGTCTTGCCTCTTTCGGTACCTCACTTGCCTCTTTCTGCACCTCACTCTCTTCTTTGTGCACCTCTGTTGCTCCTTTCTGTACCTCTCTTCCTGTTTCTGTACCTCTCTTGGTTCTTTCTGTACCTCTCTTGCTTCTTTCTGCATCTCTCTTGCTTCTTTCTGTACCTCTCTTGCTTCTTTTCTGCACCTCTCTTGCTTCTTTCTGCACCTCTTTTAGTTTTTTTGCACTTCTCTTGCGTTTTCTGCATCTCTCTTGCTTCTTTCTGCATCTCTTTTCCTCTTTCTGCACCTCTCTTGCTTCTTTCTGCACCTCTCTTGCTTCGTTCTCCACTTCTATTGCCTCTTTTTGCACTTCTCTTCCTTCTTTCTGCACCTCCCTTGCTTCTTTCTCCAGTTCTGTTCCCTCTATCTGCACCGCTCTTGCTTCTTTATGCACCTCTCTTTTCTCTTTCTGTACTTCTCTTTCTTCTTTCTGCACCTCTATTGCCTCTTTCTCCACTCCTCTTCCTTTTTTCTGCACCAGTCTTCCTCTTTCTGCACTTCTCTTGCTTCTTTCCGCACATCTCTTGCTTCTTTCTGTACCCCTCTTGCTACTTTCTACACCTGTCTTGCCTCTTTCTGTACCTCTCTTGGCTCTTTACGCACTTCTCTTGCCTCTTTCTGCACTTTTCTTGCCTCTTTCTGTACCCTTCTTCCTCTTTCTGCACTTCTCTTGCCTCTTTCTGCATTTCTCTTGGTTCTTTCTGCACCTTTCTTCCTCTTTCTGTACTACTCTTGCCTCTTTCTGCACCTCACATGCCTCTTTCTGCAACTCACTCTCTTCTTTCTGCACCTCTCTTGCTTCATTTTGCACCTCACTTGCTTATTTCTTTACCTCTCTTAGTTCTTTCTGCATTTCTCTTGCCATTTTCTGCACCTCTCTTGCTTCTTTCTGCACCCTCTTCCTCTTTCTGCACCTCTCTTGCTTCTTTCAGCACCTCTCTTGCCTCTTTCGGCACCTCACTTGCCTCTTTCTGCACCTCACTCTCTTCTTTGTGCACCTCTGTTGCTTCTTTCTGAACCTTTTTGCTTGTTTCTGCACCTCTCTTAGTTCTTTCTGCACTTCTCATGTGTTTTTCTGTACCTCTCTTGCTTCTTTCTGCACCTCTCTTCCTGTTTCTGCACTTCTCTTGGTTCTTTCTGCACCTCTCTTGCTTCTTTTTGCATCACCTTAAATAGACTATTGAACACCCACGTGCCCTCTTTTATGAGCAGAAAGGAAAACACACACCTTCTTGTACACAAATTTACAGAGCATGCGGTCTGAAACATAGGTATTCAAGTATTTGTATGTTTCTTTTTATGTATCATGTCACTAGCAAAAGGCACAGACACATGCATGCATGCCTTCAGAAACATGGTGAGACTTAAAAAAGTGAAATTGGAAGTATTGTTTCTTAAAACATGGGTAGGCCCAACATTCTGAGCAGTTGGTGACTATTGAAGCTCCAAGAGAAAAGTGAGGTTTAAGACATGTTGGCAGTGGGATTAGTGATTAGGCTATTTCATATGAGTCTGTGGAAAGGTTCTCTCGCAGAAGGCCATGTAATTTTAGGTGTGTGCTTGAAATTGGTAGTGTAGCCTGTCAAGTTTAAAGGTCTGTGTCTACTTGTACGTGTAGTCTCACATGTGTTATGCATCTGAAGATGCTAGATAAAAAAGCTGGTAGCTTCTCAAACAGGTGGAGAAATCTTCTCAGTTCTGCTCTGTCATCCTGTCGCACAGGCAGACATTTCTCATATATGTAGGTGTTATAGAGCCCCCTCAAATAGAATATTCAATATCCACGTGCAGCTGCAGCCGCCGCAGGTAAGAACGGTGGGGTGGTGGGGCCAGTTGAGGGGGGATTTCGAGAGATGACAACGAAGGAAAATTAACTAAATAATTAATTTTCCCTCGTGGTCGTCTCTCGAAAAAAAACCTCACCTGGCCCTAGCGCCCCACCGCTCTTATCTGCAGTGGCCGCAACTGCCTGCATGCCCTGTTTTATGAGCAGAAAGGAATACATACATTTTTGTACACAAATTTAGAGAGGGTGTGGTCTGAAACACAGGTATTCAACTATTTGTATGTTTCTATTTATGTATCATGTCACTAGCAAAAGGCACAGACACATGCATAAATGCTTCTTTCTGCACTTCTCTTGCCTCTTTCTGTACCTCTCTTACATCTTTCTGCACATGTATTCTTCTTTGTGTACCTGTCTTTCTTCTTTCTGCACTTATTTTGCCTCTTTCTGCACTTCTCTTGCCTCTTTGTGTACTTCTATCTCCTCTTTCTGTACCTCTCTTGTTTCTTTCTGTACCTCTCTTCCTCTTTCTGCAGCTCTCTTGGTTCTTTCTGCACCTCTCTTGCATCTTTCTGTAACTCTCTTGCCTCTTTCTGCACCTCACTTGCCTCTTTCTGCACTTCACTCTCTTCTTTCTGTACACCTCTTGCTTCTTTCTGCACCTCTATCGCTTCTTTATGCACCTCTCTTAGTTCTTTCTGCACTTCTCTTGCCTTTTTCTGCATCTCTCTTGCTTCTTTCTCTACCTCTTTTCCTCTTTCTGCACCTCTCTTGCTTCTTTCTGCACCTCTCTTGCTTTTCTCCACTTCTATTGCCTCTTTCTGCACTTCTCTTCCTTCTTATTGCACCTCTCTTGCTTCTTCACCCAGTTTTCTTCCCTCCGTCTGCACCTTTCTTGCTTTTTCTGCACCTCTCTTTTCTCTTTCTGCATTTCTGTTGACTCTTTCTGCACTTCTCTTGCCTATATATGCACCTCTATTGCCTCTTTCTCCACTTCTCTTCCTTTTTTCTGCACCAGTATCCCTCTTTCTGCACTTCCCCTGCTGCTTTCTGTGCCCCTCTTGCCTCTTTCTATGCCTCTCTTGCCTCTTTCTGTACCTATCTTGCGTCATCCGGTACTTCTCTTGCCTCTTTCTGCACTTCTCTTGACACTTTCTGCACCTTTCTACCTCTTTCTGCACTTCTCTTGCCTCTTTCTGCATCTTTCTTCCTCTCTCTCCACCTCTCTTGCCTATTTCTGCACATTTCGTCTTCTTTCTGCACCTCTCTTGTTTCTTTCTGTACTTCTTTTGCCTCTTTCTGCACTTCTCTTGCCTCTTTCTGCACTTCTCTTGCTTCTTTTTATACTTCTCTTGTTTCTTTCTGTACCTCTCTTGCTTCTTTCTGTACCTCTTTTGCTTCTTTTTGAACCTCTTGCTTCTTTCTACACTTCTGGTGCCTCTTTCTGCACCTCTCTTGCTACTTTCTGCACCTCTCTTCCTCTTTCTGCACCTCTCTTGCTTCTTTCTGCACCTCTCTTGCCTCTTTCTGTACCTTACATGCCTCTTTCTGCAGCTCACTCTCTTCTTTCCGCACCCCTCTTGCTTCTTTCTGTACCTTTCTTGCTTGTTTCTTCACCTCTCTTAGTTCTTTCTGCACTTCTGTTGCCATTTTCTGTACCTCTCGTGCTTCTTTCTGCACCTCTCTTCCTCTTTCTGCACCTCTCTTGCTTCTTTCTGAAATGCTCTTTCTTCTTTCTGCACATCTCTTGCCTCTTTCGGCACCTCACTTGCCTCTTTCTGCACCTCATTCTCTTCTCTGTTGCTTCTTTCTGCACCGTTTTGCTCGTTTATGCGCCTCTCTTAGTTCTTTCTACACTTCTCTTGCCTTTTTCTGCACCTTTCTTGCTTCTTTCTGCACCCCTCTTCCTCTTTCGGCACCTCTATTGCTTCTTTCTGCACCTCTACTGCTTCTTTTTGCATCCCTCAAATAGACTATTGAACACACATGTGCCCTGTTTTATGAGCAGAAAGGAATACATACACCTTCTTCTACACAAATTTACAGAGAATGCGGTCTGAAACACAGGTATTCAACTATTTGTATGTTTCATTTTATGTATCATGTCACTAAAAAAAGGCGCAGACACATGCATGCATGCCTTCAGAAACATGGTGAGACTTTCAACAGTGAGATGGGAAGTATTGCTGTTTAAAATTTTGGTAGGCACAACATTCTGAGCAGTTGGTGAATAGTGCAGTTCCAAGAGAAAAGTGAGGTTTAAAAAATGTTGGCAGAGGGATTAGTGATTAGGCTACTTCGTATGAGTCTGTGGAAAGGTACCCTTGAAGAAGGCTGTATAAATGTAGGTGTGTGCTTGAAATGTGCTTGGGGAGAGGATGTAGCCTTACAGCTAGAGCTGCCGACTTTGGAGCTGGGTAACCAGGTTTAAGCCTTGGCGTCGGCTCAAGATCCTGTGATTCTGGGCAAATCACTTAATCTCCCCGTGCCTACCTAAAATGAATGTCTTCTTGTGTAACGTAACTGGTGCTCATGTAAATCGCTCCAATACCTTTGGGTCATATTTGCAATATATAAATCTGCAAAAAAAAAGTGGGAAGTGTAGTCTGTCAAGTTTAAATGTCTGCGTGCTCTCGGGACTGTGGTATGTGTGTACTTGTACATGTAGTCTCACATGTGTTATGCATCTGAAGATGCTAGCTTAAAAAGCTGGTAGCTTCTCCTACAGATGGCAAAATCTTCTCAGTTCTGCTCTGTCATTTGCTCGCACCAGCAGACATGTGTTTTACATATGAAGGTGTTATAGAGCCACTGAAATAGACTATTCAATACCTATCTGCCCTGTTTTATGAGCAGAAAGGAATACATACGCTTTCTTCTACACAAATTCAGAGAGCATGTGGTCTGAAACACAGGTGTTCAAGTATTTGTATGTTTCTTTTTATGTATCATGTCACTAGCTAAAGGCACAGACACACGCATGCACGGCTTCAGAAATATGGTGAGACTTACAACAGTGACATGGTTAGGATTTATGTTTTAAATTTGGTAGGCCTAACATTCTGAGTCTGTCAAGTTTAAACTTCTGCCTGCTCTTGTGACTGAGGTATGTGTCTACCTGTATTCTCACATGTGTTATGCAGCTGAGGATGCTAGCTTAAAAATCTGGTAGCTTCTCCTACAAGTGGACAAATCTTCTCAGTTCTGCTCTGTCATTTGGTTGCACAGGCACACATGTGTGATGTATGTAGGAGTTATAGAGTCCCTCAAATAGACTATTCAACACCCACATGCCCTGTTTTATCAGCAGAAATGAATACATACACCTTCTTGTACACAAATTTAGAGCGCACGTGCTCTGAAACACAGGTATTCAACTATTTGTATGTTTCTTTTATATATCATGTCACTAGCAAAAGGCACAGACACACTAATTTATACCTTCAGAAACGTGGTGAAATTTACAACAGTGACATAGGAAGGGTTGCTGTTTTAAATTTAGATCATTCTAACATTCTGAGCAGTCAGTGAATAGTGAAGCTGCCTGAGGAAAGTGAGGTTTATATCATGTTGGCAGAGGAATTAGGGAATAGGCTACTTCATATGAGTCACTGGAAAGGTACACTTGAAGTAGGCTGTATACATTTAGGTGTTTGTTTGAAATGGGAAGTGCAGTCTGTCCAGTTTAAAGGTCCGCGTGCTCTTATGACTGAGGTATGTGTACACTTGTACATGTATTCTCACATGTGTTATGCATCTGACGATGCCAGTTTAAAAAGGCTCAAATGTGTTTCCCCAGACTTTCAAGCATTTAGAGCTTTGCAAAAGTGCATACTTAGGTATTGTACATTTTTATTTGTTATGAAGAGAATAGCAATGTAATTTTAAGTAATTGCTTATTGGTTATTAAGAATATTGATAGGTAATTAATTTAAAATTGTTAATTGATGTAACAAACCATTGAAACTGTTCTTTATTTTTTAGAAATGTATTTTATTTGGAACACAAATTGAAGATGGCAAGAAAACATGAAAAGAGAAGAGAACAAAGAAAACAGTACCACTTAAAGAAAAGTGAAAAGAGTACTTTAGAAAAACAGCAAAACATTACACAGGATAAAAACTCTTCTGGTAAGAGCACTTAACAGTTGTAGAGAGATTAAAAAAGTCAATTATAATGAAAAGAAAAAGAAAAGTTAAACAGCAAATCAGAAGGAAAAGAAGAATTGTCATTGTAAAAAAACATTAGTTAATGGGAAAACAACACATATTACAAGAAGACAAAAACAGTATAAGGATATACGTACAGGAATGTTTAGAAGTAGAGTAATTAATCATTTATTGCAAGAATGTAGAAAATATAAAAAAGATCACCAGTGTATAAGAAAAAGCAACATACTGAAAGTGTAGTAGATAGTGCTTTTGAATAAAAGAAAAATTATTTAGATTAAAATTGAAGAGAATGAGAACACTGGATAAAACAATGGTGTTTATGAAGTAGAAAAGCAAAAGAAGACTTGTTAATAGAAGTAACTTTTGTAAAACTTTTACTGGTAAATGGAAGCACCCTTCCAGTACTGAGTCTTTCTTTAAGGAAGAAAGCTATTTTCAAGAGAACACATTAGTACATGCAGTTGATACTAGTGGTCGATGCTATGAGATGAAAGATGGTTCCCCCATTCCAAAAGAAAAAATGGTTCCTAGGAATATGGAAGAACTAATAGCTGAAGAAGTTGAAGGGAGGCGTACACAAGCTCCTGTATGTAACTGGGATAGTAGCAGTATTTGCAGTATTCGATATGAATCTATTGACATTTACAAATTTGTTTACGAGAATATGCAAAAAAAAAGTGTTAAACAGAAGATTAAGATGTTACAAGGACTAGATCCATGTAAAATATGAAAAAATACTAAGTTGCAAGGTCATTCGCTGGCTTGTCTTTCAAGAAAAGTGTGCCAAAGTACTTTTCATCACTTAAGAATGTTAGCTGTACACCACTCTGAAATGCGGAAGTTAGTAAGGAGACTCTATTATGTAAAAACTCCTGCATTATGTTTAAGTAAAATGAACACAGGTCTTTCGCACAGTTCAGTATCAGATGTACAAAAAGTTTGTGATGATATACAGTTTCGTTTATTTGGTTTAGAAGAGGAGTGTAGACAAAGTAAGAATTTGATAAGTGCAGGTGTTGAAGAACACAGGAAAGAGATTAGTATTGAGTTTGCAGAAGAAATTACAAAGTTTAAGGCAGTTTTGTCTGAAAAACCAGACTATGTTTGTATTTGTTGTTGATGTACTCACTATAGAAGTCAAACTAGGAATGTTGATTTGTATTTAAAAAGTGAAAAGGAAAACAATGATAAGTGGCAGCAATTTGGTGTTTATTTGTGGGTAGAAGGTCAGTTTGAGTTGGCTACTGATCAAGTTATTTGTAAATACTGTTACAACAAATTAGAAGAAAACAAAATGCCAGCTAGAGCAGTACATAACAACTTAGAGTTGGTACCTACTCCTCAGGAACTGGAATATTTAAATGCATATGAGTCTATTCTTGTTTAATCTGTATACCCATTTCAGGCCATAGTTCGTAAGGAGCCTAAAACAGGTAAGCTGCCACCAACAGATTTACAAAGAGGTCTGAAAGGAAGAGTTGAGTACTTACCTTTAGATTTTAAGAAAAACATTGAAACTGTTGGTGTAGACAGGGAGGAAAATGAGCCAGTAGTTATTCTAGTAAATGGTGTACCAACAAAGAGTCGTAAATTTTGGCAAGAGTTTGTAGATGTTAATAAACTTCAAAAGGATACATTATACCTGGTACAGCATAATATTTATTATAAGGATGTAAATGTTGATGAGCAGGTAATATACTTACAAGATGAAACAGAAATTTCAAGTGGCCAAATAGAAAAAGTGGACAAGTCCAGGAGTGAAGAGATTTATGAACATTGTACTATACATCCTTTGCATTCAAAAGAAATCATAGGGAACAGTATTGAATTATTTCAAATGAAGGAAGCAAAGGGAACTCCTATGAGTGTATCGAAAAAAGTTTTGAAGCTCGTTGTTTTCCACAGTTATTCCCCACTGGAGAAGGTGAACGATTTGATGAGCGAGCTGAATGGATTCCAGCTTCAGAATACCTATCAACAAGAATGTACTCTCAAGATCCATGATTTCGGCAGTGCATTCCATATATATTTCATCTTCCGTTTGAAAGTGATTTGTCTGCTCTTTCATATGCAGTGAACCACATATTAAAACCAGGGGTTCATCTTCCACATGTTTCTACAAAAGAGTTCATGTACAAAGTCCAACAAAGAGATGAAAATTTAGAATCCCAGTTAATTAATTTGATGGCGTGACAATGTGGTATCAATAAATATTGGTATCATCGTCATGGTGAACTTAAATGCATGTTAAGAAATCTAGGTACAGCTACATGGTTTGTAACACATAGCTGTGCTAAATATGCGTGGGAAGATTTACTTGAATTTCTACGAGAAGCAAATTCAAATGTTAAAAACATTGAATTGAAGTCAGCTGGAGAACTCTGTTCCTTGGATCCTGTAAATGTGTGCAAATATTTTAACCGTAGGTTTCAAAGTATGATGTCATTTATTTGCAATAAAAACATTCCACCTCTTGGAGAGGTAGTTGATTTGTTTTTGGCAAAAAGAGTACCAAGCCAGAGGTGCTCCTCATATACACATGCTATTATGGATAAAGAATGCAACAAAATTTGGAACTGATAGTGATGCAGCTGTTTTGCTTTCATCAACAGTATGTTACATGAGCCATTCCAAAAGATGGAGGAGGAAAGAGCTTGAGACAACAAGTTTTACGCTTTCAAAGTCATCGATGTCGGAAATACTGCCAATGAAAATACAAATGTAAAGGGAACTTTTATACAAAATGTCGTTTTGGATTCTCAGGTCCTATAATTTCTAAAGGAGGAGTAATCGTTTTTTGTCAGCAGTAAGACATACAATAACTCGGAAATCTCTCAAGAATACATACAACTTAAAAAGATCAGAAGCTTCAAAGTACATTAATGACTACAATCCAGTTAATTTGAAAATGTGGAATGCAAACATGGATATTCAGTATGTTGCAGATAATTCAATTGCTGTTGCTCGCTATGTTATATCATACATTACAAAATCTGAAAAAACAGAGATGAAAGAAATGTGGGAAGAAATTTTAGCAGAGAAGAGTCTTAGCAAGAAATTGTACATCTTCAGCTTGAAAATGCTTTCCCATAGAGAGATTCGATCCTATGAATGTTCGGTTTGCTTGAGCTCAGCCAGTTTATATTCAAAGTCAAGAGGAATCATTTGAGGAAGTCTAGGTCTTGCCTCCAAACGAAAGAGAGTATTGAAATTTTTACAAGAAATTGAATACTTAGCACAGTATGAACCAGAAAGTACTGATATTGTTAAAAATAATATGTTGGATACACACTATCCCAAAAGGAGTCCACATCTTGAAAACTTATGTTTGTATGAAATACTTCAGCACTATTTGTTTAAAAAGAATATTAGACAAAATATAAAAGAAGAAAGATATGCAGTAACTGGTTGTGATGGATGTCTAGTGAAACATGTCAAAGGGCATCTTATTGATCACAGAAAACTGAGTTGTGATAGTGCAGATAAGAGAGAACTTTTCAATTTAGCACTTCTGCAACTGTTCAAGACTTGGCGTAGTGAAACTGAATTTCTTGGAGTTTTTGACTGCTATGAAGATTCTTTTAATGCAACTAAAGATAGCATTCAGTGCACAATTTTCCCAACTTATCTACACATGTTAAATGATGAGATTGAACAAGAAAATACTATTGCAGCTGAAATAGCTAGAGAAAGTTCACAAGCCAGTCAAAGTTCTGGTCCACTGAGTCAAGATCCACTAGGACAACCAATTATTAAAAATGAATCAACAATAGCCATGAATGAGGTAGAAACTGCAAGGCAACAAGCACAATTATTCAGTTGGGAAAGATAGACGAACAACTAAATATTGAACAAAGAGAAATATATCTACAAGCAAAACAACAGGTACAACATGGTTTGCTGCATGAAAATAAACAATGCCAATGTTCATCATTTAAACCTATTCTAATGTACATCAGTGGTCAAGCTGGAACAGGAAAAAGTTTCTTAATTACAGTTTGGACCAGTTATCTACACAAAACTACAGAATCACATTTATCTTGTGTTGTAACAGCTCAAACTGGATTAACAGCACACATCATTAATGGTATTACTTTACATCGATTACTTATGCTACCTGTTGAACATGATAATAACAGATTTAAAAAACAGATTCCGATCTTCTGTTTGGAGGACAACATTTAATTGTAATTGGAGACCTACTACAACTTACTCCTGTTAAAAAACAACCTGTTTTTAAAACACTTCTCCATGATGAGACAAGGAAATCTTTGGGAAGTATAGGAAATATAAATATTTGGTTAAAGTTTGAATATAAAGAACTTGCTAAGATTATGTGACAAGCAGGTAATGAACATTATGGAAATATTCTTCAAGACATAAGAATTGGTGTCTTGACGGAACATGGTAAACAAGCTTTAGAAAGTCGGCTACTAAGGAACTTGTTTACAACTGAAAAACAGCAGCTGAAGTAATGTACAATATGCTTCTCGAAAACAAGTTTATAGTTTGTCTAATGTCTACACTGCAAGAGTGTTCTACATTTAATCAACAAGTTCTCAAACTGGAAAAACAAAAAATTCTGGAAATTAAAGCTTTTGACAAAATCAAACACCAGGGAGTGACAATTCGTCTTACTGAGAAACTACATGCTAAATTGGATTCTTTGGTAAATTCTGTATCTAAAACTAGAGAATTAAAAAAATACTTTACATGTATGCAAAAACTGTCAAATAATTTTGTGGCATAATTTGAATGTAGAAGAAGGATTAGTAAATGGAGCAATAGGAAAAGTTGTTGATTTTGTAAATTTTCAAAATAGAGATGGGATAGGATTTTTGATTATCAAATTTGATCAGGTTAATAAGGTTAGACAGATTGGGCGTTGTGTTGTACGACTTTTGCTTGTAAAAGAATTGTATGTTCGCAGACAACAGTTTCCTCTGTCTCTAGCATATGCAGTAACTATTCATAAATCTCAAGGTTTAAGTATAGACAGAGCTTTTGTAAATATTGGAAGTACGGTGTTTAACCCCTTCCTTGCTCATGACGAGCTCAGCTCGTCATGCTGCGCGGTCGGGCTGTGCGCATGACAAGCTGAGCGCGTCATGACCACGCCCGCGATTGGAATGTCCAGCACCTGGTTGGAATTCCGCTCGCAGCGATGGCGTTAAAGAGGGAATGCCATATGTTGCATTGTCTCGAATAAGAACATTGTCTTGTTTGTATTTGATAGAATTTGATGAGAAAACGGTTAGTGCTGATGCAAATTGTGTAAGAGAGTACAATCGTTTAAGAAGACTTTATGCTCTTCATTTAGGTGAATATCCCATATATGAGAAACGTGTAGTGTGTCCAAAACGGAAATATGTAAAACATTCCACTGAGGTTCAAAAAAAGAAACATTTGAAGATAAAGTTGAAGTCGTAAAGAAAAAAAATTAGAAAGAGTTGATGACATTGTAGGATACCAGTTGGAAAACAGTTCAGGTATCAACTGTTATGCTAATGTGATTCTGAATGTTGTGTTTCATCTACCACATCTTCATCATGAAATCATGGAAAATCATGAAGAAAGATTCTGTTCTGCACTACATCATGTATTTCAACAGTTGGTAAGTGACAGAATTAAAATACATACTGCTTCTGGCATTCAACATCTTTTAGATATATATACTGGTTCATTGACATTTACTCTAAACATACAACAAGATGCACAAGAATTTGTAATGCTCCTGCTCGAAGTATTATAACATGAAGGAATACACACTGATAACTTATTTTGACTAACTTATATAAGTGTGAAGAGTGGTCATTTACTTCGACCACTGAAATACAAACAGAACGAAAATTGGTAAAAACTGCAAATCAGGATGTGACATGTTCACATTGAAGATCAGAGATGTTGTCTACATTACATATAGAAAGATTTAGAAAATATCTCAGTTTAATGTTACAACGTTGTAGACCAAATAGAAGAAAATTAGAAACAAAAATTATAAATTTTAAAGGGAGTCAAATATCTATTTCAAGATTAACTTTTACAACAGTGGCTATTATTTTCCATGATCATCCTACTACAACATCTGGACACTATACTGTTTATTTAAAGTGTAACAAAGGATGGATGCATTGCAATAATGCCCACTTGGAATTCAAACCTAGATTGCCTTATGAATTTCCAAATTCTTATATGTTATTTCTGCAGCCAAAGTTTTGAGTACATCATTCGGCTTTTTGGGGAAGATGTCAACAGAAAGTAGACAGCACTGCAAACTATTAGTGTTTATAATTAGTGTTTTGATTATTATTTGCCCTAACTGACATTACCTTTGGAAATGTGTGTTTAAAAGCAAATACTTTATATATTTGCTGTCTATATGGTAGCAGATGTAAATGAGATTATACATTTTGTGAAATGTATTTGTGATAAATATCAGAGTTAATATAGATGAAAGAACTGATTAAGAAAGTATAGAAAGGAGAACGTATGGGTCAATTTGATTGCTTTTTCCCCGCTGTTCAATGATGATAGTACATTGCAATCACTGTGTATGGTGAAGTAATGTGCAATCTGAGAACAGCAAAAAAGGGAAACTGAGAATGTTATGTTATTCTAAATTAATTGTGTGCTCTCAAAAATATAATATTATAATTTCTCTAATATATTATCATTAAATAACAGTTTTTCTTTTTCCTCTGTATAGTAGCTACTGTTGAAGTTTGAAAACGGTTATAATGCTGTTTAGGGTATTACTACTCTACAATAGATGTATTGAATGATGTATCTAAATTACTTGAAAGGTAAGAACACATAATACAATATGCATAATTGGCTGGAAAAATGTTTAGAATTTAGTTATATGTTATTTGTTTCTAATATAAATAATGTTCATCCTTTAGACTATTTGAAAAGTGTTATCGATTCGATATACTTTATTCGGTTTGCTAGAACAACCATAAAAGCATTTACCTAAGTTAAAATAGACGTTTAAAATCAATTATATCATTTAGTCACAAATTCCATAACCATAGAAGACAGTAATGGTAACATATCTTATAGGATTAATACCACAGCATGATACCAAATTCCATAACCATTCAAAAACAATAGCTGATCATATCGACATTATGCGATCTCACATATATCTTTTCTTTGATCAACTAAAAGTA
This sequence comes from Calotriton arnoldi, assembly GCA_963921515.1. Taxonomy (NCBI): domain Eukaryota; kingdom Metazoa; phylum Chordata; class Amphibia; order Caudata; family Salamandridae; genus Calotriton; species Calotriton arnoldi. The sequence continues at coordinate 1,243,177 of CAWUFW010000849.1, read as the reverse complement.
ACAATACCTTTCCTGACATTAATTGCTTTTAAAATATATAATGCTACATGATAGCAAGTTCCCGGATCGTTCAGTGCAAGAAGCAAATTCATATCAGCATGATGCGATCTTACATTGTTTTTTATAAAAAGCGGTTTCAGATAAAAGGATCTAAAATACAAATACAATTTACAGAAAAGCATAAGGTGCACAGTGCTTTGTTTAGAGGATTCGTCGCAAGGTCAAGGGGTAGAATTCAAAGGGCATGTTTTCATAACTGGAAATGCAACTAGGTGATGTGCTATGCCTAATCTCAGTCTAGTCAGCACATAACGATGCGAGGATTTATTCACTATAATCAAATAATCTTGAATTCCTCTTTTGGGTTCAATTGATTGATAAAATTTAAAACTTGATTGTTTCTCTATGGTACTCTTACGATTTTCTTTTTTGTATAACAAGAATGAAACACTAATTTCCTTTTTGTTTAAGGAGACCACTGTACCCGGGTTATCAGAGATCTGGATATTAAATAACTTGCTGTGTGTATCCATGATATATTTTAACCACGGGATACGTGATTTTTTCTCAAGGAGCAAACAATCTTTAATGATAGATCTAGTATAAACTGTCTCATTTGTAGCCCATATCGAGCTCCATACCAGCAGTAGCCGCATAGAAGTTAAATCTGCTAGGTATGTCAGATCCACCTCCCGAAGTATTAACTCAGTAGATGCCGAGGGAGGTAGATTTAGGAGACGTTTTAAAAAAGCATTTTCTTCTTGTTGATGGGCCTGGCTGCAATGATAGCCCCATACCCCAGCACCATATACGGCTGTAGTAACGCATCTCGCCTTATATATTGTCAGCATTTCCTTTACGGGGTAATTACCTAATTTAGATACAAATTTAAAGACCCCATGTGCATTCTTAGCCATCTTGGAACAAACATTAGATAATTCCTGATTCCATTTCCCATTGCTGGTATAAGTTACCCCTAGATAGCAAAATGTTTTAACAGTTCGAACTGGGGTGCTATCAATATAAAAGGTTTTACATTTCGTAGTTTTGGTGCCACATATCATGGTAAAAGTTTTTGTTTTATTAATTAACAGTTTTCTGTCCCCTATAATTATGCTAAATTTATCCATGAGTCGTTGTAGACCAACCGGGGCCCTAGACAGTAATACCGCATTGTCTGCGTATGATAAAATCGGTATGGAATTGCCAGATGTTAACGGAGCATCTTCTTTCTCCAACTGCAACACTTTATCAATTTCATTAATAAAAAGCGAGAAAAGTAAGGGAGCAAGGACACAACCTTGGCGAATGCCGTGTTTTACTTAAAAAATTGGAGTGCACTCGCCCTGTTGTCCATATTTCACTTTGCAAGATAACGTTTCATAAAGCCTTTCGAAAAAATGAATAATACCTTTAGGTGCTCCCAGGTAAAGTAAGGAAGGCCACAAATAGTATGATCAACTAAGTCAAACGCACTACTTAAGTCGGCAAAAATAGGTATATTCTCCCTTCTTTAGCACGTGAATAATTGCCTATTAACAACTCTAGATTAATACATTGTTCTATAGTCCCTAATCCTCTTCTAAAACCATATTGCGCTGGAGAAAGTATGTCATTACCATTTACCCATTCCTCCAGTCGCAATAATAAAACTTTACTCATCACTTTAACGGATGAATCTAAAAGTGATATGGGACGATAGTTTTTAGCTTCTGACCTATCTACTTTTTTATAAATGGGGACAAAAACCGACTGACCCCATAATGGGGGTATACACTCTGTCACCGCTAGATTAAAAACCCTTGTAAGAATTGGCACACACAAATCAGGCTCAGCTTTATATACATCAACAGGTACCCCATCAGGGCCCGGAGCTTTCCCACCCCTACTGCCCTTCAGTCCTTCCTGGACTTCTTCCACTGTAATATTTAATGGTATGGCGTGCCACTCACTCTGTTTTGGATTAGGTGCTATGGATGTATCAACACCCGTTGAATTAAAAATACCCCTAAATTGTAATACCCAAGCCTCGCATGTAACGTGGGATAATAATTCCGGGAGTGAATCATCCTTCAGAAATGGCATATTTACAGTATCCCAAAATAGCTTAGTATTTGCCGTATTTGCAGCCATGGAGAGTTTATCCCATGCTATCCCATGCTATCTCTTGTAGCTCCCTTTTCTTCATATCAAGGGCAAGTTTATAATTATATCTTAAGTTTAATTAATATATTGTCTATCTTCTTACAGTGCAGGGCTTGTTTCAGTTGCTTTAATGCTTCAGTGCAAGTATGGTCGAACTGTCCCTTCCTTTTCTTCCTTCCCTCCCTGTTGGGAGCTGTTAAAATTCTATTAATAATAGTATTAATCTTTGTAAAATTAGCAAACAGCTCCCTAGAATTTACATATTCTTCTAAACAATAAATAATCTCTTCGTTACATTTTAAAACAATCTCATTTATAACTTTTTGGGGTTTCACACCATCCCATCTAATGCGGATCCCATTGGGTCTATGTGGGGCAATGTTTACTACTGTGCCTTGATGCATTGACCTTTTTGGGCCCCACATTTGAAATGACATAACAATACAATTGTGATCACTTAGTGATAATTGGGCAACCCGTGGGGTATCGCACATGTAGGTAGCGTTAGATGAAATTAAAACATGATCAATAATTGAATTAGCATTCCTCCCAATAAATGTTGGTATCAGGTCCCCGTCAATATCACAAGCACACTGTAATATTTCAAGATCATATTTAGCAATCACTCTGTTTAACATTTCCCCATATAAGTTGTGTACAAAATGTATACAGTCGTCCCCTTTACCATTCTTAATGCCACAGACACGGGTAGCTGCCAGGGAACATGTTTGGATGTTAAAATCTCCAACCCATATGAGTAACACGTTATTACTAATGGAATCTATAAAGGTATCTAGCCCTTTATCCAGCTTAATTACAATATTACTCCTGTTAGGGTCAAACACATTATTATAGTAATTGATTACAATCACATCCCTCCCTTCTTTACAGTGCAGCCATAAAATCTGTGAGTGTACCCCAATTATAGGACCTTTTTTAACAGTTACTGGTAAGTTATTCGAAATGAGGGTCAATAGTCCCCCTTTCGCTCTTCCAGCACTTGATGGTACAGCCTCTAGCCAATATGATGAAAATCCATCTATATATATTGGGCCGAGGCACCAAGTTTCTTGCAGGCAAATCACGTCTAACCCATTAATAAAATCTTGCCATCCTAACGTGTCTCGTTAACTCATAAAACCTGCGATGTTCCAAGTTGCTATTTTATAGCCATTTCCTATACTACTCTCTGAAATAGCAGTTGGGGTCTCCAGATGACTATCTGCGTCCCAATTTATATCATTTAATTTATTAGGAATACTTTCTTCGTTTATAGTATTTGATGAAGCTCCATCAGGGGGAGTGGCTACCACTTGCGATACCATGCAACTATTAATAACACATAAATCAATTCGAGGGCCATCAGCAATTATGGTATCAGATAAAGCACTATCAGAAGAAGCATCTACAACTTGTTGAATTCTACATCTGTCTGCTATCCCTATTCCAGTAGGGTTGGTATTGATACTGGACGGATAGCACCCTTTTGTCAGTTGATATCTTGAAGATTGCTCAGGGCCTGGAATCTATTTGAAATCGGTATTGCATATTGGGGTTGAGTGAGCGTATCAATGGGCACCCCAAGTTTGCTGTATCCTTCATCTAACCTCATTTGGGTCGGCCTTAGATGCCTATAAAAAAAAACAAGGGGTAGTAGGAATATACTCTGATCATGTTGCCTAGACAAGCCTACTTTATCTAGAGTAATTCTTGCCCATCTTGGATTCTTAAAATTGATAATGATACAATCCCCTTTATAGGTTTTACGCAAGGGGCCAATCCAACTCACTCTCTGCGTTAGCAGTATTTGATCAGCTCCTTCCACTGGGAATCCACCGTTCTTATTTAACAAATGCACTACTCTGTTCTTTAGGCTATCATGAGACTCCTTTTGTCCTGGCTGTAAAGGGGGGATATTGACTAACACTGCCACATAGGGGCAGCATTCAGGTGGAAGATTTATAGATAGATCTGCTCTATTCTCCTCCCTCGCGGAGTTTATAGTGTTTGCTCTGTCCGGGCCAGATCTATACACATAGGCTTGCTCTGCTTGATTATCCTCTACCTGCTGTCTTTCGCTGATGTTATTTACTAATGTTGATCTCCCAATTATTTCCTTTGAGGTTGATGGAACATTTATACCCCTTAGTGCATCCCTTTTCTTGTCATTACTCGATACCTTTTTTAAAGGGTCAGTTATTTGTGATAATGAACCAATTGCCTCTTCCCTTGTTATATCTATCTCTTTTTTATTATTAGTGCTTATATCCTTAAGCATACCACTAATCTTAGAAACTTCTGTAGATAATTTGTTAAGTTTATCATTAATCAGCGTTAGCATTTCCTCAATTTTGCCGAAAATGGTATCTGAAATTTGTGTCATTTGTAAATTTGTAAGCAAATTTTGATCAGTTATACTTTTGCAGGCTACGGTGGTTAGTCTTGTGCCAGCTCTCACAGTAGGACCCTTCACATTCTTACTAGCGCCCATTGTTACTTTCCTACCCCCTTTCTTCCACTCTGGAGTAGGTGTACCATTTCGTGTTTTGGGCACAACGGGTATCAGCTTGTACTTTAGGCTCATGATCAAGCACAGTTACCGGGGCATTGGGGGCTCCTTTTCCATGAATAGGGGTTAGTTTTTCCAGGATGGTACCACCTTCCGTTACTAACCCAGTATCATCTACTGGTGACAGTCCCACCAGTCTACCTAGCCCAATAGAGAGACGGCGCTCAGTTCTATCTATTTCATCAGTTATTGCCCTAACCGCACATACCAGGAATGAATCAATGGTTGCACAGGGGGTATTAGTTACATGAGTTTTTGCCAATGACTTCTTCTTTACCATCTTGAGGCCTTAAAGTAATTATATTCTAATTGTAAAGTGTAAGTATAATATAAGGCCTGAAAATAATTCTATTCGAATAGTAAAATGCCGATACAAGTGCAATATGGAGCCTTGATATAATTGTATTTGAATAATAAAGTGCCGGTGCAAGTGTGATATAGGGCCTTGAAATAATTGTATTTGAATAATAAAATGCTGATGCAAGTGCAATATAGGGGTCTGTTCTATTATAATCACAATCACAGAGTAAAACACAGTAAGATCCAGTTAATACAACTAACGAAATTACCATAAAAGGGAACTTCGAATAATAAAGTGCCGGTGCAGGTGCAATATAGGGGTCTGTTCTATTATAATCACAATCACAGGGTAAAACACAGTAAGATCCAGTTAATACAACTAACGAAATTACCATTAAAGGGAACTGCAATTTTAAGACAATATTAAAACAAGTCAAATTAATGCAGGGTAAGTGCAGCAATAGACTTTGTATACTTTACATTACAACGAGGTTGGTGATTTCAGCTCTACCAGAGTACTTGAATGATAACCAAACTCAACCGCTATCCAGGTCAGTTAAAAAATAAGGTCTCATTTATTCAATATAATTAATGAGGGACAAATTAAACCCTCCACTTATATTCTCTTTATTGTCCTGGTGCAAAGGAATGATTAATGGCAGATGGTAACATCAAATCATCAAGTACTTTGCTGAATGCTGCCTCCTTGGAAGGAAACAAATAGAAACCGTCTGTATAGTGCTAAGTCTCACCAACAAGTCATCAAAATCGATAAGAACCAGGGAGGGTGGCCCTGCCATGCCTCTGTCTGCCGCTGACGGGTGCAGACGGGCCTGCCCTTGGCCCGGGCACGCCCGCACACGTCCCGCGCTGCGGGAGGCCAAAGGATGTTTAAGAGCGCCTCCGGGCACGAAAGTACAGCATTAGTGGCGGCACGCCAGCCGCATTGCCTTCTGGGGCTAGTCATATTATCATATTTCTAAGGAACAGTATCACACTTACTTTTTACAAAAGTACATAGACCAATAAAAGTGTTTTTATTGCAAGTTATTTACTCCTCATAATACAGGGCAGGTGTGTATTGAACTAACTATGCAAGGACTTCTCAGACGCCTACATAGATAACAAATGTCTGCTTTTGTGATTCATTACTCTAGTAGAACTGATAAGATTTGTGCACCTGTTTGATAAATTACATACTTTTGAAGTTAGAGTCATCAGATGCAGAACACGTAACAGAATACATGTAGACGTCTACACATACTAGAATACGTCTGTTTCACACCACATGTTTTCGAAATTTGCGCACAAGAAGATGTATGAATTACTTTCTCCTTCTTATACAGGACAGGTGGGTATTGAAAGTGCTTTTTATTATATTTGAAAATTTGACAGTTTTGAAGTATGATGTATTTTCTCATTTGAAGAAGTATTTTAAGATATATTATAGAGCTAACAGGATTAAGTTTTAAAGGATAGAATCTACTGTATATGGCAGAACCCATGCACTCATGCAATCATTCAAACACTATCCTTGCACTCATTCATTGACTCAGGCCCTATGCATACAGAAATCCAATCATCCAGATACTACTTATGCACTCATTCAATCACCCATACACTACTCCTGCACTGTTCCAATCACCCAGACAATACCTATACACTCAGCCATTCACCCAAGCACTACCCATGAACTCATCTATTCACCCAGAAACTATGTAAGCACTAATGGAATTAGCCAGGGACTACCCATGCACTCATGCAACCAAACAGGTACTACACATGTACTCACCCAATCCCTAAGGGACTACCCATACAATCCTTAATTAACCCAGCTACTATCCATGCACTCATGGAATCACCCAGACACTGCTCTTGCACTCACCCATTCATTCAGGCACTAACCATGCACTCATACATTTACTCACACAGTGTGCATGGACTGATACAGTCATTGAGGCACTACCCATGCACTCATCCAATCACACAGGCGCTACACATGCACTCACTAAATGAGCCAGACACTACTCTTGCACTAACCCATTCACTCAGGCACTACCCATACACTCATCCAATCACTCAGGCAGTATGCTTGCACTCAACCATTCACTTAGTATCTACCCATGCACTCATGCATTCACTCAGGCAATACCTATTCACTCATACAATCAGCCAGGCACTATTCATACATTCTTTCAATCACCCAAGCACTAACCATTCACTCACACAATCACCCAGACACTACCCATGCACTCATTCATTCACCCAGGTACTATCCTTGCACTCATACAGTCACCCAGGCACTGCTATTGCACTCACCCATTCATCCACGAACTACCCAATACACTCTTCCATTCACTCAGGTACAGTCCATGCAGTCATGCAATCATTAAGGCAGTACCCATGCATGCATCCAATCACACGAACACTATGCATGCACTCACCCAATGAGCCAGGCACTACCATTCCACTCATCCATTTACTCAGGCACTACCTATGTACATGCCGTAGAGATCTGGAATCTACTCGACTCTCTCTCTCGCCCAACATCGCCTTCTTCACAGAGGCCTGGACCAATGCCTCCTCCGCCCCGACATCAACACCGCCATCCCGGACGGATTCAAGATCCAGAGGAAGGACTGCCCCAACCAGCAGGGAGGGGGCCTCGCCATCGCCCACAAGAACACCCTCCGCCTCACCACCTCCAGGGAAACCTTCCCCTCCGCCGAACACCTGCACTTCCAGATCCAGACCAGCCCCAACTCCACGCTCCGGGGAACCCTCATCTACAGACCCCCCGGCCCCTGGGCTCCCTTCGCCTCCACCATCACAGACCTCATCGCACCCCACGCCATCACCAAAATGAACTACATACTCATCGGAGACCTGAACTTCCACCTCAACAACGCCAGAGACCCCAACTCCACCACCCTTCGTGACAAGCTCGCCAACATCGGACTTAAACATCTCGTCACCACACCGACCCACAGAGCAGGACACACCTTCGACCCCATCTTCGTAGCAGGAAACAGCGTTCACTTCAGCCACACATCGCAGCCCCCATGGACCCACCACCACTGCGTACATTTCACCGTTGACAAACCCAGGGCACCCAAACCAGCCCCATGCCCACCATGAAGGAACTGGAGCAAGGTCACCGACGACCAACTCAACTCCGTCCTCACCCAAGACAACCACACCTCGGCATCCGACGCCAACATCGCAGCAAGATAACTCCACACTTGGATCTCCAACTGCGCAGACGAGCTCATCCTGCTACGCAACCCCGACAAACAGCGCCCTAGGAAAGCCGCCTGGTTCACCACCGATCTCCAAGAAGCCAGACGCACCTGTAGATGCCTGGCGAAGAACTGGAGAAACACCAAGACACCCAAAAACCACACCACCTACAAGGACGCCATGACGGACTACCACAACCAAATCAGAACCACCAAGAGGACTTTCATCCACAACAAAATCCTCGCTAACTCCACCAACTCCAAGGAACTCTTCACTGTCATTCAGGGACTGACCAACCCCCGCAGCGAAGCCACAGACATCACCCTGTCCTAGGACCTGTGCGACAAGCTTGGAATCTACTTCCACCTCAAGATCAAAACCCTCTACAACAACTTTGTCGACCTTCGACCTGACACCACAGCCGGCCCGCCCCCCAGATGCACCAGCCAGCCCACCATCTCCACCTGGACGCCGATCACAGCTAAAGACACCACCTCAACCATAAAAGGCATCCACTCAGGGGCCCCCACTGACCCCTGCCCCCCACACATCTACCACAGAGCCGCCATCACACCCGAACTACAACGCACCATCAACACCACCTTCGAAACAGGCACATTCCCAGATGACTGGAAACACGTAGAAGTCAGGCCCCTGCTCAAGAAGCCCACAGCTGACACCACTGACCTCAAGAACTACCAGCCCATCTCGCTCCTCCCCTTCACGGCCAAAGTTGCAGAGAAAACAGTCAACAGGGAACTGACACAATTTATCGAAGACAATGCCATCCTCGACCCGTCCCAATCCGAAATTCCAAAACAACCACAGCACAGAGACCGCCCTACTCACCGCCACAGACGACATCTGCACCCTCTTGGACCAAGGCCACTCCACAGCCCTCATCCTACTCGAACTATCAGCAGCCTTCGACACCGTCTCCCACCGCACACTCGTCGCCAGACTACACGACGCCGGCATACAAGGAACAGCCCTAGACTGGATCCGAACATTCCTCACCAGAAGAAGCCAAAGAATCAGACTGCCACCCTTCCTCTCTGATCCCACGGGAATCACCTGCGGAGTCCCAGAGGGATCATCACTGAGCCCGACCCTCTTCAACATCTACATGGCCCCCCTCGCCGCCATTGTCCAACAACACGGCCTCAACATCATCTCCTACGCTGACGACATCCAGCTCATCCTCTCCCTCACCAAAGACCCCACCACCGCCAGACTCAACTTCCAGAGAGGAATGCAGGAGGTCGCAGTCTGGATGACCAACAGCTGCCTAAAGCTCCACGCCGAGAAGGCAGTAGTCCTCGTCCTTGGAACCACCCCTTCAGCATGGGACAACACCTGGTGGCTGACCGCCCTCGGAAGCCCACCAACCTCCTCGAATCACGCCAAAATCTTGGCATCGTACTCGACTCATCCCTCACCATGAACCGACAGGTCAACGCTGTCTCCTCCAGCTGCTTTAACACCCTCCGCATCCTCCGCAAGACTTTCAAATGGATCCCCCCCGAGTCAAGGAAGGCAGTCACCCACGCACTCATCACCAGCAGACTGGACTATGGAAACGCACTATACACTGGCATAAACAAGTCACTACTCTGAAAACTCCAGACGATACAGAACACCGCTGCCCGACTCATCCTCGGCATCCCCCGGCACAAACACATCAGCCAACACCTACGAATGCTCCACTGGCTCCCAGTGGAGAAAAGAGTCACCTTGAAAATCCTTACCCACGCCTACAAATGCCTACACAACACCAGACCCAAATACCTCAATGACAGAATCAACTTCCACGTACCCAAAAGAAACCTCCGATCTTCCAACCTCGCACTGGCCAAAACCCAGCGCATCCACAGAGCCAGAGCAGGCGTAAGATCCTTCTCTCACATTGCGGCCAAAACCTGGAACGAGCTCCCGGCAGACATCAAACGCGCCCCCTCCCTGAACATCTTCAGGAAGACTCTCAAGACCTGGCTCTTTGGCTAACGGACCTGCGGACCCCCCCCCTCAGCAGCTTCAGACCCTCACGGGTGAGTAGCGTGCTTAAAATTCCCTGATTGATTGATTGATTGACTCATCCAATCACCCAGGCACTACCCATGCACTTATCAAATCACTCAGACACTATCTTTCAACGCAACTGTTCACTCACACAGTACCCATGCACTCATGCATTCACTTAGACAGTACTCATGCACTTATCCAATAACCCAGGCACTACCTTTCCACTCATGCATTTACTGAGGCATAACCCATGCACTCATCCAATCACTCAGACACCACCCATGAACTCAGCCAATGAGCCAGGCACTACCCTTGCACTAATTCATTCACCCAGGTACTAGCCTTGCACCACTACATTCACCCAGGCACTACTCATGCAGTCATCCAATCAGCCAGGCACTATTCATACATTATTCCAATCACCCAGGCACTATCCATTCACTCACACAATCACCCAGGTACTACCCATACACTCATTAATTCACCCAGGTACAATCTATGCACTCATGCAATCACCCAGGCACTGCTATTGCACTCACCCTTTCATCCAGCAACTACCCATGCACTCATTCATTCACTCAGGCACTGTCCATGCAGTCATGCAATCATTGAGGCAGTACCTATGCAGCACTACCCATGCACTCTTCCAATCACCCAGGCACTACCCATGCACTAATCGAATCCCTCAGACACTATCCTTCAACTCAACTGTTCACTCACGCAGTACCCATGTACTCATGACCTCACTCAGACAGTACTCATGCACTCATCCAATCACCCAGGCACTACCCATGCACTCATACAATCACCCAGACACTAGCCTTGCACTAATCCATTCACCCAGGCACTACACATGCAGTCATCCAATCAGCCAGGCACTATTCATACATTCTTCCAATCAAACATGCACTATCTACTTACTCACACAATCACCCAGGCACTAATCTTGCGCTCATCCATTCACTTAAGCACTACTTATTTACTCATCTAATCACTCAGGGCCATATGTATCAAGCTAAATTGCGATCGCAAACACTGAAATTCGCAGAATTTCAGCTTTTTGTGATCGAAATTTAGCAGTGTGCAATGAATCACACAAAAACCCACTCGCAAAATAAGGAATCGCAAAATTTGCGATTCCCTATTTTGCAAATGCATTTAAGGAATCGCAAATTGCGATTCCTTAAATGCAATGTAAGAAGGACAAAAAAAGTGCGATTTGGCCTTAGGGAATCAGAAATTACCACCAACTTCAAGTTGGTGGTAATTTGCGATTTCTTTGAAAAAAGCACTTTTTGCATTTTTCAAAGTGCCATGTGGCGCACATACATGCCCTTGGGGCATGTATGTGTGCCACATGTGCACACATGCACATTTCAGGGTGCAACAGGGTGTCCTTTGACACCCTTGCACCCTTGAAATTGCATTCGCAATTTGCGAGTACCTATTGGTTACTCGCAAATTGTGAATGTCTTCCCATTCATTCCTATGGGCCATAGGAATGAATGGGAAGGTATTCCTTATTTGCGACTCGCAATTTGCGAGTCGCAATTAAGGAATGTCAGGGAATCGCAAAATATTTGCAAATTTTTATTTACATCTCGTTTTGTGATTCTCAAATAGCGATTCTCTAAAAATCGGTATTTGAGAATCGCAAAACCATTCTTTGATACATATGCCCCTCAGACTCTACGTACGCACTCATCCAATCACACAGACACTACCCATTGACTCATGTATTCACACAACAAATATTGTTTTCTTTTTTTAAACCAGAATAGGTGGTTCTGTAAGAACCTTTTTTTCTTATTTTTAGAAAATATTTTATATTTGATTTTTCTAACAATTTTGTGTTTTTGTTGGTGTTTTTAAGATTTTTTCACTAAAAATGTAAACAAAAAAACAAGCACATAACAGTGTGCCAAAATGGGGGAAAAAGAAATTAACAACGATGGTTGTTAATAGTGTCCAACATGGTTTGGACAACCTGTTCCCCAATACTTAAAACAGTAATGCACTTAAGACAAAAAAGTCCTGCCTTTCATAAATCCGGAAGAGTCGGTGGGATGGACTGTAACCTATTGCCAGCTCGTGAAGTGGAAGGTTGCGGAGCTTGACTGCCTTCATTTGCTCTTTCAAGTCAGCTCTTGCAAGCCTTTTCTTGTGCATGGTTTTCAGATGTTTGTACATCGATGATGTACCACATGAGTATTTCCTGTCCGATCCTCGGGACAGCACCTTCAATGCATGTTACTTTTTGTTCACCTTCTTCTGGCCCTCAGGTATATTAAAGATTTGCCATACCACACTCTCCTTCCTTTTACGGCATGGCTCCTCTTCCTCCTCCAGAAGGGTCTCCTGCTCCTCCGCCTGCAAATCCTGTGAAGTTGTCATATCAGAAAATTAACTGGAAAATCTTAAAAACACCAAAAACACCTCCAAAACTGTTAAGCTTCTCAAAAAATATGGCTGTTGCTAACCACACCCAAAATTAGAAGAAAGAGGGTGGGATCTAGCAACGTTAAGGATGACAGGATCTTTAACCAATACAATCTCTTTTTTTGTGTCACATGGGGTGCACGACTCCTACGAGGTGCAACCACATATGGAACGCGATTTTGCAACTTCTTTTAAATTTACATTTTAACAATATTTGGGTGTATCTTATAATATTTTAATTAGAAATAACTGTAGCTCTTTATTTAAAATAAAGTAAATGACTCTATATGAATATATAATATTGTTAAGAAAACGTTAGATTTGCATCCCGTATGCGAATCTAGAAGTTGCGATGTACGTGGACCTACCACGATTCTTGAAATTATTATAAAAAAAATGTTTTAATAACTTTCTTTTAACAATATACAAGTTTATTTACTATCTTAGCAAAACTATAACCTTGAACTTAAGATTATTATTATCTATATATATGTATGAGTATTGCAAATGAAAAAGAAAGAGTCGGGGCCGGGTCGCGATTCCGCATTTACATTTTTGAAAGAAACAAGGACATTTAAAATAATTTAAACTAAAATATTAAAGTAATCATCAAGTGCAAATTATACATTACATGAAATATAACTGTTAAAAATCACGCTTGAGCCGCGATTCCTTGGCGGATTCGGAAGTAAGGCCCGGTAGTGTGCGCGATGGATTCGCAAACCCACGAAATACATACATTTAATGTTTCATTACAGTTTACTATAACTAAATGTTAATTATATCACCGTACAACTAAGCTATTTCACCTAACATATACATAAAGTATTATTTTCACTATATTTTGCACTTTAAAAAAAAAATGGGTCCGCGAACAAAACGAGAAGATCCCTGCACGGTACGCAACTCCATATTTATATTTCAAAAAGTTTTTGAAACACACACACACATATATATATATATATTTATATATATATATATATTCACTGAAAAAACCACAGGTTTCAGAGATGTTATAAATATGAATTAACATTTAAAAAACCTAAGAAATTCACTGAAAAAAACACAGGTTACAAGGACTTTATAGTTAGGCTGACATTTCACTCATACAAAACCAGAGAAATTCAGTCGTTATAGTTAGCTGAGCTAACTATAACTCACGCCCCCGCAATGCACTGCTGATGACGTCACATATTACATCATCAATGACATGGTCAGTGACATCACTGATGACATCTCAAATGACATCACTGATGATATCACTGATGACATTATCCAGTGAGTGAGTGTTTCTAAAAAGTTTAAGAATGTTATATATTTATATATATATACGCCAAGGTGTATTCGAAGAATGAGTGGGTGTATTTGTGTCTGTATGGATGATTTAGTGGGTGCGTGACTGACTGTATAAGTGAGTGATTAAACATGTCTTAGTGAATGTATGGATGAGTGACTAATCTGTGTGAATGTGTATATCAGTCTAACAATTGATGTGTAAGGGGCTGCATGGGTTGGTGAGCAGGTACCTGAGTGTCTATATGGGTTATTGATTAGTTGTTTGAGTACCTGTATGGGCGCCTGGGTGCCTGAGTGTCTGTGAGGGGGTATGTGACTCCCTGCATGGATTTATCAGTGGGTGAATCCCTAGGTGTATGGGTTCATGGATGCATCTGTGAGGGATTGTATGGTTGAGTGAGTGTGTCTATGGCTGTGTCGTTGAGTGAGTGGATCTCCCAGGGGTATATGGATAAGTAACTGCATATGTGAAAGGCAGTATATGTGAGTGTTGGAGTATATAAGTGACTGCATTTGTGAGTGAGTGATTCTGAGAGTGGCTGTATGGGTGAGTGTCTGCTTGTGTCAGCGACTGTACAGGAGAGTAAGTATTTGTTAGTATCTGTATGAGTAGTGAGTGTATGTGTGTTTCTGTGGGTGAGTAGGTGGCTGTGTGATTGAGTGTTTGGGTGAGTGAGTAGCTGTGTGAGAAGCTCTAAGGGTGACTGACGGTGTATGAGTGGCTGTATGGGTGTATTAGTGGATATATCAGTGGCTGTATTGGTGAGTGACTGGCTGTATGAGTGCCTGTATGGGTGAGTGAGTGGATGTGTATGTAGACCTATGAATCGGTGAGTGGGTATGTATGTACTGGTATTAGTGTGTCAAAGGTTTCAAGAATGGTAGTCTGAAATTTGGAGTGGGTGTATGGAAGGTTATATTGGGGTGTGAGTAGGTGCATCAGAGATTATGTGGATGATGTCATCAGTGATGTCATCAGTGATATAATTTGAGATGTCATCAGTGATGTCATGAGTGATGTCACTGACCATGTCATGAGTGATGTAATATGTGACGTCATCAGCAGTGCATTGCGGGGGCGCGAGTCATAGTATTGTACGAGTGAAATGTTAGCCTAACTATAACATCACTGTAACCTGTGGATTTTTCAGTGAATATATATATATATATATATATATATATATATATATATATATATATATATTTATATATATTCACTGAAAAAACCACAGGTTTCAGGGACATTATAGTTAGTTGGACATTTCACTCGTTCAAAACCAGAGAAATTCGTCCGTTATAGTTAGTTGAGCTAAGTATAACTCGCGTCCCCGTAATGCACTGCTGATGACATCACATATTACATCACTCATAACATGGTCAGTGACATCACTGATGACATCTCAAATGACATCACTGATGACATCATCCAGTGACTGTGTTTCTGTAAAGTTTAAATATGTTTTATATATATATAGGCCAAGGTGTATTGAAGAATGAGTGGGTGTATGACTGTCTGAATGGATGATTTAGTAGGTGCGTGACTGACTGTATAAGTGAGTGACTAAACGTGTCCTACTGAATGCATGGGTTAGTGACTAAACTGTGTGAATGTCTGTATCAGTCTGTCTGTTGGTGTGTAAGCGGTTGCATCGGTTGGTGAGTAGCTACATGAGTGTCAATATGGGTTATTTATTGCCTATCTGAGTATCTGTATGGGTGCCTGAGTATCTGTGTGGGTGGGTGGGGTGTGTGTGACTCATGCATGGATGTGTGAGTGGGTGATTCACTGGGTGTATGGGTTCAAGAGTGCATCTGTGAGGGGCTGTATGGGTGGGTGAGTGTGCGTATGGCTGTGTTGGTGAGTGAATGGATGTCTCAGTGGTACATGTGTGAGTAACTACATATGTGAAAGGCAGTATATGTGAATGTTGGAGTATATAAATGACTATATGTGAGAGTGACTGATTGTGAGAGTGGCTGTGTGGATGAGTGTGTGCTTGTGTCAGTGATTGTATAAGAGAGTAAGTATGTGTTAGTATCTGTGTGAATAATTGAGGTGGTGTGTGTATAACTGTATAGGTGACTAAATTGGAGTGTGATTGATTCTTTGCATGACTAACTAGCTGTGTAAGTAACTCTATGGGTGAGTGGCGGTGTGTGAGTGTCTGTATAGGTGTATGAGTGCATATGATAGTGGCTGTATTGATGAGTGACTGCATGTATGAGTGACTGTATGGGTGAGTGAGTGGATGTGTGTGTAGACCTAGGAATCAGTGATTGGGTATGTAGTAACTGGTATTGGTGTGTCTATGGTTTCGAGAATGGCAGTCTGTATTTTAGAGTGGGTGTATCAAAGGTTATATTAGGCTGTGAGGAGGTGCATCAGAGGATCACGTGGATGATGTCATCAGTGATGTCATCAGTGATGTCATTTGAGATGTCATCAGTGATGTCACTGACCATGTCATGAGTGATGTAATATGTGATGTCATCAGCAGTGCATTGCGGGGGCGCGAGTTATACTTAGCTCAACTAACTATAATGGCTGAATTGCTCTGGTTTTGTACGAGTGAAATGTCCAACTAACTATAATGTCCCTGAAACCTATGGCTTTTCAGAGAATTATTAAGGTTTTTTAAATGCTAATTTCTAACTATAACGTCCCTGAAACCTATGGTCTTTTCAGTGAATTTCAAAGGTTTTTTAAATGCTAATTTCTAACTATAACGTCCCAGAAACCTATGGTTTTTTCAGTGAATTTCAAAGGTTTTTTAAATGCTAATTTCTAACTATGCCTACAGAGGTAGGACATGTGCAGAAAGAGGAAGAAAGGCGCAGAAAGAAGCAAGAGAAATGCAGAAAGAACCAACAGAGGTACAGAAAGAGGCCTTGTTGCAAAGTCATCCTGTGCCCCCAACTTTTTGCTGACTGGTACTGGTGGTAACTGACTCTGGCTAACCAGGCCCCGAGCCAGTGCTATGCTGAAAGACACTTAGAATACAGTGAAAACACCTACATACACTAGGGTACACTATGGGTTGGGGTACCCCTGTGATTGGCAGAAGGAAGCAAGAGTGGCTTGAACACCATTAGTTCCAATTTAACACCTACATTTAGCAATAAGTAACAGGTGACCATTTTAGGTTTGCAAAGGGCCTTCCACCATGCTGTAACACTTGTCACTGCATTTTTGGTCACGTTTGAGCCATTTGAGCTAGAAACAAGGCTTTTTTTGTTCAAATCTGCAGAATCTGGAAGCAGATGATGAATTATGTGGCTAATGCAGAAAATGTATAATTGTGCGAAAGTCGGTGCAGCCAAACAGTCGCATAATTCCAGTGGCCCTGCTCATACCTCTGACTAGGTCCACAAGTGCACCTCAGTGATTCCTTCTTTTTTTGTCTCACTGAGTTCATAGTTGAGGTTCTATGGAAACGAGGAAGACTAAATCTGATGTTACCACTCCACAACACAGACTACCATACCACATAATTACTCTCCATAACACATAATCCCACTCTACATAATTCCTATACACTAATTACCACATACTTTCTATCCACATAATTTCACTGCACAACATACCACATCATTCCACTACACACAACGTACATCCACTCCACTCCAAAAAACATTAGTAAAAAACTTTTACATTTACAACGCCAATAGCTCTAATTCTTGCAAATGCGAAACCTATTACATTGCAAACACTTCTTTAACTAGTAGTCGCGTTTGCAGAGTGGTGGAAAAAGGGTGCTGGGCCTCCGACCAGCGCTCAGGAATTCCACTGCGTAGGACTTACTGGAGGTACCAGGAGGGCTTCTTGGACCCCAAAGTCCCTCAGGAGTAAATTGGACTTCATCCCCATCCCGTAGTCTGCCAGGAGGTGTGTTTGCACAGTGGTGGAGAAAGGGGGGCATGGCCTCCAAAGACGTTTTAGCAATCCCACTGTGTGGGACTTACTGGAGGTAACAAGAGGGGTAGTTGGCCCCCAAGGACATCCTTGGGGGCCAACTACCCCTCCTATTACCTCCAGTAAGTCCCACACAGCAGGATTGTTAAGTTCTCATAGCATGCCACGCCCCCTTTGCCCACCACTCTGCAAATGCGCTCCCTGGCGCGCTCTTGGATGGGGACTGAAGTCCCCTTCGCTGCTGGGGGTCCTTTAGGGGCCAACTAGCCTACCTCTTACCTCTAGTAAGCCCCACACAGTGGGATTGCTGAGAGGTGGGCAAAGGCCGCGCCCGCTTTCCCCACCACTCTGCAAACGCGCCTCCTGGCACGTTCTAAGTTGGGTTATTAAGTCCCCTTCATTCCTGAGGGTCCCTGGGGGCCAACTAGCCCACCAGGTACCTCCAGTGAGCGCCACACACCTGGATTGCTGAGAGTGGTCCGAGGCCACGCCCCCTTTTTACACCACTCTGCAAACGTGGCTCCTGGCACACTGATGCTCAGGGGATAAAGTCCACTTGGGTCCTGAGGTCCTCAGGACACAAGAGGACCTCATCACCCCACCAGCAGTGCGCAAA
This sequence comes from Calotriton arnoldi, assembly GCA_963921515.1. Lineage (NCBI taxonomy): Eukaryota > Metazoa > Chordata > Amphibia > Caudata > Salamandridae > Calotriton > Calotriton arnoldi. Next base: position 1,224,637 of record CAWUFW010000849.1, on the reverse strand, counting down.
GAGGCGTGTTTGCAGAGTGGTGTAAAAAGGGGCGTGGCATCGGACCACCTCTCTGCAATCCAGCTGTGTAGCGCTTACTGGAGTTACCTGGTGGGTTAGTTGGCCCCCAGGGACCCTCAGTATTCAATGGGACTTAATTCCCCAACTTAGGGGGCGCGTTTGCAGAGTGGTGCAGGGAGGGGACGGGGCCTCCGGTGAGATGCCAGCTTTTTAAAAAGATATTTTTAGAAGAGGGGCTGTGTGGCCCCCCTTCTTTTACTATTTTTGGGGCCCTGGGGACCCCAAACCCCAGGGCCTGACCCTTTTTAAAAAAATAACAGGAAGGGGACCGTGCGGCCCTCCTCCCGAGGTCAATTTTGGCCCCAGGGACCCAATCCCCCGGGGCATGGCCTCCTTTTTTAAAATATATTTATAGGTAAGGGGAGCCGCGTGGCCCCCCTTCCCCTGGGCCACTTTTGGCCCCGGGTACCCCATCCCCCGTGGCTTGGCCATTTTTTAAATAATTATTATATGAGGAGGGGGGCCGCACGGCCCCCCTCCCCAGGCCAATTCCGGCCCCGGGTACCTCATCCCCCGGGGCCTGGCCATTCTTTTTTTTCAAATAAAGGGAGGGGGGGCGCGTGGCCCTCCTCCCGGGCCACTTCTGTCCCTGGGGACCCCACCCCCGGGGCAAGCCCTTAGCGTTGGGGACCGTGGGGGGAGCCCCAATGCCCCCACGGTCCCAGCCGGCTCCCCGCCTCCTGCGGGAGCCGGCATTGCTTTTCGGCAAGGGGAGCTGCTTTCATGCAGCTCCTGCTAACATGCAGCTCCCCTTGCCCAAAAGCAATCCTGCTTTGCTTCGTTACCGGTTACCGAGTCACAAGATGGCTGCCAACACATTCTGCTTTGGAGTGTTGTCAGCCAATCAGAAGTCAGCTCGTGCTCGGGAGGAGTCGCGACTCCTCCTTGGTGCTCAGATATATACATTTTTATCTTTTGAATTTCTCAGCAACTACTGGACGGATTAACACCATTAAAAAAAAAGGCCGCTTTCTGGACCAGGAGCTACCTTTTTGCCAAATTTGGTGTAATTCCGTTCAGCAGTTTGGGCTGTGGCCGTGTCTAAAGTTCCTATGGAAATTAACATGGGGAAAACGTGTTTTTTGACCCCCTTTTTTCTCAGCCCCGCTTGATGAATCACCCCTAAACTTTCAAGACAGGAGCTGACCTGAGTGAACCTTTTTTCTAGAAAATTTCGCGAAGATTCGTCAAACGGCGCCAAAGATATTGGCAAAAGAAAAAACACTTTTTGAATAGAAACAAGGTCCTAACTATAACTACCTACTGGCGACCGACAGTAGGTTATATATATATATATTCACTGAAAAAACCATAGGTTTCAGGGACGTTATAGTTAGTTGGACATTTCACTCGTACAAAACCATAGAAATTCCGCCGTTATAGTTAGTTCAGCTAACTATAACTCGCGCCCCCGCAATGCACTGCTGATGACGTCACATATTACATCATTCATGACATGGTCAGTGACATCACTGATGACATCTCAAATGACATCACTGATGAAATCACTGATGACATCATACACGTGATAATCTGATCCAGTGACTGTGTGTTTCTGTAAAGTTTAAATATGTATTATATATATGCCAAGGTGTATTGAAGAATGAGTGGGTGCATAAGTGTCTGGATGGAGGATTTAGTAGGTGCGTGACTGACTGTTTAAGTGAGTGATTACATGTGTCTTACTGAATGCATGGGTTAGTGACTAAACTGTGTGAATGTCTGTATCAGTCTGTCTGTTGTTGTATAAGCTGCTGCATGGGTTGGTCAGTAGCTACATGAGTGTCTATATGGGATATCGATTGGTTGCCTGTGTATTTGTATGGGTGCCTGAGTGTGTGTGTGTCTGGGTGGGAGGTGTGTGACTCTGTGCATAGATGTTTGAGTGGTTGATTCACTGGGTGTATGGGTTCAAGAGTGCATGTGGAAACAGCTGTATGGGTGGGTGAGTGTGTGTATGGGTGTGTTGGTGAGTGAATGGATGTCTCAGTGGCACATGTTCTAGTAACTACATATGTAAAAGGCAGTGTATGTGAGAGTTGGAGTATATAAATGACTATACGTGAGAGTCAGTGATTGTGAGAGTGGTTGTATAGATGAGTGTGTACTTGTATCAGTGATTGTATAAGAGAGTAAGTATGCGTTTGTTTCTGTTTGAATAAGTGATGTGGTGTGTGTATAACTGTATAGGTCAGTAAATGGAAGTGTGATTGATTCTTTGCATGACTGACTAGGTGTGTGAGTAACTCTGGATGAGTGGTGGTGTGTGAGTGTCTGTATAGGTGTATGAGTGCATATGATTAAGCCTGGGCGTAGTTCGCGAAGTAGCGCTACGCGAAGCTACGCAAAGTGCAGTTCGCACTACGCGAGCTACGCGTAGCACTACGCGAACTGCGTAGTGCACTGTTCGCAATGATTGCACAGTGCCGGATGCTTGTCCGCACTGTGCAATCATTGAAAACGGCATCTTGCACAGTGCGAGCTGTCTTTTACTGCCGCTCGAGTAGATTTTTACCGAGCGGCAGCTTTCTCAACGCGGACTGGTAGTTTCTCATCGCGAGCGGTCGCGAGCATACGCGACCACTCGCAATGAGAAACCTGACCTCCCCGCGTTGAGAATCTCGCTGGGAGGTTTATTTTCCACGCTCGCGAACGGCAACTTGATGTTGCTGATCGCGAACGAGGAAAAAGTCTCGCCGGGATGTCATTTTGCTTGCTCGCGGTCGCCAACTTGACGTTGAGGACCGCGAGCAAGCAAAAAATGACCGCTGCACTACGCTACGCGTGTTTGCACTGTGCTACGTGCAATTTGCGTTGTGCGAAGTAACGCAAACTTCGCAAACTACGCGAGCGTAGCGTAGTGCTTTGCCCAGGGTTACATATGATAGTGTTGTATTGATGAGTGACTGCATGTATGAGTGATTGTATGGGTGAATGAGTGGATGTGTGTGTAGACCTAGGAATCAGTGAGTGCGTATGTAGGAACTGGTATTGGTGTGTCAAAGGTTTCGAAAATGGTAGTCTGTATTTTACAGTGGGTGTATCAAAGGTTATATTAGAGTGTGAGGAGGTGCATCAGATTTTCACGTGGATGATGTCATCAGTGATGTCATTTGAGATGTCATCAGTGATGTCATCAGTGATGTCACTGACCATGTCATGAATGATGTAATATGTGACGTCATCAGCAGTGCATTGGGGGGGGCGCGAGTTATAGTTATCTGAACTAACTATAATGGCGGAATTTCTATGGTTTTGTACGAGTGAAATGTCAAACTAACTATAACGTCCCTGAAACCTATGGTTTTTTCAGTGAATTTCTAAGGTTTTTTAAATGCTAATTTCTAACTATAACGTCCCTGAAACCTATGGTTTTTTCAGTGAATTTCAAAGGTTTTTTAAATGCTAATTTCTAACTATAACATAGCAGTCGCGTTTGCAGAGTGGTGGAGAAAGGTGAGCGTGGCCTTCAAACACCTTTTAGCAATCCCACTGTGTGGGATTTAGCGGAAGTAACAGGAGGGATAGTTAGCCCCCAACGTCAACCTTGGGGGCCAACTTCTCCTTTTATTACCTCCAGTAAGTCCCACACAGCAGGATTGCTAACTTGTTATATCAGGCCCCACCCCCTCCCTGCAGCTCTCTGCAAACGCGCCCCCTTGCGTGTTCTAAGTTGGGGGATTAAGTCCCCTTGAATCCTGAGGGTCCCTGGGGCCAACTAGGCCACCAGGTACCTCCATTAAGCGCCACTGAGCTGCGTTGCAGAGAAGTGTAAAAAGGGGCGTGGCCTTTTTAATTGGGGGATTAATTCCCCTTGAGTCCTGAGGGTCCCTGGGGGCCAACTAGCCCACCAGGTACCTCCAGTAAGCGCCACAGAGCTGCGTTGCGGAGAGGTGTAAAAAGGGGCATGGCCTCGGAACACCTCTCTGCAGCGCAGCTCTGTGGTGCATACTGGAGGTACCTGGTGGGCTAGTTGGCCCCCAGGGACCTCAGTATGCAAGGGGAATTAATTCCCCAACTTACAATGCGCCAGAGGGTGCGTTTGCTGAGTGCTGCAGGGAGGGGGCGGGCCTCCGGCGTGATTCCGTTTTTTTTTTTTTACAAGGTGGGCTGTGTGGCCCCCTTCTTTACATTATTTGGGGCCCTGGGGACCCCATCCCCCAGGGCCTGCTTTTTTACATTTAAAAAAATGGGAAGTGGGCCGCGCGGTCCCCTCCCGAGGCCAATTTTGGCCCCGGGGACCCCATCCCCGGGGCATGGCCACATTTTTTTTTGTTTGTTTTTATTTTTTAAGGAGGGGGGCTCTGTGGCCCCCCTTCTTAGGCCTCTATTGGCCCCGGGGACCCCATCCCCCGGGGCTGTGCCTCTTTATTTATTTAAAATTTTAATATTGAAGGGGGGCCGCGTGGCCCCCCTCCTGGGCCACTTCTGGCCCCGGGGACCCCATCCCCGGGGCTGGCCCTTTGTGTTGGGAGCGTGGGGGGAGCCCCAATGCCCCCACAGTCCTGCCAGCTGCCCGCCTCCTGCGGGAGCCGGCATTGCTTTTGAGCAAGGGGAGCTGCTGACATGCAATCCTGCTTTGCTTCATTGTAGCGAGAGCAGGGTTTCCTCTCTCTCTGTCAGTCAGTCAGTATCTCTCTCAGTCAGACAGTATCTCTCTCTGTCAGTCAGTCTCTCTCTCAGTCAGTCAGTCTCTCTCTCAGTCAGTCAGTCTCTCTCTGTCAGTCAGTCTCTCTCTCAGTCATTCAGTCTCTCTCTCAGTCAGTCAGTCAGTCTCTCTCTGTCAGTCAGTCTCTCTCTCAGTCAGTCAGTCTCTCTGTGTCAGTCAGTCTCTCTCCCTGTCAATCAGTCTCTCTCTCTGTCAGTCAGTTTCTCTCTCTGTCAGTCAGTCTCTCTCTCAGTCAGTCTCTCTCAGTCAGTCAGTCTCTCTCTGTCAGTCTCTCTCAGTCAGTCGGTCTCTCTCAGTCAGTCAGTCTCTCAGTCAGTCAGTCTCTCTCTGTCAGTCAGTCTCTCTCTCTGTCAGTCAGTCTCTCTGAGTCAGTCAGTCAGTCTCTCAGTCAGTCAGTCTCTCTCTCATTCAGTCAGTCTCTCTCTCTCTCAGTCAGTCTCTCTCTCAGTCAGTCTCTCTCTCAGTCAGTCTCTCTATCTCTGTCAGTCAGTGTCTCTCTCTCTCTGTCAGTCTCAGTCAGTCATTCTCTCTCAGTCAGTCAGTCTCTCTGTCAGTCAGTCTCTCTGTCAGTCAGTCAGTCTCTCTCAGTCAGTCAGTCTCTCTCTCTCTGTCAGTCTCAGTCAGTCAGTCTCACTGTCTGTCAGTCAGTCTGTCAGTCAGTCTCTCTCAGTCAGTCAGTCTCTCTCCTAGTCAGTCTCTCTCTCTGTCAGTCTCTCTCTCTCAGTCAGTCTCTCTCTCTCAGTCAGTCTCTCTCTCTCTCAGTCAGTCTCTCTCTGTCAGTCAGTCTCTCTTTCATTCAGTTAGTCTCTCTGTCAGTCAGTCTCTCTCTCTGTCAGTCTCAGTCAGTCAGTCTTTCAGTCAGTCAGTCTCCCTCAGTCAGTCACTCTCTCAGTCAGTCTCTCAGTCAGTCACTCTCTCAGTCAGTCTCTCTCTCAGTCAGTCAGTCTCTCTCTCTGTCAGGCAGTCTCTCTCTGTCAGTCAGTCTCTCTCTCAGTCAGTCTCTCTCTCAGTCAGTCATTCTCTCTGTCAGTCAGTCTCTCTGTCAGTCAGTCTCTCTCTCTCAGTCAGTCTCTCTCTCTCAGTCAGTCAGTCTCTCTGTCAGTCTCTCTCTCTGTCAGTCAGTCTCTCTCTCAGTCAGTCAGTCTCTCTCAGTCAGTCAGTCTCACTTAGTCAGTCAGTCTCTCTCTCTGTCAGTCAGTCTCTCTCTGTCAGTCAGTCTCTCTCTGTCAGTCAGTCTCTCTCTGTCAGTCTCTCTCTCAGTCAGTCAGTCTCTCTGTCAGTCAGTCTCTCTGTCAGTCAGTCTCTCTCTCTCAGTCAGTCTCTCTCAGTCTGTCAGTCAGTCTCTCTCAGTCAGTCAGTCTCTCTCTACCTCAGTCAGTCAGTATCTCTCTCTCTCAGTCAGTCTCTCTCTGTCTGTCAGTCTCTCTCTCTCTCTGTCAGTCTCTCTCTCTGTCAGTCTCTCTCTCTCTCTGTCAGTCTCTCTCTCTGTCAGTCTCTCTCTGTCAGTCAGTCTCTCTCTCAGTCAGTCAGTCTCTCTCTCAGTCAGTCTCTCTCTCTCTCTGTCAGTCTCTCTCTCAGTCAGTCAGTCTCTCTGTTAGTCAATCTCTCTCTGTCGTTCAGTCTCTCTCTCTCTCAGTCAGTCTCTCTCTCTCTCTTAGTCAGTCTCTCTCTCTCTCTGTCAGTCTCTCTCGCTCTCTGTCAGTCTCTCTCTGTCAGTCATTCTCTCTCTGTCAGTCAGTCTCTCTCTCAGTCAGTCAGTCTCTCTCTCAGTCAGTCAGTCTCACTCTCTCTCTTTACAACATACCTTAGAAACATTGCCAATATCTCTGGCTAAACAATTATAAGGTCCCAACGGCGAGACCTATTGGCGATGCCAATGCTTGTTTTTTATTTTTTCTTCTGGATTCGCGCACCCAGCGTGAATTCGGACGTTTCTTAACATGTTTTTGGGTTGGGGGTCCTTGTGGGACCCCCTGAGCAGGCCTAGGGGGTCAGGGTGTTCCTACCCTGCCCCTTTTTCTTGTTTTTCATCTTTGTTTAACTGTTTTCTTATGACTCTGGTTCAACCTAGTCCCAAGATGGCTGCCCGCATTTCCTGGATGAAGTGCTGACAGCCAATCAGATTTCACGATGACATGTGGGGTTAGGCTCAGCCCAGATATCGATATTTCTATTTCCTTTCTTTTTCCTTTAATATTTCAAAAACTACTGAACGGATTTACACAATTTAACAAAAAGGATGCTTTCTGAACCAAGACCTAACTTTTTGCCAAATTTGGTGTAATTCCGTTCAGCAGTTCGGGCTGTAGCTTTGTCTAAATTTTCCTATGGAAAATAACATGGGGAAAACACGTTTTGGGACCCCCTTTTTTTCTCGGCCCCCGCTTGGCGAATCACCCCGAAACTTTCAAGTCAGGAGCTGACTGGAGCTGATCACCAGTTTTGAAAATTTCGCGAAGATTCGTCAACCGGCGCCAAAGTTATTGGGAAAACAAAAAACGCTTTTCCTATGGAAACTAGGTCCTAACTATAACTACCAGTAGGTAATATATATATATTTACATATATATATATATATATTTACATATATATATATATATATATATATATATATATATATATATATATATATATATATATATTATATTCACCAACAAAAGACGCTGCACTCTTCCAGGGGATTGTTTTAACGGTTTATTGTGCCATGGAACTTCTCCTTCCCTCACCAACGCGTTTCGACCAGCAGGTCTTGATCACGGTGCAACAATTGGTCCCTCTACCATTTCTAATATTTATACCTCTTGCCCAGCTAGCATATTAGGTGCATTCTGGGTCAGGTAGTTTTTTTATTTTACAAAAAACACCCAAAATCGTGTGAAAGCAAAATCTGTTAAAGTGCGACTAAAATAAAACTATTATTAACACCATTTTGTCATTATAGGGGGTATTAATCATTTGGAGTGAGACACAGTTGATATTGTATCCATTGGCATTTCAAAGTTTGTAACTCACACAATCACAGTCTCAGTGACATATTACATCTCACATTCCAAGTGAGTTGGGGAATTAAGTCCGATCTATGTATATGAGTATCTGGATATATGTCTCATATTCCATTCGGCTAAGTGCCATTAACTCAATTCCTCCAGCATTTCTTTATAAATATGGATCTCAGTGCCCAATTGATTACTTTATGCCGCTTAGTTGTCTAAATCTTGGTCACTCCATTTTCATCTCCTCCCCAATTGGACACTGTACTTGCTTGTCATTACTTTGTTACATTTTATATGTTTTTCTTTTTTCTTTTTAATTTCGCTGTTATGTTCATTTACTTTCATGTCAAATTCTTTTACAAATGTATATACATCTCCTCATCCCCATTAAGACCCGTTGGATGTTTTGTCTTGAATCTTATGATCAGTCGTGACTCTAGTCGTCTCAGCTTTAGGGTTCTATTCCCTCCTCTCTCATGTACCGGTATGGTGGCAAGGCCTGAGTAAGTTATATCTTTCCACGATTTTCCTTTGTGGGTGAGCATATGTTTAGATATAGCATACGTCGTGTCTTTATTCTGGATCGCCCTTGTATGCTCTAGAATTCTTTTTTCAAGGGACAGATGGTACTTCCAATATAGCGTTTCCCACAGTAACATTCCAGAAGATATACTACGTACGTTGTGTTGCATGTTATCAGATCATTTATTTTGAAGATCTTGCCTTGTGGATCAACGATTGCTTTCATTGTCCTTCCAATCTTGCAGGCCTTGCAATGACTACATTTGCTGAATCCTTTCTTAAGTTCCTGTAGCCACGTATTGGGTCGTTTGATTTCAAAGTGACTTTTGACCAGTCTATCTGACAATGACGGAGCTTTTCTGTATGATATCTGAGGGTAATTTCCAACTTTCTTACCAATATCTTGGTCTTTCAATAAGATGTTCCAATATTTATTTATTACTTTTCTTACTTTAAAGCTTTCTTTGCTATACGTCATTATCATTCTGATTGGTTCCTCTGACATGCCACTTTCTTCTTTACATTTGTTAATCAACATCTCAGATCTGTTGATAGCTCTTGCTTTCATTTCTCCACGTTTGATGTCATTGTAACGGTATCCTCTTTGTAGAAACCGGTTCTTTGTTTCCTTGAATTTGAGATTCATTTCTTTAGTATTTGAACAGTTCCTCTTCATTCTAATAAATTCACCATACGGTATACTTTTCTTAAGAAATGCTGGAGGAATTGAGTTAATGGCACTTAGCCGAATGGAATATGAGACATATATCCAGATACTCATATACATAGATCGGACTTAATTCCCCAACTCACTTGGAATGTGAGATGTAATATGTCACTGAGACTGTGATTGTGTGAGTTACAAACTTTGAAATGCCAATGGATACAATATCAACTGTGTCTCACTCCAAATGATTAATACCCCTATAATGACAAAATGGTGTTAATAATAGTTTTATTTTAGTCGCACTTTAACAGATTTTGCTTTCACACGATTTTGGGTGTTTTTGTAAAATAAAAACTACCTGACCCAGAATGCACCTAATATGCTAGCTGGGCAAGAGGTATAAATATTAGAAATGGTAGAGGGACCAATTGTTGCACCGTGATCAAGACCTGCTGGTCGAAACGCGTTGGTGAAGGGAAGGAGAAGTTCCATGGCACAATAAACCGTTAAAACAATCCCCTGGAAGAGTGCAGCGTCTTTTGTTGGTGAAAAATATTAATTCGAGGCGAGTCCGGCCTCGCAGCGCGCACCAGCTGTGTGACAGTGCGCCCTTCGTGTGGACAAATTTGGTGGATAATTAAATAACGAAGGGGCGCCCAACCACGGCTTCTCCCAAACACGCCGAAAGGAGAGTTCGTGTCCGTCTCATGTCCAGAGAGGCTGTGAGGGAAATTGACACGCAATTACAACGAACGCCAAAAGAACTGGTCTAATTGAAGCTCAACTGTGTGGCGTTATAAAGGGAGAAGCACCCGTTTTACCGAACAGGACTACGGAGGAATTTAAGGAGATCGTAAATATTAATGACAGACAGCGCCATACAAGTGAGGTGAGAGCGTGAGTCTATGATATTATTTCCTGATTAGAGTAACGGGGGTTGCAGCGAGTGACTTAATACCAAGCAAAATATACAGCATTTTTTGCAGGATTGAAATAAAGTGTCACTATCCGGGGTGAAACGGAATAGAACTGAAATACATTGCCATGTGGTAAATCTTGCTCCTTCGTCTGCCAGTGTGATTTGAAGTGAACAGTGCACGGAGCTAAAAATAGCTGTCATTAAACGGACCTGTACATTTGCATTATGGAAGAAAGAGCAATAAAACGCTCGCAACGAGCTGAAAATATGTTTCAAAAAAGTAACCAATCGCTGAGAGGCAAAAAGGATAGAGAAGTACTCGCTAATAAAGGAGAGATGAATTTAAAACAACTGTTTATTCAACTGGAAAGAAGAATGAAAAAGAAATCACCAAGAGTTGGGAGATACTCACTCTAGAAAAGTACATTGAATGTGAAAGGGTGCCTAGGGGCTTGAGAATTTTCACCCTCCCCAACCATCCTGACACCCCTCCGGAAATGTTGGTAGAGTGGGGTAAAAACAATATGCAGTGCTCACACAATATGATGCTCATAATTGTCAAGTATGCGAAAATGGATGTTGAACGGCTACATAAGGAGATAGCTGAATTAGAAGCCAGTATTCTTGCAATAAATCAAGAGGATGAGGCAAAGAAATTGAGAAAGGAAATGGAACGAAGCCTTGACAAACATGAAAATCAAGTAGAAGAGCGGAAGGAAAGAAAGTTCCGCAGAGATGAGCATGATTACCAAACAGGCACAATTTTAACTTTTGCCAAACGATATGAGTCTATAAGAATACAAATGGGCACTAATAGAGTACAGTTGCAAGGATCCCCCAATACGACACAAAGTGAGTCTGACACTGACTTTAGTGAGAGTGAGGGACAACCCATTCCCGGGCAACCTACCTCTTTTTTAGACGAGATGAAAATGGTATACCTGGACCAACAAATTCCAAAGGGAAGAGGAAGAGGGAGAGGATGGAATGCAGGACGAGGAAAGGGAAGGGGGAATGTATCCACAAGAGGAAGAAACGAAAAACCAGAAGAAGCTGTCGCAAAACCAAGAAGTTATCACCTGCGCAATCGGACAACCAAGACATAGATAAGTCAGAACTACAGGATCCTTATTTAATCATTAATCTTTCTAAACATGTTTTAACCAGAGCGGAGGAAAGCCTCCTAAACAAAGGACTTACATTTTGTCCAGAAAGACATTTTGATCCAGTGGAGACTAAAATAGATCTATATAAGTATGTCCGGAAACTCAAATTAGCTAAATATTTCAGCAAACAGAATGAACAGAGTAGCCAAAATTCTGAAGAAGGGAATAATACTGTAGAGGATGAAACGTCACAGGCATTTACCATAGCGGAAATTCAGCACTTGAGAACAGCGCATGGTTTGGCACATGATATGGACAATGAGAGCCTCTCTGATTTACAAATACTAAGAGAAATGGGTATGAGAACAGATGCGCATGTAAAAACAATGTTTAAGGACAAATCCAAGTTTTGCCCCGTCCTATACCCAGGAAATAGATTGGATACCTTCTATGACCTGGTGTCAGCAGATATTGAAAAAATGAGTAACATCAAAGAAATCGACAAAAAGGAAAATCTAAGTCAACTGGAACGGATGGCTATGGACTCTCTGAGAAAAATCCGTCAATAGAGATTAAACCCGCTGACAAGGGGGCAACGTTGTTGTCTTGGATAAAGAAGATTATGTTGCAGAAGCCATGCGGCAATTGAGTGAGAGTGACAAGTATGAGAAACTCAACAAAAACCCAATCAACGACTTAGTTAATGATTTGAATGGTAGATTAAAACAATGGCAAGAAAAAGGTCTCATCTCCGAACAAGAGGTACAATACCTAAGAAATGATTTACCAACTATACCTACCATATATTTTCTCCCGAAAGTTCACAAAACTTTGAATAAGCCACCGGGAGACCCATCATCTCCAGCTGTGACTCCATATACCAGAATGTTTCAATTTATGTGGATTCTTTTCTGGCTCCGATAGTACCAACACTCACGTCATACATAAAAGACACTGGAGATTTTTAAGAACTTTGATGAATATACAGTGGCAGAAAGATTATCTGCTAGTAACCATCGACGTTGTGTCACTTTATACTTCAATTAACCATGATATAGGTTTACAAGCAGTGACATATTTCTTGAAACAAAAACCAGTTGAACAATTAGAGCATTGCATGATGGTACTGGATATGATAGAATTATGCCTACGGAACAATGTATTTCTATTTAATAAAGAAATGTATTCTCAAAAGTGCGGAACTGCGATGGGAGTTTCCTTCTCTCCAAGTTACGCCAACCTCTTCATGGGGTGGTGGGAAAAGACCATAGCTTGGAGAGAGGAAAATGACCCATACGTGGTTAAGGTGGTCCTTTGGCTGCGCTTTATAGACGATCTTTTTCTCCTTTGGAATGGAACAGAATTGGAATGCCGGAAATTCATGGATATACTGAATGAGAATAATATTGGCTTGAAATTCACATTTAACATCAGCAAAAAGAGATAGTATTTCTTGACACCAAGGTATATGTAAAATCAGAAAAGATTGAGACTACAGTACACAGGAAACGCACAGCAACTAACAGTGTGCTGCATGGGCTAAGCTTCCATCCAGAAAGTCTTAAGAAAAGTATACCGTATGGTGAATTTATTAGAATGAAGAGGAACTGTTCAAATACTAAAGAAATGAATCTCAAATTCAAGGAAACAAAGAACCGGTTTCTACAAAGAGGATACCGTTACAATGACATCAAACGTGGAGAAATGAAAGCAAGAGCTATCAACAGATCTGAGATGTTGATTAACAAATGTAAAGAAGAAAGTGGCATGTCAGAGGAACCAATCAGAATGATAATGACGTATAGCAAAGAAAGCTTTAAAGTAAGAAAAGTAATAAATAAATATTGGAACATCTTATTGAAAGACCAAGATATTGGTAAGAAAGTTGGAAATTACCCTCAGATATCATACAGAAAAGCTCCGTCATTGTCAGATAGACTGGTCAAAAGTCACTTTGAAATCAAACGACCCAATACGTGGCTACAGGAACTTAAGAAAGGATTCAGCAAATGTAGTCATTGCAAGGCCTGCAAGATTGGAAGGACAATGAAAGCAATTGTTGATCCACAAGGCAAGATCTTCAAAATAAATGATCTGATAACATGCAACACAACGTACGTAGTATATCTTCTGGAATGTTACTGTGGGAAACGCTATATTGGAAGTACCATCTGTCCCTTGAAAAAAGAATTCTAGAGCATACAAGGGCGATCCAGAATAAAGACACGACGTATGCTATATCTAAACATATGCTCACCCACAAAGGAAAATCGTGGAAAGATATAACTTACTCAGGCCTTGCCACCATACCGGTACATGAAAGAGGAGGGAATAGAACCCTAAAGCTGAGACGACTAGAGTCACGACTGATCATAAGATTCAAGACAAAACATCCAACGGGTCTTAATGGGGATGAGGAGATGTATATACATTTGTAAAAGAATTTGACATGAAAGTAAATGAACATAACAGCGAAATTAAAAAGAAAAAGAAAAACATATAAAATGTAACAAAGTAATGACAAGCAAGTACAGTGTCCAATTGGGGAGGAGATGAAAATGGAGTGACCAAGATTTAGACAACTAAGCGGCATAAAGTAATCAATTGGGCACTGAGATCCATATTTATAAAGAAATGCTGGAGGAATTGAGTTAATGGCACTTAGCCGAATGGAATATGAGACATATATCCAGATACTCATATACATAGATCGGACTTAATTCCCCAACTCACTTGGAATGTGAGATGTAATATGTCACTGAGACTGTGATTGTGTGAGTTACAAACTTTGAAATGCCAATGGATACAATATCAACTGTGTCTCACTCCAAATGATTAATACCCCTATAATGACAAAATGGTGTTAATAATAGTTTTATTTTAGTCGCACTTTAACAGATTTTGCTTTCACACGATTTTGGGTGTTTTTTGTAAAATAAAAAAACTACCTGACCCAGAATGCACCTAATATGCTAGCTGGGCAAGAGGTATAAATATTAGAAATGGTAGAGGGACCAATTGTTGCACCGTGATCAAGACCTGCTGGTCGAAACGCGTTGGTGAGGGAAGGAGAAGTTCCATGGCACAATAAACCGTTAAAACAATCCCCTGGAAGAGTGCAGCGTCTTTTGTTGGTGAAAAATATTAATTCGAGGCGAGTCCGGCCTCGCAGCGCGCACCAGCTGTGTGACAGTGCGCCCTTCGTGTGGACAAATTTGGTGGATAAATATATATATATATATATACACACAGTCCTGCTCCAAATGAAGAAGGCACGTACACAAGGCTGTAAAGGTACGGCAATATTTATTTTCTTAGGTCTCCCTCGACCCTGCGAACAGAGATACGCATTTTGGCTGTGCAGCAGCCTTTATCAATCTACTTGGTGCCAAAACCATGTGAGTATTTATATCACTTCCCACTTTAGACATACATGACATAAAAGACATACTATAGGATTTAAGGCAATGCAGTGACATAGACCCATTAAAATGTTGGAACACTGTCACAAACCAAACAGGGATGTGGCTGATAAAACATACAATAATATGGTATATGATAAATGCATAGTACAGCGCATTATAATACACAAATCAGCATAATGCTTAACCTGCCTACATCTACCAAAGGTTGTCCAAAATGAGCCTATTGCTTTAAACGTAAAAATAAAATATCACCAGCCTGTTTGTTTTAGTGCATGTCATGTAAATGAACCAAAGTGTACTATGCTCAATTCAAAGAAATGTGGCGCCAATGCCCTCAAAAAATACTGCCCTCATACAAATATAATTAAATATATGATAAAACCACGCTGTGTGTGTCGTTCAGAGCATTCTGTCGAGACCACATAGACCCGTAATTGTTGATAACAGTGGAAAGCTGTTGTGCCGGTTTTCACTTACGAAATGAACAGCGGGAACAATGTTGCATACTATTGAGCCCAAATGTGAGTCTTCCCCCTTTGCACTGAGATGGACAAGAAGAATAGGGATCGTGTATTTCCAAAGTGACAAAAGGGGCTATTAAACACCTAGTGTGCGCAATCACGGCTTGAATGCCTGCCGCCAGGTACTGGCTAATAACCTGAAAAAAACTCCGAATATATATATATATATCCCAAAACACCTCCTATATCTTTACAAAGAGCACGCACATGAAGACTGAAGTATCACTTCTCTTTAATGCGTTGGGCCTCTCACGACCCAGCAGTTAAAAGAACATCCAAAGACGCGTTTCGGCTGTCTCACAGCCTTTCTCAATCTCAATATATATATATATATATGTATAATCACCTTCTTCTCTCTCTCAAATCTTTGTCTTTCCCTCTTGACTTGACTTCTACGTAAATGAAACATCATAGAAATTAAAAACATTGAAAATGGTATATGTGAAATTTTCTGTATGAATTGATTGTTGCATCTATGTGGATGGTTTTCTAAAAAACTGTTTTTATTAACTTTTCTTAAATTCACATTACCGTATCAAACATTATGCAGTTTATACAGACTATTAAATGAATTCAAGAGAATATCAAACCCACATATATATGACGCAGTTAAAACAAACAGTTAAATTCATCGAACATTGTGATAGGTCCACTTGTTTTTTTTGTTTTTTTAAACAAACTGTATTGGGTTTTACATAAGCTTCCAGACGTCATCAGTACAGCTTAATTATCATTTATCAGGATCTTAATTGACCAGTCCTTTATACAGGTAATTTAGTAGCTAACAAAAGGAATAGTAGTCACTACATTGCTCATAAATTCCCAACCCTCTCCTAGTACCCCAATGGCCATATGTCAATTAGTGTTCGATTCTGGAGCTGCTATACGCACTCTCAGTTTTGACCTTAAACACTCTTCCCGCAACTGGCCCCCCTCCCTCCCCTCAGGCGTGTCACTTGCGCTCAAATCACTAGTTTGCTATACACTTCCACTCCAGCTTAGGTTGCCCATTTAACTGAGACAGCTCTTCGGGATCCCTCGATCAGTAAGGGCGGCGGTGTGCTGCGTCTGTTGTCTACCTTCATGAGTCCATGATGATTTACTCAGGTGCATGTAACCTAACCTACTCCTGTCGAGGTTCCCATATTGATTCCTCCTCTCCGTCATCGTCTGGGGTCTTAAGTAACACAACAAAAGTTTCCCATGCTCTTGCTGTGTCCAACGCCCTCTCGCTCCCCGTTCGTTTTGCAATTTGCATCCTGATTATTCCCTCACACTCTGCCCACTTAATGAGTTTTTTCTTCCATCTGGCTGTGCTTGGACCCTGTTTTTCTTTCCAGTGCATGGTGATATCCCTTTTGGCTAGGAGTAAGCCCAAGTCTAAGAATTTACTCGTGACTTTATTTTTGGATGTGTGAGGGAACCAGTGTAGTAGGCAGTGCCTGAAAGATGCCTCAACTTCCCTGTCAGTGATGTCGGCCAGCAGCGTAATTACCTCTCCCCAGAAATTACCCGGTAATGGGCAGTCCTGGAACATGTGTCTGAAATCTGCACCTTCTTTATTACACCGCGGACAAGCCGCAGAGTGGGTCGTGAAATACTTATTAATTTGTTCCGGAGTGAGGTATGCTCTATGTAAGATTTAAAAATGTACCAATTGGAATCTGGCATTTCTGGTGCTCTTCCAAGCCCTCTCCACCAGCTCCCCCCAGGTTTTCTCTGGAATATCCTCTCCAAGGTCTGCCTCCCACTTTAGGCGCAACTCTGATAAGAGGGGTAGCGATTCCCGCATTATGCACCTGTACAAACATGTAACCACCTTAAATGTACCTGCCGCCATCACCACATATTGGCAATCCAATGACGTCGGTGGTTCAGTGAGTCCCCCTGCCCAGTGTTTTCGTATGGCCGCAGTGAGGGAGGAGTGCAACAAGAAGTCCCCACTGGGTAAGTCATAACTGTCCTGTAGGTCGTTGAATGGGATCATGGCGCCCTCCTCATATAAGTCTCTCATTGTAGCCAACCCTTGTTCCGCCCAAGTCATCAATCTCTGCCAACTACCCCCATGCGGTAAGGCCTCACACATAAGTAAGAGGATTTCGGGAGCATAAGGGCTCCTAATTTTGGTCCGTCGCAGATACCTGTTCCAATATCGCCTTGCTGTACTTAGCTCCAGGGGAAGGACCGGGGTTCGAACAGGAAGCCTCAAAGTAAGTTGGGATAGTAGTCTTAGGGTCACCGAGTCCTCTCCCATTACTTCGGTACCCCTGAGATGAGTCGCGACCCACTTTGTGAGCCATTGTAATATTGCCGACAGGTAGTAGGCCTCGAAGTCAGGCACCGCCAACACTCCTTCCGCTCTCGGTCTCATTAGAACGTTAAGTGCCACCCTCCGCCTACCAGTGCCCCACATTAACCCCGTGATCATTGACCTGAGTTGGGTAAAGTATCATGCCGGTATCCAGACCGGCAAGGTCCCAAAATAGTACAATAATCTTGGTAGGGTCACCATTTTAGGTAGAGCTACCCGGCCGCCTACCGATAGTGGCAAAGTGCCCCAAAGGTCAAAATTGCTTTTTGCTCCTCTAATGGCTCTCCCTATATTGCCCTCCAGTATGTCTTCCTGAGTGTGGTATATTTGGGTACCCAGGTACGTAAAGCATCTGTCTTCCTATCTCACTCCCTCAGAAACAAGACTTTGCCCAATTCACCTTTAGCCCCGCTACTCTACCTAGGGCCTGGAGTAATTGTTTCGCGCCCCGAAGCGCTGCCTCCGAGTCTGCCAAAAACATCAAAAGGTCATCTGCATATAACGCAATGTAGTGGGTCTGTCCATCAACATTAAGGCCCTGATAGGGTTGCCCTGTTCTAGCTCTAACGGCAAGCGGGTCTATCGCCAAGGCGAACAGTAGGGGGGAGAGGGGACACCCCTGTCTTGTTCCCCGCCCCACGCTACAGGTATCAGATATTAGCCCACCCGTTTTAACTCTAGCAGTGGAGTCGGAGTATAGGAGAGCAGTCCAGTCCACAAATTTGTCTCCCAGCCCAAACTTCCTCATCACCTGGAACAAATAAGGCCATTCTAGGCTATCAAATGCCTTTTCTATGTCCACTGCAAAGATCGTCGCCATGTCTTTCCTATAGGAGTCTGCCTCCAGCACTCGCAGGAGGCGCCGGATGTTAATTAAGCGCTGTGTTTCTGGTGGGAATAAACCCTGATTGGTCGGTATGTACTTGCGTTGTCATGTGTGGGAGTAAAAGAGTAGCTAGTATACGACTCAGGATTTTGTAGTCTAGATTAAGCATGGAGCGTGGGCGATATGCCGCTTTGTCCCATGGTGGTTTCCCCAGGTTTAAGCAAAGGTATGATAATAACCTCTCTGGTCAAGACGGGCAGGTGCCCCACTTGTCTTGCATCATTATATAGCTGTACCTGCCTGGTGGCCAGCGGATCAATATATTTTAGGGAAAATTCAATTGGTAGGCCATCTGTTCCTGGAGTTTTGTTTCTTGCCATATTTTTAATAGCCCCTCTTACTTCTCCAATTTCCAAATCGCGACCCAGTGAATCTGCGAGATCCTCGTCTAAGGCTGGTAGTTCCACTTCCCCCATGAACCTATCCATGTCTTCTTCTACTAGGATCACCCTGCTCCTGTACAACTCAGTGTAGTATTCTAGAAACAAGTCATTTATACCCTGTTGGTCACATCTCACTACACCACTCTGCCCTCTAAGCTCTAATATGACCGTACCTCTCCTGGCTGGATTAGCCAACCAGGCCAGTAGGGCCCCCGACTTATCCCTCTCTGAGTGGGCACAAGTTATTAATTTTTTGTAGTCAAAACAGCGAAGGCGTTCCACCTGCACTGCCACTGCTTCCCTGGCCTCCAAGAGCTCCCCCTGCTTATCAGCATTCTCTGGCCTCTCTTGTTCTAGTTCCCTTAATAGCTGATCCGCTCTCTGTACATCGTGAAGGAGCACCTTCGGCGTTCCCATCATTTCTGATATACAGCGCCCCCTGATGACTGTTTTAAACGCATCCCACTCTACTAATGAGTCCGTTGCTGTGTTAGCATTGTCGTGGAAATATTGTTCAATAGCCATGCCTATCGCTTAATGGAACACCTGGTCTTCTAAGGCCTCAGGCCTCAATCGCCAAGTGGGTACTTTGGGCCTCCCTCGCGACCACTGCAAACTTATCAACTCTGGATTGTGGTCTGATATCGTCCGAGTGAGGTATTCACTGCTGCGTACCCTCTCATGTATATCAGGGGAGCACAGTATGGCATGTAACAGCCGAACATGTAGTTCGTGTATTGCCGAAAAGAAGGAGTAATTCCGGGCCCCAGGGTGTTGGGCTCTCCAAGAGTCCACTAATCTCCACCTCTGTTGCCAATTCCGCTGTGCTTCTGCTAGTTTATGTGTGGGCTCATCATGGAGTGGAGGATGAGAACGGTCAAGGGCAACATCTGGCACTCAATTAAAGTCACCTCCCAATAGAACTGATCCCGTGAGTATGGAGGCCAGTTTCCCAGAAAGGTGTGAGAAAAAGTTTGGTTGGTCCGAGTTAGGTGCATATATACTTCCCAATATTATATCTCTGCCATCCAATCTCCCAGAAATTATCACATATCTGCCATCCGGGTCTATGATTTGTTTTGTGCACTGAAAGGGTACTCTCGCCCTCATCCAGATCAGGACCCCTCGTCCAAATGCAGAGTAATTGGTATAAAATACTTGTCCTCTCCAACAACGCTGCAACGCCGTCCCCTCCTTTGCCATTATGTGGGTCTCCTGGAGTAGTGCAATCTGGACACCCCTACGGACCAAATATGCATGTATTTTATGATGCTGTATCATTGTGTGCATCCCCCTTACATTCCACGAAATACATTTTAAGTCTAGTGAGGGTACCATTGCATTAGGTAAACCTCGCTCCTGTTAAACTCCTCCCTTGTGACACGCCTGCCCCAACATAACATTCCATGAAACAAGTAAAACCCCCAACTCCCCCTCCCCAGGACAGGTACTGGTGAACTAGTTCCCATCCAAACGTTATCTGAACGCGCAAACATCCACTAGTGGTTACAGGGATGATCAGCCTACAGTTCTGGCCCCAGACCCCCGTCTCGCCGCCCCCCCAATACCTGTGACAATTAGTTTGCCCCGGACCAGCCATCTGAAGTCTCTTACTACCATGATGCAAACAGCAGGGACCATTACTCGCCCCTCCGATTGAAGGCTATATCGCGTCTCAGGAGTTTGTCGTTTGGAATGTCAGGCCACAGTCATCAAACAATATCATCCGCCGTCTGGGGAGTGGCCTCTGGCAGCTCCGTCTCCGAGGTATCATTGTCACTAGGAGCTGGCGAACCTTCTGATCTTTCCGCATCCATTCCACTTTTACTTGAAGTAGGGCTGGAACCTTTTTGGCTATGCTTCGCTACCGCCTGTAGCCCTTTTCTCCGTTCTAGACTAAGCTCCCTAGGAGATGGGGCTCTGGACCCTAGTTTATTGCTGCAAGGGCTCTGTTGAAGGGAGTCCATTGGGGAATCGCGATGCTCCAGAGGTCGCCGAGTGTCCAGCCAATCCCAGGCCTCTTGGGGTGTGGTGAAGTATCGTGGTACCGCAGGGTCTGCTACTCTGAGCCGCGCAGGAAACAGCATTGCATATGGAAGTTGTAACTGGCTGAGTTTCTTTTTAATAGCTAAGAAGGATGCTCTGTTGCGCTGGACTTCCCTGGTAAAGTCTGGAAAGATCATAATTGCGTTATTATCAATCTGCAATCCTCGTTTTTGGAGAGCCTGTTGTAGCATATAGTCTCTGTCTCTGAAATGTAATAGGCGCGCCACTATTGGTCTAGGAGGGGCCCCAGCCCTGGGCGGTCGTGCCGGAACTCTATGGGCCCTTTCCAGAGCATAGAAGGATGACAACCCTACTGGGGCTACTTCTGCTCGAAGCCAGTCTTCCAAAAAACGCACCATATTCGCGCCCTCTGCTTTTTCGGGCACTCCGACGACTCGAATATTATTCCTGCGGGATCTTCCCTCGCTATCTTCAGGCCGAACTTCCAACACTTTGAGTTTAGTTTCCAGGTATGAGATTGTCTTCTGCATCGCGGTCACCTGCTCTGGGAGGCCGCCCAGTTCTTTCTCAGTGGTTATCACCCGTTCTTTGAGCTTCCGATGATCATCTTTTAATAGGCTCAGGTCCGTGCCTATTGCATCTATTTTCCCATCCAGAGCCTCTCTGGAGGCCGTGATCGATTGCATGATGTCCGTCAGCGTTGGTCTCCTGGGAGTAGAGTCTTTACCTACTTCCAACACTTCTTCATCATCATCGGTCTAAACCTCAGAGGCATCTACACTGAGGACATTAAATCCTCTTTTCTTCTGGGTTCTCCCCATTTTCCTGGGCAAGTTCTGTTTTCTCTCCTCTATCCCCGGATCGTTCCGTAATATAGAAGGCTGTTCTGTTTTATTGTGGCTGCTTGTCGTTCTCAGCGTATCTCTGGACCTCCCCAGAACATCACCGCCACCGAGTCCGCAGCGATATCTTCAGGAATCTATCTGCTCCCTGTTACCCACTTCAGCCTTTTTGGAAAGCATGTATATTCAGCTCTGCGCTGCGTGTTCAGGGTTGCTGCCGTCTAGGAGTTTCTGTCAGCAGAAGGGGCCCAGTGGAGCATTATGACCTGCGCCTCGTGTAGTCTGCTCTATAGTCGTGATCGTTCTGGGTGTCTGGAGGACGAACCCCTGCACGGGGTGTACTGCGCTTCTTGCGCTTCTGTCGCCCAATGTATTAGCAGACCATCAAGTGTCCACGATCTCCCTTATGTTGCTGGCATACTCTTCTGCAGGTTCCCGCGCATGGGTATTCCCTGTGCATGCAGCCGCATTACTCTCTCCTGGGAAGTACCCCTACTACCGTGCTGTATTGCGGACTTCAGTTGTTGCGCCTTTCCGCCCTGATTATGCAATGGGCGCCTCAGTGCTCCTAACTCTTGCCGCTGCTGAGGCCTGTTGCAGGTATTTCGGCCTGTGGCAACTGTGTATGATTTATTGTGGGGTGGGCACCATCGTGCTGCCAGCTCCGTCGCGCTGTTGGAGTCCGGTTTCAGAGACTGAGGGCTACTCCATAAAAAAAAATAAAAAAAATTGTTACCTCGCGCTCCCGGGGCTCCTTCGTTCCTTTACATTGCTCAGGGCTCTCTTGTGGGGTGAGGTGATCTTTTTCAGCAGGCCCCGTCCCCCGTCGGCGGCCTGCACCGGCTAAGCTGGGCCTTCTACGGCGCGGGCACCATCTTGTCGCCTCCCCCAGTGTGCTGCCCGCTTTCCAATGCAGAGCTTTCCGCTGAGCTCCTTGGCCCCCTTCAGTTACTTGCAGTGCTCCGGGCCCCTCCGTGAGGTGAGGTGCGCCTCGCTGCCAGGTCCCGTCTCCTCGTCAGTGGTCCGTGGTGGCTACTCGGGTCACTTCATGGAGCGGGCGTCATCTTGTCGCCTCTTCCGTTGTGCTGCCCACCTTCCAATGCAGGGCTTAGGGTATTCCTCCTGGGTAATCCAGGCTCGCTACGTATTCCGCTGAGCTCCTGGGCCCCTTTCACCCACTTGCAGTGCTCCAGGCCCTTCCGTGAGGTGAGATGCGTGCCGCTGCCGGGTCCCATCTCCCCGTCAGCGGTCCGTGGTGGCTACTCGGGTCGCTTTATGGCGCGTGCGCCATCCTGCTGCCGTCTCCGCTGTGCTTCCCAGCTCCAGTTTCGGCGATCTTACGCCTTTTCGGGGCGATATGGAGCTCGCCTCTTCACGTCCCCAGCTTCTAGAGCCCTCCGGTCTGCAGATCTCTGCCCACAGCTGCGTCCGGGGCTCAGGATATATAACTATGGGGGAAGCGGCAGACGGAGCTCCTCAGCCCGCGTCCGTTCACATCGGCTGCAAGCCACGCCCCCCCATGTGGATGGTTTTCTAAGTTAGAATGATTTACTATATGTAACTGGCTTGTGTCTCATCTGTACAAATAAAGTTTTTGTTGAGGTGTGGATGGGGGCTTCTGCCCCTTTAAAAGATACACTCTACACAATTTTTCTATCAATCAGGGGTTTGTTAAAGCGCGACTACTCACCCGTAAGGGTCTCAAGGCGCTAGGGTTGGGGGGGGTGCAGGTTCCATTCCTTCAAGGAGGGGGTCTGTCGAAGAGCCAGGTTTTGAAGTTTCTTGCGAAGATGGGTAGCGATGTTGTCTGTCTGAGGTGGAGCATAAGGGCGTTCCATGCTTTGGCCGCGAGGAAGGAGAAGGAGCGGCCTCCCGATCTGGTCTTTCTGGTGCGGGGGGCCACGGCGTAGGAGAGCTGGGCTGATCGTAGGGTCCTTTGGGGTGCGTGGAATTTGAGTCGGCTGTTCAGGTATGCTGGTCTGGTGCCGTGGAGGGCCTTGTGTGCGTGGGTGAGCATCTTAAAGGTGATTCTCGCCTCGACGGGGAGCCAGTGGAGTGTGCGCAGGTGCTGGGAGATGTGGCAGTGTTTTGGCAGGTTGAGGACCAGTCTTGCGGCAGCGTTCTAGATGTTCTGTAGCTTGCGTGTGAGGTTTTTGTTTATTCCGGCATAGAGTGCGTTGCCGTAGTCGAGTCTGCTGGTGACCAGGGCGTGAGTGACGGTCTTTCGGTGTTCGAGGGGGATCCATTTGAAGGTCTTACGAAGGAGGCGGAGGGTGTGGAAGAAGGAAGACGAGACAGAGTTGATCTGGCGGTCCATTTTGAGCTCGGAGTCCAGGATGATTCCCAGGTTGCGTGCGTGGTCTGTGGGGGTTGGCGGGTTTCCGAGGGCGGCGGGCCACCAGGTGTCGCTCCAGGCGTCGGGATTTGGGCCCATGATGAGTACTTCTGTTTTGTTGGTGTTTAGTTGTAGGCAGCTGTTTTTCATCCATTTTGCGACGGCTTCCATGTCATCTCGAAAGTTGCATCTGGCGGTGTTGGGCTCGTTGGATAGGGAGAGGATGAGCTGGGTGTCGTCTGCGTATGACACGATGTTGAGTCCGTAGGTTCTGACGATGGGGGCAAGTGGAGCCATGTAGACGTTGAAGAGCGTCGGGCTGAGGGAGGAGCCCTGGGGGACTCCGCAGGTGGTAGGTGTGGGGTCCGAGAGGAAAGGGGGGAGTCTGACCCGCTGCGTCCTGCCGGAGAGGAAGGAGCGGATCCAGTCGAGGGCCTTGTCCTGGATTCCTGCGTCTTAGAGTCTGCGTATTAGGGTGCGGTGGGAGACTGTGTCGAACGCCGCTGATAGGTCGAGGAGGATGAGGGCTACTGTTTCTCCTTTGTCCAGTAGGGTGCGGATGTCATCTGTTTCGAGCGAGGAGGGCGGTTTCCGTACTGTGGTTTTTTCTGAAGCCGGATTGGGAGGAGTCGAGGATGTTGCGTTCTTCAATGAATGTGGCGAGTTGGCTGTTGATGGCTTTCTCGATTACTTTCGCTGGGAACGGGAGCAGGGAGATGGGTCTGTAGTTTTTGAGGTCGGTGGGGTCCGCTGAGGGTTTCTTTAGGAGGGGTTGACCTCAGCGTGTTTCCAGTCGTCGGGGAACGAGGCGGTCGCCAGGGAGTGGTTGATGGTGTGGCGGAGCATGGGTGCGATGTTGTCGGCGGCTCTGTTGAAGATGTGGTGGGGGCAGGGGTCCGTGGGGGCCCCTGAGTGGATTGACTTCATTGTCTTCAGTGTGTCTTCGGTGGTGAGGGCTGTCCAGTCATCAATCGCTGCTTTCCGGGTGTCG